>CM070502.1:45146038-46346038 GCA_036346375.1 Guadua angustifolia | reverse complement strand
GCCCGTCGCCCGAGCCGCCACGTGGGTGGGCGCCGGCGGCGTGGCGTGCTTCGCCCACCGCCGCCGGGCGCCACGTGGACCGACGCTCGGCGGCGGGCGTGATCGCCGCTGATCGCCCGAGCCGCCACGTGGGCGGGCGCCCGGCGGCGGCGTCTTCGCCCACCGCTCGCCAGGCGCCACGTGGACCGACGCTTGGCGGCGGGCCGTGATCGCCGCCTGCCGATGGCGGCCACACGTGGACCGCACTTTATGCGGTGGAGAGGGTACCCTAGCGTATATCTGTTGCAAGATAGCCGGGCCTGCCCTAGAGCGCAGCCTAAGACTCCTTTAGAACCTTCATTTTAATGCACTTCAATGCTTAGTGCGCTCTTGGCGGGCCACCACTCATGAGGATCGACCGCCGGTCCCTGGCGTATCTGCGGTTTTCCTTGGGACCAAACGGCGCATAACTTTGTCCCTTCGTGAACCGTCGATGTAGAATGCGCATATATAGATGCATCTGTATTGGCGGTTCCATATACATTTTCGCTTTCTTGTTCCTTCGCCTCTTTTCCCAAAGCTCTTCGCCTTCTTCGACTCGCCATGGTGAATCCCATCCCAGCCTCCACTGTTGACTCCACCGCCGTGAAGCGGATGGGGATTATCGCGCCGAAAGGCACCTTCCGCTACCGACCGGGGACCGCCACGCCCGTGTGCCTCTCGGACGAGATCGTCCTGCACACCTGGGCCATGATGGCGGGCCTTCTTCCACCCTTTTCCGAATTTTTTCTCACCGTCCTCCACTTCTACGAAATCCACCATCTTCATCTCACCCCCAACTCTATCATCTTCCTCGCCATCTTCGCACACCTCTGTGAAATGTTCATGGGGGTGATGCCGAACCTTCCTCTCTTCCGCCATTTCTTCATTCTGCGCTCCACCAATGACGACGAAATAGTGGGGAGTTGCTATTTCCGCCTTCGGGACGGGATGGCCTCCCGCTACATTCCCTTCCAGCACAGGTCCAACTGGAGGACATGGCGCAGCGATTGGCTGTACATCCAGGATGACAGCGGGATCGGCGCTTGGGGTGCCACCAAGCGGCGCTGCGCCAAAATCGGAGCTCGCCGGTCGAAGAGACAGCGAGCTCAGCGCAATGGCGCCAGCGTCGGTGGATGCGGGGCGCCGGATCGAACGGAGGGTGGTGGCCGGGACTACAACACGGTGGATCAGCCCTCTTCGCCGGCGCGTTCGGCCTTCATGGCGATACCGAGCGATAATGACTGACGCGACGCGTGTCGGGCGTAAGCCCTTGTCTCCTTCTAGTTTCCTTTAAGCACATGTTTTCCTGCGGCTTCCTACCAACCGACCGCCATCTTTTTCCCTTTCTTGCGACGAGCGATGGCAACTTTGAGGAGCCAAACTGGGCGGTGGCTTGCATACGATCTTTGCCGGTTCCAACCGACCGCGCCTTTTCCGTCGGACGCCCGACGCTTCGACGACTGGAGCACGCGGGCGCTGCGGATCATCGAGTTGCTCCGCCAATGGACTCCATTGGGCGGCCGTGATCCGCCCATGCCACCGGTGATCGAGGATGTGCTCGCCGCGACGGGCCGCGAACAGCGGCCACTTGTCGCCGACACCGGGTTCGGACCCTAAGAGGGCAGACCCACGGACCAAAACACCGCCACCGCCCGATCCGGCCGTGGCGGTACCCCTCAAGGGCAGGGGCACAGGGCGCCCCGCGCGACTTCACCTCGGCGCCGCCGCCTTCCGCTGACACGGCTCCGGAGCCTTCACTAATCGTACCTTCTCCTCCGCGCCGACAATGCGGCGCTGAAACAACCTCGGCCACGGAGCCTGGGCCACCGCTCAGCGGGTGGCCTTACACTCCTAATGGCGGCTTGAGCTTGAGGGCGCCACCAAGGGGCGGCCTCGGGAACAGCGCCAAGGGTGCCAACACCCGGCGCCACCGAGACGGCGGAGGCCTCGCCAGCACCTCCGCCGCCACCGCCTGCGGCCGAAGATATTCGGCACCGGCCGCCGAGGTCTCGCCCTCGCGCCCCCGCCCGCCCCGCCGCAACCGTCGAACTCTTCACCCAGTGAGCGATATGCGCTGCACTGGCGCCGTTCTTGTCGCCGCCTCGAGCACGGTGCCCAGACGGCCCAACAGCTTGCCTCGATGAGCAGCGGTGGGCGGAGCGAGAGAGGCGGCGCGAGCTGGCGCAGAAAGGGCCAACACGACCGCAATGCAAGCCGGGCGGAACGGGCGAACAGGCGAGAGGGCCGAGGTGGCGCCAAGACCTCGGAACTTGAATCCTTCCGCTGCGCGCAACCTTGCGATCATCTTTGAAGGCGTTCAGCGCACCAAGAGGTGCACAGAACCCTTAGGGTGACGAACGCGCCTGGAGGACTCGGCGCTTCAATTTGCCCATGCGACCAACCAGCCGCGAGGCGCTCTGAGACTCCTGCCGCCCTAGCCGCTCGCTCCGCCACGGAAGGGCCTTGTCGCGATCATGGCGCGACCTACGCTGCTAACTCTTTGCGCCCGCGACGCCGCTTTGATCCCATGGCGGTGGTGGCGGCGGCGTCGAAGAAGACGCAGAGCGGCGGCTCGAGCGGGCGCGGTGCGCGCTGCTGAACACGTGGTGGCGGGATGTTCTGGTGGAGCAGCGAGCCATGGGCGTCTCCACTCCTCTGGCCGTCGGCGGCGCCGATGATGAGCTTGATTTGGCGAGGGCGAGGAGTGAAGGCGGGCGACCTTCTTCGCTTCTCTTCTTTTTTCTTTGCTTTTGTTGATGAACTGCGTCCAAAAAAACTTGGACAACTTTTGGATGAATGTTAGATGTTTAATCGTTATTCATCGTTTACTCATTTTGCATGCTTGAATTCACCACATTTGCTTGTTAGGCGGCCGTCATTAAACTTAGCCAAGATGCTTTTTAGAAACGCCTAATTTAGGGTAGCGTTTCTAAGTCTGCTAAGTGATTTCATGTGCCCGCCAGTGATCGCGAGCATAGATTATGCGGACCACATAAAATGTAGGTGAAAAATGTCCTTAATCGAACAAGGAACATAAGACACAAAGCAAGGCCTTAGCGTCGAGTTTCATGCGAGATTATCGCGAGTTTCAACCTTCCGGAACTTATACCGATGATCGCTTAAAAATATGCTCTGAACGTGGCGGCGAAACAACAAGTTCTCGGAAGTGCTCTTAGGCGAAACACTCAACGGAGGCGACCGGCGGTGCTTGAGGAGCCAACCCGAGGCGTCTGAGCCGTGTAGAGTCTTTGTGTCTAACTGACACTCCGATGACTTGGTCTCGCCGGACGTTAACACTTAGCACATCTTCTCTTATCATGAGGAGCCGTTGGTTTCCAACATTTGCGATAACCACGCGCATCTTGACCTATCTCAGGATATGATCGCAAGGAAATGGCCAAAGAACGCGGTATAAAGCGCTTATCTTATTTCGTATGCCGCGGGATGAGCGACTTGACGCTTGTTGGCGAAACACGATGGAGCGCTGGCGCGCGAGCAATGGCACCTCGGGCGGCGACCCCGAGCCATCTGGGCGACCACCTTGGCCGGGCGACCAGCAAACCGGCGCCGAACGAGCCTGACGGAAGGCCAGGCGAGCAATCGGCACCTGGCGGCGACCCCGAGCCATCAGGCGACCAATTTTCGGCGCCGGCGACCAACAAACCGGGCGCCGGACGAAAGCACGACGGAAGGCTGGCGGCAGCTCGAGAGCATGGCGAGCAGCCCCCAAGCCACTAGGCGACCAGCGAAGACGCAGGGCCTTTCGAGGAAGTAAGCCAGCATCGTTATGCTTACCTGCAGCGTCTGAGCTGACTCACGAGAAGGTGAGTATGCATCTGGAGAGGTATCGCAAGGTAAGCTTTAAAAACATTCTAAGCCCCACATGAAGTGTCTGGCTGCGCCTGTTTGGATCCTAAGTCCTTGTGAAATACCAAGAATTTGATCCGTGGCGCCATGTGCTCAAGCGGCGAGTTTCTGGCGGTGGCATTAGGCGACGGCGCTCATGATGACGACCAGCGGTGCTTGAGGAGCCAACCCGAGGTGTCTTGAGCAGCGTCGAGCACCGTACCTAGCCCGCCCCGATCGCTGAGCTAAGTATACACAGCGTCGAGGATCGTCATGGACTCCACAAAGGAATTAGCAAACGCCGAACCAGCGACATTCATGCGCATATTCGCCACTCAAGGCTGTCGAAGAGGAATAATAATGGCGGCGAAGGGTTTTTCGAACAAACCTTCTTGATCGCCGGAATTACCGACCAGCCGAGAGAGGGCGTACCTCGAGGTCGGGTGAGCAAACTTCTGGTACCTACAATTCCTTTAAGGGTAGAACTTCCGAGCAGCTCGATGTTGTAGGAGTTAAATCGACTCCTCGCCGTCCTCGATGGCTAACCGTGCCGCCGGGCGAGATCTCGAGACCACCTTGAAGGGCCCTCCACGGGAGACGGCTTATGTAACCCTAAGATGCGTCTGAATTTTGCGCCAAGACCAGGTCACCCACCGCCATGTTCTCTCGAGACCGGGTGGCATGGTACCGCTGAGGCTTTGTTGATAGCAGGCGGCACGCAAAGGCGGCCCGATCCGCACCTCCTCCAGAGGTTTACCTCTTCTCGCCGGAGACCTTCTTGGTCTTCTTCATTGAAAGCGGAGACGCGGCGCGAGCGGCGGCGGCTTCGGAGGGGAGAAACGACCTCGGCGCCATACACCAGAAGAAGGGTGTCTCACGGTTGCACTGGGGCGTGGTGCAAGCGACCACAACCTGGTGGGAGTTCTTCCGTCCATCTTGCACCCGCTTGTGAGTCGATCAAACGCCCTTGTCTTGAGGCCCTTGACACCGGCGCATTGGCGCGTTCCGCTGACCATTGCTCATGGGATGGGCCACCGGCGAAACATACCTTGGTGCCCATTTCTTCACGTAACTCGGAAAAGCCGCGACCGGTGAACGGGTGCCGTTAGCGGTGATGATGCGGTTGGCGACTCCAAAGCGGTGAAAATCCCGCGATGAACTTATGGCGGCGGCCGTGATGGCCCGCCTTCGCTCGGCCCGACCCACTTGGTGAACTTGTCGATGGCGGCGAAGAGGTGGGTGAAGCCCTCGTGGCCCGCGAGCGGGCTCAGATATCGACCCAGGCATCGCGAACGGCGGAGGCGGGATGGTTTGCGAGCTTGGGCTGGTCGGTGGGTTTGCTGGCGAAGAAGCGGCAAGCCGCATGTCCTCACCACCTCATAGCGTCCCGGAGGCGGTAGGCCAATAAAACCCTTGGCGAAACGCCTTGCCGACTAGAGTTAATTTGGACATATGGCTCCCTTTGCGCCTCCATGGATATCGAGAGCGGTTGCTCCCCTCTTCCCGAGTGATGCACTTCAAGAACTCGTTTACGCTCTGGCGATATAGGTCCCCACCTACCGAGTATAGCACTTGGCCTTCGTGCAATCTTCTCACCGAGGCATCATCGTCGGGATCACTTGGTCACGCAGAAGGCGAGGATAGGATCCATCCATCGATCTCCTGCCCAAGGGTGGCGACCACTCGGTGCTTTCGCCGGGTACTCCATTGGCCGAGCTTTTCCCTGGTCTTTGCCTCGGCGATCTGCTGCCTTCCCTCCGGGCACAGGGGCCGAGGCGGCACGCCGCCTTCCTCCTCTGAATTGGAGGCGCGGCAATGCATCGCCTTCCCCACTCGGCCGGAGGCGCGACACCTTGCCGTTGTCCCCACTGAGCGTGGGCTGCGGCGGCGACACCATCATCCCCACCGGAATCGTGGGCTGCAATGGGCGGTCGCGATAGTCTTTCTTGAAGACCCCGACGGAATGGAGCCCTTGAGGATGCCAGCTGGGACAGCCTGTCCGCAAGGTGGTTGTCGCGTTGAGGGATATGAACATACCCCAGACCTTCAAAATGATGCTCCATTCTTCGGACCTCCGCCAGGTACGCCGCCATGGTGGGGTCGGAACATTGGAACTCCTTCCGTGCTTGATTAATGACTAGCAGGGAGTCTCCCTTGACTTGGAGACGCCTAATGCCCAGCCTTGAAGCGTCGCAGCCCCTTGATGAACCTTCATACTCGGCAATATTGTTGGTGGCCTTGAATTGAGGGCGACCACGTCTTGGAGGGTGTCACCGGTCGGGGAGACCAGACAACTCGGCCCCTCGCCTTCGGCTGAAAGACCCATCAAGAATAACGTCCAGGGGGAAGGCACGGGCGCTTCTTCAGCTTCAGGAGTGGCGGGAGTCCACTCGGCGACGAATTCCGCCAACTTTTGACTCTTGATGGCAGTGCGGGGCACAAACTTGATGTTAAATTCCCCCAGCTCCACCGACCATTTAGCAATTCGCCCCTCTGCTTCACGGTTGTGGAGAATCTCGCGCAAAGGGTAGGCTGTGACCACGGTAATTTCCCGCCCTTGGAAATAATGCATGACTTCTGGGCGCCACTAGGACTGCATACAACATCTTTTGAGCCTGCGGATACCGGGTCTCTGCTTCATGCAATACTTTGCTGATGTAGTAGACTGGCCTCTGAACGCCTTCCCTCTCTGCGATCAACACGGCGCTCACCACCTCGGGGGTGGCAGCAATATACAGAAGCAAAGGCTCACCGTGGCGGGAAACCAAAGACCGGGAGAGGAGAATACCGCTTCAAATCTTCAAATGCCTTCTGCGCCTCGTCCGTCCACTCGAAGTGATTAGTCTTTTTCAGCAGCTTGAACAGAGGCAAGCTTTTTCTCCCAATCGGGCAATGAACCCCCCCAGGGAGGCCAGGCGACCGGCCAAACATTGGACTTGCTTGAGTCGTGCCGGCGGCTTCATGTGCTCGATGGCCGATATCTTGTCAGGATTGGCCTCAATGCCCATACCGATACCGAAAACCCAACAAAACTTGCCGGAGGGCACACCAACACGCATTTTTCGGGTTGAGCTTGAGCGATTCATCAGGAGGTTAGCAAAGGTCTCCTCCGGTCTTGGATCATTTCTTCACTCTTTTGATTTTCACCACCAAGTCATCAACGTATACCTCCAGTTAAGCCCTATCGAGGCGGAAAGTAATGTGCATGGCACGCCGGTAAGTAGATCCTGCATTCTTTAAACCAAAAGCCATCCTTACATAACAGTATACACCGGTTGGGGTTACAAAAGCAGTCTTTTCTTCGTCTTCAAGCGCCATGCTAATCTGGTGGTACCCGAGTACGCATCCAAAAAGCACACAATTCACACCGGTAGTGGAGTCTCGATGAGGTCGACTCGTGGCGAGGATAAGGATCTTTCGGGCGAGGCTTTGTTGAGGTCGGTGAAATCGACACATCGCCACTTCCGTTGGATTTCTTGGCGAGCACGGGTTGGCAAGCCACTCGAGGTGAGAGACCTCCTGACTATTCCCAAGCTCGGCTTCTCTACCTCCTCTCGAATGGCATCCTGCGCTCGGCGCCCGCCTCCGGACCTTCTGCGGATCGGGCGCCGCTGAGCGTTGCCAATCGGTGCTCGATCACCTCCTGGGGACCCGGTCATGTCGGACGGTTGCGGCGAACACGTCTGCGTTTGGTCGAGGAAGGTGGCGGCGCGTCTTCTATTTGGGCGAGGTTGGCGCCAATGTTGACGGTCTTCGAGTTCGCCCCCTGTCATGGCGACCACCTTAACCTCACCGGCGGAGCCGGGCGAAACCTGGTCGAACTGAGGGCTCCCGAGGAAGTGGCGTCGGTCGGCCGACGCAAGTGGCACCGGCGGATCCCAAGCTTTGCTTGTGGCGGCAAGAGACCTCGACTTGTCCACGGTGAGGACAATGGGGCGGCTGGGCCTGGCATCTTCACCACCATGTAAGCATAGTGGGTGACCGCCATGAACTTGACCAGCGCCGGCCGGCCAAGGTATGTTATCACGGGAGGTCGAAATCGGCGACCTCGAAGTCCACCATCTCGGTGCGGTAGTTATCCTTCTCCCGAAAGTGATGGGGAGGCAAACTTGACCCAAGGGGAACAGACCCGCATCCGGGGCTACCCCAAAGAACGGCAGGGTAGGGCGCAAATCCTGTCTCGGGATCTGCGGCGCCATGAATGCCGACAGACGAGAGGTTGAGGAGCTACCTCCGTCCATCAAGACCACCGCCCGACCGCACATTCCGGACCGTGGAGTGCGACCACGATCGGGAGAGGCCCTAAGTGAGGTGCATTCGGGGTGGTCGGCCCGTGAAGGTGATCGTTTGCTCGACCACTTGATGTCGACCGCCCAGCTCGACGCCATGGCGCACACCTCCTTTTCACCGCTTATAAGCGGTGTTGGAGGGAATGGTGGATGAACCACCATAGATGTACGCCACAGTGTGATCCGCCTGCTGAAAAGCCAAGGGGGCGGGATCCTCGTCTCGATCATCATCACCAGGGCGGCGCTCCTTGAGCCGCTGCTCTACCATCCTGTTTACGACCCGGCATCCGTCCAGGTCGTGCGTGTTGGTCCTGTGGATGGGGCAGTAGAGTTCGCCCTCCTTCTGCTCGCGGCGGTCGTTTCGGCGACCGCGGCGGTCTTCGCGCTGATCACGACGGTCTTCCCGCCGATCGCGGCGGTTATCACGCCGGTCACGGCGGTTATCACGCCGGTCACGGCGATCGTCACGCCGGTCCCGGCGGTTGCGCTTTTGTGGCGCGGGGTCTTCATCGTCGCGCTCGGCGGCCAAGACCTGTCTGGTCTCTCCTGCCTCGCGCTTCCGCGCCTTCTTACTGACGGCGGAACCGCCGAGGTCCCTACTCATCCTTGCTTCGCCACCATGGGCGGTAGCCCCTCGCCTCGGTGCCGCGCACACTTGTGTGCGAGGGAGAACAGCTCGGAGGTGGTACCGATGGTGCGGGTAGCCATCTTCTCTTTCATCTTGCGGTCGCGCACGCCCCTCCGGAAGGCGATAACGACCGACTGCTCAGAAATATGGGGGATCGTGTTGCGGCAGTGACAAAACCGCCGAATGAAGTCGCGCAGCGACTCCCCCTTCTCCTGCTCCAGGGCGTGGAGGTCATCCTCCACGCCTGGCTGTGCAAAGGACCCTTGAAAGTTGGCGACAAAGAGGTCGCACAACTCTCCCCACGAGTGCACAGACCCTCGGGGGAGGTTCAACAGCCAAGAACGGGCGGAGCCCGTCAGGGCCGTCGGAAGGTAATTGGCCATGACCTTTTCAGATCCACCGGCCGCTCGCACCCCCGTTGTGTATATTTGCAAGAACTCCTCCGGGTTGGTGGTGCCATCGTATTTCTCCATGGATGCCGGGCGAAATCTGTCGGGCCACACCACGTGGCGCAGCCGACGAGAGAAAGCCTGGCACCCGACGCCGTAGAGGGAACCCAACCGCACGCCGGGAGCCCGGTCCGGAGACCGCCCCCGGGAGCGTTGGGCCTGGTTCCCCGTCGAGTCGGAGGAGTGATCCTCCTCCCTGGTCCGGGAATGAGAGCCTTGGAAACTCTCACCGTCGGAGACTATCTGCTTTCCGTGGCGGCGCTCCGGGGCCGGGCGGCGCGGCAAGCGGCCGCGAAGGTCGTCGCCGCGCTGCCGGCGGCTTTCATCCAGGTGCGACCTAAGGTCCCCACGGTTCACTGCAGAACCGGGACCGGCCCTGCGTCCTTCTTCGGTTCGGCCCGCTGGCCGACCACCTTTGTCGGGCGGTGGGCCGCCTGTGCGCTTCGGCATGCGCCTCAGGCACCACTGCACCAACGGTGCCCGCCGGTCGAGGCCCTACCTGGCCGGGCGCGTCCCACGAGACCGGCGATGCTCCGGAGCCACGGAGTGGCCGGAGAGTCTCCTGCAAGTTCCACCGGAGGGTGGTCCAAGAGGAGACGGACAGCATGTAGGTTTTGAGCTGGGGTGGCCGCCTCCATGGCAAGCCGGCGCCGCACAGGAGGCCCCGCCGGATCCACAGGAGCAAGGCCGCCACCCTGCGAGGGCGGGTCGTGGTGACCCTCCGACCGGCGAGACTGCCGGGAGGCGCCCTGAACACCACTCACCCCCGCTTGATCTTGGCGATGAGAGCCCGCCATCCCCAGATGCGCGGACTCACGACTAAGCAAAAAGAACACCGGAAACTTCACCGGGGAGTTGGCCGGAAAAGCCAACCACTAGCCCCCTACTGGCGCCCCAGCCGGCGTATTCCACGAGACAGGCCCGTGATCTCTGAGCCGGGTTTTGTTCGGTGGGAGGCGTGATTCGTGGTCGGCTAATCGAGGGGCGAAAACCTAAAGGACTCCCACGCGGAGGGTTTCGGCGCCTATGAACTAGGAAGAACAAGTGATTTTTACCCAGGTTCAGGCCCCCTTGTGAGAAGGGTAACAACCTTACGTCCTGCTAGATTTCGTATATGATATTTTGAGCCAAGACTGAGTTAAGTGAGTTACAAGTTCTCCTGCTAGCTCTTTCTAGTATTGCTTGGCCGATTGATCCAAGCTCGATCCCTCTTCCCCATGCACCAGGGGCCCTTATATAGGCAGGCTAGCAGGGTAGGTACAAGGAGGTCATCATCTTGATCTAAATACATTTAATGCTTCCTCTCGTGTTGTCCGTTCCTCGGCCTCATTAAATGCCTCTGCGTGCCTCTGCCGGTCCGCGGATGGGACCCCTTGTGAGTAGGTGAGGCGTCGAGGAATGGGCTTGTTGCGAAAACCCTTGCAATCGATAAGCTGCTATGGCGAGCTGCTGCTTCGACACGATGCGTCGGCGGAAGGAGCCTTGAGGCGGCCACCGTCGCCCACCTTTTTGTCTTCTTGGCGGGCGGCGGGCGTCCTCGCCAATCGCCGCCACCGCCACGTGGGCGGGCGCCGGCGGCGGCGTGCTTCGCCCACTTTCGCCGGGCGCCATATGGACCGGCGCTGGCCGTGAGCCGTGATCGCCAAAGCCGCCACGCGATCGGGCGCCGGGCGCAGCAGCGCGTGCTCGCCCACTTTCGCGCCGGCGCCACGTGGACCGATGCTGGCCGGCGGGCGTGATCGCCGCCCGTCGCCAAAGCCGCCACGTGGGTGGGCGCCGGGCGGCGGCGTCTTCGCCCACTCGCCGCCGGCGCCACGTGGACCGACGCTGGCCGGCGGGCGTGATCGCCGCCCGTCGCCCGAACGCCGCCACGTGGCTTTGGCGCCGGCGGCGGCGTCTTCGCCCACTGCTGCCGGGCGCCACGTGGACCGACGCTGGTCGGCGGTGTGATCGCCGCCCGATGGCCCGGCCACGTGGACCGCACTTTATGCGGTGGAGAGGGTACCCTAGCGTATAATACGCTGACAACTACCCAATCCTTGAGTTGATCAGCAAGAAGCATCCAATGCTGATGAAGAGGAAGATACTGTTCAAGATCGATTTCGACATTGGCTAAATCAGAATCGGCAAGGGATGGGAAGAGATCGACCACAGCGAGAAGTTGATCCTTTCAACAGCGTCAAATTTTAAATCCCTTCCTTCGACAGAGCATATGACGCCGATGCCTACCTTGACTAGGAGATGGTCATTGAGCAGAAATTCAGCGCACACATGGTTCCTGACCGACACCAAGTTCAACTCGCCACATGTGAGTTCACAGGCTTTGCACTCATGCGGTGGAATGAATTGGTTAAGTCTAGTACTCAAGCCGACACATGGGAAGGATTGAAGCGTGTGCCATCCGTTCATCTCTCCTTCATTCAAAAGAGATCTCAGAAAGAAGCTCCAGAGGTTCAACCAAGGAACCAAATTGGTTCAAGAATACTACCAGGAGCTACAGATCAGCATGTTATGTGCTGAGGTCGAAGAAGATGAAGAAGACAAGATGGCAAGGTTCTATAGAGTATTACACCGAGAAATACAAGACATAATTGACTACAAGGAGTATACCACTCTTAATCGGCTATTCCACCTAGCCATGCTAGCAGAAAAGGAACTCGAAGGCCGACAACAGAATAAAATTACGAGTTCATCTACGCCAAGACTTCAAGTTCGCCAAGCCACATTGGCCACTAGCAGGATTGCTACTCCTTCGATGGCCGACAACGATCTATAGCACTAGCTCAAGCCACTAGATCGGCCATGCTAGGGACTTGAACAGGTAGTCAATCGGCTATCGAGCAGAAAGCCAAATCGGCTAATGCTTTTGTTCCAGCACCAAGCTCATCATCAGTTGCATCAACTAGAAAATCTTCCACCATCATATGCCATCGATGCAAAGGCATGGGCTAAGTTCAGAAGGACTATCCAAGTCAAAAGGCTTACATTGCTACTGAAGAAGGCTACATTAGTACAAGTGATGTTGAAGAATATGCATTGTTAGTCGACAACACCGAAGAACCAGAAGATAGTGAAGAATTCATTGGATCTGACGACATTGATACTTTTGGCACCTACAGTGTCAAAAGAGTTCTAAGTGTCCAAATAGAACAAGCCAACGAGCTCCAATGCCACAATTTATTTTTTATTGTTTCTTCATTGTACAGAATTACAAAGTACGGATGATCATCGACAGTGGAAGCTGCAACAATCTGATCAACGCCAACATGGTCAAGGAATTTTGTTTGACCACTCGAGATCACCTGCACCCCTACTACGTGCAATGGTTCAACAACAGAGATAAGATTAAGGTAAGTCAAATTGCTTGCGTACAACTTTCAATCGGCTCAAATAAAGACGAACTAGATTTTGATGTTGTGCCGATGCAAGCATGTTCGCTGTTGTTAGGATGACCATGGGAGTTCGATAATGATGCTGTGCATTATGGTCGAACAAATTGATACTTTCATGCACAAAGCGAAGAAAATCATGCTGCTTCCTCTAACACCAAATGAAATAATCAAATATGATAAAGAAGCCATTGATTGAGTAAGAAAAGGGAAAGAGCTAGAAAATTGACCAGTTACAAAGCCTAGCCCATCTGCTAAACAATCATCGACTGAGACACCATCGACCACTTTGCCACTCGCTCGATCAGAGATTAGACTGAGGCATCCTGTAATGCTTGTTAATAAACTTGATCTTAAGGAAGTTTTAGCCGACCAAAATTTATGTTATGCTTTAGTCTGCAAGGATGTATTATTTTCACTTGAACAATTGACTCATTCTTTGCCATCAGCTATTACTAACCTCTTGCAGGAGTTTCATGATGTGTTTCCTAAAGAGATTCCTCTAGGATTACCTAATCAGGGGCATCGAACACTAGATCGACCTAATCCCTAAAGCATCTCTACCCAATTGAGTAGCATATCAGACAAACCCATAAGAGACAAGAGAGATTCAACGTCAAGTTCAAGAACTTTTGGACAAATGTTATATTGCAAAAGTTTAAGTCCATGCGTTGTTCTTGTATTGCTCATCCCATAGAAAGATGGAAGTTGGAGGATGTGCATCGACTGCCACACCATCAACAACATCACTATCAGGTATCGACATCCAATCCCTCGCTTAGATGACATGTTAGATGAATTGAGGAGTGGGTATCATCATATTCGTATGAAACTTGGGGACGAATGGAAGACTGCTTTCAAGACTATGTTCGGTTTATATGAGTGGTTAGTTATGCCCTTCGGTTTGACTAATGCACCCAACATCTTCATGCGACTCATGAATGAAGTCTTAAGATCATACATTGGCCGATTCGTTGTTGTGTACTTTGATGATATTCTTATCTATAGCAAATCGGCTAATGGTCACATCGACCATTTGAGATAGGTTTTTGCAACTCTATGAGAGGTAAGATTATTTGGTAACCTTGAGAAGTGTATCTTTTTCACTGATCGAGTATCTTTTCTTGGTTTTGTAGTGACTTCTCACAGTGTTGAAGTCGACAAAGCCAAAGTCGAAGCCATTGAGCAATGGCCGATGCTAACCATTGTTACACACGTACGAAGTTTCCTTGGTCTTGCAAGTTTTTATCTATGACTTTTCAAGGACTTCAATACAATTGTTGTGCCCATGAATGAGCTGACCAAGAAGGGAATTGTTTTCCACTAGGGATCGGCTCACGAAACTATGTTCAATAGGCTAAAGGAGAAACTCACCAATGCTCCTTTACTTCAATTGCCCAATTTCGGTAAGACTTTCGAACTTGAATGTAATGCTAGTAGAATTGGCATTGGAGGAGTGCTTACTCAGGTAGGTAAGCCGATTGCATACTTCAGTGAAAAGTTAAGTGGTCCTAGCTTGAATTACTCGACATATGACAAATAACTTTATGCTTTGGTAAGAGTACTCAAAACTTAGCAACATTACCTCTGACCAAAAGAATTTTTCATACACACGGACTATGAATCTTTGAAACACATTAGGAGTTAGGCTCAACTCAACAAAAGACATGCAAAATGGGTTGAATTTATTGAGTCTTTTCCCTATGTGATCAAGCACAAGAAGGGTAAGGATAATGTTATAGCCGACATTCTATCCAAGAGATACACTATGCTTTCACAGCTTGATTTCAAGATCTTTGGTCTTGAAACCATCAAAAATTTATATGTCAACGATGAAGACTTCAAAGAAGTAATCCAAAACTATCGGCAAGGCAAGACATGGAACAAATATGTCTTAGTCGATGATATCTTGTATCAAACTAACAAACATTGCATTCCACCAAGTTCCGTGTGTCTTTTATTGTTGTAGGAAGCATATGGAGGAGGTTTAATGGTGCACTTCAGAGTAAAGAAGACTGAGGATATCTTAGTTAGTCACTTCTACTAGCCGAAGATGTGAAGGGATGTGGAGCACAACGTTAGTTGATGCACCAACTGCAACAAAGCTATGTCTCGACTAAACCCTCATGTTTTATACCTACCTCTTCTTGTTCCAAATATTCCTTAGGAAGATATTTCGATAGACTTTGTTTTAGGATTACCTAGAACAAAGAAGGGGAGGGATAGTATATTTGTAGTCCTAGACCGATTTAGTAAAATGGCTCATTTTATTCCTTGTCGAAAAAACGATGATGCTACACACGCTGCTGATTTGTTTTTTTAGGGAAGTTGTTTGACTCCATGGAATGCTGACGACCATTGTGTCTAATCGAGATGTGAAGTTCCTTAGCCACTTTTGGAGAAGCTTATGGAATCGACTAGAAACAAAGCTGCTATTTTTGACAACCTACCATCCACAAACGCATGGCCAGACAGAAGTTGTCAACAGAACTTTATTGACCATAATGTGTGCCGTCTTGAAGAAGAATCTGAAGATGTGGGAAGACTATTTATTTACCACACGTCAAGTTTGCCTACAATCGAACCAAACACTCGACGACAAAGTTAATCCCTTTTGAATTAGTATATGGGCTCAATCCACAAGCACCCATCGACTTACTTGCACTACCAACATCGGACAAGCTTAACTTCGTTGCCAAGAAGAAAGCAGAACTGGTACTCAAGATGCACAAGATTGTCGAATATAACATTGAGAAGACCAATGAAAGGAATCGGCTAATTGGCAGCCAAGGCAGACAAGAGGTTCTTTTTCAACCAAGGGACTTAGTTTGGTTACATTTAAGAAAAGAAAGGTTTCCTAAATAGACAATATCCAAACTTATGCTAAGAGCCGACGGTCCATTCAAAATTCTTGAGGAAATCAATAACAATGCCTACAAACTTGATTTGCCCAAAGAATATGGCATTAGTCCGATGTTCAATGTTGCTGACTTGAAGCCATACCTAGGAGAAAACGACGAGTTCAAGTCGAGGACGACTCAACTACAACAAGGGGAAGATAATGAGGACATCCCAACCACTAATCCATCTATAGTGGATACTTACCAAGGACTAATAACTAGAGCTTGAGTCCGACAGATAAATCACTTGGTGAGTTTGTTATCATACCTAAAGGAAGATCGGGAAACACCTCAAACACCTTCATCGGCTAAATGTCGCATTCGCTCTCGGCCGACAGGACGTGATCGCATCACATTACTACATATATGACTATCAGTACCGGTTGGCAACAGCTATTAGTACCGGTTTTTGAACCGGTACAGAGCATCTGGGACTAGAAATGTTTCAAAATATGTCGAGGGTGTATGGGAGAAGCGGAACTCGAACCCGCAACCTCGTGACTCCAGTCTCACCCTTCTAACCAACCCACCCACTATCGCGTACTGATATACATAGAATATGCATTCATTTTGAACTTTCCTCAAACGAGGCATCAGTACCGGTTTGTAACACGAACCGCATGAAGCCCTCATCGATACCGGTTCGTAACACGAACGTCTGATATCGATATCGATGGTTATTTTCTGAACGTACTAATATACCCTGCCTTTAGTACCAGTTCGTAACACGAACCGATACTAATGTGAGGGCATCAGTACTAGTTCGTGTTACGAACCGGTGCTGAAAGCCCACGACAGTCCTGTAGCCAATGAAACGGTACTGAAGCCCTCATCAATACGGATTCAAATCCAACCGAGACTGATGGGCCGGTATGGAAGGTCTGATCTGTAGTAGTGTCATAAATGATCATTATAATCTTAATGTTACTTGTTGGTGAATAAAAAAGAATACTTAGCACGATCCATTATACACAGTTTTGTCTTGTTTACTTTGGGCTGATTCAATAGTCCACACTTGATTTTTGTCCGAGATCGGCCACTAAATCTATATCAGTAAGCTTTCGTAACTGTGTGTTGTGTTTGCTAATCGACCAGGTTTAGTACCCACCAACCACAGTTTTGAGTGGTATTTGTGTGGATTCTGTATTATGATTTATTTAGGATTTGAACATGTGACCACTGAATCATGAGCCTTAACATGACTCAAATAACCAATTGTCTCTACTCTAAAGAAATAGTCATCCATAAAAAAAAGCAAAATAAAAAAGAAATGGGTTCCTTTTCATCGCGAGACTAGAATGTCTGATTAGTAAATTTGCTTCTGAAATTTATAGGCAGTTTAATTAATTCCAGTGATTCTATCCGATCAAACCTGATTTTTGTTTCATTTAACACCTTCTAATATATACTTCCCCATTAAAAAAGAGATTCTATTTTGTATGTTAACATGGTCTATAATACACGTTTGACCAAAGCGTCAACACCTTGATCTCAAACATAGACCAAAGCGTCAGCAAGTGTAAGCCTTCCCTCCGCATCTGTGTTATTTACCTGAAGAATCATATTTATAAATGAATACATTGTCTAAGGCAATCCAGTGGACAAACTGCATCATAAGAACAGTATATCTAGGACCTGCTTAGACAATATTACTAACCAGCAGGATAAATATCAGACTATTACTAGAATCATAGCTAAATCGTCTTCCCATTCAAAGCAGTCACAATCTCACCAGGTCTCATGCTTGTGCCGCTAATCATATATTCACAGGCAGCGACAATTACAAGTAATTGAAAATTAAAGTACCTCTACTCCAGAAACCTAAAAATAAAGTACTCATTGTTTCACTAAAAGACCTACTCCCCTCCACCGCTCGATTTGGAGGCGCTCACGCGTAGTGCGGTGATGTCGGTGGCTCGGATTGGAGGTGCAGGGCTGCGTAGGGTGCAGGGCGACAACTTGGATGGAGACCTCTGGAGGCGCCAGGTAGCGACTTAGGCAGCATAGCTTAGAGGCGCTGGGCAGCCCGACTTGGAGTTGGATGTGCTGGGCACAGGGGG
The DNA here is from genome assembly GCA_036346375.1 of Guadua angustifolia. Lineage (NCBI taxonomy): Eukaryota > Viridiplantae > Streptophyta > Magnoliopsida > Poales > Poaceae > Guadua > Guadua angustifolia. Next base: position 46,328,456 of record CM070502.1, on the reverse strand, counting down.
CGTGGGCGAGACGCCGCCAGCTGCCAGGGGTGGGGGGCGACTCGCAGTGATTCGATCTGGGCAGGACGCATTCAGCTCGAGTGCTCGGCCGCTCGGCGTTTGAGGATTGAGGGGATCAAGGAAATTAGCGATCGCAAGATTGGAATGAAGAGGATTGAGGGAATTAGGCCAGGCTAGGTGCGACCGCAAGATGGTTAGATGGACTAGGCCAGCTTGGTGATATATCTGATGGGTCAATATCTAAATATCCATTTTCTAACCTATATTTTTGGATAGTATATGCTCTGAATTTGATCCGGTATCCAAATTCAATTATTCGTATCCGGTTCAAGATCTGACCAGATATCCGGATTTGATCGCGAATCCGATCCTGACCGGATCCGGATCAGCGGATAAAATCCCATCTGTTTTGACTCCTACTTCTAACCTATAACCCAACAAACCAATTTATAGTTCTTACTAGTATTTTTCTATTGTTTAACTACCCTGTCTTAAGCATTGCAAATTGTTAAGGAAATCACAAGAATAGTAGGAAAGTACAAATTCATGTCTTATAGCTCTCTTCACTACATTCCATGTTCTAGGTATGTTTTAAATATTACAATAATACTCACTCCACCAAATAGATGTAAAATTAGATAACTCATTAGTAGCGGCCCTAACTTTCTTATGTTCAAGAAAAGCGTAGCAGACAAATTTTTGTTCTACGACTAACTTCCATGTGAGATATGTATCAGGATCATACTTTCTAGCAAAAGGAGGCATAACGAATTTAAATTTTTGTTCTACGACTAACTTCCATGTGAGATATGTATCATGATCATACTTTCTAGCAAAAGGAGGCATAATGAATTTAATTTTACTAAGTTGGTCATTGATACGCATACGGGGGTGCCCGATCTTCTAATGAGAACGATATGTCGATTTGGGGCATTGATGAACTCGTGATCTTAGCTTCCAACCGGCGAGGAAGGGAGCCAAGATCACGAGTTTATCAACGCCCCAAATTGATGCATCGTTCTCATCGAAAGATTGGGCACCCCCGTGTGTGCATCAAGTGGTATCATAGCCCAAGTTGCTCACGGTACACTATTTGGTAAATTATCTATTGGTGCAGCTTTGGTACAGTTCACGATGGATCGCAACATTGCTCGCTATGAGATAGATGCATTACTGGCCCTCTGTGTATACTGCATTAGTCCAGGATCATGCTAGTGCACACAGGCTCAACATCAGTAAATATTACAATCATACACAGTGGGAATAAGATAAAAGACAACATATATTGAATATTACTAGTTGCATGACCTTATGGTTAACTTACGTGACTTTGCCTTGCAAGGCTGAACAACAAGTTGAACTATAGCGGAATGAAGACGTGGATAAACCTCTCAGTATACCACAGGCAACTGACAAGCTTCGCTCCCTAAACATCCGTCCCTTCATGGTGCACCTCCTTCAGCACTGGTGATGTTGTAGGCAAGGGTGAGTACATAAAGTACTCAACAAGTTGTGTACAGAATGCAAATCTAACATATCTGTATGTAAGGCTTATTCCAAAGGAATAACTAACAATGGCTATTATGCAGTAAAGCAACATTTATGAACAAATACAATAAATCGATTGAAAAGGCAGTAACACAAATAACAATAAGTAATAGTTTCAGCATTTCTCGTGTAAACCAAGTTTCTAGGCCTAAGTCAAGATTCACCGCCTTGAGGCCGGTATGATTGCTCATGTCTGGTGCTACAGCCTTCAGGCCGGTTGCACCGCTGGCCGGTCATACTGCCCCTTGGCCGGTATGACCGCTAGTGCAAGAAATTTTTTCAACTTTGCTTCAAATGCAATTTCCAACTCAAATCACGGCACCACATTATTAAATAATGTCAATAACTCATCAAACACAAGGATAGACGTCCACACGGTCTTCCACCGACATCCTTTTCCTTTGTGAAACAAAGCTAACAAAGGGGAGGATGGATCGTGTTAGATGGATGATTGGTACGCCCAACATGGTTGCTAAATCATGCAACGGTTGTAGTGGTGGTTTAGCTTTATTTTGGCGTCGAGAGGTGGATGTGCAGATCAGAAGGTTATCAGGATACCATATTGATGTTGAGGTCAAAGAAGAGGTTGGATTTGAATGGATATTGACAGGAATTTATGGTGAACCAGCACATGATATGAAGGATATTACTTGGAATCTAATGGATATCTTGAAGAATCATTCAAATCTTCCGTGCATTTGTTTGGGGGACTTTAAGTTCTTTTTAATCATGAGAAGTAAGGGGTACACCTAAAGTGCAGAAGTTAATGGAGAACTTCAGAGAAGCTATAGAGCAATGCCATTTCTCAGACCTTAGCTATACTAGCCTGGATAGCGCGCTACGCTGCGCCGGTCGATCTAAAGACAACTGGTAAAGCATCATGCATGACAAGTATGGTCAGATGATATGCACCATGTATAGTACAATTGTGGGTAAGGTATACTATACTTAGTGGAAAACTGGCTGATCTTGAGCGGTACAGACGAAGCCTGATTCATCTATATAGAAGTTGTAATACATAGTTATGCGATCAGATTAGAAGTTAGCATAAGAAACCGGATGAGACGGTACTAATTGCTTCCACATCAATCCATAGGTCTCTAAGATTACACTGGGATATCAAACAAACAACTAATATGGAAAACAGGAGGAGAAATACAGTGGATAGCCGCATGAGTCTAGGAGTCAATAATTGTGCAGTTATATTACATGAACAGTAAGGAAAATGCCATCTTGTTGAGCAATGAAGTGGTGTACAGATGTCTCACTGCTTTACACGAATGAGTCATCTGAAATGGTACCATTCTGAAGTGACATTTGTTCTCCACCATCTGTTGATCTGATGAGGCTCATTGTTGTTGCATGTTGTTCGTGCGGTGTTACAACTATGATGGATTAAGTGCGTTGGGGCATGTGTTTAGCTAGCTGAGTTTAGGTATATGGTTTACTGAAATACTACATATAACCATGTTGTTTAAGAGGTGTCTTGATATATATTCAAATAATATGTTGCAGCCAATTAGCACATAACATTAAATCTTCTTAATAAAAAGAAGAATTCCATAATCGAATTTTTAAGCTGAATAAGTACTGACAAAGAATAAATACTAAACTACATTTGAGACACGGTAATACCATGGAAAATGGCTGTTATCGTTTTTATCTTTAATCTGGATAGCTAGGGCATTGGACTGTACACGGCATTCATGGTACAGATATAAAGAAACACAACCTGAAAAGGTATTTGGCATAAATGTGCAATGTATAGCATGCTAGAATCGATTAAAATTAGGGGTCAACACATATGTCATAAACAAATGTTGCCTCCTTTAAAGAACTAACAAAAGCAAACACATTTTGGAACATTAACGGATCAACATATAAAATAGTATCTATTAGAAAGACAATAAATTCTCCTAACCCTACAAATAACACATTGTTACAGTTACGGAGTAACAACCCTAATGAGTTAAAATGGTAGCAGGAAGAAGCTCTGTGATCTAAGCATGCAATAGTATTTTCATTTATCGAACATGGTCTAATCATGGAATGATTTACCATGATCAAACTGATCTTGATACAATAGCAAAAACAACAAGCGATATATCGACAAGGTTTGAATTTTCAAGTAAGACTAACCTGAAAGCATCGATGTAGTTGATCTTCACACCGAGACTTCAATTTTCAGCTATGGTGTTGTGAGAAAACACTAACAATTGACGATCTGAAATCTAGAAGAAGCTTGGAAGATATAAATGGATAAGAAAATATGTTCATGTATAGTACATTGCCTATCTGATTATTTCGAGCAGCACAAAACTTAAAGTGCATTTTTGCGAATATTCCAATAGAAAAATCACAATAGAATCGATATTACCCTTTCTTCTGCAGAAATTAGCCCTTTTTCCTAGGCTGTCACATCCTGAAACAGGGAGTATATAAGATACAAAGAAAATGGGTAACAAAAAAATGAGATCACTAAGGACCTGAGCTCAACACATCTTTTGTATCTTAAGAAAAATTTCTCCAAGAAACCTGAATGATGCTGCTCATTCAAGTTATGAGAATTTATAGGGCTATCTTTATTTGCAAAATAAATGAAATATATTTATTTTAAGTTCCTACAGTACTATGGCAGTCCTGCGCTCCTAGAAACAAAATAGGTAAAGCTTCTCGTATGGAAAACACATAAAGATATGTAACTAAATTGAGTTGTCAATGTAAAACTGGAGTAACTACAAGCACATGGCTATCAAGCCATTGTAGATTTTATACACATATCTAAATATCATTTTAGGACATGCACATATAAAAATAAAAAACAATCTAGCCGACAAACTAAAATGAGTGCTCCCATGAATGTCTAAAGAAGCATGCTACCTGACAACATTAATCGGTTAAATTTGCTTGTAGTAACAAAGAAACTAACCTAGCCAAATCATCCAACACAAGACTACTAACATAGCGGCAGCAAACCGCAACCTGAAACGAACACAAAAATGATGAGCAAACTAAAATTGCCTTGACACTTGAATTATTTCTCCTCCGGAACAAACATGTAATCGAAAGGAAGAAACATGAAATGGCATAACCAAAGCAATTATCACAATGCCTAAATCAAGTTTCCTTTTAGATAGCAGAGCCGACAAACCTGCTATTTTGTGGATGTCGATCCCATGCAAGGTTTGTCGAGCCGCAATGCTTATGTTGCTATGGTGAGCCGCTACCAAGCTGACTTGCGTTTGTGGGGTCTAGCCACTTGCGCAAAATTGGTAGGACACCACCATACCAATGAAGCCGGAAATGCGGAACGTGGCAGAGTTCCTCATCCCGTGAACTTCGTCCCGAAACGAGGAACGGGAACAACACGGTACGTCGACCCGAACGCTACTGGAACGACGATCCTAAGAGCAGGGGACACGCGGATGGGTCGTCGAATTGAAACAAGGGGAACGCGTCGCGCGATGCCTGGATGGTCGATTCGAACTCCAGGGACGCGAGACGTGGTGGGAACCGAGAAGAGCAGTTGAGGAGGAGTTGGGGGAGAATGAGAACCTGCGCTAGGATCGTTGGGAGGTCGCCGTCGGCATGTCATAGCTATCGGTGTCCTTCAACGCCGCGTCGCCGCCGTGTTTCCTCGGCGTTCGTGCGCGCCATCGGGCACCGGCTCGACTTTCCCGGCCCTCTTGGAGTTGCGTCGGCCCGTCGGTTGGTCTTCCCCGCGCGGCGCATTTTCTGCGCAGTGCCGCTACCACCGGTCGGGCCCGCATCGACGCTCGTGCCTCGTCGGCGTCGCCCAACCGCCAGATCCGCACACGCCGTCCGCTTCTCGGGCCCGCGACCGCCGCGCGCCTTGGCGACCGTCTCATCACCCGAGCGAACTTGGCGACGGACTTCAAAAGGTTCCTCAATCGGGTTTAATACTCTTCGTTGGCTCGAGAGGACTCATGCTCACGTGAGGCATTTGGCTTTCTTACACTCTGGCCATGAGAAGCAGACAGCCGAGGCAACTATCTAAGGAGTGGGATTTATTCTTAGCAATTTATTTGATATTGCATCGTCTGTTTTAGAGACTTTGGTGAAAAAAAAATATATCAGTTAAGGACAGCTGATTTTGATGTTTCATCACCGTTTATTAGAATTTGGTGTTCTATTACCATTGTCTTGGTGTTTATTCACCGTTTGGATACGTTGACCATTATGATATTACTATTACATTTAATTCCGTTCCTACGTCATCGTTCCTACTACATTGGAGCGCGTTCCTCGTTCCGAGGGATCGTTCCAGGAACATCATTCCCAACCAATTGGGAACACGTTCCAACTCTCGAACGAACACTCCGAAGAGGTATACCCCCCTTCGTACCATAATTTTCAAAGTGGCATCCCTCGTCCCGCGTTCCCGTTCCTCGACCCCCTCGACCTAGGAACTTGGCTTCATAGCACCATACTACAACTGGAGTGACTACTTTGACAACTACAAATTGTTAAGATGCATTCATATAATTTGATCCTAAACTCTCGTAAGCTATAGGTACAACATCATAGAAATATAACTGACAATTTCTCACTTAAATGGCAAAGCTAATTATTCAATCCCTAATGCTGAAATCAGTAGTAAGTACCAACAGGTCATTGTTACAATGATAATATTTCCTCTACTTGTGCAAGGTAAATACCTTTTCCAAGTCATGGTAAAAGACTAAGGCTCGGCAAGGGCATGATGGCCAAGGGTAGGATGTTCTTCACCAATAATTAAAAATCTTAGCAACACTGGACATAGCAACTCGCTCTGTTTGGAGAAGAAACAATAAAAAAACTTAACATAAATAAATTTATCATGAAAGAACAGTAAGGAAATCTAATGTAGGACAATATAAGTTTTAATTAAAGAAACACCGCTAAGTGCACAAAAGAATATACAACAACAATATAGATTTCACGGCTTGGGTAAAATGCTCATGCCGCATGGTGGGCTTATGCAATAGAGTTGCTAAACAACTAACTAACTATTGACTTCTACCATTTTTTTTGAAAGGCAGCTCAATCAGAACTGATCAAGGTACTAAACAACGGGGTAGTCAATTCACGAAAGTGTTAATAGTCTAACAAAATGAAGCGAAAACACACTACCTAACCAAAAACTTCACCGAAAATAAAATTTCTCCACTCGACTTTGCCCTCGGCTCTCTATCATCATAAACTCCAGAGATCTATGCAATCAATATCACTTGGCAAAAGAAGACAAGCCATTATCTTCCCAATGACCTGATTGCATGTCCAAATGGCACATAGCCTCATGAGGACCAGTATTTTCAAAAGTACTTGGACAACTTCCTCCATAGCAATAATCGAATCGAGGATCGAAACTATCATATAAAAATTATGAACAGAACAACTATTGGTGTGGAATTGTGGTTAGAGACTTAGAGCCCGCTCCCCAACAATTAGTAATTACAGACTTACAGTACCCTTCTCTCCTAGAACTCGAATCACCGTACCAAACTAACCCCAACAAAGAAAAGCAAGCACCCATCCCAAAGAACCACCCTATCACTCGGACTACCACAATCGATGTCGCGAGACAACGTACTGTAGCTGCGGCTCACACGCGCCCGTGGCGTGGGTGAAAGAGCCCGTGACGTCGCCAAGCCTTGTGGCGGCCATCTCGGCGTCGGCGAGATCCATCGCCTGCGACCTCACGCCGCCGTTCGGCATCCGCAAGCTATTGGGGCGATCGCGGCGACCTCCGAACATGCGGCCGCCCTTCACAAGACCGCATCATCTTAACGATGGGGCGCTTGTTCCTGCGATCACACACCACCGCAGAAATCACCTTTTAAAAAAGGGAGAAAAAGTAGTCATAATTTGCTTTGAATAATGGAGACTTACAAATCACTCGCCGTTTGAAAATTCGGGAAATGACTTTAATAAATCAGAGAAGTCGTAGCTATATGCTTTCGGGAGGAAGATCAGAGCGCTGTATCCAGTGTTCGAAAATTCGGAACTTGGCGGCGATATTGCGGCCAATATTGCAGTTGGCGGCTATAAACGTAATGAATTCAGCCCTTGGCGGCTAGGCCGAAATGCGGGTCTTGGCGGTCCTTGGCGGGTCTTGGCGGCTGGCACAAAACTATGAGAGAGATTATTTTGATCTATTACTTACATGACCTGATGACCATGATTGAAAGATTCACATCGTCGCCCTCAAAATAAGGTACACTAAGTCACTAACATAGTACTTACTACTTAGTTTATTACTTGATTAATTGAGTAGTATTTGTTCAAGTATTTTAGTTTAATATTCTACTTTAATATTTGATGTCTTGCAATTTGCAAATAACTAGAAAAGAAAACTAAAAATTTTTATTCATAATAAAATCAATAATATATATGAATTATATTAATTCTCGGCCGTCGAGGGCCAAAGCGCCGAGACCCGCAATTGCACCGCAAATACGGCCCTGGCGCTTGGCGGTGCCTAACCACAACGAATCCGCCGAGCGAACTCTTGAACACTGGCTGTATCCAGAACCGAAATAGCGAACGTAAGGAAAAGCAATCAGCAAACGGCTGACTCTAACCCCAATCGGCAAACATACGAAGGAATCGAAACAATGAACCGAAGCGAGATCCACCGTAAGACCAATCCGATCACCCAACGCAATGGGTAAAATCAATCAACAGGCTGGGAATTAGGAGCACCGACCGGATCTTTATGTCGGAAAGGGCGCAATTGGGACCGAGCGGAGAAAGAACGAAAAATCCAAAGAAAGGCCACGAAGAAACAAGCGACGGAAAGCCTCTCTCTACGATCTTGAGGCTGACACCGCAAACACCACATCAACCAAAAGACTCACATAAGACCAACACGAGGCCAAGAAACGAAACGCCAAGGCACCGATTGCCCATCGAAAGCCTCTCCATTCACGGACCAGCCCTTTCTCGAGCCATTTGTCAACCACTGGAACCTCTCGTCGCTCACGGTGAAGAATCTGCGCCAGCGTGATCGAACACCAGCTGCTTTCGCCGCCGCCGTCGATCGTTCGGTCACCATCCTCCCCTAAGCATGCATCCCGCATTAGCGGCGAGCAAGGGGTGAATCTCGCGCTTGTGTTCTTTGTGGGTGGAACCGAGCGAGGAGGGAGGGGCGAACCGTGTTGAACACTACGGCGTGGACGCTGGGAGGTGAGGGAGGTGGTGTAGGCGAGGCCGAGCGCCACGCTTATGACGGCCACGGAGGGTCGGGGCCACGGCTTGGAGAAGACCACCGCTCTGGTGGAAGCTCTTCTTGATGGCCGACCACGGGAGAACTGGGCTTACCACGCCGGTGAGGGGCGCCCTCGGCACGCCCGCTCGCCATCTTGGCGAGAACCACCGCCGAGGCGGCAGAAATAGACGAGGGAACTCCGCCTCTAGCAGCGCCGAGGATTAGCGAGCTCCCGCGTGCCGTCAGCCTCGCGGAGTTCCCGGACGCCGGCCAACCAGAACTGCACGGAAACAACAAAACCGACGTCTCTGAATGCAGAATCACCCTACACAAGAAAACAGCATAGAAATAAAACAACGATGAAATGAAATAGCAAAACGAAACAACCGAGGACACACAAGATGAGAGCACAAAGTGGGCGACGCAGGCGCCTAGGCGCAACAGAACGACGGCCACAAAGGAATAGCAAGAACAAATACCAAATCGGGATGTCGATGAGGGATAACCGAGCTAGGCCAGCGACCACGACATCGAACCAACGGAGATGAAGCGAAAACCACAATGAATTGATCACGAACAGCGGCTGGCGATAGAAATTAGATGGGGAACGGCGGGCCATCGACATGGATTGCGCGAAGAAACACGAGGTGCGATCGTGCGATCTCTTACCCTATAAGTGAACCGCGAAGCACCGAGAACGCGGCGCCTCGGGGCAAGAACCAGACGGAGTGGGCGAGGCGAATCGATGACGTGCACGGAAGGAACCACAGCGGAGCGCGCGAGACCGCTGAATATTGGGCGGAGTCGAGACACAGCCTTATAGCAACAATAAATGAGCGTCGAAGAATACGCCAGAACAAAGAGCGAAAGCGGCCACGCAGCGTCGTGATCGCCGCTCTCCCATCAAACGAAATGAGCAAAGCACGAAACCGTGGCGCATTACCAACCGGCGTTCTCCGACCAGTAGCGAAAAAACGGAGCATACCACGTGACGAAGCGCCAATACGCCTGAAGCAAAAATCTACCTACTCACATTTACACCAAGCAAACAACTTTTTGGCTCGACAGACCCGTGAGGGAAGCTCTATGCGCTCGGCAAATCTTAGCGCTATAAGATATAGTATACATTGATCCTTTTATCGGGAGAAACAACAGCTATAGAGTAGATAAGTACATCTAAGAAAAGCTAGATAGAGCAGTGGCTACTATGGACTTGTACTGTCTACGGTTCCTAGGGGTCCATATGGTTGATGCGGATCACCGACATTCTGATCATAGACCAATTGTGGTTTTCCCAGAAGGTGAAGTACAAAGATTGAGGAGAACACACTTGGGCAGTCAGTTCAGGTTTGAAGCACATTACATAGATGAAGAAGACAATCCCATGGTGATACAGAATGCTTGGGAAATTGCTTTCCAACTGGGACCTACTTCTGTGCAAGATGTTGGATACTAATCTTGACAAATTTACTTAGAGTTTGTATTAGGAAAGTTTAGTTTGGAAAGTGTTTTTCAGTGTCCTAGTAGTATTGGGAGTTGTAGCCAAGTCGGCCGGGGAGTCTGTCTTTGAGCATGTATAAAGGCACAGTATTGTCCTGTAAGCATAATATGAGAGGAGAAGCAATGTAATACACAAAAGGGCACTTGGCTCATCGGTTTGTCCCATTGCTGTGAAGCGGGTGATCATGAGTTTGAGTTTGGTGGCCTGGTGATTTTTTTTGCATTGAGTTGAATTTCAGTTTTTATTTTCTTTTTATTCCAACAATTGGTATCAGAGCTTGAGTTCTTGATCAGAGCCAGATTCTGGATCTGTTGCCTGAGGCGATGGCGAAGGAGGTTTTCCGCTGTCTCGCTACATTATCCGATGCTCTCGAAGAGCAATTATGCAGTATGGGTAATTAAGATGAAGGTGTATCTGAGGGTTCAAGGACTGTGGGACATGATCGAGGATGGCAATGTCGATAAGCGCAAGAATCAGATGACTTTGGCGGCCATCTACGGAGGTGTCCAGGAGGAAACGCTCTTCCTACTGGCCGAAAAGGAGATGGCCAAAGATACGTGGGAGGCGTTGAAGACATGCACCTTGGCGCCAATCGTGTGAAGGAGGCAAAGGTGCAAACCCTCAAAGCTGAGTTCGAGGGGTTGCGCATGACGGAGACAAAGTCAGTTGACGATTTCGCCATACGGTTGATGACGATCATCAACAAAATCAGAGGGCTTGGTGACAAGATGGAGGAGTGCTACATGGTAAGAAAATTCCTTCGTGCAGTCCCTGGCAGGTTCCTACAAATCGTCTCCACCATTGAGCAGTTCGATGACCTCATAGTGATGACGATAGAGGAGGTGATCGGTCATTTGAAGGCACGTGAGGAATGGATTAAGAGATCCGATAACGGATTAAGAAGGCGCGATGATGGATCGAAAGACGATAGTCGATGAGGCCGCAAGAATCGGAGATTTGACAAGGCAAAGGTGAGATGCTATAATTGTAATAATAATGGGCATTTCGCTTCTGAGTGCCACAAGCAAAAAAAGGCGGAAAAAGCGCTCCTTGCTGATATTCAAAGTGACGATGAACCAAGTCTACTTTGACGTAGTCTCAAGTAAGAAAGTCGACTCCGGGGTGTTGAAGAGGTGTGTTCGCCGTCCAAAGTTATGTCTGTCGTAGATAAGTCCGGGATGTTGAGGAGATGTGTTCTCCATCCTATGTCAAGAATATGAATTGGACAAATCGTAGTTGTGTCCGATTGCCTCAATAAGTAAGAGAGGTATGTCAAGATTAGAGGGGTGAATGTTGGGTAATAATCTTGATATATTTAGTAAGAGTTTGTATTAGGAATGTTTAGTTTGGAAAATGCTTTTCAGTGTCCTAGTAGTATTGTGAGTTGTAGCCGAGTCGGCCGGGGAGTCTGTCTTTGAGCGTGTATAAAGGCACAGTATTGTCCTGTAAGCATAATATGAGAGGAGAAGCAATGTAGTACACAAAAGGGCGCTTGGCTCATCAGTTTGTCCCATTGCTGTGAAGCGGGTTATCATGAGTTTGAGTCTGTGGCCTGGCAATTTTTTTTGCATTGAGTTGAATTGGAGTTTTTATTTTCTTTTTGTTCCAACACAAGATGCGTCAGGGAATGTGGACAGCAAGTTAAAATACTTGAGCAAAATTGTCTTTGGTGACCTAGAGAATCGGATCAAGAAAATTATAAAAGAGCTTGACAATTGTGACAGAGGGCCATTACGCTGGATAAAATTGACAAGGAGCGAATCCTATGATAAAAATTGGACAAACATGAAAATCAAAAGAGATGTTTTCTGGAAACAAAGGTGCCATGTGAATTGGTTGAAGGATGGTGATAGAAATTCCTACCATGTGTTTTCTTCAGAGTGTAGAAGAAATAATATGTTAAGAAGATTATAGCATGACAATGGAGATTGTGTTGAAGGAGATGAGCATCTTAATAAGATGGTTTTTGGCTACTATATATGCCTCTACTCTTCATGAGGATGGTTGAATGGTGTCCATACGAACCAAGTCCGGTCAAAGGTAACACAAGAAATGAGTGACAATCTAGCAAAGGAGTTCACAGTTACTGAGGTTAAACAAGTCTTAGATCTGATAGGAGATTTAAAAGCCCTTGGACCTGATGGAATGCTGGCTATCTTCTACAAGAAATTTTGGCATATTGTGGGGGAGAGGGTTACAAATGAGGTATTAAATGTGTTGAATGGTATGAAAATGCCAGCTGGTTGGAATGATATATACAAACATCATCCTCATTCCAAAGGTAAAGTATCCTAGTCAGTTAAAAGATCTCCACCCGATTAGTTATGCAATGTGATATATTTAAATCCTTTATCTAAAAATAAATAAAATTGTTTTGAAGGTGCTAGCTAATCGGTTGAAGAGAACCCTCCCAGAGGTTATTTCAGATACTGAAAGCGCCTTTGTGACCAAGGGATTAATTATGGATAATGTCTTGCTGGCTTACGAGGCAACTCATTTCCCAATAAAAGAAAGGGTCGTTTCAGTTATGATGCGGTAAAACTAGATATGTGAAAGGCCTATGATAGGGTGGAGTGGTTTTTCTTGATTGACATGAAAACTGGATCAAACTTATAATGATATGTGTCACAACAGTTAGTTATCGAATTAAGGTGAATAATGATTACATTGAGACAATCATTCCAGAGCGAGGATTGATCCATTTTCACCATATTTATTTGTTATTCATGCTGAAGCTCTTTCTACAGCTCTCCAGCCAACTGAGGTGACTGACACAGTAAAAGGCATTAAAATTTGGCAAGGTTCCCCTAGCTTAAATCATTTGTTTTTTGTAGATGATTCCCTCCTTTTATTGAGTGTTACCAAGTCAGTGGGGCTGGAGGTCAAGAAGATTTTAAATGATTATGAATGGTGTTCAGGCCAAATCATTAATAAGGACAAACTTGTGGTTATGTTCGGTACAAATGCGAACAAGGGACTACAGAAGAGTTTTATGAAAATGATTGGTATTCAATGCGAAACTGCTAATGACAAGCTTATGGGCTTATTGATATTCTTTGGTAGGTCCAAGGGTAAAACTTTTGCATATCTGCAGGAGACGATTTGGCGACGCATTCAATGATGGAAAGAAAAATGCTCTCGAAAGCTGGAAAAAAAATATAAATCAAAGCTGTCGTAGAAGCCATTCCTATATATGCACGTCCCGCTTTCATCTCACAAAATCCTGTTGTGATGAATTTGTTGAAACCTAGAGCCGAATACCTGCAAGCCTGCGAGATGAGCGTGCTCTGAAAGGAAAACTTTCAGCGCAGAGGGCAACCGAGAAACAAAGCAAAGGAAATATTCAGAAATGGTAGAGACGAATTTGGTGCTGCGATGAAACTGCAGCTTTTTGGGGTTTTCTTCATTAGCTTATATAGAAAATGAGTTAGATTACAATAACCAACTTAGCCAAATCTGTTAGGATGCATCCGGAGCTAATGAGTTCCAAACTGACTAACAGTCAGTTTTCCTATTAGTCTTAACCGAAATGTGTTTGGGACTCGTACGACAGAGATAACTAGAACTGTAGCAAATCCCGGCAACTCGGTTGGCATCAGCAATTCAACAGGCTTATCACTATCAAATCACCCCCTTAAGCCTGGTGTTTGGAATTGACTTCAACAACTCCCAGCTTCTATCTCATCTCAACAAATTTTGTGCGTCAGTGGCTTCGTTAAGATGTCAGCCAATTGACCATCAGTGCTGATGTGATCAACTAACATGTCACCTTTGTCGATGCAGTCCCGAATGAAGTGGAAATGTGTATCAATATGCTTACTTTGTCAGTGATGCACTGGATTCTTACTCAAGGCTATGGCGGATTTATTGTATACCATAAGTCTCATTGTTTCAGCCTTGCGCCCAAGCATCTCTTCCAGCAATCTGTTCAAACCAGTGGCGGAGCTAGGAAAATTTGGGAGCCTGGGCAAATTCGTAGAGGATGTCGATGAACTCCTTACTGGACTCGTTTGCCACCGCACATTACTCTAGGGCCTCCAACATCGCCAAATGCATTTGCAGTTTTTGTAATACTTTAACATTTACGGCTAGCCGGTTCCTCAATGACAAGCTGGGCGACATGGGCTCGGCGGCAGCGACGATCTGGGCTCATGAGCTCTGGACGTGTCCGAGCCCTTGCCGATGACCACGCAGCAGCTTCCCGACCTACAGATTGTCGAAGATCCTTCAGGACCGTGATGATAGCGACAGCCTGCTGCTCTGGTTTGTGATACTGCTCCTCACCAGCCGCTGGCCGTCGTCCCAAGCAAGAGGTGGGCCATGACGCGGGCGAGCCTCCCCTGTTACAGTCTGTCTTGTTTTAGTATACGCTGTAGTTGCATTTTCAGTAGTGTCTCGTTTTCGTATTGCTTCTGGAGTCCTAAGTAGGTAGCAAATATAAAAACAAAAACAGATTTGAGTTGGAGTCGGTTTTACTTGTAACAGATCGATTCGATCCGAATCTCGACTATATAAGAAATCTGAAAAAGCTGGCTGCACTCTGCAGTATCGCCAGGCAAAAAGAAAAACAATCTGTGCTGATTTGGTTGATCTGCAGAAGTATTACCAGAGGTGTTACTGCTTCTTTTCCGGCAATGCTAATCGCTGCTTTTGATTCGCAATTAGCCTACGCAGTGGTTTTCCGTCTGAGTGCTGCTGCTGCAAGATAGTTTGATATCTTCAGAACTCAGAACTGTGTGTAGATCTTTTTCAGTGCAGATTCAACAGACGTTTTTGGCGATTGATCAAGTGCTATTTTGGGAGACTTCTAACATCCCCTCTGCCCTGTGCGAAGACAGTGAGCCCGGGCAGGCGCCCGCCCTGCCCGGGAGCTGGCTCCGCCACTGGTTCAAACATACACCCTGACAAGCTGCCATTGCTGCCGCTATATATTCTTCTTCACACGAGGAAAGCGCAACCACCTTTTGCTTCTGTGAGGCCCACGTAATCACGCTTGAGCAGAGGAAGAAAACCATCCCAACAGTGCTTTCCCGGTCATTAATGTCGCCAGTGAAATCACTGTCACTGTAACCTGTGATCATGGGCTCTTGTTTGTTCTTCTTATAACTGCAACCATAGCCGATTGTTCCTCTGATGTACCGCAAGATCTGTTTGACTGCAATCTAGTGCTGTGCTGTCGGTGACTCCATGAATCTACTCACAATTCCTACTGCGTAAGCAATGTCTGGTCTTGTGTGGATGAGGTACCGCAAGCTTCCTACAATACTCCGATATTGTTTTTCATCCACAGGTGCACTAGCTTCCTTCCTACTCAGCTTCAGACGGCTGTCCATCGGTGTATGACTAGCGTTGCATCTTGCCATTCCTGCTGTTGTGAGAATTCTGTTTGCGTATGCACTTTGGCATATCATGGTTTCTTTTTCACTTTGCTTCACCTCAATTCCTAGATAGTAGCTAAGTAATCCTAGATCACTCATGCTAAATAAGTTCTACATCTGTGCCTTGAACGCAGCAATATCACTTTTGTTTGGCCCTGTGATGATCAAATCATCAACATAGACCCCAATCAGCAACAAAGATTCTTTGGTTTCTCTCCAATAAACTGCATGCTCTAATGGATTCCTATCAAACCCAAGTGAAATCAGTGCTTTATCTAGTTTCATATTCCAGACTCGTGGAGCATGTCGCAGCCCATATAGTGCCTTATGCAGTTTAAGCACCTTTTCTTTATTGTACTTGTCTATGTATTCGCTTGGTTGATAGACATACACTTTCTCAGCCAGTTCTCCATTCAAAAATGCAGTCTTGACATCCATGTGATGTATTTCTCAGTTCTTATGTGCAGCAAGTGCAATTATCATCCGTACTGTCTCCATCCGGGCTACTAGTGCATATACTTCATCAACGTCTACACCATCCCACTGTGCATAGCCTTTAGCCATCAAGCGTGCTTTGTGTTTGATTACATTTCTAGCTGGATCTTTTTTCACCTTGAAGATCCATTTGAGTCCTATGGCTTTATGCTCGGCTGGAAGTGAGGCGAGCTCCCAAGTTCCATTTTTCTGAGTGGAGTCCATTTCTTCCTCCATTGCTTGTCTCCAGTAGTCCTCATCAAGCGCCTGATCAATGTTGGTTGGTTCTTCAGATGAGAGACAACAGAGACCAGAATACACCTCGTCTTGTTCTGCAGTGGCTTCATAAATATCTGTGACTTTTTTGTACCGATAAGGATCGCTGGCAGAATCAAGTGTATCATCGTAGTCTGGTGGTGTTGCCCATTTAGTTTTGGTAGATGGGATGGTAGTTGGTGTGCTCGGCTCTGCTTCTTGCGGTGCCAATTGATTTGTTTCTAATGGAGAGTCTGTACTGGCGCCTTCATGTGTCATCTCTTCATCTTCTGAATAGTTCACACTGAATGTGGGTGGCGACTGAGGGTCTTGATTGCCATCTTCTCTGTTGGATACTAATCCTGACATATTTAGATAGAAGTTTGTAATAGGAATGGTTTAGTTTGGAAAGTTTGATTAAGAGTCCATTTAGGAAAAGGAGTTCGATTAGGATAAGAAAGTGGAATCCTATTCAGTTTGTGTGGATTGAAATTTTGGATATAAATATAGGGATAAGCCTCAGTAGTAAAAGCGAATAGAGCAAGAAGAAATAAAAAAGAAAATTGTCCCAAAGTTTTTTAACGTTCTGTTCCAACAATTAGTATCAGAGCTTCGGGTTCGAAACCCTAGCCGCTGCCCCGGGAGGAGACTCCCGGGACGTCCAACCTCAATAACAACGGCGGGGCGAGGTTCGTTCTCGAGCTTGCGCGCGTACGGCGGCCGAGCGCTAGCCCGGCAAGCGGACGGCGCTCGCGGGCTCGGTGGCAACTGTCGAGGCAGCCGGTGCGAAGCACGTCGTAGGCGTCAGCAGGTGCGGGCGCTGTCAGGTGCTTCAGGCACGGGTGCCGGAGGCGCGGGCGATCATCGCGAGGCAGCAGCTCCTCCAGCTTGCGCGGCGAGGAGTCCTGGTGACATGCAACAAATCGTGAGCAGCGGCGCAGCACAAAGACGTCCAATGCGTGGTAGCAGTGAAGATTCCCAAGAAGCTCCATGCGGCAGGAAGCTTTCCTCCAAGCGGTGGGCTGGCTGGAGCAGGCCTCGACGTGGGGCAGCAATATAAGGAGGAACATATTATGATGTTTGGAGGCAGCGTATGAGTATATGATCCTCGTGACTTGCAGCAGCAGTTGGTCCTTCAAAAAGTGGGGGCACGTGGAGTTGTGTCTATAGGATAAATATGTACGGGTTCCTCTCGAGATATTGTGCGCATCAGAAGAGATCGTGCTGCACCAGAAAATCAGAAGGAAGCCACTGCGTGTGTCAAAGTTGACTCAGGGGCGTTGAAGAGGTGTGTTCGCCGTCCAAAGTCAAGTCTGTCAAAGTCGACTCCGGGACGTTGAAGAGGTGTGTTCGCCATCGAAAGTCAAGTCTGTCGTAAATGAGTCCGGGATGTTGACGAGATGTGTTCTCCATCCTATGTCGAGAATATGAGTTCGGCAAATCGTAGTTGAGTCCGATTGCCTCAATAAGTAAGCGAGGTATGTCAAAATTAGGGGGGTGAATGTTGGATAGTAATCCTAACATATTTAGATAGAAGTTTGTAATAGGAATGGTTTAGTTTGAAAAGTTTGATTAAGAGTCCATTTAGGATAAGGAGTCCGATTAGAATAAGGAAGTGGAATCCTATTAAGTTTGTGTGGATTGAAATTTTGGGTATAAATATGGGTAAGCCTCAGTAGTAAAAGTGAACAGAGCGAGAAGAAATAAAAAAGAAAATTGTCCCAAAGTTTTTTAGCGTTCTGTTCCAACATTCTCCCTTCCATTCCCACTTTCTTTTCTCATCAAATATAACATCCCATGTCACATGAAGCTTTTTTTCCACCGGATATAGACTATGTATGCTTTCGCACCTTCTTCATATCCAACGAAAATCATTTGTGTTGAGCGATCTGACAGTTTATTCATACCTGGTCCCAACTTCTTCACATGTGTAACATAGCTGAAGGTCCTCAAATGGTGTACCTTTGACTTTCGCTTGTGCCACACCTCATATGGAGTAATGCCATCAAGACTTCTCGTTTGTGATTGATTAAGTATATAAACTACAGTTTTGACTACTTCTCCCCAGAATTCAGCTGGCATTCCCATACTTTTCAGCAAACAGCGAGCCATTTTGACTACCATCTGATTACGTCGTTCAACAATACCATTCTACTGTGGCGAGTAAGGGGCTGTGGTATACAATGCTTGATTCTCAGACCCTCACAATATTCTTTGAATTCTAAGGAATTGAACTCCTTGCCACGATCTGACACTACTACAAAACAGCACATAGGTGACGCCCTATTTGTGGCGGTTCTTTTGGAACCGTCACAAATACATGTATCAGTGGCGGTTCTATATGGAAATTGGCGGGAGGACCATTTGTGGCGGTGTGGGATATGTATGTCCGGGGCCCTGGCAGTCCTCAAGGCTCACCAGTGAACTTGGATCGTGTCGACTAGATAAAACTGAAGGTTACTTGGGCCAAGCAAAGCGTGAAGAATCAGGATAGGCCTTAGTTAAAGAAACCAAGTCGTATTGGGCAGGGGATGATTGTAATCCAAACCGATACGAGCTCAGGATAGAAACCCCTACTTCGTATCCGAGTAGGACTCAATATTGTAACCGCCCTTCTCTATTATATAAAGGGAGGGGACGGGGCATCTAAAGAACAAGACAGAACATCTCATCGGCAATCAGCTAGCCACATATAATTCCAGAGCACAGGACTAGGGTATTATCTCCACCGTGAGAGCCCGAACCTGTATACATCGGGTGTTCTTGTGCTACCATCGAGTTTGGGTCCAGTAGCGTAGCCCCTTTTCATTATTGTCGGTAACAAACATCGGCGGTTAGCGTGCGGTAGAGGCTGCGCTAGGATCAATCGCAGCAAGCTCGATGGCAATCTTGAGAACACGACCATCTTCGCACCGGCTCAGGTATTTCGCTTTGGAAGCCTGGATTTCATCGCCGACAACTTTGGTCGTCTCTCCGTTTCGGATTCGGATCAGTTCCGATCTGAAACCAATTCTGAGGTTCTCTTAGCCGGCCAACCACTCGGATCAGAACCAGGCATGGCCATCTGTCCTAGGGCAGTAAGCCAAGGGCCTGATCCTCGTCTCGAGTCAGGACTGGCTAATGACGAGCCCCGAGTGGTCGAATACACAAGCAAACCACTCGGATTCACAGGCCAGCGCACTCCGTCTTCCTGCACCTCCGATTCAGAAGGAGAGGTAGGAAATTCTTCAAGCTTTCACAGCATTTTTGTGATTGAAACGGACCCTCCGCAAAAGGACGCGGCAAAAACTACGGAGGAAAACCATCATCATCAAGAAAACCCTGCGAGACTCCTCCAGCACAGAGGCCGAAGCGTGAATGAAGAAATCTTGCAGACAAAGGTGGGGAACCAGTCAGTTTTCCATACCCCCCAGCAGAACATCGTCGCCTCCAAGACGCTCCTCGACACCTTGGCACCACTACTCGGACCGGATAGCCCGGCCGCTCCGATCGTAGCCCAAGTTCAGGCTATGGTTGCGGCGGCGGCAATTCAGCAGCACCAAGAGGCACCAAGAGAAAAGGCGCCATCCCGTACTCGCCCCATCTGCTCGCGGCGAAAGCGATACTGACCCGTGATCGACACAAAGCGGGAGCTTCAACGAGAAGGGCGCTTCGACACAAAGCATTGGCGGGACCTCCGTGCAGATTTGAATGCGAAAAAAATGATCGCGAAGATGAAGAGCGCCGCAGCGCAGAGATAACTATGAGCGTTTGGCATTGGCCACGATTTAACGAGAAGACCGTCGAAACCTCCGCTACCACAGCGGAGGAGAAGGAGAAGGTCACGAGCGCAGTCGCCTCACCGGCGTTCTCCACAAAGCGAGGCAATGGCCCTATTCAGGCATCCGGGCTTTCCTCCTCGCCTCCGCCGAGTGGTTTGGCCCGAAGGATTCAACCCAAAAGCATCACCAAATTTGACGGGAAAGAGATCCGGAAGCTTGGCTCCAAGTCTACTCCCTTGCGATCATGGCCGCTGGGGGAAATCATAATGTGATGGCTAATTATCTCCCGGTCATGCTCACCTCTTCGGCTCAAGCATGGCTCACGGGGCTCCCGGCGAATTCCATAGACTCCTGGGAGGAACTCTGCGAGCATTTTATCACCAATTTTCAGGGCACTTACGAGCGGCACGGAACACAATGGGACCTATACCAGCCGCGCGAGAAGAAGAACGAGGCGCTCGAGAATTCATCCGGCGCTTCATGCAGAAGAATAATACGATCAGGGACATTTCGGAGGCAGCAGTCATCGCAGCATTCGAGAAGGGCGTCAACGACCCCGACCTGATCAAAAAGATGTCTCGGAAGCCGCCATCCACCGTAAGGGAGATGTTCGAGCTGGCGGATCGGTATCTGCGACCTCGGATGCTTTAGCGAGCGACGGGATGATCACCGCGTC
Organism: Guadua angustifolia; assembly: GCA_036346375.1. Classification (NCBI taxonomy): domain Eukaryota; kingdom Viridiplantae; phylum Streptophyta; class Magnoliopsida; order Poales; family Poaceae; genus Guadua; species Guadua angustifolia. The sequence continues at coordinate 46,307,653 of CM070502.1, read as the reverse complement.
GGAAGGATAAAAAGGATTACGCCGAGTCAACAAGACAACGTGACAAAAAACGGAAGCCGAAAAAATTGGGGCCGCGAACCGAGCAAGACCGACGACGCGCGCCACGGACCGACAATTATGACACGGTGATGGAGGCAATATGTCCCTTTCACCCAAATAGTAAACATCTGGCGAAGGATTGTTTCACTCGAGGAGGTTTGCGGAGAGTCGAGCGACCGCCAAGGGCGAAGCAAAAGAAGAAGAGAAGAAGAAACAAGATCCCCACGAAGATGACGACGGAGAATATCAAAAGGCGAAAGGGAACTCAATTACATCTCTGAAATCGATGGCCTATGAGTCAAAGCGAAAGCGAAGCTCACGGAAAGAGGCGTCAACGCCATCGTGCGGTATACCTCGATACCTCAAATGGTCAGAGGTCCCCATAACCTTTAGCCGCTCCGACCATCCGGACCACATCCGTACCGGAAGATTTCGGTGGTATTGGACCCGATGGTTATAGCGTCAAGCTCAAGAAGGTCTTTGGTCGATGGAGGAAGTGGACTCAATGTGCTCTTCTCCAAGACTTTCGGCGAGATGAAGATTCCTCGCTCCGAGTTGAAGCGGGGCTCGTCACCCTTCCATGGAGTAATTCCGGAACTTCCTCTGTTCCACTCGGCCAAATCACCTTGCGGTCACGTTTGGAACCAAGGATAATTTCGGATGGAATACCTTAACCGAGGTAGTGACTTCGGGCGGCATATCCGCCATGCAGGCGGGCCCGCTGGCGATTCATGGTCGTGCCACATTATACCTACCTCATCCCGAAAATACCAGACCAAGGGTATAATCTCTGTTCATGGCGATGTCAAGCGGTCGTTAAATCTGCGACAAAGAAAGTCTGCGAGATGGTGAAGCTCGGAGATAGAAGATGACGAAAGAAGATCCGACAGCGACGCTTCAAGAAGGCGAAGGAGAGGTACCAACCAAGAAGCGAGCTAAAACAAGTTTGAAGCGATGAGGGAACCAAGAAGGTAATCCTTGATCCATCCAACTCCAACGAGACGGCTTTGATTGGGCAGTCTCTCCGCCAAATAGGAGGGCGCGCTCGTCACCTTCCTTCGCTAACAAGGACATCTTGGCGTGGAAACCATCCGACATGCCGGTGTTCCTAGGAGGTGATCAAGCACTCCTTGAGCGTGGGCGAAAAGGCCAAACCCATCAAGCAATGACTCGAAGGTTCGCTCAAGGCAGAAAGAGGCCATCAAGGAGGAAATCACGAAGCTGTTAGCAGCAGGCTTTATAAAAGAAGTGTACCATCCGGACTGGCTGGCGAACCCAGTGCTTGTTCGCAAAAAGAATAAAAGCTGGCGCATGTGCGTTGATTATACCGATCTCAACAAGGCCTGCCCGAAAGATCCTTTCGGGTTGCCTCGTATTGACCAGGTGGTAGATTCCACGGCGGGCTGCGAACTCCTCAGCTTTCTGGATGCCTACTCAGGATATCACCAGATCAGGCTAAAAGAAGAAGATTGCATCAAGACCTCATTCATCACTCCATTCGGAGCCTTTTGCTACGTCACAATGCCATTCGGCTTGAAAACGCCGGGCGCGACTTACCACACGCCAGCAATCTGGCGGTGTTTTCATTCTCGAATCGGGCGCAATGTGGAAGCATCGTTGATGACGTTGTCGTCAAATCTCGAGCAAAGGAAGACCTAATATCGACTTAGCGAAACCTTTGAAAGCCTAAGGGCCTACAAAATGAAGCTCAACCACGAAAAATCGTCTTGAGTCCGTCAGGAAATTACTCGGGTTCATTGTTTCACAATGAGGCATCGAGGCAAACCCGAGAAAATCAATACAATCACGAAGATGAAGCCTCCGGCCAATCGAAAGACATCCAAAAGCTCCTTTGGATGCATGGTGGCACTCGGCAGATTCATCTCCGACTAGGGTCATGAGGGATGCCTTTTTCAAACTTCTCAAGAAGCAAGATAATTTTCAATGGACCCTTTGAAGCCTGGCAGCCTTGAAGAATTGAAGACGTTCTGTCATCTCCACCGTCTTTGGTTCCCCAATATCGAAGAATCCTTTTTGCTCTACATCGCGCAACAACTCATGTAGTCGGTAGCGGCAATTGTAGTAAGCGGAAGGAAGAAGAACACCTCGAAAATCAGAGACTGTCTACTTACGTCGGAGGTATTGGGAGAGTCAAAGGCGCTATCCACAAGTCTGAAACTACTATCGCCGTGTTGCTTGCCTCCCGCAAACTCAAGCACTACTTCCAAGAGCATTCAATCACGGTGGTTACCACTTTTCGCTCGGGGACATACTTCTGGCCCGGAGGCCACTAGGAGGATCGCAAAATGGGCGATTGAGCTTGGAGCCTTGAAGTATCCTTGAGCCACGGACGGCGATAAAATCTCAAGTACTTGCCGATTTCACCGCCCGAATGGATAGAGCTGCAATCACCAACAAACGTTGAAGAGCTGGAATATTGGACAATGTACTTGACGGATCTCTCATGCTCGATTCTGCAGAGCGGCGTGGTCCTCATCTCTCCAACGGTGGCGCCTAAAATCGTCTTGCAGATTCACTTCCGGCATCTAACAACGCCGCCGAAAGTCTGAAGCACTCATCCACGGACTTCGCATCGCGATATCTCCAGGTATTCGGCTAAACAATTGAGCGACTCCATCTTTGGTGATCAATCAAGTACAAAAGATTGGTCATGTGTCGAGGACATCATGACGACATCTTGCCAGAGGTACGAAAGCTTGAAGACAAGTTTGTGGTGGAGCTCATTCATATGCTCGCCTTGACAACGAAAGCGAGATGAATTGGCAAAATTGGGCTCCACTCGGGCCATCGCCATGCCGCCGGGTTTTTGTTGAGGAAATCTACAAACCCTCGGTAAGCCAAAAGCAGGAGCAGAACAAGTCAGAAGAGAGATCTAACGAAGAGGAGGTCCTAGTCATCAGCACAGACTGGACGGCTCCTTTTCTCAATTACCTATTGAAAGACGAACTTCCAGAAGACCGAACAGAAGCAGAGCGCATCTCGCGGCGCAGCAAGAGTTACGTGGTGGTAGGAGAAGAGTTATTTCGAAAAAGTGCCTCTGGAGTTCTAAGGCGATGCATATCAGCAGAAGAAGGAAAGCAATTACTCAGGGAAATCCACTCGGGAATTTGTGGGCATCACGCGGCGTCAAGCACATTGGTGGGCAAGGCATATCGACAAGGTGTCTTCTGGCCGACTGCCGTGATCGACGCAGAAGACATCGTTCGAACTTGTGAAGGCTGCCAGTTTTTCGCTCGCCAAATACACGTACCTGCTCAGAAACTGCAAACAATTCCAATCACTTGGCCATTTGCAGTCTGGGGGCTCGACATGGTCGGCCCATTGAAGAAGGCTCAAGGCGGCTTCACCCACCTCTTTGTTGCCATGGATAAATTCACTAAGTGGATAGAAGCAAAACCAGTGGCTACAATCACAGCGGCCAAGGCTAAAGAATTCTTCCAAGAAATCGTGGTAAGATTTGGCGTACCAAACTGGATTATCACGGACAATGGAACCCGGTTCGAAGAAGACTTTCAAGGCGGTGCGATGAGCTCGGCATCAAAATTTGCCGCCTCGTGGCTCATCCGAAAAGCAGCGGTCGGTGGAAAGGGCAAGCGGCATGGTCTTTGCAAGGCCTAAAGGCACGAATCTTTGACCGTCTCAAGCCATCGCCACCCGATGGGTGAAAAAAGCTGCCGTCGATACTCTGGGGTGAGAACCACCCCCCAGATCCACAGGCGGTCACCCTTCTTTACGGTCTCTGGCTCGGGCGGTCCTACCTCTGAAATTGACCTTTGGATCCCTGGTCCGGAGCTTCAAGGAGGATGAGTCGGAAGAAAGCGGGATGGGAGATATTGATGATTGGAAGAGGCAAGAGAGATCGCCGTGGTCGATCGGCGAGATACCTTCAGAGCCTGCGGCGATATCACGACAAACGTCGAAACCGAGCATTCTCCAAAGGCGATTTGGTTACGATAAAGAGTCGAAACACGAGCACAAGTTATCTCCAATTTGGGAAGGCCCTACATCGTTGGCGAGGTGACACGACCGAGGGCCTCTGAACTTAAGCGAGAAGGCGGCGCCATCATTAGCAACTCATGGAATATAGAGCAGCTACGTCGCTTTTATTCTTGAAAAAGTTCAATAGGATGTCCAAAATTGACTTGCTACTCAATTGTTCCTCAATTAAGCAGTAAGTCGGGGGCTACACCTAATAGTGTTAGCATGCTAACTCTAATCAAGAGGATGTTTGTTCAAAGCGATTACCATGTATCGAAATTCTTTATTCAATTGACTTGCTACTCAATTGTTTCTCAATTAAGCAGTAAGTCGGGGGCTACACCTAATAGTGTTGCACATGTGCAACCCCGCATGCAAACCAGTTCCTATTTTTCAGCAATCACGACTAAAATCCGAGTGCTCTAAACCGCCGAATACGATGCTCCCAGGGCGAAAAAAGTCTAGTCGCCTAAAAGCACGCTTGAGGAAAAAACTCGCGTTGCTCGGGGGCTACGCTAATCAGACAAGGAGATCAAGCACAAAGGAAAAATCACTCGACAAGGTCGACCGAGATCTAAATAAGGAAAAAGCAGAAGGCGAGCTGCAGTTAAAATAATATTACAAGAAGACCATCATTGTTCACGACTTCAGCATCTTTCACCAAATATACACACAAAGCAAAAGTACTACTGCAAAAGTCCAAAATGAGGCCGCACTTCTACGCTTCTACGCCCTTCTACGCCCGGCGCACCCGCCCCACGGCTTCAATGAGGGCGTCCTTGGCCTTAACAAGCCTAGGGACGGCCTCGATCAAAGCATCAACAGCGGTGGTATCCCGGGCGACGGCCTCCCGCTCCTCCGCTTCCGCCATGGCAAGATCAAATTCCGCCCAAAACTCGGCATTATCGTCTTTGGGCTCCGCAGGGGCATCGTCCCCAAAATTGAAGATGAGGTTCGCAATCCATGGCGCGACCGGCGGGCCTGGCGACTCGGGAGAAAGAGGCAAGGGAGAGAGATCCTCGGAGGAAGAAGAAGAGTCCATGAAGAAGAAGAGAAGAACCTGCGAAAGAAGAGTGATCCAGCGTCAGATACAATTTGGCAGGCACAAGAAGATGAAAAAAATCAAGGAGACGAGCGGGCGAGCACTTCAAAGAAACCCCTGCTGAAGGAAGACGGATAGGACAGATGAAGATGGTAGTGCGCTGCAAAATGCAAAAACCAAGGTCGAACTCGCTCTTATGCGAGGCAACGCCTGTCCCTAGAGAGAGACTCAACGCCGCTCAAAGCAGCGCATGTCACCGTGGTGGGAAAACGGTCCACCTTCGGGCGTCTTGTTACACATATCTCGAGGAGGCTCGAGAAGCGAAGCAATTTGGGCGGCCGGGGGAGAGGAGCAAAAGGTTTAACGGGCCCAAGCTCAGCGGACGTGCTAAAACAAGGATTAAATATTTACGCAAAGAAAATTCAAGTCAGGAGACAATTCTTTTCAGACATCGGAACAAAAGCCCAAATTCAAACACGAGGAGCAAGTTTGGTACAAGCAGGGATTACAGGACCCGGATCTAAGTTTTTCACCAAAAGCAGCGGTATTCTTGACTTCGTCCATGAGGGCAAGCGCTGATCATCATCAGCAGTGCGGGCAAAACCCTCTTGGACGACTTTTAGCTCCACTCGTGGATCTGAGACTTGGTGATTGCCAACACAGGCGGCACTTTCGTAATTACAACGTCCTCCAAGTCTTGCGGCAATCTTTGTGGAGGCTCCTCTAACCTTTGAATTGTGATGCTAACGTCATGAGGGACATTCTTTGGTGCTTGGCTTCATCGGGACTTAAGACCATAACACCTTCTCGCGCTTCGCTTGAAGGCGTCGGTCTGCGTTCGGCACATTGGATTTTTCATTAAGTACCCAGATCGGGCTGCGAGTTGACTCGGTGCCTTTGCATTATACCGATCGGTGAGTTCGGTCTAACAAAATGATGGCGACAAAGACATAAGGCAAAAATCAAAAGCGCCCGTCCGGTTCCTTGTCGGTCTGGCTACCTCTTTCTTGGCCTCTTCTTGACCCTCTTGACTCTTCATTTTGGGAAAGAAAGCCTCAAGTCTTTCCCAAAATCTGAAGAAACAATGGCGGGGCTTAAGAAGGCAAAGAATAGAATCGGGACTCAAGGCACTCGGACCAGAAAATACCATTAGAAGAATTGGTCGATGCGCTTTTTCGGCCTCGAGATTGGACATGACATCGAAGCCCTTCCAGTTCTTAGCGATTTTCTATCGCGAACGCAGCGAGCTTCCTCCACTTCGTTCTGAGGCTGTTCAACCTCGGCGTAATCTTTTCGCATTTTCATCCTCGGGAATAGTTTTTGAAGAAGATAGTTCGGTCTTTGGCAAAAGATGACAAGCTTTGGAAATGACGAGCAACATCAAGCTTCGCGAAGAAAAGAAGATCTTTGAAGAAAAGTACGGCGCAAACAATTCACCTTGCCGAGGCGTACACTCACGAGCGACATCGAAGAACGGCGCCTGATCTTTGTCTTCGATCTCACCATCAAAAGGACTAAGTCACCTTCGTCATCGAGAAATGCAGCCCGCACCGGAGATCTCGGGCGAGGAGGTGAAAAATTTCGATGCATGGTGGTGGTAGGCAAGGAGAGGTGGAAGGAGCTTCGGCGACAAAAAGCGCGGCATCAATAGAAGGCGTCGTATGGGCGATCGGCTCGAGAGGAAAAACGGCAAGGTACCACTCGGCTCGAGGGGCACTTTCGATCTCGAAATTGTTGGAGGCATAACATCGATCGGCGTCTTTGCCCTGCCACGTCGGTAGGGCTTCCACCAAAGAACCATAGAAGGACTCAAGACCGGTTCCTCATGAAGAATTCCTTCAACAGGATCCCTGCAAGAAATAGCGATCAGGACGCGATCCAGAGGGGAGCAAGGAAGGGGAGACAAGGGAATCCAACCTATTGGACCTTGTTATCCTGCACTTCAAACCCCTCCGGGTGGGAGGACTATCACCAGAAACACTAGTCGGGCGTCTGGCGGCGTGCTCTCGGTGGCGATCTGAACTGAGGCTCGAAATTTCATGTATCGAAGATTGGCTTGAAGAGGAAGAAGTCGGGGAGGAGGTGCATAGTCATGGTGTCCCTAATCTTTGGGCCACCGATCGGGCGTACATTGCTTGCCGATCGCTTCCTCTTAGCTTCACGGACAATTGGTTTTTCCCTTTCCGACGGGATCATCACGAGACCACCTATTTTGCTCCGCTTTGGCTGGTGCTGCAGAGGGCCTTGGTCGAGAAAGGTCCGCTTGTCACTCTTATGGACAGAGGAATTGGGGGCGCGTCGTCGAGAAGAAGGCTTCTCGATCCTACAAGTCCAAAAATGAAGAACACATATTCAGATCAAAATCTGGTGAAGAGCAAAAAGATTCACATAGAGACACCATGGAAACCTCTTACGAAGGAGCGGGATGTAGTTTTGTAAAGGCCTCGGGTTTCGAGCAGCGATCTTCGATTTGGGGCAAAGAAATCGGCGACGCGATCAAAAACGCCATGGAAGAAATGTCATCGAAACCTCCGCGTCGGGTCATTGCGGCCTTCATACTCATGCCCGGATGAACTTCGGTCCTTGAGGGGGATTCGTGTGCGAAGTTGGCAACAACGGCCATGCCAAGAAGCCCGTCCCCTTCAATTCGACAATCAGCCCGGAGATCAGCCACCTGGTTCATTTCGTTGTCTTTGGGAGGTGATATCCAGTCGGGAGAAGGCTTGGGTGGAGTCCCAATGAAGGCAGGCAATCAGGGGTCAGGATTGGCGCAATAAAACCACTCTTGGTGCCAACCCTTATTCGAGGTTTTAAAAGGAATGTGAAGATAAGATTTTTTCATGCCCTCCCTCAGCTGAAACCCGGCACCGCCAACCGTTTTGGGAGAATTCTTCTTTGGGGAAGGGCTTGAGGAGGAAAAGATGGCGAAAAAAGATCAAAATGAGGCGAGCGCCAAGATAGGTCTCACAGAGATTAACAAAAGCAGAATTTGAAGAATGGAGTTAGGGTTAAGATGAGTTAACTCGATTCCATAAAACTCGAGCGCCAAAGAAAGGGGATCTTGGAAGGCCAAGCCCGCGCTTAAAAAATGATTCAAAGACGACCACCTCTTCAGCACGAGGAGTAGGGCAGAATTCACCTGCGGCGGGGCGAGCGGCAAGCATCACCAAAGGTGGAAAAACACCAATGCCGACCAAATCCTCCAATCGTCCCTCCGTCGTCACCGAAGTAGCCCAATCTTTGGGCGAGGCGGATGGGGGAGCGGTTGCGGGAGAAGAAGGCGACATTCTTGAATAAAGAATCCTCGCGATCGCGCGAAAACTAGGGTAACGAGAAAAGTTAACCCTAGCAGCGGAGGTCGCGAAGGAGAAGAAGTTGGAGAACAAAGGGGCAAGTAGCAACGGTATAAAGCCACTCTATTTGCTCCGTATTGATAAGGAAGCGGCGCCGATTCTCGCCCCGAGCGGGAAATCGCATCACCCTTCCCAAAACCCTGAAACCGCCCTAGGGAGCATTTCAGGGTGGGCTGGCAAGTACGCACGACGTACGTAACTGCCGATAGCCCAAAAGAATCAAGTTAACAAGTGGTATGCCTCAAGATGGGCCCAAAAGCCAGAAATCCGTAATGCACGGAATAGATGGGTACCACCCCAGAAGCAACATCCTCTTATGGTATGCCTTATGTCAGGCCAAAAGTCGATAAGCGTTCTGAATCGAAATCAAAAGTAAAGATGATTTTTGAAACATACAAGAAATCAGTCGGCCTGGTAATCCGGGACAAAGACAGCTCAAAACAAAAGAGAATTCGGCGAGTTCTTCGTGACCTCTTTTGCCCAACGACAAGCACTCGGCTAAAAGCACTCGGGAAGGCTTAACAGCTGGAAGGCATTCGATCATGAAGCACTCGGGGGCTACTGTGGGATATGTATGTCCCGGGGCCCACCAAGCAGTCCTCCAAGGCTCAGCCAGGCGAACTTGGATCGTGTCGACTAGATAAAAACTGAAGGTTACTTGGGCCAAGCAAAGCGTGAAGAATCGGGATAGGCCTTAGTTAAAGAAACCAAGTCGTATTGGGTAGGGATGATTGTAATCCAAACCGATACGAGCTCAGGATAGAAACCCCTACTTCGTATCCGAGTAGGACTCAATATTGTAACCGCCCTTCTCTATTATATAAAGGGAGGGGACGGGGCATCTAAAGAACAAGACAGAGAACATCTCATCGGCAATCGCCTAGCCACATATAATTCGAGAGCAGGACTAGGGTATTATCTCCACCGTGAGAGCCGAACACAGATACATCGGGTGTTCTTATGCTACCATCGAGTTTGGGTCCAGCGCGTAGCCCCCTTTTCATTATCGTCGGTAACAAACGTCGACAGGCGGTTGCATCAAAAAACCGCCACAGATAATACTTAATCTGTGGCGGTTTTAAATAAAACCGCCATCGATAATCTAGGGACTATTTGTGGCGGTTGGTAGATGGAACCGTCACAGATAATACATTTTACGTGGCGGGTTGGTTTTAGAACCGCCACTAATAATGCTTTCTATAAATATCCTGTTGCCTGTCATTTGGTCATCTTCCTCCGAGAACAAAACTCGACTTTTTGATTTGATTTTGTTTGGCCAAGATCTTGTGCTTTCACTTCCTAGAATTGTTCCAAGGTGTGTAAAATATGTCTCCTCTCTTCATTTCTAGTGTAAAATTGCCATTAAAAGGTTTATTGCTAGCTTAATTAAGGTTTAGGTGCAAGGTCTACATTTAGTTTGTTTTTATTTAGCTAGCAATTTGTAGATGATGAATTTATTACCTTCTTTGTATTAGATTAAGTTCTCTACCTTATTTAGATGATGAATTTTTGTCAAGCATATGTCAAATATATGTATTTATGATTATTGGATATTAATGATAAATAAATTATAGTTAATATGATAGATGGGTGATCATAAAGTATAAAAATTATAGTTAATATTCGAAGGATATGTATAAAAATTACGTTGCTCTTCCGAAGGATATGTATAAAATTTATGTATTTACGATTATTGGATATTAATGAAAAATAAATTATAGTTAATATGATAGATGGGTGATCATGATGTTAATTGCCTTGCATTTTGAGATGAGAAATTTATTATATTGCTCTTAGAAGGATATGTATAAAAATTACGTAGTTAATATTTTTCTTAGTTACCATTAATTTTTTTAGATTAGCGTGTATATACATCTTGCTTCATTAGTGGGTATTGTTAGTGAATTTTTATGAAGCATATAAACCCAATTTATGTAATTAAGATTGTTGGATGTGAATGATAAATAAATTTTAGTTAATATGGTAGTCGGGTGATCTTGAAATTTTGAGGTGAGAATTTATTATGTTGATCTTCCTGAGGATATATATATATAATTTTTGGTTACGTATGAGTATATATTAAAATTAATTAATTAAGTTTGCAACATTTACTTAGTATTAATGTTGTCCCGTTAGTGCATATTGTTGAATATTGAATAACAATTTATTTAATTAAGATTTTTGGATATTAATAAATTGCTTAAATTAATGAACGTAGATGGACCGGAGATGGATGTACGATCACGAACCGTTGCAGCCAAGAATATATCGACGGTGTATCTGTTTTTCTAAGGGCGTAGGAGGAGAACGACTTGCAAAAGAAGGCGGAGTACATACACCGTCCATGCATTGATTGCAAGAATGAGAAGATGTTTTCGAACAAAACCATATCCATTTGCACTTGATCCGGAGGGTTTTGTACTGGCTATACAAGTTGGACAAGGCACGGTGAAGAGGAGATCATACTTGAGCGTGATAACGTCGGCGGCAGCGGAGCGGCAATGTGGCGGTGACATCGATTATGGATCCGATGAGGATAGGTTGGTCGTCGATGGCGACATTAATCTGCTCAAATGTTGCGCGATGCGAAGAGAACTACACTAGTCGAGAGAGTTTAATCAATTCACGGGTTTGATGGAGGATTCGGAGAAACCTTTGTTCCCGAGTTGTGAGGAGGAATACACAAAGTTGCACACGGTGCTCTCACTCTGAAATTGAAGGCGCCAATGGTTGGTCCGACAAGAGTTTCACGGCGTTGTTACATCTCTTAGCGGACATCTTGCTGAAGGAAGCGTGTTGCCTAAAACCACGTATCTAGCTAAGAAGGTTGTATGTCCTTGGGATTGGAAGTAGAAAGAATACATGCTTGTCCAAGCATTCAGTATACTCTATCGCAAAGACTATGCGGAACATTCATGTATGTCCGATTATTAAAGCGTCGCGATACAAGCGTAAGGGCGATGGCAATGGGCTATCGAGGTGAAGAAAGGAGCTCCCGCAAAAGTGGTGTGGTATTTGCGGTAATACCTCGTTTGAAGCGTTTATTTGGAAACAAAAAGCACGCCAAATTGATGCGATGGCACTTTCGGAATACCGTAAGAGGATGGAAAAGCGAGACACGGTGATTCGCGCCGATGGAGAACCATCGATAGACTCTTGAGGAGAACTTCGAAATGAACCGAGGAATGTAAGGTTTGGCTTGAGTACGGATGGAATGAATCCTTTCGGTAACATGAGCGGCATTCATAGCACTTGGCCCGTGACTCGTGTATATACAACCTTCCACCACAGTTTGTGTATGAAGCGAAAGTACATTATGATGTCCTTGCTTATCCAAGGGCGAGACAACACGGCAACGATATTGATGTATACCTACAACCATTGGTGGAAGATCTTGTGATATTGTGGAGCGAAGGTGTACTGTATGGGGCGAGTACAAGCGAGAGTACTTCACTCTCGCGCATTGTTGTTCGCACCATCAATGATTTTCTGCGCTTGGTAACTGTCCGGCCGTACTACAAAGGAGCAAAGCATGCCCCAAAGCATGGATGAAACCGCTAGTGTGTGGCTCAACAACTCGAGGAAAATAGTGTATATCGTCACCGGAGGTTCCTTCGCAGAAATCATCCGTACCGCAATATGAAGAAACAATTCGACGGGACAAAGGAGGGCGGTTTAGCTCCAAGGCGTCTTCGTGGGGAAGAGGTGTATGATATGGTTAGGGATCTTAATGTTGTACTCGGAAAGAAGTCTTGGTAATACATCGCGGTCCCATCTTGAGAAGACCACGTGGAAGAAGAGATCCATCTTTGGGACTTACCCTCTTTGGAAGGACTTGGAAGTTCGACCTTTGCATCGACGTCATGCATGTAGAGAAGAATGTATGTGACAGCGTGGTTGGTCTTTTATTGAATATTCCTAGCAAAACAAAGGATGGATGAAGGCACGAAGGGATCTGGAAGACATGAAGATCGAGCCGAGCTACATCCTCAAGACACCGGAAAGGCCGGCTTTACCTTCCCCGACTTGCTACACTTTGAGTAAGAAAGAGAAAAGAACTCGCAAGTGCTCGCATGGTGTGAAAGTTCCGTCCGGTTACTCATAAACATCAAGAAACTGGTATCGATGAAAGATTTGAAGTTAATTGGCATGAAGTCTCATGATTGTCATGTGATGATGACACAAATGCTCCCTGTTGCAATTAGAGGTATTTTGCCTGACAAGGTCCGAGAGGCAATCACGAGATTGTGTTCCTTCTTCAACACGATTTCACAGAAGGTCATCGATCCCGTTAGACTTTATGAACTTCAGGCTGATGTGGTAAAGACTCTGTGCCAGCTAGAGATGTATTTTCCCCCATCATTTTTTGATATCATGGTTCATCTCATTGTTCACCTTGTCAATGAGATAAATATTTGACCCGTATTCTCGCATCGATGTACCCATTTGAAAGGTATATGGGTGTTACGAAGAAATATGTACGTGTCGATCTCGTACGGAAGGCTCAATTGTAGAAGGTTATGCAACCGAGGAGGTTATTGAGTTCTGTGTCGATTACGTGGAGGAGGTCGAACCGGTAGGAGTGCCAGTATGTCGCCATGAGGGTAGGCTAGGTGGGAAAGGTGTAATAGGAAAGAAATCTACAAATTCCTACGATAATATTTTGTTCGAACAAGCCCATTTCACAGTATTGCAACATTCACTTGAGGTGTGCCCGTATATGGACATACACAAGGGTAAGCTAAGGAGGGAAAACCGAGGAAAGTCAGAGATTTGGATAACAAAAGAGCACAATCGTTTGTTCAGTCATTGGTTCAGGGAGTACATGTCTGGTGAAGAAACGAGTGTTACATTGAGGTGGTTGGCAAAAGGGCCTTCAGGTACAATCACGACATTGCAAGGATATGACATCAATGGATATACATTTTACACGAGAGCTCAGGATAGCAAGAGCACTTACCAAAACAGTGGTGTCTGTATAGATGCCTACGACAACACAGGCAGTACGAAGAGCATCTACTACGGGTTCATAGAGGAGATTTGGGAGCTGGACTACTGCATTTTCAAGAGCAGAAATTATGGCTTTTGGGAAAGATAATATTCTGACACTACATGCTTTAGGAATTATGATATTGCCCTATGTCAGGTAGTGAATAACTAGTAAATATCTAGACAGCAGAATTCTTTAGTGTGCATTTTAAGGTGGTAAGAGTTCAAGGCCTATTTCATTGAATAAAGTGTTAGCCCATTTGTGATTGTGGTGAAGATCCTTATCTTCATCCATACCCAAATCTGAGAGCACATTAAATTAATTCTCTTTGAGATATAAGGCAACCCGACATCTGAGAACACTTTAAAAGTAAAACAACTTGAGCTAGATGCTACTTGATTTGTTAATGATCATGCCATTGTTGATATCTCTGTTTGTGTGGATGAGTGCTTTAATATCATGTTGGTATTGATCTTGTGTATGTGCTTGATCTTGTGTCTATATATATATTCTTATGTATGTGCTTGATCTTGTGTCTATATATGTATATATATGCTAGTAGTTGTGTATAGTGGAGATAGTTGATATCATTCGCAGAACAATTCACTTAGTCTTGTAAAACCAAATAACTCTAAGCACTTTAAGGATCTAATATAGTCATCGGTTAGTACATCTTCTATCTTATGCCTTTTGTCCTAATTATGAACCATAAGTCATTACGGTTGGTTGTGAATTATGCTTCCATTGAGTATTCTTATCTTCATCCATACCCTAAGTCCGAGAGTACTCCTTACCCGCAATCCTCGTGAAACACGAAATTCTTGAAGTAGTTCTCATCTTCATAGAACATGAAATTTTTGATTGGAAAAGTTGGAGAGGAAGAACATCCACTCTTAATAACACCACTAGATTTAAAAGAAAATAATATTATTTAAAAAAATTCCCAAGAAAGGTAAGCAAAAATCATAAATTTCTTCCTGATCATGCCATTGTTAGTACATCAGTTAGTACATGGACTCGAAATGAGCCATGGACAGGCACTTTAAGGATCTAATATAGTCCTCAGTTAGTACATCTTCTATCTTACTCCTCAGTTAGTACATATTTTCCTCAGTGTGCTAATTCAATATGATACACTTAGTTATTCTATCAGTTAGTACATATTTTCTTTCCCTCTCTGAAATATCTCCCTTTCTATTGAGTAGTTCTAATGGAGCCCGAAACTGAGCCTATAATGGAGGAGAGCCCGAGCAGGTACCTTACCCTCCACCCAACCACCGAAGTTGCCGAGGCCTCCGCCGCTGTTCCCGGGGCCTCCACCGCTGTTCCCGGGGCCTCGACCGCTGTTCCCGAGGCCTCCACTTCTGTTGCAACACGCCAAGGACGAGGGAAGAATAAGAAGCCTGAAGGCCAGTACACCATCACGGAGGTCTCGAGATCTTTGGGTCCCTGTTGCAATCGAAAAAGGCAGCTGACAAAATCTGAGTCAACATCTTGGGTACATCGTAAGGAGAAAGTGCCAATCACCTATTTGGATTGGCATAAAGTGCCCCAAGCCACCAAAGCGGATCTGTGGATGAGCTCAAAGGAACCTTCGCATTCCCGAAGAAGTCGAAGAACTTCGTGCGTCGCGATGCATTGATGACCATGGATGCGGCGTGGAGAAACTTCAAAGGCGAGGCTGAGCGTAAATTATGTGAAGCAAAAGCGGTCACCGTCGGAGACTACCCAAGATTACTGACCATCTTGGGATGAGTTCGTGGCGATGAAGCAATCTGAAGCAGCAAGGAAGTCTAGTGAGGACCACATTAGCATCGCAAGAAGGAATACTCACCCCCACAGACTTGGCACGAGTGGGTACACGGGTAAAATTGCTCAATGGGACAGGCAGGAATTACAAGTGATCCAATAGACTGGCACAAGTCCCTTGGTCGGACTACCAGACCGAGTGAAGCACTACGTGCTAGCGAGGGCAGATCTCTTGTCTACTGGGAGTTTATCATTCAAGAAGCGGCGAAGACGTAGCGATGGCGCAAAGAGTTCTCGGTTGTGCGCCCGATCCACCCAAGGATCCTTCCACCCAAGCAGGAGAAAGACGAGCTATCGGCCCCTCGAAACAAAGAGCACCCGATCGAACACGAGGCGTCGGGGTCAAGGTTCCATGGAAGATGGGATTCTCGAGCACGAAGACTCTTATAGGAGTCGGAAAAGAGCTAAAGAAGAGCAGTCTTGAGCAGAAATGGAAAGTATGAAGGAAAGGGTTCTGCGAGAATTACAACCCACCATTCACGAACAAGTTCAACGACAAGTACAAGAAGTCTTGAGCTGACGCAGTCGAAAAATGCTCTCTCGGCCCTCTACAGTCGTCGCGGCGATTGCTATGGTCCACGCCCGGCACAAGCGGACCTAAACCATTATCCTGTGGGCGACATACATGACCCCACACCTATCGGCTCAACGTGCGTGATGAACATCTTTCTCTGAGTCTGCTCTGAGGGTAGCTTATCCGTGCCAACAAGGGGTGTCTGCACAATGCCCGATAAGCGCCGGAGTTATGCAAAGGTCCAGGTGGACATGGTAGTTGCACAATTTGCTGATATCAGGCTAGAAAAACCCGCCAATGACGAGATAACAACTCTGGGAGATGCCGTCCACTCATTCATCCAGTGGCGCAAGCGTGACATCATCTTGGACCATGCAGTGGCACCCTCTCCTGACATCGTCTTGGATCATGCCTTTGCCGACCTCTCTGCGATGCAATCCAGCTATCGATCCAAAGACACGAGAGTGAAATGGTGAAGAAGCAAGATGAGGTAGAAAAAGAAATCCATTGAGGGCCCCATAAATATGGCCCTGTTAGTACTCAACGCAGACACTCAGAACACACGGTACTTCAAAGGACAAACCTACAACCCCGATCCCAAAAATGGCACATTAGGCAGGCCGTATCGGCTAGATCAAGGGAAGCGAGGACTAAGTATGATGTCGTCCGTGAAAAAAGTAAGGGCAAGGGGAAGTCTGATGAACAAGAAAATCAACCAAGATTGAAATTCGAGGTTGGGAAGCCCTTAGTCACCGATTCGAAGTTAAACAGTTTAACACCCATGATGCGGCGACTACATGCATGGTACATGGGCGATCCAACCAAGGCGTACTCTCAAGGTGATCACTGCGGTGTTCCGTGAGGAACATTTTCACCACGAGGGCTATGGCTACTTCTTAATAGAATTCGATAACATGCACAACTTGTTCTATCATGACTCCCTCGACATATGTTTTTTGAGATGCTGGACACTGTAAGTGTCTAATATATCAATCTTGGTCTACATTCACGTAATACCGATAAATGTCATGTCTAACTATTTCGTTATATAGATCGAGATTCAAGAACTACGAAGAACCAAGGGGCGATTAGGATTCCTCGACCCGGAGCGGTTTGCCAAGAAGAAATCGAGAGAGTACCAAAGGAGGTCGAGAATGCGTCTATAAAGCTTTGCTTAAACTACAAGACAAGGAGTTTATACTTGTACCATACAATTTTAAGTAAGTTCCTCACTAGCGAGTTAAATTACTCGTTGGTTTAGATTATTTACTCTAACGTAACGACTAATGGCTATGGCATCCAGATTCCATCGGATTCTCGTAGTAATTCATCGAGACAAGAGCAAGATCTCGATCATGGATCCTTTGGATAAACCTAAAGCGGACTATGAAGTGATGACACGTTTAATCAACGAGGCGTTCAAAAGATATTGTCGAAAGAGCACGAGACACCGCCCATACCGAAAAACCCTTACAATCCGTACTAAATTTCGATGCATACGCAAGGAATATTCTTATATCGTATTTCATAGTAAATAGCTCCTTCGACGACATCTTAGTTCATTCGATTTTCGCGGTGTCTGGCGAAGCAAGGAACAAATCTATGTGGGTACTTTGTGTGCGAAGACATGCGGAAATCTTAAGTTGCACAATAAAAGACAATGGCGTGGAGGTCGGTCATCTTGACATGACACATCGATTCGCGCCACTCGATTTCTATATGCTCTCTTAATTACATTTTTCATACCTCTGACGCCTCAAAGTCATCTCACGGTAGGGCCGCTTGCTCAAATCCAAGCCGTTCAGGGCAGCTCGCCTACTTCATCATGAAGGAAATACTCAACAAAAAAGCGAGTTTTATGGCCGAAGACAACAACGATCCACTCCTCCATACTCATCTCTCACATCGCGTGTCTCCAAGCTCAAGACCCATAGGCTTCTAGTTTAGAAAACTAGTTGAGGCTTTTGTTACTTCAATTCTATTTCATTACAAAGTGTAAATAACTCTTTGTACCTTTGAAATGGGAGCCCTTCTTTCCTCAATGCCACTTCTCTTGTCGATGGTTACGCTCTTTCAGTAGCATGTATGTTTGTCTTCTTGAGGAACACATGTACACACATGCGAGTGGCACTTCTAAATATTTCATGTGTTTGCCTTACATGGTTATTTTTTCATATGAAGTTATTTCATGTGTTTGTAATAGTTTGATAAACTAACCAAGTGAAAAAATTACTTGGTTACTTGGTTGGATTTTTCTCCTGTGATGTTTATGAATCGATTAAGATGCTTCAGCTTTTAACTTTAAGATTTAAGATTTCTAGCCCCCCCCTTCAAACTAGAAAGGCTATGGTGAACAAGAGTGAAGCTGCAATCTCCCTTGAAGAGAATGGTTTTGTTACACTGACCCCTGATCAGGGGCAGGAAGCTGCCTCCAACTTGCTACCCATCAACTTCTCTGGACTTGCCAAGGTAACTTAGTTTAGTGTAATTTATGTGTATTATTATCTTTGTATTTACTTATGCATAGCGACATCAAGTAGATCGCTCGTGTCTACCTTCTATAGAATTTTTTGTTTTGTCGTTATGACAAACTCTCCTTTGTTCTTTGCGGTTTGTGAAACCGGGTTCTACAATATTTGTTGGGCAATATTTGTTCCTGAGCGGTGAGACTACTTCATTTGGTTGGAGGTAAAGTCTTTGGCATCTTGCACTTAAACATTCTCGCATGTTTGATATTTTGTATGGCTCTTAGTAGGATTCGCTTGTTATGCGCATTTTACGATACCAAACTCTCATCTAGGTTTCGAAATTAAAGGAGATGATGTGGTTTGTGTCATCAAGAACACAGCTACTACTGGCCGGGTCACTTTTCACATTGCATTGCTCCTAGATTCATATTGACTTGCCCACATTGTTTGATGAGGACATGGATGTAAGGAATTCCTCCTAGACTAGTGATTTATATATCCTTGTGTGATTGTTGTTTTGATGTCTTTCCCTCTATCTCGCGAGAACTTCACTTTGTATGATGTTACAAGTAAAAACGAGTTTTTTTGCTAAGTTGGAGCCCTTGCTCTAACTCATCTTAAAATTTTGAGCATGTCTTGTTTTGAGTTATCGAGAAAATGGGGTGCTCCAAACCGATTGACTTCCTCTCTCATCTTATACAAGACACGAGAAGATGTTCTGCGGGCAAGTAACTAATTACATTATGAATGCATTTTGAGTTTCTTCAAACTTCCTTTTTGGGTGTTTTGCTACAAATATTGCATTGCTATATTGAATATAGTACCACTGTTTCCTTGCATTTTGTACACAGGAAGAAAGTTGTCAACAATGCTAGTATTTTTCTGCACAGAACGCACGGAATTCCTCTCGAAGTTGGGTGATCTCAGTCAAACCCAGATTTTTGCCAAAATTGAGAATGTAGAGGTATTTCAAGATACCCTTTTAACATTTACGAGCAATTTTCAATTTGTTTTTGAACAATTTTCTCCAAATCGATATTGTTAACCACATTTGCTAGTGTGAAAAATTCAAGCTCTTTTGCATCTGTGTGCATAATTTTCTTGGTAAGAACCTCACAAATCCATACTTCCGGTTTCCCATGGGAAAGTTTTAGTGATTCTGGAATCTTAATTATTTTTCAACTTTGTTCAAAGATGCTTAACACATTAAGTGCGCTATGGGCATCAATCTGATTCTGCACCAAGTTGAAACTATTTCATTATAATCTACAACTTTAAATGGGCAACCACATCTCGATAGGTTCGGCCATTCCCAAGGCACATATGCCTTGTGTAATTTAAAGAACTTGCATCCTATGAGAATTCTTGGTGAAATTTGTTTGTCAAAGCTGTTATGTAACACAAAAACCACTTATGGCGGGTGTTGCTATTTTGTTTTAGCTTACTTCTCTATAGATGGCTTCCCACTGTCTTGTTGTTTCTTCATATTCTTGAAGATCCTATATCTTTGTTAGCTCGTATTTCAGCTATTCGACACATTTTTGGTGCCATATTGCTTACACAGTAGTCCATGTGTACTTCCATATTTCTTCTTCTATCGTCTTGCAAGTTATCTTTGTGATGGCAATACTTTATCCATTAGTGCGGAGAAGCACTTTCGATAGTAATCCTTACTTTTGTCATTTGACAACTTCTAAGACTTCGCAATAGTTGAATGTTTTTCGTCTATTTAGACATGTTTTCTTTGTACAATGGGCACAATAAACTCTAGACATGAAAATCCATGTGATAGTAGCGATTCTCGCTTAATTACATTGAGTTGCACCATGTTAGAGATCCTCACATATTTCAAATTGTTTTCACTTGCCATGTTGGATTTATGTGTGGCGAGAAAGAAAAAATAGGAATAAGCTCGTATGTTTCATGTTAAGTATCTTATCCCCATGTTTTCTTAGTTGCTCACTTTGTGCACATGCCCCTTGGAGCATGACTTTTGAGGCGAAGAAATTTTCCTCCTTCTAATGTTACATTTTCTCGGTATTCATATTATGGGCGCAATGAATAATTCTTGTATCTGTACACTATTATGCGTGATTATTTTACATGCAGAGGGCATAGCTAGCATCGCTGAGGCTAGCCGCAAATGCGATTTTTATTTTCTGTGTCGGACTATCGGTGGCGGTTCTAGCCAAAACCGCCATCGATACTAGTACTATCGATGGCGGTTTTGGCTAGAACCGTCATCGATAACTCATGATATCGATGACGGTTCGAGCCAAAACCGTCATCGATAGTTCTAGTTCGATGGCGGTTTTGGCTAGAACCGTCATCGATATCATGGTTATCGATGGCGGTTCTAGCCAAAACCGCTACAAATAATGTTATCGTGGCGGTTCTAGAACCGTCGCGATAATCTGAATTATCGGTGGCACTAAATCCGTGGCGGTTCGAAAACCGTCACTGATGGCAGTTTCGAACCGCCACTGATGACCTTTTTCAAGGTAGTGTGAGCGGAAAACCCTGAGTCTACCACCATGTGCAGCTTTTGCAAAAGCTTTGATTTTCTTAAAGTGTTTGAATGCCTCATCTTTAGCCTTTATCAATTCAATCCACATATACTGACTATAATCATCAACAATTAACAAGTACTTATTACCTCCTAGTGTCATCGGCGTAATTGGTCTGCACAGATCGCTGTGAACCAGTTCAAGTCCAGCCTCTACACGATATGCTGACGCTTGTGGGAAGGGCTTGCGGTGCTATTTGCACAAAGCACAGCCATCACAATACTACTCTTGATGATCAATGAATGGGATGCCAATTGCCATATCCTTTAGAGCCAAATTCCACAAAGAGTGAAAATTCACGTGGCCATATCGTGCATGCCATAACCATGCTTTGTCGCCAATTCTTGTGTGATGACAAACTGGGTCACACGAATGTAGCACTGTTTTATACAGTCTGTTTGATGATCTTCTGACTTTCATCATAAGCACTCCACTCTGATCATAAGAAGGAATCATGCATTACAATCTTACTGCCTATTTCGGACAACTGTCCCAGGCTAATTGTGTTGCTGCACAGCTTAGGTATATAATATACCCCACCCCAGTGAGAAGTCTTTGCTCACCGTTCTTGCACTGTAGCAGAATGGAGCCTTTTCCCTTGATCTCCATAGTTGAGCCATCTTCAAATCTAACATGCCAACTTATGTCTTTATCTAGTTCGTTGAACTTGGAGTATTGGCTTGTCATATGGTTACTTGCCCCATTATCAAGATACCACTGAGCTCATATGTTGTTCTACAGCAAGGAGTTTTGGTCTCTCCTCATGCAACAGGACTGGTTCATGTGTTTCTTCCACACATGCTGCAAAAAATAAGGCTGGTTCCACTTCATGCGCTGCAGCAAGATTAGCTTTCTCTTCACGACCCCGACGAGGCTTGCGGCATTCAGAAACATAATGTCCGTAGACATCGTAATTAAAACACTTGACTTTGCTCTTGTCACGTGTTTTAGTTAGTCCTTGGCATCCCTCACCATCCTGGCGAGTTATGTTGCCAGTGCCACGACTGCGAAATCCTCGTCCGTGACCACGGCCTCGTGGCTTGCCACGGGCGTGACCCTCACTGGTCCTATCATTTGACGATGTATCCCTACCGCCATGTCTTCTTATACGTTCTTCATATATTTTGAGATGGCCAATAGCTTTTTCAATTGTCATGAGCTCCAAATCAGAAAATTGTTCAATTGTGGCAACCACCTGTAAGAATTTGTCAGGAATAGAGACAAGTAATTTCTTTACAAGAATCGCTTCCTCCACTTGTTCTCCCAAACTGCGAATTTGATTTGATAGGCTAGTGATTTTTCCAGTAAATTCATCAACAGTTTCTGCTTCCTTCATGCGCACGGCTTCAAAATCACTTCTCAGCATCTGGATTCTTGCCTTCTTCACCCGATCAGCACCTAGGTTCATGATCTTCAGACTTTTCCATGCCTCTTTGGTAGTTTTATGCTTTGCTAGCTGCAGCAGAATCTCTTCTGGAACAACCTGAAAGATGCAGGCCAATGCCATCTTGTCTTTCATCTTTTCAATAGCTACGCCATCAGCAGGTTCAACAGCCTCCGAGACGCCTTGTGCATCCATGAAAACTTCCATCTTGATCGCTCAAGTGGAATAATTTGTGGAGGTCAGCATCGGGTAATGTAATGTTACACCCCCTTCCTTTGATGCTAGCAATGCCATCTTCTCTTGGATCGACATCGGATAAATCTTGCAGGCTCTAATACCACTTGTTGAAACGTGGAGCCAAATACCTGCAAGCCTGCGAGATGAGCGTGATCTGAAAGGAAAACTCTTCAGCGCGGAGGGCAACTGAGAAACAAAGAAACAAAGCAAAGGAAATATTCAGAGATGGCAGAGACAAATTTGGTGCTGCGATGAAACTGCAGCTTTTTAGGGTTTTCTTCATTAGCTTATATAGAAAATGAGTTATATTACAATAACCAACTTAGCCAAATCTGTTAGGATGCATCCGCAGCTATTGAGTTTCAAACTAACTAACTAACAGTCAGTTTTCCTGTTAGTCTTAACCGAAAATGTGTTTGGGACTCTGTTGATGCCAACAAATTGAAGTAGCGTTTCCGGGTTCAGCACACTAGACGAACCCTACAATCGATAAGGTAAAGTCGTGAAATCTTTCAAAGCCGATATCAGATGATAATCGGCGTAACTCCGATCAGCCAAAAGCTGATTAGGACGTGGCGAGAATAGCCTATCAAGGCTAATCAAAGGGTAAAGGTAGATTAACTCTGAGAAGGCGATGCACAACAAAACAAAGCAAACCAAACCTAGGCGAAATCGATGAAGACCAATAATCGGCGATACACAACTTTATTGATCAAGATTGATTTACAATGGAAAATATTACAGGATTAAAAACTAATGAAAACAAAAAAAACTAGCAGATTTTATTTTTGCTGTAGATGATGACCTTTGTAGCCGGCCTGGGCTCATCTTATAAACCCTCTGGTCGATCCGAGTCCTATTATAATACAGTAACAGAATCTGTGTCGGCTTGAGTTTCCTAATCAAACTCCTGTCTCCAAATAGTTCCACCGTGCGCCATCCAAATTCCTGTATATCTCAAACTACAAATTATTCCGTACCTGCCAAATTTTGACGCAAACATATGCGCCCCATTTTTGGAAGATAACTTGTTGTCTTCCAAAAATCTTATCGGCTTGAAAGAAACTCTTTGATAACCGCTGTATTAATGGCTCCATAAAAATCTCGGTGCGTTTTAACTGCGCGTCACTTCGAAAACCTTTTCCCGCCGTTTCAACTTTTCACCGTGCTATAAATATGTGGGACCCCACGGTCATTTTCACGCTTCCGAGCTCTTGAACCATCGTCAATCGGCTTTCTTTCTTTTGCGATCAAGCTCTCAAATCAACTTCTCAAGTCAGCTGAATGGATTCTTCGAAGGTACTCATTCCAATCCCTAAAAGCAATGATCAATACTACCTAGGGTTGGTAGGAAATCTAAATGCTGATAATGTTATTAATGAAGAAATCCCTAGACTCCCCTTATCGTCTTCTGGTTACAATATGGAGGAGTGGGGTAAAAGCTTCTGGGCTTGGCCGACAGTACTTAAAGGATGGAGATCATGGTTTATTCATGTGTCGGCCCAAAAAAGAGAGGAATGGGAAAGAATGGGAATAGCCAAGTGCCTTCCTTTGAGTCTAGCCAATCCGGAAGCCAATGAGCCCTTAGTGGCCACGGCATGTTATTTTTGGTCAGATACTTTTAACGCTTTTCTTTTCTGAACTGGCCTGATCGGTCCAACCCTTTTGGATGTAGCCGAACTATGCTGCCTCAGACCAAACGACGATCAATTATTGGCTTTCAGTGGTAAACCCAAATATAAGCTGATCCAATCCAAAGGCGAAGGATGGTCCAAATACATAGAGCACAACAATAAGGTCAATGGACTGGTATCAGACGAAGAACACGTTGCCTTTTTGAACCTTTGGCTAGAGAGATTCCTTTTTTGCGGCACGTCCCTTAGGCCGACGCAAGTATATCAACTAGTGGCGGAGCAACTAGTAGAAGGCCACAGACTTGCTTTGGGCAAAATGCTACTAGGAGGAACATACCAGATGATGTATATCATAAGAAGTTGGCTATTATCTGGATTCGCCAAGTTTGTGGTGGGTAATGTGGGAGGTCCTTTGTGGTTTATCCAACTACAGCTCTACAGCATTTTCAGCCGAACACTCATCTTTGAGCCTCTGGAAGATTTGGCTTTTCCTTGTGAAGACTACCCGAAAAATATAGTTCCACAGTACAAGGCTAGCCGATCCCATGGAGTGAGGTTCATGATGTGCTCAAGTGGTGACACCAAGATCACCCCTGTCGGCTTAAAGAAATACTTGTCATTCTTTTTGAATCTGGATAACGTAATCTTTGGCCAGCAAGATTTCTTTTCCTATAGCAATGTAGCCGATTTTCAATGGCCATCCTTTCTCCATTTTGTTGTCGACAGCTCCTTGATGCCTGAATCGACATTGGACTTATTCTGGATTTTCATTTCACCTTGCATCCTCCATGTTGGCTTGAATACCAGAAATAGGACTTTTCAGCCTTCTTATGAATTTTACCATCCTTCAGTCTATGCTCGCCAATTGGGCTTTGGCCAAGTAATTCCCTGCCTACCACTCCTCAATCGACTTCAGCCCAGAGCCAGAGTAAGGAACGTGACAGCGGCCGAGATAGTCCATGAAATAGCTGGGGAGCTCCAAGTCAAAGACCTGCCACATTTCTTCTTGAACTCGCGTCGGGCTGGTCAGTTCTCCTCTTGGTGGTCGACCGTGTCAGAAGCCCTACTTTTGGACCGAACCCCGTCGGCTATTATAGATACATTTTTACCTGATTTCCATGAGCCGATGAGGATAGCTCCTCTAGTTACACGAATTCGTCGATAGCCGTAGAGGTATTGGTTTCTTGAAAATCCTTATTTTACCTCCTCCTTTGATTTTTGATGACTAATCGACTAGCATTCCTTTTACAGACAGCTGCTGGCAAAAAGGCTACCACAGGCCCATCGGGAAGTGGTCAAAAGGGCAAAAAACCACACCAATCGACGGGCCTCACTGGTTATACTTTTGGGAATTTAAGAGTGCAGAGCCCGTCCCTATCGGACATCAAGAAGGAACGGTTGCCGAGTGAGTATCCCTTGTCCGATGATTATCTTTTACTTTCTCCTCATATTACTCACCATTGCTGGTTGATTTTCAGAGAAACCCAAGTCCACTAAGATCCCAACCAAGAAGGGCCAGAAGCGCAAGGAGCAGAGCGCTGAAAGCTCGCCCCGTGAATTGACTTTTGCAGTGGTAACATCCTTTACTAGATTTCCTTTTGACTTATAATTTTCAATTGTCTTATCTGTTTTTATTTTCAGCCGACCTCATCAGTCTAGGTAGCCGATATCCTGGCTGACCTTCAAGGAACATCTTCTGCTGTTCCTCAACCGACGCTCCCTCCTCCAGCGGCCAAGCCCCTAACAACATCACCACCGCATAAGCCAATCCTTCCTGCGTTCGAACCGGTGGAATCGACTGATCCAGCTGATCTGCTCAGCTTCACTCTGGATGAGCTGGACGACCCTGAAGTGATGGCAACAGATGATTACCCCATCGACATCCGCAAGATTATTGATGCATCTTTGGAGGCGTCGGCTACTGTTGTCAAATCTACACCCGATATGCAAGAGAGGTTAAATCGGCTCTTTTCTGAAATATTGCAACCAGAAGCCACTATCCTAGCCAACACGCAGCCTATTCGTGATGCAATGGCTGCTGTCGAAGCTGACCTTCCGCTTGAGGCAATGAGCGCACTGCTGAACGTATGGCACTTAGATGAGAAGAAGGCAGAGGTTGAGGCGGCCATGGCTAGAATAGCGCAACGGGAAGCCCAAGAAGCCGACCAGCGCCTCCTAGACAAGATGGTGGTGGAGGCCAAGGCCAAGAAGAAGAAGTATGATGAAGATGCCTTCTCGCTTAGAGCCGCCAAAGCTACTGTCCAAAAGCTGGAACCGACCAAAAAGCTGCTCGAGGAAGAACTGTGCAAGGTAAACAAGCAGCTTGCCGATGGTCTCGCTACCATGAATGCAACGGCTACATCCTTGAAGAACCAGAAGAGCGACATCAGCTTAGCTGTTGCGAAAGTCAAAGATCAATCGGCCAAGGTTGTCCTAGTGCCTGGCAGCGCCAAGGTAAACAAATGGATTGTGTATGGAATTACGGAGACGCTGGCCAAAGCAGCTGCGGCACTATCGGCCTTGGAGGTGAGGCTTCTTGGATTTGGACTGTAATCATTTGTAAAACTTTTTGATGCTAGCCTGACACTTTTGTAACACTTGCTTAATCGGCTGTTTAACCGATTAATACTTAATGTTTTTGTTCATCTTTATCAAATTTCCTGATCTCTGAAATGTCATTGTCGCAGCTGATTATGATCCTATCCATACACTAGGGTAGTACCTTTTCAAATATTTTCCCTTGATTGCCTTCGGTAGTATAGATCCGTCGAGCGTCTCGAGTATGTACGAATTCCCTTCAACAAGCCCATTTATATTATACGGCCCCTCCCACGTTGGGGACCATTTGTTGAATCGATTATCTTTAGACCCGATCGGTAATATAGTTTTCCAAACATGTCGGCTTCGCTAAATGACTTAGGCACAACCTTTTTATTATACGCTCTAGCAACCTTCTCCTTATTCCTTTTGAGCCGATCCGACGTAACTAGTCTTAGTTCTGCCAAGTCATCTAAATTATCCAGCATTGAGTCTCTATATTTGCTAGACAACAAACCATTTTGTCTGGCCACTTGTATTGAATCAATATTTATTTCCACAGGCAAAACGGCTTCTTGACCATACACTAATTGATATGGCAATAGCTTAGTTGAACCATGGTAGGCTAGCCGATATGCCCATAATGACTCTGATAACATTGAATGCCAGTTCCTTGGTTTCTCGTCAATCTTCCTTTTGATTAGCTTGATTAAAGTCTTGTTAGATGACTCGTTTTGTCCATTAGCCTGAGCGTGATATGGCAACGATCTGAGCAACTTGATACCCAAATTCTTTGCAAAATTTTGAAACTCATCGGACATGAACACAGTCCCTTGATCGGTCGTGATAGTTTGCAGAATGCCAAACCGATGAATGATGTGTTCATTGACAAAGTCGATTGCCTCTACGCTTGTAACTTTCTTAAGGGGTAAGGCCTCGACCCACTTGGAGAAATAATCTATGGCTGCGAGAATAAACTTATGGCCTTTACTTGATGCTGGAAATATTTGACTGATCATGTCTATCCCCCATCCTCAAACGGCCATGGCTTGATGATTGGATGCAAAGCCGATGCCAGTGCAAGTTGCACATTTCTAAACTTTTGGCAGGTCTGACACCCCTTATAATATTTGAAACAGTCCTCTAACATCGTCGGCCAAAAGTATGCTGTTCGTCTCAGTACCTACTTCATTTTATGAGCCGACTGATGAGATCCGGAAATCCCTTCATGAACTTCACCCATCACCACCTTTGCTTCATCGGCTCCCAGACACCTCAACAGTAATGCTTCTATTCTCCGATAGTACAATACTTCATCCAATACTACGTACTTTAATGCCTGCTGCCTGACTTTGCGCTCGGTCGACCTAGACGGATTCATTAAGTAATCCTTTATCTTTGTCCTCCAGTCGACAGTATCGGCACACATTATTGTCTTGTCAACCGATTCGAGCATTTTGTCTCAGCTATAGTCCTTATACCCCAATGCTTGCTGTGCCAATGAATTAGCTCTATTATTCATTTCCCTAGGAACATGCTTGATGGAGAATGAAGTAAAAGAACCAATAGAATCAAGACATTGCTCCAAGTATTTTGATAATATTTCGTCATTGCACTGAAACTCCCCTTTAACCTGTTGCACAACCAACAACGAATTGCCATAAGCCTCTACATCACTTATTCCTATGCTTTCCAATAGTTGAAGTCCCCTGAGTAGAGCTTCATATTTTGCCTGGTTATTGGAACATCGGCTATTAAGCCGATATGTGAATTTGAAATTGTGCCCTTTTGGTGAAATTTGCACTATACCGATACCACAACCTTCTCGACACACTGATCCGTCAAAGTACAACTGCCAGGGAACTACAGTGACAAGCCCAGCCATTGTATCACATCCTGTGATAAAATCGACCACTACCTGCCCATTAACGGCTTTAGCCGTTCATACGTTAGATCGAACTCAGTTAAGGCATACGTCCATTTGCTGAGTCGTCCACATAAAATCAACGCAAACAACATATATTTGATGATATTGATCCTACACACTATTGTGCAAGTCGATGCCAAGATATAATGTCTCAACTTTGTGCAAGCGAAATACAGGGATAGACATAATTTCTCTACAAAGGGGTACCTGATCTCAGCATCCAAAAGTCATCGGCTTAAATAGAATATCACCCGCTCCTTGCCATCGACTTCCTGTGTCAGAACTACCCCAATGGTCTCTTCCTCTATTGATATGTACAATTTGAATGGTACTCCTTTCCTTGGTGCGGCCAGAATTGGGGGCTTTATCAGATATTCTTTGATGTCATCGAAAGCCTTTTGTCTTCTGGTACCCTAAGGCATTTTTTCAGTTGCAACACATGGAACACATTGTGCACATTTTACAATTGCAGTGGTAGCTCCAACTAATAAGCCACTTTTAGTAATGATTGGGAAATGTCCAACGAACCTTGCACCTAACTTTCTGTGAACTCAGAATCAATGCATCCCTTTGAGTGGTGAGACTTTCAAGTACATATGGTCACCTGGAGCAATGGTTAATTCTCTTTGATGGGTTTCAGCGTAGATCTTCTGCCTGGACTACGCTGTTCTTAATCTTTCTTGAAATATTTTTACTTGTTCTTTAGCCTTTTGCAAAATATCAGGACCAAAGACATGGCGATATCCTGTTTAATTCCATAAAGAAATGTGCAACACTTTCTTCTGTACAAGGCTTTAAATGGAGACATTTGCAAGCTTGCTTTATAACTATTGTTGTATAAGAATTCCATATAGGGCAAACTTTGATCCCAACTTGTCATATTGGACAACACACAAAACCTTAAGATATCTTCAAGTATCTGATTCACTCGCTTGTTCTGTCCATTAGTCTGCGGGTGATAAGCTTGCTAAAATTTAGGTTGGTACCCAATGCTTCTTGCAACTTTTGCCAGAATCCTGAAGTGAATTGAGTGCCTTGATTTGAAATAATCCACTTTGACACACCATGTAAACACACGATTCTTGACATACACAGCTCTGCATGTTTATCTTCTAGGTAGGTTGTTCTCACAGGAATGAAATGTGCAACTTTTGTCAATTAATCTGCTACCACCCATATTGAGTCTTGACCAGGTCTGATTCTCAGAAGTCCTATAATGAAATCGACTCTAATTTCTTCTCACTTCCACTCAGGTACCTTTAATGGTTGTAGCAATCCAGTGAGTCTTTGATGTTTAGCTTTAACATGCTAGCATATATCACTCATAGCTATGTATTCTACAAATTCCTTTCTCATCCT
Organism: Guadua angustifolia; assembly: GCA_036346375.1. NCBI lineage: Eukaryota > Viridiplantae > Streptophyta > Magnoliopsida > Poales > Poaceae > Guadua > Guadua angustifolia. The sequence continues at coordinate 46,277,793 of CM070502.1, read as the reverse complement.
TGGCCACCAATATATACCATAAATATCATGATACATCTTGGTATGGAATACATCTTGGTATGGCCAGGATGAATTGAGTATGATGATTCATCCACCTTCTTTAATATCAACTGTTTGATTTTTTTTAATTCGGCACATAGAAACTTTTTCCAAGCTACACTATTCCTTCTTCATCCTTTGAAAATCCTAGGGATTTACCCTTCTTTATTCTATCCTTGATCTTAGCAGCTTCATTATCTAATATTTGCATCTTTTTGATATGATCCTCCAAAGTAGGTTGAATCTCCAAAGCACCTACAAAACTAAAAGACCATGTGGAGGTCTAGCCTTGTTCGTGAGGAGTTATTGACCGTGTTTAAGCATGAAGTGCTTGAGTTTGATTTGAATTTGGAGTTTCAATTTCAAGCGATTTGAGTGCTAATTGGGCTAGAGCGGCACTACTGGTCCAGGGGTATGGCAGTTATTTTCCAGAGAGGAGGTTTTCTCTGTGATGTGCCAAGCGGCACTACCGGCTTGAATATTAAAATGTGATTTTGGATGATTATTGCATATCTTTGTTGGACATTGCTATGTGATGGGTTTTCCTTTTTTTCTATGGTTGTAGGATCACGGTGCTTGGTCATGGTGAGGCGGAGGATGACTAGGACTAGGCGAGGTGCGTTGGAGGTTCAGACAGTCGAGGATTACTAGAAGATGACCGGAGACGGAGTAGCTGTGAACCTAGAAAACAAGGAATGGATGAGATATTAACTAGGAGCTGCTCGGATCAAGGAGAACCATTGGATCGTGGTCTAGGCGATAGAGTAGCGGGTCTAGTTAGTTTGCTTTAAGAAGCGTGCAAAATCCATTGTGGTTGTGGGTTTCAGGTTAGCCCATGTATGAGTGAGTGATTCAATCCAAACCCTTGATGGTGATCCTTAGGGTTGAAGGAACTCATGCAAGGCTAGAGGGTGACTCAAGAGTAATACAAACAAAGGGGTAGGGGTAGCCTCCCCTCTCTTGAAGGTTTTGAGGTTTTTGTGCTCCTTGAACTTTACCCAATTGTTTGTGAGGCTTTGTAAACCTCCATTCCAGAAATGAAAACTAATTTCCTTTCAATTCTGAATTTACTTTTCATATTTACATTATGCCTTTAAATTTCGCAATTTACATTCTTGCAATTTACTTTTTGCACATTTGGATTTGTCTCCCCTCCTTCTAAATGCTTGTGGATCTTATGCTAAGGATAAATGATTGATGGATGAGTTTTCTTCAGACCATATCATAATCATCTAGGCATGTCTTGTGCTCTTTCTTGGAAGAAACCGATTTTTATTCTTGAGAGGATGAATCTTGGAAGATTGGGTTTTTTGGTGTTCTTGCTTGTGTTCTAGCTTGATGTGACATGTGAGAAGTTATCTAGGATCATCTTGATCATCAAGAACCCACGAGCTAGCTGAGAGCCAAGTTTTTGTTTTTGAACCCGTTCTTGTGCACTCTTTCGTAAATTTGAAAAGTTCAAAACTTTGACATCGATTCATGCAATCAAAGATTGGAATAGGTTCCTTACATCCATAGGAACGTGTCTACAAAGTTTCATTACGTTCGGATCAGCTGATCAAAAGATTTCTCAATTTTTTATTTTCAATTCATGCTAAAATCACTGTTTATATCCCTATTTTTACTGTAGCTATAGTATCTTTGGTTGTACCACCGCTATATAAGCGGTAGTGCCGGCCTCGGGCTGAAAATTGTGAAAACTGATTCTTCTGCTACCATTTGATATCTAACGGTTTTAGCTTGGTTTCTTTGGGGGACAAAATTTATTTTGGGATCATTCACTCCCCTCTGATCGCCATCTCAATCCTTCGATTGGTATCAGAGCTGATTTTGCTCTTCCATAGATCTTGACCGATCTTGAGAGCCATGGTGATGAAAAAATATTCCACCAAGCCTATCATCTTTTCTGGAGTTGATTTTCCTTTCTGGAAGTCCCGAATGGACACTACAGGAAAACATGGATTTACAAACTGTAATACCGCTTCCAATAGTTGGTTTTACAAGCGGCTAAGCCGCTTTGAATTTTAATAGCTACTGCTTTCCATTCTGCTGCTTGGAATAGTATCTAAAGTGGTACTCTTCGCTTGGAATACTTTCCAAGCGATGATCGCTTGTAATATTGAATTCCTAGCGGTACTAGTCTTTGCAATGTTTCAACCTTTTAAAGCGCCACCACTGCATGGAAAGATAATTGCAAGTGTATATCGCATGTGATTAGGCATAACCCATAGCCAAGAAAATTAATCCTAAACACATATATACTGCTTGCAATAATAATTGATGATGCATTAGCATGCATGCATCCGTTGTCAACATTCAGTTATAACAATGATAGCAACTCAATAATTTGATAAAATCAAATGTAAAAGAATAATTCACAGAACAAATCTTTCATATTCTTTCATACCCAGAGCCAAGCAACAACATATACATGAGTTTTGATGTCTAGTTACATCACCATGCATATTCCACCAAAAATAGCCAAGCAATAGCATACAAGAGTTTTGATGCATATCTTGGTACATCATCATGCATATTCTACCAAAAGACAGATGGATTTATAAGTCTACTCTCGGCCTTTTAAGTCGATTAACTTCGAACAAGGTACAAACTAGTGAAGGCTATCCTAACAGTTTCCATCTTGAACTTGACCAAAGGAAGCCTTTGCAGCAAATTCTTCCTTCTTTAGCTATTTCCTTTGCACCTTCTACCGTGGATTAAAGACAGTGTTCTCAATTTTCCTTCCAATAGTGACAATTGACATCATGTACACTAGTTTCAATGACGAGACTAAGCTTATATATGCGAGTAAAGGTGAAAAGCATTACCTAAGTTAAGGGTTGCAATGAAGTTGTTTAATCCACGATCGACTTGATTTTTCTATACATGAGGCGAACCACTTATACTAGTAGCTGCAACATCATCTTCCATCTACAAATCCATATATTTTTTCTATTATTTCACATCCTTGACTAATAAGAATGAAAACAATACAGAATGTACATTACCTTATTATATGGCCATGAAATAATATTGTAAGCTTTTTCTAGCAAAGACATCCATATCTAGGAGTGCTTTTGGTTGCTATAGATGATTATTCATATGAGAAAGTAGAACTTCAAACTTTTGTCAAAACAAGAATCATATGAGAGGCATTTGTATACCTATCTAATGATTTCTCATTACAATTGGACAAAACTGGTTACTTGAATAAGCGTCACATCACGAGGATATTGCAAACTTTTTGTAGCAAATAAATCCACATTCAGGACTGCATGTTAAATTATAGATGCAAACCAATTATCAGCATGTCAAACAAGAATCACCCATAATTAACTTACACAAGTCTTTGGATCATGAAAAACACTCAAAAGACCAAAATTGGACAAATCTGCTTGATAGTATTTTTCGGCGTAGAAAATGTCGGGAACTGAGGAAATGAGGATGAAAAAATCAGGCAAATATTTGGTTTATCTTGGTAAAATGAGAAGGTGTTTCCCAAAGCCACGATTATCCGGTTGTGGAGTTTGGTTTCATGTCGATCATTCCTAAGCACAGCTTGGTTAGGAGCTATTGTTGTTGTTTTAGCATTTACTTGGGCCTGCAACGTTGACCCCTATCAAAAACCAGAACCATTCAAAAACATAAAACCACCGTAAAAAAATAGATATTCTTCATATAATAAAAATTAAACTCCTAGACATAAAGGCTTGGGATATCAGTACCTTTGACCTCCTGAGCTCCAAATGCACATGAATGCAGTGCAGAAAGCGATGTGTGACATCATTGAAGCTGATTACAGGCCTGACAAGAATTCATAAACAGTAAAATAAATGTAAGAAAAATGAAGCTGAAATATATTAAATGCGTTCGGAAAAATATTTGTCTGGCGTAGGTTAGCTCCCATCCCTAAAGCAAAGTCATCAACAACTCTGAGTTCTACCCTGTCAAAAGGCTAATCACTAATCACTTCAAGCGCATATAGCATGCATTTTTTTAGCAAGGTGAGAAAGGTCTGAACAGTCCATAGAGAATGTCATACACCAGCATACAAGCCTGGTTGATTCAGCAAATAAACATCAAGGCCTAGGTAGTTGATTTTTTTCTAGTTATTTCTAGTTAGACAGCCCAAAGTCAGCTATTTTGGCGCGCAAATTCTGGCCCAAGAGAATATTGCTTGTTTTCACGTCCCGGTGAATTATTGGCAGGTCACATCCTCTATGGAGATAATCCAGAGCTACTCACAAGACACGGGAAATGACATTAATATTAAACCGTATAATTCATGACAAATGTTAGCAGCAAATTCTGCAATAATTTTGTCTTATGTCTTGCAACGAACCTTGTGCTGCCTCAAGAGCAATCTGTACACGTGTTCGCCAGTTCAGTAGTCCAGCAACACTACTTTTACCTATATAAGTATGTGATTGTGTTAGTACATGGTTCAGTACTTCCGTAATATCTAATCACCAGGAAATGGTTCAAGTGTCTTTCTTCTAGCTGAGTTCCATTAATATACCCTTATACATTGGAATTTCACTAAACTATAATAACAAGGGATCTCATACATCAAACCTATTGGCGTGTTGCTCCTTGAAGTGCAGCTGTTGCAGTTATTTTTCTTTTACCAGCAATAACATATTGCAATTTGAATATACTCATAGACAAGTGCTAAGTTATCATTCTCCCAGCAGTAACCGACCAAATATACCAAATTTCTGTGATGCACCTTTGTTAAGCTCTTGACCTACATGGTGTGAAAAAGAACATTAGCAGAAAAATATTTGGCACTTTTCTATTGTCATTCCGCGAGCAATTGCTCAGGTGATCAATAGTATATACAGATTGTCATATGACAGTCATTAGGCATCAGCCATGAAAGAATTCCATGAAGCCAATCATAGGCAAATGAACAATGGTATAGGACATTTTAGAAAATGTTAAAATTTGATTCTTAAAATTCAGATGTTGATTTTGGTCTCTTAACTCTTTAATTCTGTACTTTTGTTTGTCTTTATATCAGTGTGACAGTGCTTCCACAGGCTCTGTTTGGCATTGCAGTGGCTTTTCAAAAGCATTTAATTTTTTCCTACTTAGTTGGAGGTCAGTTTTTGGAGCCATAACATCAAAACTTCTTGACATTAGTACAGATTCTGAAACTAACTAGATTTCACAAAAGCAACCAAAAGGAATTACCTTGCTCAATTGCTCTGGTTGCTTTCTTGCCGAGGGCCGGAGCCGGAAGTCGAGGAGCAGCGGAGGTCCTGAGGAGGAGGACTAGAGCCGGTGAGCCGCAGAGGAGTCACCGGCCCGCCACGGAGGACGAGCCGCCGCGCCAGCGAGAGGAGGAGAGCGCCGACGGCGGTCGGCGAGCTGCGATCTGAGCTCGAGGGACGGGAGAGGCGGGTCGGGGCGTCTTGGCCTGCTCGCTGCAGAGAGGGAGGCGTCGCGGGGGTTCGGGAGGCGCGGTGGCGCCCGGCGGCAATGGGCGGGCGGTGGCGGGGTCCGGGAGGCGGCGGCTGGCGGGCGGGCGGAAGCGGCTTGGCGGCGATGCGGCCGGCGAAGCGAGGAGACCGCGCGATGGCGGTGCTGGTGGAGCTGCTCCTCGGCGAGGGCGGCAGCGTGACCGAGTTAGCGATGGTGGCCATCGACCACCTCTGCAGTGTCTTGGAGGCGATCGAGTGGTGGCGCACTTTGCCGGGCTGGAGTTGAGGTGAGCGATTTGGGGATTTAGGGATCTAGCGCAGAGAGAGGTGCGGTAATGGTGGGCTGCGTGGGAGGGAGATGTGTGGGGATTTTTTGATATGGTTGGGACGCTGGTAGCGTGGCTCGCTGGCCGAGAAAATAAGTCTTGTAAATTTTCATCCACCGCATAAAGATATTCCAAGCAGTACTACCACCTTAAATAATTTTTCAAAGCGATGCATGCGCTTGTGATGATACAACTCTTTTACGGCGGTACCCTTGCTAACAATTTGAACCTTTCTAGACGGTGATACTGCTTTTGAAATGAAATTTTATTTGAAGCAGCACTACCACTTTCAATTTTATTTTTTCTAAGCAGTTGCAGCGCTAGCAGTAATAGGATATCCTGTAGTGGGAGTCATACATCACTGCCCAAGGCTTCCCGATATGGCAGAAGGTGAAGCTCCTGTATGAAGTTCCTGCCGATGAAGACATCACGACCGATGATATGGCTGATGTTGATGCAAATGCTAAGGCAAGGAACATCCTCATGCAAAGCCTTAGCCACAGTGAGTACAATAGAATCTCTCACCTTCATTCTACTCACGATATCTGAGTGACCCTCGATGCTTACCATGAGGGCACTACTCGGATCAAGATAGTGAGACAGGACCAATAAAAGTATGAATACAACAAATTTGAACATTATGTTGGTGAGACCCTTGATGATTTCTTTGGTTATTTTACATGCATTTTGAGCAATCTCCATACAGTTGGTTGCACATACCCTGACTCGGAGAACGCTTGACACTTCTTGACCACCCTTGATCTTTTAGTTTGGGAGATGAAGGTGACCACCATCAAGGACACCACATACTTATCTACCTTGACTCTTGACGGGATTTATTCCCGGCTCAAAACTAATGAGATCAACGTTATCTCTCATAAGACAAAGTCACAATCGATGGTCTTGGTCCCTGATCCCATTGGATCCATTTCTAATACTTTTGTTGGTTTCTCTCTTTCCGCCCATGGCAAGCTAAGCAATAAACAATTGGATAAATTTTTAGAAAATGAGCAATGAGCTTGCTCTTTTAGCTCGTAAATTTTCTCATGCCTACAAAATGGTGAGGGAAAGGAAAAGAGGTGGCATGATCACCTATTTCTAGTGCGGTGACCCCAACCACATTCGAACGAATTGCCCCAAACTAGAGAAGGTGATGTGACTTTGGGTCCCCGATCTTTCGATGAGAGTGGTAACTTCGATTTGAAGGAATTGACTTTGACGATCCGACTACAGCGTACGACGAGAATGCGCCTTAGCAATCACTAAATCAACTCCAGAGGGTTATTGATCTTGCCGTTGGCACGATCAACCTGAACACGAGATTCAATTCCTGCATGCAACCGAAAAACGAGCAAGAACAATGGTAAAGCAATCTGAAATTGTGAATATGAATGAAGGCAGAAACAAGGGTGGGGTTCAGGCCCCGCTCCCGCTGAAGTTTGATCCGCTCCAGGATCGACTCTACCTTCTTTTTCTCCCTCACGCCGAGGCCCCAGGCCCAATCTTCCTTCGACTCGGGGAGACGGCCGGTGAAGGCTGGGGCGCTGCTTCCAAGGTTCCGAGCGTAGAACCACTCAGAATGCCATCCCCGGTTGGATGTCGGCAGCTTCAGGGGGATGTATTCCGTCCCTCGACCAGAACGCAGCTGGATGGTCGCACCCCCCATGGACGCTGTGGCAGCCACCGACTTATCCCTCCACGATCGGGCGTAGAAAAAGTACTTCCACAACAACCAGTGGGGCTCGATCCCCAGGAATGTCTCACACAGCGTTATGAAGATCACTATGTGGAGCACGCCGTTAGGGTTGAGATGATGTACCTCAATCCCGTAAAAGTGCAGCATCCCACAAACGAAGGGATGGAGCGGGAGCCCGAACCCGCGCTCGTAAAACCAAGCGGGGACCACGATCTCCCCCTCCTCCGGCGCTGGTTCCGCGGCCCCCGTGGGGATCCTCCATTGCGAGGCATCCCGCGGGAGAAGGAACCCTTTCTTCTCTAGCTCGAGCGCGCGGCTGGCAGGGCGGAGCACTCCGACCACGACATCTTCGATCCGCGAACAATTGGAGGTTGGAGGGGAAGAATGTGAGTAGCTCTCTCCCAACTCCCTTGTCTCTTTTTCTCGCCTCAGGAGAACTCGAGGAGCAAGGAAAGCAAAGCCAAGGGGGCGGCGAAAGCGAAAGCAGGAGGGTGCCTTAATGCCTCTCCCGCGCCAGTCTTATGGGCGCTGAACAGGCACCAGCCAAACGCGTGTCGACCGGGCGAGCACCGGTCAAGACGGCCTTGTATGAAGCGTCACCCATCGCATCGGAGCGCCACGACGCGCTGCTGGTGAGTCGTATCGCCCCTAATCATCTCGCTTCGCATTTAATTCCCGCACGCGCATTAAATGCTTGCAGAGACGTCGGGGTGTCGCTCCGGGCTAGACGCCCGCGACCCTTAACCTCCGCCTCCGGGTCGGCTCAAACTGACCCGAGGCAGGAGGAAAAGCCCACCAAGCCTTCGTGGCCTCGAGGTAGCGAGAAGGCTTGAATGCCTGACGAATAAGACCTGACCATGGGTCCCATAGGCAAGATCCACCGGATGGATCCCTCACCGACCCCGGCAGGCAAACGAGCGAGGGGCGAGTTTGAGGCGAACCCTCAGTGGGTCTTTAGTTGGGTTGGCGGACGACCCAATCGCTTTAGCTCGTGTCCGAGACCATACTTCAAACTCTCCCGCGGAGCCCCCCGAAAGGGCTGCAGCCAGTGCGCCCGAAGTTCTGAACGGCTCGGGTCGATGCGGATTGAGTAAAAAAAGGTTTTTCATGGGTCGCCCCCAGTGGGTCGGACACCCGACGTAGGGATCGTCCGCTCGGAGGTCGCCAGATCTCCAGGGCCCACTCGGATAACCCGTTTGCAGCTCCACGAGCATGGTGTTCGGCCGACGTATGCAAACATACGTCTTCTCACCCCCTCCAGGTCCCACACCTGCGGACGGGGCGTATACGTGGGATCGACAGCGGCCTCTCCTCTCGTAGATTGCCTCGCCCGACGAGGACTCGAGACGGATGCCCCCCGCCTAGCTCCGGCGTTAAACCAGCATGACTAACACGCCCAGCTACGGCGTAAAAATAGCACTAACACGCCCAGCTACGGCGTAAAAATAACACTAACACGTCTAGCTTCGACGTTAAATAAGCACTCGGAAACCGGAACCTCTCGCGAAGGCATCCGGACCTCCCTGCCGACTACGGCCGCATCTAGCTTCGACGTTAAACAAGCATCCGGGAACCGGAACCTCTCGCGAAGGCATCCGGACCTCCCTGCCGGCCACGGCCGCGTCCAGCTTCGACATTAAACAAGCATCCGGGAACCCGAACCTCTCGCGAAGGCATCCGGACCTCCCTGCCGACCACGGCCGCGTCCAGCTTCGACGTTAAACAAGCATCCGGGGCAAGAACCTCTCGCGAAGGCATCCGGACCTCCTGCTGCCACGGCAGCGTCCAACCGGCGTTAAACAAGCATCCGGGGCGGAACCTCTCGCGAAGGCATCCGGACCTCCCTGCCGACCACGGTCGCGTCCGGCCGGCGTTAAATAAGCGCTTGGGAACAGAACCTCTCGTGAAGGCATCCGGACCTCCACATCCGACCATGGCGCGTCCGGCCGGCGTTAAACAAGCATCCGGGGCAGAACCTCTCGCGAAGGCATCGAGACCTCCACATGCGGCCCGCGGCGCGTCCGGCCGGCGTTAAACAAGCATCCGGGAACCGGAACCTCTCGCGAAGGCATCCGGACCTCCCTGCCGACCACGGCGGCGTCCAGCTTCGACGTTAAATAAGCATTTGGGAACCGAAACCTCTCGCGAAGGCATCCGGACCTCCCTGCCGACCACGAGCCGCGTCCAGCTTTGACGTTAAACAAAGCGTTCGGAAACTAGAACCCTGCTCAGGGTGACCAGGCGTCTACACCGACCGGCTCAGCGTCGAGCCGGAGCCTCCCGACCGAGTTGTTCGGACTTATCCGCTTGGGTAACCCTCTGACCAGCTCTCCGAGCAGCTCGGGGGCTCGGGGGCTAGACCCACCGGGTGCGCTTGCGCGCACCCGGCCGAAACAGCCGACCAAGTTGGGCGGACACCGCTTCTTCAAGTGTTAGCTCGATCTACTCGGGGGCTTAGGCTCGATCAAGTCCGCACTCTTCCGACCCTTCGTCAATCGAATGCAGACCCCCCGACCAGCTCTCCGAGCAGCTCGGGGGCTCGGGGGTTACACCCACCGGGTGCGCTCACGCACACCCCATCAAAACCGGACCAACCAAGTCGGTCGAGTTCATCCAGGCAAAGTGGCAGTCCCCCAAGAATATTTGCGGCTTTGCCATGCGGCGCCGTGTTGCCAACAAGATCATGCAAGCCGAAGACAAAGGGCCCATCCAGGAACTCCCGCATTTCAGGACGGCCTCGGGGGCTACTGACGAATACTCATACCAGGGGTACCCTCACAGCAAAGTATACGTCTATTTCAAGGTTGTATTTCTCACGGTCAACTAGGCCCAAGGAGATACAACGGATTGTTCAGCTTAGGCCTGGTTTCCCAGGAGCTCCGACCGAACCTCCGGTTGAGCAACCCCAAAGGTTCCGACCAGGGTCCCCGGTCGGGACCCCAACAAGCCTCGCCTCGACAACTTCTGCCACGTCGGTGGTCAATTTCGAGCCGGTCGCCTGACCCGTGGACCCGACGTCCATACTGAGACAGGTGGCCTCTTCTCAAGGGGGCGTAGGAGCCGTTGGGTCAAACGCCCATCCCTTCACCACGTCAGGGGTAAAGGAGCGTACGTAACACGCCACAGGCGACGTCTGCATCTGGCAGGCGATCAGAGGGCAGGTGCGCACCTTCCCGAAGAAACACCGTCCGTTGTGTCTACCAACCCGACATAGATGAACAGGAACCTCTCAATCGTCAAGGACTGAAGACCGGACTCCCTGGGCGTAGCATACTCCTTATCTCTTTTCTCTAAGCTCTTGTGTAACCTGCCCCCTTCGACTATATAAAGGGAGGCAGGGTCCTCGGCTATGGGGCGAACCCCCTCATTCTTCCATATCCCGTCTCGCTCTCCCGACCCGAACAACCGAGCGAAGCTTCCCAGCTTCGTCGTTCGGACAAGTGCTAAGGGTCTGTCCTTAGACCTCGTATGTAATCCGCCATACCCCAGAGCAACGAGATCCTCCGCCCCAAACTGGAAGTAGGGACGTTCGGCCCGAACCAGTATAAATCTGAGACTCCTCAGCCCGATCCAGTGTTCATCCGAGGCGTCGTTAGCCTAACCATTCGAGGAGAGGCGCGCGATCCCCTATACTTACAAATCTACTTGCCGGTTATACGAACCATTTCTGCTTCTAATCCTCCCCACCATATTTAGAAAATCCACCTAATCAGATCATCGACGATCTGTTTGATCGGGTCACTCGTTCAAAATCAGGCTTGTGCTACTTCTTTCTCCACTCAGCCTTTGTGGCCTCATTTGAGCTGAAGGATGTTTCTTATGCATTATCTGATGAGTCTTGGATTAATGCTATGCATGAGAAACTTGAGAACTTCAAGAGAAACAAGGTATGGCAGCTTGTTGAGCTCCCATTTGGTCATAATGTCTTTGGGACCTAGTGGGTGTTAAAAAACAAGCAAGGTGAGGATAGGGTTATTATTAGAAACAATGCTAGACTAGTTGCACAAGGTTTTACTCAGGTTGAGAGTCTTGACTTTGAGGAGATCTTTGCCCCTCTAGCTAGACTAGAGGCTATTAGGATCTTGCTTACATTTTCGTCATCCAAGGGCTTCAAGTTTTATCAAATGGATGTTAAGAGTGTATTCCTCAATGGATATATTAAGGAAGTGTTGTATGTCAGGTAGCCTCTAGGATTCGAGAACCCCAAATACCATAACCATATCTTCAAACTTTCCAAAATTTTATGTGGACTTAAGCAGGCCTCAAGAGCTTGGTATGAGAGGCTTAAGTATTACCTTCTTAGCCATGGTTTTAAGATGGGTATAGTAGACAAGACTCTGTTTATCAGACACCAAGAGTCTCATTTTCTTCTCATCTAGATTTATATGGATGATATTATCTTTGGTGGCTATTTGCACTCTCTTATGTCTCAGTTTTCAAAGGTAATGAGCACAAAGTTTGAGATGAGTATGATGGGCGAGTTGAGCTACTTCCTAGGCTTCCAAATCAAGAAGACTCGGGAGGGCACCTTCTTGCATCAAGGAAAGTACACTCGATACCTCCTAAAGGGTTTCGACATGTTCGATGGGAAACCATTGATGACTCCTATGGCCACTACTGCTATTCTCGAACCTGATAAGAATGGTGAGCCAGTTGATTAAAAGGATTTCCAGACCATGATCGGCTCCCTTTTGTATCTCACTGCTTCGAGAGCGAACATACATTTTGCTATTTATTTGTGCACTCAATTTCAAGCTTCTCCTCACGCCTCTCACCGTCAGGTGGTGAAGCGTATCTTTAGGTACCTTCAAGCTACCATTTACTATGGTATTTGGTACTTTTCCTCTTCTTGTCTGTCCCTTAGAGTCTTTTCCAATGCAGACTTTGCTGGTTATAGGATAGATAGGAAGAGCACTTCTGGTACTTGCCAATTCATTAGAACTTCTCTTATTTCCTGGTAATCTAGGAAGTAGTCCAAAGTTACATAATCTATCGTTGAGAGCAAGTAATTCGTTGTAGCTAGTTGCTGTAGTCAGGTAATTTGGATGAGATCGACCTTGTGGGACTTTGGGTTAAAAATAGAGTGTTTCATTTTTCTGTAACAACACTTCTGCTATTTGCATTGCAAAAAACCCAATGCCGCACTCCCTGACCAAGCACATTGATATTAGATATTACTTCCTTAGAGACCATGTGGAGAAGGGAGACATAGTGCTTTAGTTTGTGGAGAGTGACCACCAGATTGCCGATATGTTTACTAAGCATTTGGATAGCTCTATGTTTGTGGCTATGAGAGGAGAGCTTGGAGTTTTGTGCCCTTACGGCTTGTTTTGAGGGGGAGCAAGCTTGTATATTTTATTCCAGCATTTCCTTTCTTCATGCATTTTCTGGGTGATATTGGGCTTAATTCTAATTCTAGAGTTGTGAGTTCACTTTACTTAAACTTCTAGCTATAGGTTGGTATCATGCACAATTAGTTCTTCTCTCTTCTCTCTAGGTTGAGTTCCCTCACAGTCTTATAATTCAAGCAGGTGTTGGGCCCTGTGGGCAGACAGGGTCTGTGTGCATTTCTTAGCTTGGGATCTAGAGGCAGCTTCCCTATGTCAGTCATTGTGGAAGATGAGAGCAAGTCTAAGTCACAATGTTCTCTACTATTTTTCTATGCTCTATAGCCGTCTAGTTTGCAATTTCTCAACTTCTTCTCCTCATTATGTGTTTTTGGTTTTGATTGAGTTCATTTGAACTTTCCTTGAGCTTAATTTTGCTAATAACTCAACTTGAACCTGATTTGTGCTTAAAATTGATTCACTTGTTGAGGGGGAGTTTGAGAATCTGTCTCATGCATTATATATAGACTTCATTTTTTGTGTTATAAACTTTGTCTATTATGCAAATGAGCTATTATTCATGCTATACACCTTGCTTCTTTTCTAAAAAAAATGCTAGCTTAGATATGTCCAAGTTCATTTTGATTCACCTCACCTAGTCCCGATCACCCTGCGCCACACCATGACCTAGCACCGTCATCCTGCAACCATCAAAAATAAGGAAAACCCATTAGATAGCAATGTCCAAATTGATATGAAGTAAATCTCATGCAATTCCAAAATTCAAACTAAACATTCGGTCAATAGGCCGGCACTACCGCCTCCTAGGCCGGTAGTGCCACTTGGCTGGCACTACTGCTCTAGCATAGCCGGTAGTACCGCTCCCCTATTGTGCTAGCAAATACCTCTCTCTGAAAAATAACTACCGCTCCCCTCGGCCTGTACTGCTGCCCCTAGCCGATAGTACCGCTCCTGGCAGTCACAACTCAATTTACTTCATTTTGAAAATCCAATTCAATTCAAACTCAAACTCAAGCACCTTATGTTTTAAACACAGTTAATAACTCATCACCAACAAGGTTAGACCTTCACATGGTCTTTCAGCTTTAAAAGAAAACTTGATGAAACATGTTGCTTTTACTTGCTATGTTTCTTCTCTAGGTATATATGCCATTATTTGCAAAATTTTGGATTTATACTAGAGTCCATACAGCAACTTAGGTGAAGCTAGGTAGATCCATGCTCGAGTCCTTCATATGCTCATAAATCTATATGCTAAAATTAAAACAGAAAATTGACTCTTTGTGTAAATTGATCTCAGCACCTTACATTCACATGACTACTTCCCATTGCACTTGGGATGAACTTGGAATGTATTTTGTATAACCAAGGCCATCCTCTTAAGAGCTCTTCTTGAGATGGTGGTTCATGACCACCAGTATGGCGCCGCGTGCCTCGCCAATGAGCGGATGCCTAATCGCCTAGGGCGTGGGCCTTGGCCCAACGAGGAATACACACCTTGGCTGCCATAGCCAGTGCCATAAGAGTCCCATGTGGCCCCAAAAGACTAGCTTTGATGGGGGAGGTTGCTCTCCCTTTTAAGGTGGTATTCTCTCCCTCCACAAGCAAGGTGGTACTATCATTCCCACCCTCTTGTTTGGGACCTAGCTCGATACCAAGCTGATGTGACTTTGGTGTCCGATCTTTCGATGAGAGTGATAACCCGATTTGGAGGAATTGACTTTGGCGATCCGACTACAGCGTATGACGACGATGCGCCTTAGCAATCGCTAAACCAACTCGAGAGGGTTATTGATCTTCTTTGTTGGCACGATCAACTGAACACGAGTCCAATTCACGCATGCAACGAAGAACAAGCAAGAACAAAGGTAAATGCAATCTGAAATTGCAAATAAAGATGAAGGATTGATAATGTTGGGTTCTGAAATAAGAAGGTTCTTAGGCGGCTGTTGAGCATGTCTGGAAGACTCAGAATAGTAGCAATGGCTAAACTATCAAATAAACAAAACCCAAGTCTCTACGGTGGCCTATTGCCTTTATTATATAGCGGAGGGAGGGAGGTGGATACTAAACACTAGGCAATATGGGACTAAACTTGCAGCCATGCAACTTGGGGCTCCATGGGCGGAGGTGGGAGGAAGCCCTAGGGTTACATGGGCTTTGGGCCCAAAAGAAAAGGTGGCGCAGCACCCGGAGTTTTTGGCCCGTGACACTCTTCTGTGCTTTACTGTTGCTTCAGGATGAATTTGGCATTGGGGCTATATCCATTGGAAAGCTTATCTCCTAATCTTTCAAACGGGTGGTCGCACGCTGAAAACGGAGTCCGGGAGCCCAAGTTATCTCCATTTGAAGTATTGCTGCTCCTGGATGGCCGAACCGGACTTGTCGACGAATTGGGCTTGATCTTGGGCCTTCCTTGGTGCGTGGGCTATCCTCGGTGGATGATCTTGATGTGCTGGTCCAGCAAAGATGGGTGAAAAGGCCTTGCTTCCGGATTAAGCCCTCCAGCGTCGTGAGGCAATGTGCGCGGCAAACAATGACGTCGGGGGCAAAGTAGCGGTCGTAGGGGAAGAAGGGGCATCGGTTGTATCCATGGAAGTGATGTCCTCATCACTAGGTTTCCTAATATGTTGTGTAGGTTGAACTCTAGGTTTTCCATTTGATCCATTGTATGCCTTTGCTTCTAGCTTAGAAACTATGCTAGTGTTGTCATTATTAAATCGTGCAAAAATGACATAGTTTTATTTATGCTTGTTAAGCAAAATTGACATTTGCACTTGGACATGTCTTAGTTTAGCCTAATCTGAACTTGAGTAGCTTGGTGTCATCCTTTGTATATGTGGTCACTCGAATAATTTTCAAAGCTATTTTAGGATGCATTTCATGCATACATATGTAAAAGGAAACACAATGCCGCCTTGATGCCTATATTGTCAGAAGAGGCAGAAATTGTAGAAAAGGAATCATTTAAAGATAAAAGGCGAATGCATCTTAGTTCTTATGATCATGGTAAAAACTTGCTAATTCTTAAGATCATAAGTATACTTGAGTTTTTTGTGAGTTTTTATTAGATTTTAGAGCCTTTGTGGAAAATTTTCTCTTTCTTTTATTTTGCTCTAAAAATCCTTTTAGCTAACTTTGTTATGATCTTATTTCTTTCTCTCTGCACCAAGTTTGGCTTTGCATTCAAATTGGTTTCTTCCTCTCTTTCAAACTCAAATTTATGCCTTTTGAGTGTTTGTCAATATACTCATCAAGAGGGAGATTGAAAGACCATGTGGAGGTCTAACTTTGTTGGTAATGTGTTATTGATCTTGTTTAAGCATGAAGCGCTTAAGTTTGAGTTTAATTCGAATTAGATTTTCAATTTGGAATGATTTGAGTGCTAACAGGGCTAGAGTGGCACTACCAGCCCAGGGGTCTGGTAGTTATTTTCCAGAGAGAGGGTTTTCTCTAAGATGTGCCAAGCATCACTACCGACTCTAGGGAGTGGTAGTGCCAGCCAAGCGGCACTACTGGCCTACTATAGGCAGTAGTATCGATTTCATGAATGAATTGAATATGAAAAAGTGATTTTTGATGATTATTGTATATCTTTGTTGGACATTGCTATGTGATGGGTTTTTCTTATTTTTGATGGTCGTAGGACGACAGTGCTAGGTCATAGTACGAAGGATGACCGGGACTAGGCAAGGTGTGTCGAAGGTCTAGACAGTCGAGGATCACCTAAAGATGATCGGAGACGGAGTCGCTACAAACCTAGAAAATAAGGAATGGATGAGATGCTAGCTAGGAGTTGCTTGGATCATGGCGGATTGTTGGATCGCGGTCTAGGAGATAGAGTAGCGAGTCTAGTTAGTTTGCTTTGAGAAGTGTGTAAAACCCGTTATGGTTGTGGGTTTCGGATTAGCCCATGTATGAGGGAGTGAGTCAATCCTAACTCTTGATGGTGATCCTTAGGGTAGAAGAAACTCATCCAAGGGTGGATGGTGACTCAAGAGTAGTAGAAATAGAGGGGTAGGGGTAACCTTCCCTCTCTTGAAGGTTTTGATGTTTTTGTGCTCATTTGAGCTTTGCCCACTTGTTTGTGAGGCTTTGTAATCATCCCTTCCAGAAATGAAAATCTAATTTCTTTTCAATTGTGAATTTACTTTCCATATTTACATTATATCTTTAAAGTCAGCAAATTACATTCTTGCAATTTACTTTTCGCACATTTGGATTTGCCTCCCGTCCTTCAAAATGCTTGTGGACCTCATACCAAGGATGAGTGATTGACGGATGAGTCTTCCTCAGACCATATCCCAATCATCTTGGCATGTCTTGTACTCTTTCTTGCAAGAAACCGATTTTTGTTCCTAAGAGGATCAACCTTGGAAGATTGGGTTTTTGGATGTTTTTGTCTTGTGTTCTAGCTTGCTATAACATGTGGAGAAGCATCTAGGATCATCTTGATCATCACGAACCCGTGAGTTAGTTGAGAGCCAAGTTTTTATTCTTGAACCCATTCTTGTGCACTCTTTTGTAAATTTGAAAAAGGTCAGAATTTTGATGTCGATTTTTGCAATCAAAGGTTAAAATAGGTTCTTGACATCCATAGAAAGGTGTCCCATAAAGTTTCATTATGTTTGGATCAGCTGATCAAAAGATTCCTCAATTTTTTATTTTGAACTCATGTTGAAATCTTTGTTCATATGCAAGTTTTTTTACTGTAGCTACAGTGACTCCAGTAGTACTACCCCTACATGGGTAGTAGTGCTGGCCTCACGCTGAAAATTGTAAAAACTAATTCTTCCACTTCCATTTGATATCTAAGGGTTTTAGCTTGTTTTCTTTAGGGTACAAAATTTATTTTCAGATCATTCACCCCGCTCTGATCACCATCTCGATCCTTCAAAAACCTTTCTCCACTGGTTCCAAATTCAAATGCTGAAACTCCTCGTGAAGTGTAGGTTGTCCTTCTTGAATCATCAAATTGTTGTAGTAGCTCTTTTGGCTTAACGCATTGGCAACTACATTAGCCTTACTAGGATGGTAATGTATTCCTACATCATAATCCTTAATTAACACTAGCCATCTTCTTTGACTTAGGTTGAGATATGATTGAGTGAATATATACTTTAAACTCTTTTGGTTTGTGAAAATCTCACATCGATTCTCACTGAGATAATGCCTCCATAACTTTAGTGCATATACAACTACAGCCATTTCCATGTCATGGGTTGGATAGTTTTCCTCCTGAAATTGCAATTGTCGTGAGGCGTATGCATCTAATTTTCCTTCTTTCATCAAGACACATCCAAGTCTCTATCCTGAAGCATCACTGAAAATCTCAAAGTTTTTCCAAATATCTAGTAAAATGAGCACTAGGCTGTAGTCAGTCTTTTCTTTAATTCCTAAAAACTTTGCTCACAAGCTTTGGACCATTCAAACTTCTCCTTAAGCAACTGGGTAAGCTGTATTGTAATCTTCAAGAATCCTACTATGAATCTTCGGTAGCATCTTGCTAAACTAAGAAAACTTCTAATATTAGGCACTAACTTGGGTTGCCTCTAGTCGAGTACACTTTTCACTTTTCTGGGGTCTATTAAGACACCTCTAGCAGAAATTACATGTCCCAAAGAAAGCAACTTTCTTCAACCAAAACTCATACTTACTGAATTTAGCAAACAATTGATGATTTATGATATTTTCCAACATCATCCTCGAATGACCTTTATGTTCTTCTTCCTTTCTGGAATAGACAAGAATGTCATCTACAAATACCATCACAAAGTTGTGTTGTTATTCGAAAAACACTTTATTCATCAGGTTCATGAACTAAGCTGGTGCATTGATCGAGCTAAAAGACATAACTGTGAATTTGTAGGGTCCATAACTGGTAGCAAAAGCTATCTTCATAATATCTTGTGGCCTTATCTTCAACTAATGGTATCCAAATTGAAGATCTATATTGAAGAAAATACAAGCTCCTTTTAGTTGATCGAAGAAATCATCAATCATGGGCAACAGATACTTCTTCTTGATTGTGACTTCATTCAGGGCTCTATAGTCTATGCACAAGCGTAAACTATTATCCTTCTTTACAAAAAGAACTAGTGCTCCCCAATGTGATGAACTTGGATGAATGAATTCGTTTCCTTGTAACTCCTCAATCTACTTCTTCATATTGATGAGTTCATTGGCTGGCATGCGGTAGAGTCTCATACACTACTACAGAATGCTTTATCCGCGACCCCCATGACTAGGGCTGGGCGTCCCTTGACCGGTCAACGCACGGTCAGCGGGCCCCCCGAGCTCGGGAGGCCCCGACCACGACCTTGGAGTATCTTGGCGCTTCGACCTAGGCGTGTGACCCTAAGCTGCGGCCGTGCGACCTTGAGCTCGGGTCGGCTCTCGTTCGTCTGCGAGTCCCTTGGATTCGGAGCATGCGTTTACTCTGCGGTTACCAAGACGTGGGATCGTGGGGAGTGAAGCAGGCGCACGCAACAAGTCTGGAGCGGTTACTGCCAGCCCTCAATGTGCATGAAGAACACTACCCGGGAATATCTCCCATCCGTTACAAGCAAGGAGGATATAAGGCTAAGGATGCACAGCCTGAAGGACAAGACATCAGAGCTCGAGCACTAGACACCGCCATTGTTGAGCCTGAGCTGTAACACCCCTCTGTACTCGATAGTAACAAAATCCATCGCCGCAAGGCAACTGGAGTAGAGCTATTACCTTCACAGGGGCTCGAACCAGTATAAACCCCCGTGTCACGTTCGTTTTCGCCTAGTTCCGACCTTCGGCGCGCCGCGTTCTGTCCTTCGTTCAGCTAAGCTCTGCTCGGGTCCCAAGTCACACTAACCCCCGTTTTCATCTTCTGCGGTTGGCGATCCCGATCGTCGGCAATGGCGCCCGTGGGGCGGCAACCGCTCATTCGCGAGAAAAGCGCCAAGATCTTGGGAGCATAGCGCGCTTCATCGACGGACATTCCTCGGCGTGGGTTGGCGTGGACTCGGCTCGCGTCCTGTTTTACCGCCGCCGCCACACGAGCCGCGTTACGATGGCGGGCGGTCATAAGCGCGGACATCAGTGCGGGCGGCCGTGACCCGCGAACCCACGAGGAGCTCGCCGGATGGTGCATGTCGCCATCAACAAGCCATAACCGCCCTCCGGCGGAGGACGAGAGAAAATCGGTACATCTCTTGGGCGTCCCAGGCTTCCTCCTTCAGGAGAGCACCTCCGCGCTATCGCCCAGATCATGGCTGATCCCGATAGGGCAAGGTCGAAACTCTTTGGCGAGCCACGGCGAAGAGCTCGTCGAGATCTGAGCGAGTCATACCACCGCAAAGAAGTCATCACTCGGAGACCCACTCCACGAAGTGATGACAACTCATCACGACAGCAGCAACAGCGCACCATAGGTCGCCCCCCGCATAGGGGACGCCCTCCCGCCAGCAGCGGTCTCGGGACGTGGCTTTGACGCCGCCATGCCACCATCCTGCAGGCACCAACCTGAGTAGGGTAGGGAGCTCAAGGCGGCGAACCGTGCCTCTCCTGAGCTTCGCCCGAGCTCCGGTCGGGATTACGGCGCTACCTCGTGAATTGGGGGGCCTCTCATCAAAGGTCGGATATTCCGCCCGAGTCCGCGGATCCTCGTCGGCGATACCGTCTTTGTCGACCTCGGCTTCATGGCGTACTCCGACAACCTTCGTCACGTGCGCTGGCCGGCTTGATTTAAGCCGGCATTGATAGAGCGCTTCGACGGGACCAAAAACCCCGACAAGTTCCTATCTATCTACTCGACTGCTATCCTGGCGGCCGGAGGCGATGAGCTCATGATGGCGAATTACCTCCGACCATCTTTGGGCGGTGCAGCGGACTGGCTCTTCAACCAGAAGTCTGGTACCTTCAGGTCGTGGCGCCAAATCCAGAGCGCCCTCTACTCCAACTTCCAGAGTTGCTATGAGCGGCCAGGGAGGAAGAAAGACCTGGATCGCGTCATTCAAGGCAAGAATGAGCCGCTTCATGACTTCGTGTGGCGGTTTATCCGCACGAGGAACCTGATCCCGAGCATCTCCGATGAAGCCGTCATAAAAGCTTTCAAGTTCGGCGTCCGCGACCGGCGCCTTACTGAGGACCTGGAGATCACCTCGAGGCTCAGCGTCAACAAAATTTTCCGTATGGCGGAGTGGTATCAGAATCACGACGCCGTCTGTCCGAAGCGTGACTCGACGGGGTAAGCTTGTGCGAACCCCACTGAGGCTGGCCCATCCAACTCCAAGGGCGCCGACCCTAGCACCGCGACCAAGAAGCGGAAGCGCGACCGTAGTAGCGGCGGCAGCCTGCCACGGGTGATCGTTTCGGCAGACGGCCAGCATGAGGTCCTTGAGGTCCAGGATTAGGCTCGGGAAGGGTCCCGACCTCGTCAAGGGCGGCCTCGACCTCGTCAAGCCCAGGGCTAGCCCGGCGGGGTCGGCGGGTTTGGGCCCCGGCGAGCGATGCGGCCGCTAGGGGCGAGGGCACCGAACTACGATGAATCGAAGTGCACTGTTTCATAGGGCGGCTGGCCACGACCTGCGAACTTGTAGGGCTTGGCAAAGCAAGCTAGAAGCCTTTTACGATGGCCGAGGGGAAATGCCTGTGCTACCGAAAGAAGATGCCCAGCTGGATAGGGTGATCGCCGGGGTGGACCCTGACGACCTCGACTTGGAGTTCCAGCAGGGCGAGCGCCGCATCGATGTTATCTTCGGCGGCTCGTCAGCTACCAGTCCCGGTGCGAGCTCAAGGCCGCCTCGCGGGCCATCTTCCAAGTCGCCGCCGAGAAGCCCATCGAGCAGCATTGCAAGTGGGCTGGGGCCACCATCACCTTCTCTCCGGAGGACGCACTCCAAGGTATGGCTCGAGATCTGAAGACCGCCTTGGTCGTGACCCCGACCATCAGCAACACCGCGGTCGGTCGTGTCATGATCGATGGTGGTAGTTCCCTAAACTTGCTGCAGGCTAGAGCGCTTGACCGGATGCAAATTCCCCGGTCGAAGGTCAAGAACATCGCTATCCCCTTATTCGAGATCGTTCCTGGAAGCTCGTCCACCCCTTTGGGGCAGGTGGTCTTGCCCGTCACCTTCGGCGACTCGACCAACTTCCGCACCGAGCTGATCACTTTTGAGGTGGTCGAGGAGGACCTCCCGTACAACGCCATCCTTGGGCGGCCTGCCTTGGTCAAATTCATGGCGGCCAACCACTATAGCCACCGGTGTATGAAGCTGCCTGGTCCAAACGGCGTCATAACCGTGCGGGGGTGATCTGATGGCGCGACGGATCACGAGACCAAGGCCTTGGCTCTTCTTGACATCTTGCCCAATGAGCCAGGCGGCGGTGGCGCTTCGTCGGAAGCGGCGATCCAGCCAATGAAGCGACAAAAGCTGTGCCGCTCGAGGAAGCGACCGGCCAAATGCATCCATGTTTGGTGGTGAGTTCCAATAGGAACTTCGAGCTCATCACTCCTCCGCGCCAACAAGGGCATATTAAGCAGGAGCCAGCGGACATGCTGGCGTCGAGGAAGTGATCGAGCACAAATTGCGGTGAGACCCGACTCTCGACACAGTATGCGGAAGCTTCGTCGTTTCTCTCCGAGAAAGTCGCGGTCATCAAGGAGAATCTCGACAAGCTCTTGAAGGCGGTTTCATTCATGAAATCGACTACTCAGTGGTAGCCAACCGGTCATTGTCGAAGAAGAGGCGGAAAGTGGAGAATGTGTGTGGACCACACGGGGTTAAACTCGGCATGCCCAAAGGACAACTTCCCGCTCCCGCGCATCGATCAAATCGTCGACTCCACCGCGAACGCCAAGATGATGAGCTTCTTGGATGCCTATTCAGGGTATAACCAGATCAAGCTGGCGGTTGACGACGAGAGCAAGACGTCATTCATCACCCCATTCGGCACCTACTGCTACACGACCATGTCGTTTGGTCTGCGCAATGCGGGGGCCACGTTCTAGCGTCTGATGACCAAGACGTTCGATCCTCAGATCGGTCGCAACCTTGTGGTCTACGTGGACGACATCATCGTCAAGAGCCCCTCCGAAGGCGACCATGTTCGAGACCTCGAAGAAACCTTCAACAACCTGAATAGGCACAAGATCAAACTCAATCCCGAGAAGTGCGTGTTCGGCGCCGCGTCGGGGAAGGTGCTCGGATACATGATCGGGGGCTCGGGGGTTGGCCCGAACCCAGAGAAGATCGAGGTGATCGAGAAGATGGCGCCCCCGACCTTAGTCAAGCAGGTGCAGAGCCTCACCGGCCGTATGGCCGCCCTTAGCAAATTCATCTCGAGGCTCGGCGAGCGTGGGCTTCCATTCTTCAGGGCTCTACGCAAGCACGGGAGTTTCGAGTGGACCTCGGAGGTGCAACGGTCCTTCGACGAGCTGAAGGTATACCTGTCAACCCCACCCCTGCTTACGACTCCACAACCCGGCGAGAGGTTGCCGCTCTACCTTGCGGCCACCACCTGCGATCAATGCTATCTGGTGGTGGCGGGGATCCCAAAGACACCGATCTATTACGTCGGCAAGTATTGCCTGGCCAAGGGCGCTACCCGCAGTACAAAAACTGCCAGCGCTCTCCTCATAACCAGCATAAGCTTCGACATTATTTCCAGGCGCACTCCATGGTTGTCCCGAGCAATTTTCCACTCAGGGACATCTTGCGGAACCCAGAGGGCGGCAGGCGCATCACCAAGTGGGCTATGGAGCTAGCGGCATTCGATGTCCAGGTCGTAGCTCGAACGGCCATCAAATCGCAAGTGCTTGCCGACTTCATGGTCGAGCAGATGTCCCAACCCGCGCCCGAGCCCGAGGTCGAGGAGGAAAAGCCTTGGACCTTGTTCTTCGACGGCTCGAGGTCCTTCAAGCGCTCAGGGGCTGGAATCCTTATTCTCACCCCACGTCGCGAACGCCTGAGGTACGTGGTTCGTTTTGGGTTTTCGGAGACCAACAATGTGGCAGAGTATGAAGCTCTCTTGGCGGGCCTGCGGGCTTGCAAAGCATTGGGCGTGCGTCGGTTGGTCGTCAAGGGCGACTCCCAGCTCGTCGTCAATTAGTACAATAAGGAGTACCAGTGCTCGGGAGACTCAATGTCAAAGTACCTAGCCGAAGTGCGCAAGATGGAGAAATGGTTCCAGAATCTGGAGCTCAAGCACATACCCAGGAAGGACAACTCGAATGCCGACTTCCTCTCCAAGCTCGCCTCTTCCGACGACGAGGTCCCGCCCGATGTCATACTGGAGATGTTGGCGGCTCCCTCGATCTCCGACCAAGAGGTCTTGCTCGCTGTGGTCGAAGGTATTCCCTCCTGGGCTGAACCAATTCATAATTTCCTTGCAAGGGGTGACCTACCGCCCGACCCTGCCGAGAGGAGCAGGATCAAGCACCGGGCAAGTTTTTACATGCTCGTCGAGGGGACACTCTACAGGCGGAATGTTTCTGGCATTCTGACACGGTGCATCTCTACGGAGGAGGGTAAGTACCTGTTGAATGATATCCATTCAGGCCTCTGTGGAGCACATTCTTCGTACAGGACTATGGTCGGTAAGGCATTCCGTATGGGGTATTATTGGCCTTCGGCGCTTCAGGATGCTCGCGATATTGTCCGCACATGTCGAGCATGCCAGTTTCATGCCCGGAAGTCACATCAACCCGCATACATGCTTCAGACTATCCTGCTTGCCTAGCCCTTCTCGACATGGGGGCTGGACATCCTCGGCCCTTTTCCTCAGGCGGTCGGGGGCAAGAAGTTCCTGTTCGTTGCTGTTGACACCTTTACCAAGTGGATTGAAGCTGAGTCGGTCTCGACCATCACTGCTCGGGCGGCTGTCCGTTTTTTTCGCTTGTTCGTGGTCACCAGGTATGGGGTACCATGCAAAATTATCACTGACAATGGTACTCAGTTTACTAGTGAGTTATTCCAGGAGTTTTGTGAGGATCTCGGCATCAAGGTATGCTTCGCTTCAGTGGCTCACCCTCAGAGCAGCGGAGCGGCGGAACGTGCCACGGACCGTCGTCGGGGCATCAATAAGCGAGTTGCGAGATGAGCTCGAGCGCTACGGCAAGACACGGGTGGAGGAACTTCCCACCATCTTATGGTCTATCCGCACTACCCGATCGGCCGAGCCCACGAGGTCCACTCCTTCCGGCTCGTGTTGATCTTGGTATCCCCGCCTCTGAGGTTTCTGTTGGGCTCTGCGAGTCGACAGTCGACCAGTCGACCGAGAATGAACGGTCTCTCGACCTTACCCTCGTAGAAGAAGTAAGATGCCGTGCACTACTACGATCAACGCATTACCTGCAAGCTCTTCGCAGACATGCGTCTCGGTCGGTACGACCTAGGAAGCTCCTTGTTGGGGACCTAGCCCTGAGATGGATTCAGGGCTCGTCCAACACCAACAAGCTATCCCATGATGGGAGGGCCCCTATAGAGTCGTTTCAGCAGATCGCGAGGGGCTTCTGCAGTGGCGATGGCCGATGGCAGAGAACTCTCTAGCTCGTGGAACATAGATCAGTTTCGGAAGTTTTATGTGTAATTTCTATACCTTACTTTTCAATAAAGCTGTTCTTTTATTCTCGATCTTTACTTGTTTTCTTTGTTGACTATGCACTATAATTGTTGCCCGATAGTTTTTCGAGCGCAACCTTCGTGCCCTACGCATTCGTTCTTGGTCTGAGCGTCACGAGCTTAACTTTTGCCCCCAGTGGTCGAGCTAAGCGTAAGCCGAATCTCTTCGCAATCTGGCTCTTCCATGTGCTTGGGCTCGAGCCGAAGCCTCGCAGTTTTGGCCATTGAGCAGTGCGCGCGATCGTGGTCGTGCTTCGAACGTTAGTCTGGGTGTGCCCATCTCTTTATCGAGCTCGCTTTTTGTCAAGTTCTTTCCCTGCGCACTTTTCCTCAATTCTGCAGGTCGTGGCCATTTGCCTGCGTCTAACTCTTGAGCCCAAGACCGGCGTTGCTCGACCTTGGACCCAACGGGGGCTGGATGAGGATATCCTATCGGCGCACGACCTAAGGAGCATAACTGAAAGCGAAAAGGGCGAACTCCAAATATCCTCGACTATGAATTTGAATCAAGACAAGATTTCTTTGTTCTCCAAAAGGAATCTAGATCGGTTAGAACTTTTTGTTTTAAGTTTTTTTTACAGGTCGACCGGCGAGTTCATCTACAGATCGGCCATCTCGCGGGTGAGCTTCTCCTGCTCGAGCTCGGCTACCTTGGCTTTCAAGGTCGATAGTTCGCTCTGGTATTGGAGGGCTTCTTTGGAGGCATCCATGGCTTGGCGCCGTTCATCTTTGAGTTGGGCCAAGGCGCTCTTCGCCGCTTTGCTGGCGCGCCCGAGTTTCTCTTCAAGCTCTAGGATTTTGGCCTCGAGCTCAGGGGACGCCTTCGCCGTGGAGGACGCCCGCTCCACAGCGGCCTTCTCCAACGCTTCGACCTTGGCCCGCTCGGTCTTGAGCGCCTCGCCGGCACGTCCATGCTCCTCCTCGAGCCCCAGGATCTTGGCCTCAAGCTCGGGAGACGCCACCGGCAAGGAAGGTGCCCGCTCCGCAGTGGCCTTCTCCAGAGCTTCGACCTTGGCTCGCTCGGCCTCGAGCGCCTTGGCCGACCGCATGCGCTCTTGCTCCAGGCCTTGTAGCAGAACTCACGCTCGGAAGTCCTGGCCTGCTCGAGCTCGACCGCGTGCACCACCTCCTGCGCCTTCATCATCTGGCGCAGGTCGTCAAGCTCTTTGGCCTTCAGCTCGAGCTCCTCCTGCTCAACCTCGATGGTCAAGATGAACTTGGAGCGCTCAGCTTCCCGCGCCTCCACCACGTCCATAAGGCCCCTCAGTACGACGGCGTGCTCCTGAAGGCCTTCCAGCCCTTGGGAGATGTTGCCAATCGCCTTCATGACAGAGAGAATGGCACAAAGTGAGAGTAGAAACAAGGGAACTCAAATTGACATGCAGTAAGGTGTGCGGTGGGGTCCTTACCTCACGAACACGGGTCTCAAGGCTGGGTGAACTCTAGGCTGGAGCCGACCGCGGCCACCCCCGACGTGCTTGGGCCAAGACCCACAGTCTCTGCCCCGATAGCGGCCTGGCGTTGGCCCCGACCTCCGTGGTCAGGGCTTCGCTTGCCTTCGGCATCGAGGGAGCGATGGCGGATCCGCCGCGCGATCTCCTGTGGCACGCTCGACCCCCGTGGCCTGGGGTGTTTCAGCCACGGCGCCCGGTGCAGCGGCAGATGGGCAGGTCTGCGGCACCTTTGCGGTGCGGCCATCTTTGGCAGTCGGTGGCGTCACGACCTCGGCGCCTGGAGCGACTGTGGTTGGGAGAGCCTGGGGCGTCGCCACGGTTGCGACCGCGACGCATTGGGTGCCTTCCCTCACGTCGACCTCGAGAGGATCGGCAACAGCGGCTAGGTCGTAGGTCTCGCCAGTGTCGTAGTCCTCGCTGATCGCGGGCTGGATCTCCTCGGTTGAGTCGTCGAGCCCTTGGTCGAACCCGCCGACCGGGGCCCAACTCGGGGGCCCAGAAGAAGTGCGCGTCCGGCTCGAGGGGCGGCGCGGAGCCAGCACGAAGGAGTCCTCCTCCTCGGACTCGGACTTGCCCTGGACAACAGCTATTGTCAAAACGGGCAAGTCTCGAGCGTGGGCGCTCAAGGTCTGCGATTAAGAATAGATGCTAAGCCCGAAAAACAAGAAGGGGACGGAGCGAATGAAAAGCCAAGAACTTACATGGGTCGCCGGCCTCCGCCTCGTCGAGGGTCGGCGTAGGTCCTGTTGCCCCGACGCTGCAGGGGCGCTTCACTTCGCTCATCGGCACAGGACCTTGGAGCCCGCGCCGGGTCTGTGTCCCCCACGGCGGAGACACAGGGTTCCGGTTTGTGCCCCTGGGCGGTTAGGGCTCGAGGTCTGGCGGCCGCCAGCGATCATTGAAAAAAGAAACATATCGCATCGGCGACGCGAGCAAAGGACCCGGGGGCTCGTCCATAGGAATCCTTACCGTGGCGCGGTCGCCCCACTCGATGTGAGGTTTCTTCACCACTTGGCGGTCTGCTCCGGGCGGGGGAGGCCTCTTCTTCCCCTTCTTGCCCTTGTCCCCACCGGGCAGCGGGAGCATTCTCCAGGCTATCTCGGTCAGTTCTTGATGATCCTGCAAACATGTGAGGTTTAAGAAGGGCCTCGTGGACACTCGAATTGAGTACTTGGTCGGGGTGGCCTACCTCGGCTTTGCGGCGCAGCACGTTCCTCGGCACGGGCTCGTCGAGGGTGTAGTCGTGAGCGGCCTTCCCGAACATTTCGGTCATTCGGGCGGCGATCCAAGATTCTTTCGGCGCTGCTAAAAAGACCAAATCATCAAGAGGAACCAGGGAGCAAATCCACAGCAAATCTTGGGGCAATGCGACTTACCGGTCGCCCCTTCACGAGTCAGGTCATCACGACCTTGAATCTAGTAGAAGGGGTGCTCCCTCCTCCGCAGGGGGAACACCCGATTCCTCAAGAAGTCATTGGCGATGGCCTGCTCGGTGAGGCCTCGCGTGGTGCAGATATGGATGGTCACGATGGCCTCTTGGTCGTCTTCCAGGTCGCCTAACTTTGGGGTCTCCTTCTTCCCGCTGAGGGGGGTACCCTCAAACTCCAACGCGCCGCCCTCGCCTCGCTTCAGGTAGAACCATCGCTCGGACCATGGGCCAAGGGAGTCGCGGTAGCGCGTCTGGGGGAAGGACCACGGAATCCCCGTCCGCTGCCAGATGTAGAGACATCCGACCACGGGGTCCTTCCCGGTGCGAAAAAGCAAGAAGAAGCGGAGAAACAGCGAGGGGGTGGGAAGGATTCCAAGGAACCCCTCGCACAGGTGTGAGAAGATGGAAAGCAGAAGAATGGAGTTGGGTACCAGATTGATCAATTCGATCTATACGGTGAAACGTCTCGAAAACTTCGCTCTCCAGTCCATGAGACCGAAAAGCATGTCTTGCTCGGCGTCGACAAGCTCGTCGTCCCGAGGCTGCAGCTCGGTCTCCCCGTCCGGCAGTCGCCACGACCATGGGTCCAGCAGCCCTAGGCTCTCAAGCTCTTTCATCCTCATCACTGTCAGAGAGCTTTTCCCGAGCTTGGCCATGGCGGTTGAGAGGGAGCTTTGGTCGAAGGAAGGAGGAGAGTTCAAGCAAGGGGTCAAAGACTACGAAGAGGCGGAGAGTTCGGAGAAGTAGCATCGGTCGCAAGCTTTATAAGACCGAGGTGCCATGGGCTGGCGGGTTTAGGGCATCTCGGGGCGCGCGTGGTCAGGTGACGTAACAGGAGCAATTTAAGGCTAAACGGCGGGATCGACGCGTTCCGGACGGTTCCGCTGACCGGCCGTATCGGAGTTTCGGAGACCAAGAGGCACCAGATGTCAGTTCGTCACGGCCTAGCGTTATGTTTTGGTTCGACCTCGACCACAAGCACAAAGGTTCCGAAAATCAATCCCGTCCGTGGAGGCCCAAGGTCGGCCCGTGTTCCAGCCACGACCTTAAGCCTCGGGGGCTAGCTGACGAGGGCTGAGGCGTCCCTTGACCGGTCAGCGCATGGTCAGCGGGCCGCCTGAGCTCGGGAGGCCCCGACCATGACCTGGGAGTATGTCGAGGTGCTCGACCTAGAGCGCGTATGATCCCGAGCACGGCTTCGTACGACCTTGAGCTCGGGTCAGCTCTCGTTCGTGCCGGAGTCCCCTTGGATTCCGGAGCATGCGTTTACTCGGCGGTTACCAAGACATGGGATTGTGGGGAGTGAAGCAGGCGCACGCAACAAGTCCAGAGCGGTTACTGCCAGCCCTCAATGTGCATGAAGACCACTACCCGGGAATATCTCCCGTCCGTTACAAGCAGGGAGGATATAAGGCTAAGGATGCGCAGCCTGAAGGACAAGACATCAGAGCTCGAGCACTAGACATCGCCATTGTTGAGGCTGAGCTGTAACACCCCTTTGTACTCGATAGTAACAAAATCCATCGCCACAAGGCAACTGGAGTAGAGCTATTACCTTCACACAGGCTCGAACCAGTATAAACCCCCGTGTCACGTTCGTTGTCGCCTAGTTCCGACCTTCGGCGCGTCGCGTTCTGTCCTTCGTTGAGCTAAGCTCTGCTCGGGTCCCAAGTCACACTAACCCCCGTTTTCATCTTCTGCGGTTGGCGATCCCGATCGTCGACACCCCATCACTGTCGGGTAGGTTCGGCCAAGCGATGATAATATTATCCTTGCGGTTCTAATTTCAACCAAGCGGATAATATTATCACTTCTGGTTCTAATTTCAACCGGCGGTGATAAGAATAGTATAATTTTCCGACGCATGGAGGCAATATCATTGCGGTTTTAGAAGATCCGCGGATAATAAAATATCGGTGCGGTTTATATAAAAAACGGCGAAGGATTTATCATTGCCGGTTTTTGTTTTTAACAGGCCATGATAAGACCATTTTCACTGCCAGTTTTACTCCATAACCGGCAGTGATATTACTGTTCCCCAAAATTAGTTAAGATACAGAACATATCAAAGGATAATTTGTTAAAAAATAGAACATATTAAACACAGAACATTTTTAGTCCAGAATTACATATTTAGTCCTAATTTTATATACAAAATATAACGGGCCAACGGCTTTTAACCGTTTGAAACCCAAAATGGCGCAAACTATATCCAAAAGTCGTCGTCGTCCTCCTCCTCCTCGTACCGGAGCTACTGTCGGATGACCGATCGGAGTTGCGGCGGTGCTCCTCCTCCTCCAAATCTGATTCGGTGGCGGAGTTGGTCTTGCCCCAACGCCGAAGCCCGCGCTGCCCACGTCGTCGCCGCCCTCCTCCTCCTCCTCCTCCTCCTCTTGCGCTCCTCCTCCTCCTCCTTCTCCTCCTTCTCCTCTGCAGCGGATCGCTTTGCTCGATGAGGTGTTCGCTTCTTGGGGGGTGCCATTCCTGCCGCAATTGTGGTTGTGAGAACCTTAGATTGAGGAGCTGCGCATTATATAGAGGAGGAATGGGAAGCCCAACAGTTGCCAAAATGGGGGAAGCGCAACAGTTGGTAGAGTAATGCGGAAGAGCAACGGTTGTTGGCGGCGGGAGTTGGAAGGTTCATGTTATCACTGCCGGTTCTAACTTAAACTGGTAGTGATAATATTATCGTTGTCGGTTTTAAATTAACCCGGTAGTGATAATATTATCACCGCCGGTTTTAAATTAAACCGACAGTGATAAGAACAGTGTATATATAATCGCATCGATAAAGTCATTTGGGCGAAACGACTCAATATCGCTTTGGGTTTAGATAGAGAACCGCAATGAAAGTATTAGTGTCGGTTCAGCAAAGGTAACCGCGATGATAAAGTGAATTAGCCACGAACGGCAACCTTATCACTTCTGGTTTTTGAGATAGAATGGCGATGATATATTCTTGCGGTTCAAGAGAATTAACCGATGATAATATGGTACTATATATACCTGGCTCCCTTCCCCAAAATGTCGAGCAGAGAGGAGCTCTGTTCTTGCTTGATTGGGGTGGAGAGGGGTGAATTTTGCTCTCAAATTTGGTGTAATTTATCGTTTCTAACTTCGATCTAAGGTTCAGTATATCGTTTAGTTGGATATTCGTTCTATATTTTTGTAGGTTGTGATCGAAATTATTGATTGCCTAGTCAACACTATTAGATTTGTAATCTGGAGTTTAGATTTGAAATTACCAACTTTTATATGTATAGTGATTGCATTTAATACGTTGATTGAATTTAAATGTGGTAGCACTTCATAATTAACTATTGTTTAATCTAAATACTTAAAATTGTTTCTTTATTTAGTGTATGTTAATTAAATACTACGTAAGTAATGTAAATTTGCTGGACGGACCATTATATATAACTAATAGCCATTATTTAATTGATTTTACAATCGAGATTTGGATATAGATTTATATATAACTAATAGCAACCACGTATCAGGCCAAACGTTCATCGATAACCATGAAGGTCGGATCGTAACTTAATTAGTTGTATAATTAAAGATATGCTTTATTTTATATGAAGGTCAAGCTTCAATTTGTAATATAAACATTTTGTACGTAGGACATGCTTCAATTTGTAATGTATGGAGTATTGATTATTATAATCATCCAGCAAAAGTAAATGTCCAGTGGATGAAAAGGTATATAATTGATGTAAAAAGGCCATGCATAAAAGAATTATGTTCCTCATCCAATACTCCTTGATAAAATAGTACTGAAATGAGAGAAGATGAGACAATAGTACTCAAATTTGTTGGACGGACCATTATATATAACTAATAGCAATTATTTAATTGGTTTGACAATCGAAATTTGGATATAGATTTATAAGTAATGAAAATTTCTAGATTAATTAGAAACTGTCTATAATGAGTACTGTAGCCATCACAGACGGTTATATTTAGAAACCGTCTGTGATATTTCTTTCATCACAGACGGTTGTAATATAAAACCGTCTGTGATATATATACTGACGGTTTGAGTACATAACCATCTGTGATGTTCCATATCACAGACGGTTTTTCAGAACCGTCTGTGATCGTGCATCTGATATAAGCCTTGCTGTAGTAGTGATAACAAATTAAATGTATAAAATAATTTGTGAGAAATTATTGATTTACTGAGATTTTATTTGTCGTAAATATTTGTAGATGGATCGAAGATGGATGTATGAAGCGGACCGTCGCTATAGAGTGTACTTTAAACGGTGTGACAAGTTTTCTAAGCGCGGCTGCGGCGTACAAGTCAAATAAGCTGATGGACTATATTTGTTGCCCGTGCATCGATTGCAAGAATGAGAAGCAATTTTTGAACCTTGAGGCGATCCGTGCACACTTGCTTCGAAGGGGTTTCAAGCCTGCCTATACCTGTTGGACCGAGCATGGTGAAGATGAGATTATGCGTGAAGGGCATCTGATTGATGATGATGAAGACAACGACTCGACCGCAGTGGAAAATACGTTCTTTGACACCCATGAAGAGACATTCATCGA
Source organism: Guadua angustifolia (assembly GCA_036346375.1). Taxonomy (NCBI): domain Eukaryota; kingdom Viridiplantae; phylum Streptophyta; class Magnoliopsida; order Poales; family Poaceae; genus Guadua; species Guadua angustifolia. The sequence goes on along the minus strand of CM070502.1, from coordinate 46,244,922 downwards.
TAACCATGAAGATGATCTAGAACAGATGTTGCATGATGGGGAGGAGGACCTCAAGAGTGAAAGGGATTTTAGAAGTTTGGTATGGTAGAGGATTCTACAACACCCTTGTACCAGTACGCAAAGAGGAGTTCAAAAGTCGCATGTTGTGCTTATCTGCTGCTGCGATTGAAGGCAAGCAATGGTTGGTCCGATAAGAGTTTCACGGAGCTGTTAAGTTTCTTCGAGAGATGTCCTTCGGAGGGAAGCGTGTTGCCGCAACCACGCGTGCGTGCCAAGCAGGTTGTTTGCGTTGGGATGGAAGTGCGAAAAATACACGCATGTCCAAGCGATTGCATATTGTATCGCAATGAGTTTGCAAATTTGGATGCATGTCCTGTTTGCAAGGCATCTCGGTATAAGCACGGCGATGACGATATCGAGGGGCAGTGTAAGAAGAAAAGACCTCCGACCAAGGTGGTGTGGTATTTCCTATAATCCCGTCTGCCGCGTCGTTTGCAAACAAAAGGCATGCTCAATTGCTGCGATGGCACGCCGAGGAGCGTAAAAAGGATGGAATGCTTAGACACCCTGCTGACTCCGCGCAGTGGAGGAATATCGATAGAAAATACAAGAAACACTTTGCATATGATATGAGGAATATAAGGTTCGGACTCGATGCGAATGGGATGAATCCTTTGGCAACATGAGTAGTCGTCATAGCACTTGGCGGTGACTTTATGTATGTACAACCTTCCTCCTTGGCTTTGCATGAAGCGAAGTACATTATGATGCCGTTCTTGATCCAAGGGCCGAGGCAACTCGGCAACGATATTGATGTGTTCCTCAAACCACCGGTTGAAGATCTTCTTGTATTGTGGAACAGCGGTGTCTGGGTATGGGATGAGTACAAAGAGAGAACTTCATGCTCACGGGCATTGTTGTTCATAACCATCAATGATTACCTGCTCTTGGCAATCTTCGGGCGGACTATAAAAGGATTCAATGGATCGTGCATTGCATGGGTGATCTGAGGCCGGTGGCTGAAATCTTGTCGAAAAATGTGTTACATGCGGCATCGTAGGTTCGCCATAAGGACCACCGTGTCGCAACAACAAGAGAGCTTTTGCGGTACAAAGGAGATCGCTTCAGCTCAAAACATCGCAGCGACAAGGAGATATTTGCGACCGTAAAGGATATTAAAATTATCCATGGAATGGGAGCCGGAAGTACATCAGTTCCGAGTTCCGGTGATACAGCTCCTTTGTGGAAAAAGAGATTAGTATTTATGGACCTACCTTATTGGTAGCACCTGGATGTTCGACATGCTATCGATGTCAAGCATATAGAGAAGAACGTGTGTGACAGCTTGCTTGGTATTTTACTAGACATACCTGGCAAAACAAAAGATACACTCAAGGCACGGATGGACCTGAAAGATATGCAACTCAGGAAGGAGCTCATCATGAAGACCTGGGCCAAGGAAAAAGGTACCTTCCCGCAACTTGCTACACTTTAAGCAAGATTGAGAAAATTAGCGTGTGTAAGTGCTTGCACGGAGTCAAAGTTTCGTCCGGTTATTTTGCCAACATAAAGAGGCTAGTCTCAATGAAAGACTTGAAATTAGTTGGTATGAAGTCTCATGATTGCCACGTGATGATGACACAGATGCTTCTGTAGAAATTAGGGGTGTTCGCGAGAGAAAGTCACGAGACCCAATTATAAAGTTGTGTTCATTCTTCAGCGATTTCACAAAAGGTCATCGACCCGTTGAAGCTGGATAAGCTGCAGACAAGGCGTGATCCACACTCTATGCCGGCTTGAGATGTGCTTCCCTCCATCCTTCTTCGATATTATGGTCCATCTCATTGTTCATATTGTGAAAGAATCTGAGTTTCTTGGCCTGTGTTTCTACATCGGATGTACCCTTCGAGAGGTTCATGGAGGTTGTGAAGAAATATGTTCATAATCGACATCGGCGAAAGGGTGCATTGCGAAGGTTGGGGAACAGGAGGTCATCGAGTTCTGCATCGATTACATGGATCTCAAACCAATTGGTGTGCCGTATCTCGCCATGAAGGGAGGCTACAAGGAAAGGGACACTAGGTCGAAATCGATCCGTACAAATGATCGTGCTTCATTCACGCAAGCACATTTTACAGTTCTGCACCGATCAGTTGTAGCGGCCCCGTATGTCGAGATGCACAAGAACATGCTATGAAGACAAAACCCATGCAAGTCTAAGGTTTGGATCGCGAGAAACCAGAGATAACTTTGGAGATTGGTTGCTTAGATACATGATGCATCACATAAGCAGAGTGTGCTCAATTGAGAGCGGCTAAGGGACCATCATATACAATTTTGACATTTGAAGGATCGACATCAATGGGTATACATTTTATACAAGAGCACAAGATAACAAGAGCACCAACGAGCAATGGGGTCCGTATAGATGCCTATGACAAAGAATGGCAATATCACGAGCGCACTCACAGTTCATAGAAGAGATTTGGGAGCTTGACTATGGGCCTTTGAAGGTCCCCTCTTCGGTGCCGGTGGGTCGGGCTACCTAGGGCGTGAACATCGACAAATGCGGTATTACTACCGTGGACTTCAAACACGTCGGATCTGAGAGAAGAACCATTTGTACTTGCTAATGGCGTTACACAAATTTTCTTTGTAAGGGATCCAAATGACAAGGAGGCATACGTGGTTCTTCAATCAAAAAGAAGGATTGTGGGAGTTGAGAATGTAGTGGCGAGGAAGACTATAACCAGTTTGATGAGCTTCCTCCTTTCGGTGAGAACATCGACCTAGGTCTCATGGAAGACATAGAGGAAGCTACATACATACGCCCATGATCATAACGAAGGTCGGATTGTAACTTAGTTGTGTAATTAAGGATATGCTTTATTTTGTATGAAGGTCAAGCTTCAATTTTAAATATAAACATTTTGTACGAAGGACATGCTTCAATTTGAAATTTATGGAGTATTGATTATTATAATCATTCAGAAATAGTAAATGTCCAATGGATGAAGATGAGATAGTAAGAGCAACTTTTATTGATTATTCCTAATTAATGAAAATTTTAAATAAAACAAAAAGGAAAATTACCAATTTCATTTCCATCGACTTCCAAAGTTCATCGAAAAATTTGAAATAAAATTCCAATGTTTGTATTTGGGTTTTTTTACAAATAACCCCAACGGGTGTGCCAATTTTCCTTGCTTGCCAAGAAGTCCTTGCCGTCGCAAAGATTTGCCACCGTGCCACTACGCCTAGCAAAGGTGGGTGGCGAGGAACATCGATCTTTGGTTGACAAACGAGAATAGACACTAATAAAACACATCAGTGCCACGTCATAGTCTCCAACCGGCAGTAATAGATTTATCACGGGCACTACTATGGAACATCACGGGCAGGAACATCATGCCGGTTCATAAATGATCGGTAGTAATAGTTATATATCACTGCCGGTTCACAAATGCCCGGCACTAAAAATACATTATCATTGCCGGTTCATGAAATGAACCGGTAGTGATTATGTATTTTTAGTGCCGGGCATTTGTGACCCGGCAGTGATTATGTATTTTTAGTGCCGGGCATTTGTGAACCAGCAGTGATGTTTATTATTAGTGCCAGATATATAACAAGCCGGCAGAGATAATATATCACTGCCGGTTCATTTCTTGGAACCGGCAGTAATAATCCTCCCTATATATACGTTTTCTTTCCCACACTTAGCCATTTCACATTTCATTTGGAGTTCTTCTGGTGCCCTAGCCGCCATCGACTCTCGCCACGCCCGCCCTCTGTGCAGCAACCCCTCCCCGTGCCGGCCCTCCCTACGGCGACCCCTCCCCGTGTCGGCGCTCCGTGCGGTGCCTCCTCCCTGCGGTGACCCCTCCCCGCGCCGGCGCTCCTTGCGGTGCCTCCTCCGTGCGGTGACCCCTCCCCGCGCCGGCCCTCCGTTTTGGCGACCCCTCCCTGCGGCGACCCCTCCTTGCGCCGGTAAGCTAAGTAAACCCTAATCCCTTTGTGATACAGATGAGGACGATGACTAGGGTATATGCTAAACCATCATTTTTCTTAAGCATGTTCGTTCCTTATTCTTGCTTTCTCTAGGGCCAGTACTTGTACAATTTTCTTAAACATTGCTATGTTAGGCTTCTGTCAGAGCCATCTAGGGTATGAAAAGAAAATGCAAAAGGAAACAAGAAAAAATGCAAGGTTAATTGTTTTCTTCATCTTTTGATTCTGTCAAAACTTATATGGCCAGTGTTCTCTTGATCTTTTGGCCATGGCTCCCATGTCCTATCTTTTTGCTCTGCCGATGCCTACGTCCAACTCGTTATCGACAGTGAATTCAGTAATACTCCTGGGAGGATCTTGTGAATTGTTTGATAATTGCAAGGATTCTGTAGTAGTACTGTGATCTGTAATTTGTTTTTGGATCCTGCTGTTAGAACATTTATTCTGTACTGTGTTCATCTATTCAATAGATTTTGTTGCCATGAATTGTTCTCTATTCGTGTTAAGAGTTTGTTCAGTATCATAATTTGTGTTAGTAATAGTGCTATTATTTCTATTTGTTTGTTCAGTATCATAATTTGTGTTAGTAATAGTGCCCCTTTCACTGCTGGTTCTTAATCATGTGATCTGTTGCCATATGTATATGTCTGAATTGCAGTGTCATCAGCAAGGGCAGGCTCCCAAGAGACAGGGGCTCAACTCATATATTCTTTAGAATACATATACTTATTTGCTTAATAAAAAATAATGAATCACCCGGTTTCCACACTAATATGATTTTCAAAAAATGAAATAAGGTTATAAATCCACAACTAAAATGTTAATAGTCCATTACACCAAAAAGAAAACCAGCGATCATTCCATATCAACCAAACCGTCACCTCGTGGCCTTCTTCACCAGTGTATCGTATGCTCTCCTATGCGGCCATGCTTTTTGAACTTCAGGTCTTGATCAAGCCCGGCGAGAACCTTCTCCAGCGATTGGCACCTTATATGCGCCGATGGAATTACAATAGCAACTTGACAACAGCTCTTGCGGTTGGCAAGTGGCGAGCCATCGGCGACATAAGGTCTTGGGCTGATTGAAATCTGTCGCTTTGATCGGCAACTTTTGCAAAGCATGAAACATCATGTTTGAATGAGCAAATGTAAATTGTCAATTGTATATGTATCATGTGTAAGTATATGTGAAATGTATAAGTATATGTGAATTGTCAATTGTATATGTATCATGTGTAAGTATATGTGAAATGTATAAGTATATGTGAATTGTCAATTGTATATGTATCATGTGTAAGTATATGTGAAATTGTATATGTTCTTTGTTACCTGCTCCCTCTGTCCACAAAAGTAGGCTGCCGTAGGATCGATCCATGACAAAATGGTGATTACGCCTTATATATGCACAACATTGATATATATGCGAAGATTCATCTCATGATTTTGTTAATTTAAAATTCTAGAAAACTTGCCACACATGGCCTCTCACAATGGACAAGTGCCGGATGGCGCTGAACCCATGGACCAAAGCCCAGAGCAAAGCCCGACAAGGTTCCTCAACCTAGAACAAGTCGAGGCAACAAATGTACACGAGGTAAGTCTTTATTAGGATTCTTTTGTACAATATGCTTCCCGATGAAATTAGAGCAGAGCCAAACGACTAATGAAACAATCAAAATACAGGGTCAGACATCTAGTGCATCGAGCAGTCGTGGACGAGGTCCCAAAGAAGATGCGCATGTGAACGAAGGTGATAGTTGAGCTTAATATGGTCGGAGAACCAGCTATACCCGCGTCATTGCTTGGCCCATATAGGACAGCATGCGGGGTCCTGGTTAGAGATAATGTGCCCATCACCTAGAAATCATGGACACGTCTGCGCGATTCCCCATCGTATGTTCCCGATAACATCAAAGAAACATTGTGGACAGAGTTGACAGCGAAATTTCAGTTTCCCGAAGATCAGTTGGAGCTTGCCAGGAAACGTGCACTAAGCGTTATGGGAACTGCATGCAAGAACTGGAAGACAAAGCTAAATAAGGAGTACGTCAAGAAGGATCGAATGCCGGATTTTAATAGATACCCGAGGTTACAGCAATTTTGGGATGAATTCAAGCAATATAAGAAATTTGATGAAGCCCAGGCTATCAGCCAGCAGAACAAGGCAAATTCGGCCAAGAACATTCCCATGTGCTAGGCACCGGTGGTTACGTGAGGAAAGTACCCAAGTGGGATGCACGGGAAGAACAGCTAACACTTAGTGGAGTTGTTACTGCGACGTCTCAGATGGCCTCAAGATCGAAGTACTGGTTGCTTGCGAGGGGAGCTACTCTGTCGGATGATGGCAGCTTAAGCTTCAGAAGCGAAAAGGACGAGGAAATCTCGAGGAAGATCGCAGATGCCCACTCCGAAGCTATTGAGGGCTCCTTCCTGCCAAGAAGGGAGGATGTCGAGCTAACACGCGCCTTGGGTAATAGGGAGCACCACGTCGCACTGAGAGGGGTTGGCTTGGTGCCTGAAAGCGGCATTCCCGAGAGGATGCCTATATGTACAAGCGACCAAAGAAATCCAGACAAGAACAGTTGGGTGAACGTGTACGAGAAATAGAAGACCGGATGCACAAAAGGGAAGTCGAATTTGAAGAACAAATGAAAATGATGCGAGAAATGGTAACAAAGGTCCTTAGCGAACGTCAGTCACATGACGTAGGTCACCAGCACGATAGTCCCGCCATTGTTCACAAAAGCAGCCAAGCGTCCGCTAACCCTCCAGAAGAGGACTCAGCGTGTAGTTTTCCCATGGACAAAATCATAGAACCGACACGTTGCAGTCTGCACCTGCACGTAGCGAACATTACCATCAAGGTGGCTGAAGGGATGGCTTGGCCATGCAACGAGGGGGGAATGTTGCATAACCGCCCAATTCCTCGGGGATACGCTAGAGTTTCAGTTGACAGCGTGGTTGACAGATACCGCAAAGTGGAGGTTGAGATCCCAGGCGAGGAGGGGCAAAGTCTTGGAGAAAGCATGGGCACATTCATCACGTGGCACAAGCGCTATATAAAGTTTGCCTCAGAAGATGACGAGGCGGAGTCTCCATCTAGGAACAGTCCTCCTCCTCCTCCTCCGGCGTCATCGAAGAAAGCTCCTTCTCCTGCTCCAGCGCCACCCAGGAAAAGTCCTCCTCCTCTGATGAGGATATCCCAACCAAGGATACAACCGCTGGTTCTTCTTCCCCTACGACCACTACTTCGTCCCCGACCGTCGCTGTTTCGGCTGCTATCTTGTTTACGACGCCTGGAGGGCTTAATCCGAAGCAAGGCCTTTCCACCCACCTTTGCTGGACCAGCACGTCAATGACATCCACCAAGGACAGCCCACGCACCAAGGAAGGCCCAACATCAAGCTCAATTCGTCTCTGATTCCAGTTCGGCCATCCAGGAGCAGCAGCACTTCAAACAGATGCCACGGCCACATCCGAACTCCGTTTTCGACGTTCGAACACTCGTTTGAAAGGTATCGAGATCACCTTTCCAAAGGATCTGGCCGCACTTCCATGTTCGTCCTGAAGCGACGGGAAATCACAGAACAATCTAACGGGAATTCGTCTCCGAGTCGGGTTCGGCCATCCAGGAGCAGCAGTACTTCAAACGGACATAACTTGGACTCCCCGACTCTGTTTTTAGCGTACGACCACCCGTTTGAAAGCTTAGAAGATAAGCTTTCCAATGGATCTAGTCTCACTTCCAAATTCATCATGAAGCAATGGGAAATCACAGAAGAATATCACGGGACAGAGTTTCCAAGTGCTGCGTCACCTTCCTTTTGGGCCTATGGCCCATGTATCTTAGGGTTTTGGTGGCCACCGCTGTTTTGGCTGCCCTACACCTCCTGGCCGCCTATATATATGTGGCCACCACCTATCTTTTACGCTTAGGTTTTGTTGTGTTTGGTAGACCCCGAGTGCGTCCCTCCTCGTGTTTGCGCGTGTCGACTAGACCGCCCGAGCCGAGAAACAGAACCTCAACTTGTTTCGCTTTGATTTCAATACTATCTATTCAGATTGCTTCATGCTTTGTTCTTGCGGGTTCTCGATTTCTTGCAGGAATAATTGATCGCTTGGATCTTGTATCGTGTGGATTCGCATTATGATTGTGAAGCTCCCGACCTGCTGGTAGGAAGCCCTTGATTCGGTGCCATCGACACCCCCAAATCGACGATCATCATCTCACCGAAAGATCGGGATCACCCGTCCTCATCAAGTGGTATCAGAGCTCAAGGTTGCTCGGTGAGATTTTCCCCTCAATTTCGTTTTTTTACCTAGAGTCCAGAAAATTGCCCCACAAAAATAAGATTTGTCCCTTTGTCCAAACCAATTTGTGCCCTAACTTTTACTTCGTGCTCTTGGTTTGTTGAACCGTCTGGTTGCATAATCGTGTTTTGCTGGTTTTAGAGTCTAGTTCCTTAGAGTTTCGAAGTTCTATTCACGCCACAATCCGCAGTCGTGTTCTTCGTCGATTCGAATTGGAGTCGGTTTACGTTAGTAGATTAGATCAGACTCTCGGTGGTTGCTAGAGTTCAGATTGAGTCGAGTTTGTTTCCTAATCCGTTTCTTAATCCGTGTTACCCTCGAGTTTGCCAAAGTAGAATCCGATTCTAAATCGCTGGCGCGGATAAGGAACAGACCAAATCAGAGAGGGCAAAAGGCAAGTGCATAATACAAAAGCCGCATAGATCAATTGCAAAACCAAAGTCCATAGTTCGACTGAATCAAACCGTGCAAGTCTTTCCTTCCAAAGCGCGGCTGCATCAAACGGCACAAGCCTTTCCTTCCATAGCTCGGTTGCTAATCAGAGTGTGTGTGGTGAGTGTTGCTTGGGAGTCTCCTTTTGAGTCTGTTATTCAGTTTTAGGGCTCCCACAAACAAAAAAAAGAGAGGAGAAAAAAATCAAAAAAAAAAGAAGAAAAGAAAAAGAAAAAGAGAGGAGCCCTAGCTGCTTGCTTTGTGTTGTGGTCGTTCTCATTGCATCTCTGTGGCATCGTTGGTGTTTAGGCTCGCGTCTCTAGCACGGTCTAGCCTAGGACCAGCATTGTACTGATTTTGAACGACTTTTCAGCTTACTTTAGATCAGTGGTACTAGTTCCTCCTTTGCTACATATTATTGCCTGTCCAAACTCCACCATCTTCTTACCACACAGGTTCAGGAATTTACAATCGCTTGCCACATCGAGGACTTGTAAGAACTTGGTAGAAGCTTGAGCGTGTGTGAGGCTTGCCACTACATAAAACCTAGTAGTTCATAGGAGCTTTCATATCTGTGTGAGTTTCTTTGTTTCTACTAACAATGACAGGACACATCACTAGAGGCCATGAGAAGAAGTGTACTGCAATTGCTCCATCTCCTTCTAGTCATGGATATGAAGAATATGATGAGTTCAATGCTTTTATTGATTTGAAACATTTACAACAAGGTAAGATGAAGGTAAAGGAATACTATAGAGAATTTAAAACCTTGTTAAAACTTAGTGGGTTAAATGAATGTGATGAGGTAATTGAAAACAGATTTTTTAATGGATTAAATAAAGAGATTCGGGATATTCTCATTGATGACACATATAATTCTCTTTCACAATTGTTTAAATGTGCCATTAGAGCTGAAAATATGTTACTTGAATCATTGAAAGAATTTTTAGCTTCATTAGAGACACTCATTGTTGCTCCTCCTCTTGTAGCTAACACTTCGCAGGAAGGTAAGCATTGCCGAGAGAAGAAGAATGAAGACAAGAAAAAGGAGAAAGATGAGAGCATTGTTGCCACATGTGCAAATGAAGTTCAAACCATTGAAATCACACCTACATCAACTGAAGGGGACGACAAGAACAAGAAGAAGAGATTATCACTTCAAAGATCCGAGAAATACCCAGCTCTTGTTGTCGCACGTGTACTTAGCGTACAGCCTGCACGCGATGAACAAACTCAACGCCATACTATCTTTCAGACAAGGTGTGTGGTGAATGAGCGCGCTGTGCATGTCATTGTTGATGGAGGTAGCTGCAACAACCTTGCTAGTGTGGATATGGTCGAGAAGCTTGGCTTGGCCACAAGTCCACTACAACAACCATACGAGATTGAGTGGCTCAATTCTAATGGTAAGGTTCAGGTAACAAAAACCGTTCAAGTCCCTATTTCTATCGGTTCTTATCATGATCATGTTGTTTGCGATGTTGTACCCATGGATGCTTGTTCTCTTTTGCTGGGTAGACCATGGATATTTGATATAGATGCCACACATCATGGTAGGACCAATCAGTACACTTTCATGTTTAAGGGAAAGAAAATAATTTTGGAACCAATGACCCCCACTGAATTACGTAAGGTTGCTGCACAACATACAAAAAGAGAGCACGAAAGTAATGATACTAAAAAGAAGAGTGTAGCTAATGATCTAAATCAACCTAAAGCAACAAGTGATAAATCTGATCGTAAATTAAAAGGTATAATTTTGTTAGCTACCAATGCAACGATATTTGATGACATCACTAAAAGTTTGCAACCATCTGTTTCTTTGTCCCCTGTTGTCACTAACCTTTTGCAGGAGAATGAGAAGGAGTCGAGGACGACTCCAATTCAAGAAGGGGAGGATGATGAGGACATCCCAACCAAGGATACAACCGCTGGTTCTTCTTCCCCTATGACCACTACTTCGTCCCCGACCGTCGCTGTTTCGGCTGCTATCTCGTTTACGACGCCTGGAGGGCTTAATCCGGAAGCAAGGCCTTTCCACCCACCTTTGCTGGACCAGCACGTCAATGACATCCACCAAGGACAGCCCACGCACCAAGGAAGGCCCAACATCAAGCTCAATTCGTCTCTGATTCCAGTTCGGCCATCCAGGAGCAGCAGCACTTCAAACAGACGCCACGGCCACATCCGAACTCCGTTTTCGACGTTCGACCACTCGTTTGAAAGGTATCGAGATCACCTTTCCAAAGGATCTGGCCGCACTTCCAAATTCGTCCTGAAGCGACAGGAAATCACAGAACAATCTAACGGGAATTCGTCTCCGAGTCGGGTTCGGCCATCCAGGAACAGCAGTACTTCAAATGGACATAACTTGGACTCCCGGACTCCGTTTTTAGCGTACGACCACCCGTTTGAAAGCTTAGAAGATAAGCTTTCCAATGGATCTGGTCTCACTTCCAAATTCATCATGAGGCAATGGTAAATCACAGAAAAATATCACGGGACAGAGTTTCCAAGTGCTGCGTCACCTTCCTTTTGGGCCTATGGCCCATGTATCTTAGGGTTTTGGTGGCCACCGCTGTTTTGGCTGCCCTACACCTCCTGGCCGCCTATATATATGTGGCCACCACCTATCTTTTACGCTTAGGTTTTGTTGTGTTTGGTAGACCCCGAGTGCGTCCCTCCTCATGTTTGCGCGTGTCGACTAGACCGCCCGAGCCGAGAAACAGAACCTCAACTTGTTTCGTTTGATTTCAATACTATCTATTCAGATTGCTTCATGCTTTGTTGTTGCGGGTTCTCGATTTCTTGCAGGAATAATTGATCGTTTGGATCTTGTATCTGTGTGGATTGGCATTGCGATTGTGAAGCTCCCGACCTGTTGGTAGGAAGCCCTTGATTCGGTGCCATCGACACCCCCAAATCGACTTATCATCATCTCACCGAAAGATCGGGATCACCCGTCCTCATCATCCTCCGCCGTCAACCAAGAAAACTCCTCCTGCTCCAGCGCCACAAGACAGCCAAAGAGCACCGCGATCTGAACATTCTACACGGTCAGGGGGGAAAAGTTCGTCATCTGTGAAGCTAGCCAAAACTCTTAGCAAGAAACGACCATATGAAATGATCGACGAAGAAACAAAAAAAGAAGTAGGCGCCTATGTAGTAGAGCACTTCAAGAAGACGCCACCACCTGCTAAGATTGAAATCGAACCTACCAAACGGGATTTCTTCCTGGACTTAGCGAAGGTTAAACAAACAGGACGGATAACTGAAGCTCCTCAACCTAGCCAACTATCAGATTACGATCGCATCTCTAGGAAGAAATCTAAAGGAGATGGTGGTAAAGCAGCTATTGCTGGAATCCAAAGTGGTGTTGAAGGGCAGGAGCCACCTGTAAAGTGGCCATTCGTTAACGGGGAAGCTTTGCTGCATCCAAATAAGGAGCTCAAACTGACCACACAATTACGACGTCTACATGAATGGTACCTGCAGTATGTCCAAAAGACACAAAACGTTGCTTTCCCCGTCAAATACAAAGATATGGACTTTCACAACAATGACGACTCTTTCTGGGTTGAACACATGGAACTATATCAGATGTACCAACGAGACGCTCTGGACGTGTCTATATTAAGAATATGGACTCTGTAAGTCTCTTGTATAATTCATGCTGTATATTCACGTACTCTTAAACATAGGGTCTGACTTCTTTTTTTACGTAGAATGGAGACAATGACACTTAGAGCGGACAACAATGAAAAGATAGGATTCCTGAACCTGGGCATGGTCAACTGCAAACTTATTGAAGATCCAAGAACAATAAATGATGTTGAGGTGTACGTACTCAAGGCGCTGCTAAAGCTACAGCACAAGGACTAAGTACTTTTACCCTACAACTTTCAATACGTGTTTCCCTGCCTACTAGTCTCTCATATTTGATGCGCAACACAATGTGACGACTAATTGGCTTCTGCAGCTTTCACTGGATAGTCCTTGTCTTCATGTTAAACGAAAGCAACATCACTGTGTTGGACTCAATGAGGAAACCGACAAGCGAATACACAGAATTAATAACTTGCTAAACAGGTAAACTCGGTCGTTGCATTATTGCTCTAATAATCTTCCATCCCATTGCACCTAATTAATTTTAATGACAACTCGAAACCATGAACAGGGTGTACAAAAAATACTGCCAGAAGAGCCAACGGCATCGTCCATACATGAAAAAGCTCAGAATACACACCGATTTTCCATGCCTAAAACAACCCCAAGGGAACAATTTATGTGGATACTATGCAATGACACATATCCACGCGTTCATAACTGACAATACGGACTACAACGGCCAGCTGGTATATCGATCATTACATGTTGACCCGTACTTTTCTTTATAAAGACGATGACACTAATTAATGCTTCAATTTCTCCCATGATAGCACGTCAAGCAGGGTACCAGCAGCCTGCTCGACCACGAAATTGATGCCCTTCAAGAGCAGATAGCTGGGTTCATCATTCGAGAAATTATCCACCCGAAGGGCGAGTTTTACGAGCATTTGGACATGCCAACAATTGTGAATGAACAATGTAATGTTTCAAAAGTGAATGAACAATGTAATAATTAAATATTATGATGCTTCAATGTATTTCAATTACACTTTAGCGATGCTTCAAGATTATTGTGCACTACGATACCGTCTGTAATACATCTACTGTACAATATGTATACAGGCTACAACATATACTGCAAAAATATATATGCAAAAAGGTTTAAAAAACCCATCACTGCCAGTTTTGGATATCAAAATAGGACACAGAGTTATCACTAACGGTTAACAAGAAAAAAGAGGCAGTGATAGTAGTTATCACTGCCGGATATTATTGAAAATGTGGTAGTGATAGTTACTTATCACTGCCGGTTGCAAATAATAACCGGCAGTGATAATCTATTATCACTGCCGGTTGGACAGTATGAACCGGCAATGATAATTACTATCATCGCCGGTTGTTAAGTATAAACCGGCGGTGATAGTGATTATCATCGCCGTTTATATCCGCGATGATAGTCCTCGACTATCACTGCCACTTTGGTTGTGCCGGGTCCACATCCGACAGTGATGCCGATGTGGACCCGGTAGTAATCACATGTTCGGTACTAGTGATATAAATGGGAGCCACGGTACCAGGGACTAGTTCTATGATGAACTCTACATCACGATCTAGCGACATACCTGGTAATTTTTCAGGAAATACATTTGGGAATTCTTGCATCACGGACATACTTTCCAAAGTTGTTTCTTCCAATCTATTTAATGTGCATTTCTTATTTGAAGACTCATTAGGCATATACTCCACTCAAATGACTTCTGAATTGGTAAGGGTAATGTCTCTACTAGCACAATCTATTTGACCTTTATATTTTATTATCTAATTTATCCCTAGGATGACATCACTACACCACAGCACTTTTGTTGCAACAGACGGTCTGTTGGCAAAAGCTACGTGCAGTGTCGCATAGTCTATCGGCAATACATTTGCCGGCTGACATCCTCTCAGAGGTTAAAGTCCGATCGGCAAAGACTTTTGCCGATCGACTAGGTATTACCGATGACTAGCCGACTCCACATATAGCATTATTGCCGACGAGACATAATTTTACCGTCGGACATAGTTATTACCGATGCAGACATATAATTATGGATGATTGTGTGTTGGCAATCCACACTTTTACCGACAGATAGTTCGATGGGATGCTTTATCCCGATTTAAAAAAAATCAATAATTAGCTTGATCGCTACTAGGACAACCATGGTACTTTTATACTTCCATTCACAAAAATATAGTAGCCTCAACCATGATGACATTATGCAACATTATAACCAGGACAACAAGATAGAGCTACAAAAATATAGTAGCCTCAACCATGAACAGCACATTCAACATTACATTCATTAGCAATATATTTAGGGCCACAATAAAAACATCTAAGACATCAAAATAGGGTAGCCACATCCATAGTGATAGCTTGCAACAAAGATGTCTGACCATTGGCGATATATTTAGGGCCACGATAAAAACATCAAAACTTAATTCTTAAAACTAATAACATCTTTGAAAGATTTGTTCCAACTTGCCATGGTCTTCCAACTTTATCTGCAAAAAGGAAATATGATCTTTAATCATAACACACCAAAGTATAATATTTTATCTAGAATTATGCAAGCTTGAAAGTTTCAACATAATAAATACAACAATGCTACTCAGTTTGAATAATTGAATAATTCTACGACTAAAGGGAAGAACAATGCTACTCAGTTTGATCTGAACAGAAGCTAGTAAGTCTGCTTCTTTTTCAATTCTACCAATGGTGCATCTCCCTTCTTTGCTTCTGTTTTTTTTACTCTATTTTTTGTATATATATACTTGGCTAATTTAGGAGCAAAAATTGTAATATGGACAGCATCACACAAAAGATATAACCGATGAGACACCCTAGTGCAAGCAGAAGTTATAACTTTCATGGGATCAAAGTTTTCGCCAAAGCAGATAAGGGTTTTCAACTCTCTTTTTTTTGTTCTATTTGTTCAAACAGATGTGGGAAAAGCTCGTGTTTGAACAGCTATTTGAGCTCTGATTGAGCCCATATCTGAGCTCGAATCCTTATCGAGCTTAGCTCCATTAGGCTAAACTATATACATATATCAAAATACACCATGCCTGAGCCTATTCAAGCCTACAAAATACTAACATAAATGCACATATATACGAGTTAGTGAGCACAATCAAGCTAAGCTTGCTCGAGCTAGTTTACACCTCTATTACTAAGGAGATGTAATGAAATATATTATTAGGACCTCAGTATTACCACAGCAAACTGAAAGTGCCGAAGGACCATTTATATTTCCCAGCATATAAGCACTCACAAATGGATTCACAAGACGTTAAATCAACATTTGTAGAACTGCTCACTATTAAGACCAAATACATATAAAACTCAAATTCCACTTATCAACATTTAATCGTAGATGGACTTCGCAGATAAAATTCTGCCTCTACGCACTTCAAACACACAACTCCGGACATTAACGAGTAAAAATTTTAGTTCATGACGTCAAACTTACACTATTAGCGCATCTAGAGTAGCATCACAACATTATAACAGCCACATACCAAATAAATGCAATAATCTCGGCAATGCTAATCTAAAACCAAGAGCAGGAGGCCACCAAATATTACACGAGGATGCGCCGGAAGTTGGGGTTGGGGTACTGCACTAGTTGCAAAAGATCTTGTTTGAAACTACGTCCAATCGACAATAAGCAACAAAAGGCCAAAACATCTTCAAGTGTGTTACCAATACCTCATGGGGAATAGTATAGCCATGGGGCATCTCTGGTAGGAACCACCCTTAAAATAGGAAAACAAGAATTCCAATCTCATCAATCGGACTAGATTTTGTTATAGAGCAAAGTAGATTGCCATAATGCCATTTGCAAATATCACCAACAGATGGAAAGGCATGAGTATAGTGGAATAATTCAGAGGCCTTGTGAAAGATGTTAGTGGTTTTTCATTATTTAACTTAGCCGTCAAGATGAGATTCAATGGTCAGATATTGCTAGTTCCCATTCTCCTCTTTTAAGGGTGGTTCTCATCCAATACATTCCCACAAAGCCACATAAGCTAGCAATAGCATGACAGAAAAAAACACATACCATGACAATGAACCATTGAGCCCAAAGAACATCATTTGGGATAGAGTTGTTGGGTGCTTTTCTCGCAAGTGTAGCTCCCGCTTACTCTTCCTAGTGACACCGAAAAGATAATAAAACAAACTAGAAAATCGGGACAAGATACTAGGATTTCAACTAAGGAGGATTTTTACAAGCACATAACCTTGAAGATCTCAAGCTCTTTCCCAGGTTGCTTGTACTGAGAAAATCCATCACCTCTGATTCTTTTTTCAACACCTGCAGAATAGAAGCATTTAATCTTCAACAAGGGCCATTCAATCAAGAAGGTGAACCTCCCATTGTACACATAAAGTCCCGCATTAGACAACAGGGGCACATCTAAACTATGTACAAATGTCAGTGTAATCAATCGATGATCTATATTAGATGTACAACCAGCCCTAATTTCGTTACATGTCAGAAAATAAAAGAAACTGAAGCATCCGTGGGTCTCCACCAACCTGTTCGCACTCCTTCCTAGAAAAGCAATACACAATCCCAGATTCGTTAGTCGGCTATGGTTCACTTATAAAATTTGCGATCTCATCAATGACAACCTTTCCAACTGGTGATTTCTCATATACCTACAGGGTGAACAAACATATTAAAAAACATTATAGGACTAGTTAAATCCAACTGGTGATTTCTCATATACCTACAGGTAATGAAATTTGTAGCATTAACATGCGATGATTAAAGCAAGGTTAAAAATTGGAAAGACTTTTGCGAAGCCCACTTTATCAGGGTGTTTCCCTAATTTTTCATGGGAAAGAATGGCGCATGTACAGGAAATAGGTTTTTTACTTAATGAGTGTGGATTGTGGAAACTTCAGAGATAATGTAGATCCTCTAGTATCCAAAGAGCCCTTTATACATCATAAATCTAAAAAGTAGATGGTGCTAACAGCCATAGAAAAACAATGGATATCTAAGTATGACTTAAAAAATATGAGTCTATCAGAAAATTGTGAATGAAATTTCTGAAAATGATAATGCTAGAAGTAATTATATAGCGCTATAACTTCTGAATAATGAGAATCTGTTCTCCGTTAGGAAAAATGAGGAGGATTTGTATATTGTCAGCTAAATCAGATAATGAAAGAGTTACAAGCATCATAAATCAGCAATCAGAAATTATCCACCACTAGAATCCGCCCCAGTTACGCCTCCCTCGCAAACCCCAACCAACCCGCATATATAGAGGAAGTGCAGATTTGTTGTTGTTCTTGTTGCAGGGAGGGCGGGGCGCTTCCACCGGGAGAGACGGGAGGCTAGGGCCTCGTCGCGGTTGAGCAGCAGCAGCGCCGCCTCATCCTCCGCCAGATAGTCTCGCCAGAACACGTCCTCGCCCATCATGTCCTCCTCCTCCACAGTGGAGGCGGCTGGGTGCCGGGCATGGGGTGGGCCTGCCGCCTCCGCCCGGAGGGCGCTGGGCGGCGCCTCGCCGCTTGCCGCCGGCGTCCAGAGCTCATCGCTGAGAGGGGAGGAAACGGAGCCGGAGGGGACTGATCAAGGTGGCGGCATGAAGCGAGAGGAGAGAATGGGGAGATTTGAGGCGGCTTGGTTTTCACCTAGGGCGACAAGGGCGGTGTGAAATTTGTTCAGCGCCTAAATATTTTGTTTGCTTGCCTAAATATTTTGCCGCCATGCAGTGAGTTTCACCGACGGATAACGATAAATGAGTTTCGCCTAAATGTAACTTAGCTTTTAGGGAGGAGAGGGTGCAATCGACGGTAGTTGGTAGCGTGGAAGTCAGTGGAGGCTGGTTTCTTGCCCCGGTGTCGACGCCATTTACTGACGGTTGAGGCGACCAGTGAGGCGCCACGGCGGCGGCGATGACCTAGGAAGAAGTGAGTGAGGATGAATAGATGGAGAAAGAAGAAGGAGGCATTCACTTAGCTCGGTGGTGGGGTCGACACGGAGGAGACCACCAGGTGGTGGATCTGGCGGCTTCGAAGAAGGCAATGGTCGGCTCGGTGGAGAGGCGCAGTGCAGCGGTGCTCAGAGTCGAGGCCAGGAGGCGCAGGCTGCACTTGTGCTTGACGAGGGGAGGCGACAGAGGGCACCGTGTCGGGAAGGCGGAGAGAAGCAAGCGGCGCAAGAAGGAGGAGAGCGGCGGCACTCCAGAGTGGAGATGAGTGCGAGAGAGAGCAGAGGATGCGAGGCGGCGGCTGGAAATGGGGAATGGGAACCAAGTAAAGAGAGAGAGACCGGTAGAGTTAGGTTAATTAAGGGGGATGGTTGGGTCGGGCCTGTTGGCCATCGATTTGCCGAATTTGAATCAGTAGGAAGGCAGTGAAAAAAAAAAAGAAAGAAAAGAAAATAATAATAATAATATACAGTAAAAATAATATATATAAAAATAATTATCAGATAAATAAATAAGAAAATATAATTCGCGCGCCTATTTTTGTCGCCTTCGCTGTACATGAGTTTTGCCGACAGATAGACTTTTGCCGACAGATATACTGACAGAAAAATTTATCATTGCCGACAGATAGTTTGTCCCTACATATCAAAATAATTTCCAATGCACCATCTGACCCTAAAAGTATTATTGCCGACAGTTAGTCCATCACCAAGTTTTAGCGATAGATAGTTGGTCGGTAATTATGTATTATTGCCGACTGATGTCTGACGCTAATTTGGTGTCATGGTGTAGTGTATTCCTTTTGAATCCAAAATGATAATATTCACTAGAAACTCTTGTAACATCCAATTTTTGGCTTATTTGGATTTTATATGGTTTTTGTGAATTTTTTGAATTTTTGAGATTTTTTGGAATTTATTTGGATTTATTTATTCCTATTGCATATGGCTTATTATGAAAATTATTTAAATAATAAGAAAGTTTAAATAAAGTTTGCTAAAAATATTTTTATTGGGTTCCAATTGTCACAAAACATTTTTGGGAATTTTTCTAGAATTTTCCAAATATTTTATTGCCTTAACTAAATTATTTTGATAATCAAAATTATTTTATTTGGAAAAATCCTAGAAATTACATGAACAATGTTGTGCCCAGCCCAGTTCTATGTAGCCTTGTCTTCTATGCGGTTGGTCTTGTTTTACCAGTTGATCGTGGCCGTTGGATTTAAGTCAAGCGGCTGTGGTTGATTGGGATCCGAATTGGAAGCCGTAATTTGTGCATCATCAGATCTTGATCACATGGCTGAGGATGATCAGGAGTAATAAGAACCCTTGTTGATCCTTATCGTCGGTTCCTTGTGTGGACTAGATCCATCCACGTTTGTTCTATCTGATTCACTGATCACACCACATGGATGACTCTCAGTCGTCGTCTTTGAGGACTCAGAGTAGAGCCAGCCGTGTCTGCCACGGATGTGAGCTTGAGTCGGTGGCTATACGTACAATTCAACCAATAAAAGAAGCACATCAACATCATCATAAGACAAGCAACCATAGCCCAACGTAGAATTGGGAAGATACATCGTGATCTCATCGAGAATTGATGTTTTGTCGAGATTTGTTGCAGCAAAAAATTCCTCGATTCATCACTGTCCATGGATCTTGATGCCTGTGAGTGGTCACGTTGGATTCGTTGTCACCTAGATCATTTTGTGCATGTGTCGGTTCATCTAGGGAGTCGTCGAGTCACCATCGCACCAAGCAGCTGTTGTCATGGGAGAAGAAAAAACCATTGCTATCATTCCACTTTGCCAAAGACTAAGCCAGTTGTGTCATCAGGTGCATGGAGTTGCGTTCTCACTGATGGGGTCCTCACCGGTTAATGTCGGTGAAAATTGGGTCCTACGCCACCATGGGTGTGGTGACATATTCTTGGTGCTAGCATGTGGAGTCAATGTCGGATGCCTACCTAACATGTTTGCCAGCGTGTCGTGTGCGCTGTCATGCTAAGTTAGCGTTGAGGGGCCCACGTGTCGAGTGGTCTGCACTGTGTGCCTTGTTAATGGTAGACCAAGCCAGTGCCGTGGATTCAGTCCATTCAGTCTAGGGCTGACATGTCAGCGTGATAAGGAATTTTTGGGTTTAATTTTGTTCAAGAAAATTGAATGCTAACATCATGTTGTGTCATAATTCAATTTTTTAGCATAAAAATAATATGGGAAAATATTGATTTATTATTTTTCTAATTTATATTTTTTTCAAATATTTTGAGAGCCTATTGTTCTTCATCCGAGCTTTGATTGAGGTGATTCAAGTTTCTGAAAATTTATAAATTTGAGGTCCATTTAGTGGTGAATTTTATTTGATTTTAGAGTTTGCTTGCGAAAGACCATGTGGAGGTCTATTCTTAATAGTGATGAGTTATTAACAATATTTAAGTATGAGGTGCTTAGGTTTGAGTTTGATTTAAACTCTTGTTTGAAATTTGAAGCAAATTGTGCTCTTGTTGGTTTTACCGATGCTGCCGACCATATGGGATGCAGTAGCACCGGACCTGCTATGCTACCGGCCAACTAGGAGTGGTAGCACCAGGGTCAATCTCCTTTGTCATCGTGATTGAGTTGGATTCGTGTAGCATTGGCTGATTCTGAGTTGAACTTGAAGTTGTGTTCGAGTCGGAGTCCTTTGGTCGATACCGAGTCGTACTCGAGTCGAAGTTCTTGTTTGATGGTCGATGGATCATGCCTGAGCAACCTTGGTCTGCCCATGGTTCTTGCTTGGAATGGTTCATGCCTGAGCATCCCTTGGTTGTCTTCTTGTAATTCTAGTTTAGCCGATCCTTCATACCTGAGTAGCTACAGTAAAAACAGGATTTCAGCATGAGTTCAAAAAGAAAATTTGAGAAATCTTGTGATCGGTTGATCCAAACGTAATGAAATTTTGTGGACACTTTCTTATGGATGTTAGAAACCTATTCCAACCTTCAATTTCAAGAATTGATGTCGAAGTTCTGACCTTTTTCAAATTATGGAAGGGTGCACAAGAACGGGTTCAAGAATGAAAACTTAACTTTAGCTATCTCATGGGTTCTTGATGATCAAGATGATTCTAGATAGCTTCCCACATGTCATAGCAAGCTAGAACACAAGACATGAATGCTCAAAAACCCAATCTTCAAAGATTGATCCGCTCGAGAGCAAAAATTGATTTCTTGTATGGAAGAACACAAGACTTGCCTAGATGATTGAGATATGGTCTGAAGAAGATTCATCCATCAATCATTCATCCTTGGCAAAAAATCCATAAGCATTTAGTAGCAGGGGAGGAAAATCCAAATGTGCGGAAAGTAAATTGCAAGAATGTAAATTACGGAATTTAAAGACATAATTAAGAGGAAATTAGATTTTCATTTATTAAAGGAAGGTTTACAAAGCCTCACAAACAAGTGGGCAAAGTTCAAAGGAGCATAGAAATCTTAAAACCCTCAAGAGAGGAGGGCTACCCCTACCCTTTTATTTATACTACTTTTGAGTCATCCTCCACCCTTGGATGAGTTCCTTCCTCCCTAAGGACCACCATCAAGTGTTAGGATTGACTCACTCACTCATACATAGACTAACCTGAAATCTAATAACATAATGGGTTTTACAGACTTTTCAAAGCATACAAACTAGACCCGCTACTCTATTACTTAGATCGCGATCCAAGGACCGTCCTTGATCTGACTAGCTCCTAGTTAGCATCTCATCTACTCCTTGTCTTCTAGGATCGCAGCGACTCCGTCTTCGATCATCTTCTAGCGATCCTCAACTGTCTGGACCTCCGACACACTTCGCCTAGTCTCGGTCATCCTCTGCCTCACCATGACCTAGCACTGTCGCCCTGCAACCATCAAAAACAAGGAAAACCCATCACACAGCAATGTCCAAGAAAATTTTACTCAAATTCAAAATTCAAACTTTGATTTTGCTTGTAAGGTTGGCACTACCACATCGTGGAGCCGGTAGTGCCTCTTTTGCTAGCACTACCGCCCAAGCAAGGCTGGTAGTGCTGCTCACCTAGAAAACTCTACGAATCCCCTCTCTGGAAAATAAGTTCCTCCCCCTACGGCCGGTACTACTGCTTTGGACGGCACTACCGCCCTCTATGGCTGGTAATGCCGTTCTGGGTAGACTCAATCCAAATTGATTCAAATTAAACATCCAATTCAAATCAAACTCAAACTCAATCACTTTATGCTTTAAACATAGTCAATAACTCATCACTACTGAAGTTAGACCTCCACATGGTCTTTCATGTAGCAATTGTACAAAAGTCCTTGACGAATCGTTGATAAAACCTACAAGACCAAAGAAACTTCGTACCTGCGTAACAGTGGTTAGTGTCAGCCATTGCTCAATGGCTTCGACTTTGGCTTTGTCGACTTCAACTCCCTGAGAGGTCACTACAAAACCAAGAAAAGATACTCGATCGGTACGAAAGGTGCACTTCTCAAGGTTACCAAATAACCTCGCCTCTCGTAGAGTTGCAAGAACCAGTCTCAAATGGTCGATGTGATCATTAGGCAATTTACTATCCATAAGAATATCATCAAAGTACACAACAATGAATCAACCAATGAATGATCTTAAGACATCATTCGTGAGGCACATAAAGGTGCTGGGTGCATTAGTCAAACCGAAGGGCATAACTAACCACTCATATAAATCAAACTTAGTCTTGAAAGTAGTCTTCCATTCGTCCCAAGTTTCATACAAATCTGATGATAGCCACTCCTCAAATCAATCTTTGAGAAAATGGTTGATCCACTCAATTCATCTAAGATGTCTTCTAAGTGAGGGATTGGATGTCGATACCTGATGGTGATGTTGTTGATGGCGCGACAGTCAATGCACATCCTCCAACTTCCATCTTTCTTTGGGACGAGTAGTATAGGAACAACGCATGGACTTAAACTTTCGCGAACATAACCTTTGTCTAAAAGTTCTTGAACTTGATGTTGAATCTCTTTCATCTCTTTTGGGCTTGTTCGATAGGCTGCTCGATTGGGTAGAGATGCTCTAGCGATCAGGTCGATCTGGTGTTCGATGCCCTTGATAGGTGGTAATCTTAGAGGAATCTCTTTAGGGAACACATCATGAAACTTCTGCAAGAGGTTAGTAATAGCCGATGGCAAAGAATGTGGCAATTGTTCAAGTGAAAATAATGCATCCTTGCAGACTAAATCATAACATAAATTCTGGTCAGCTAAAACTTCCTTAAGATCAACTTTGTTAACAAGCATTACTGGATGTCTCAGTCTAATCCCTGATCGAGTGAGTGGCAAGGTGGTCGATTTTGTCTCAATCGATGAATGTTTAGTCGATGGGCTAGGCTTTGCAACTGATCGATTTTCTAGCACTTTCCCTTTTCTTAGTCAATCAGTGGCTTCTTTATCATATTTGATTATTTTATTTGGTGTTAAAGGAAGTAGCATGATTTTCTTCCCTTTGTGCACGAAAGTGTATTGGTTTGTTCGACCATAATGCACAACATCATTATCAAACTCCCATGGTCATCCTAACAATAGCGAACATGCTTGCATTGACACTGTGGAGTATATGGATCACATGTATCTACAAGGCAGGCCTACGAGGCCCAACTAGATAAGGCTGGGCCCAGCTGATTGCTTGGAAACCGAAGCTACCAGGGTTGCGCCAGACGTGCGGAACAAGGAAGCCCTAAAGATAGTAACTGATCCTGACTAGGTAGGATACAATCGTAATCCAGACAGTTATCAAGCGAATATGTATAGAAGATATAATCCCTACCTTGTATCCGACCAGGACTCTCCTTTGTAACCGCCCTCCTCTGCTATATAAAGGGAGGGGCGGAGGAACATCAGCATATAAGATCATCAGCAAATAAGGTAGACACATATAATTTCAGAGCACAGGACTAGGGTATTATCTCCTCCGTGAGAGCCCTAACTCAGATAATTCTTCGCCTTGTGCTACCATCGAAGTTTGGATCCGATGCCAGCCTGCTTTCATTATTACCGACAACAAACGCCGGCGCTTGGCGCTAGGTAGGGGGTGCGTTAAGATCAATCTCAGCAAGCTCGATGGCCTCCATCAACGGAATCGTCATCATCTTCGCTCCCGCTCAGGCGTTCTGTTTCGGAAGCCTGGATTTCATCGCCAACAATCTTGGCAAGCTTATGCTTTCGGATTCGGACCAGATCCAATCTGGAAGTAATTCTGTTGCTATCCTGGCCGGGCAGCCACTCGGATCAAGGAAGGCTGTCGCCATCTATCCCTGGACAGTAAGCCAGGAGTCTGCTCTTCGATCTGGATGTGGTTCGGTCAAGGACGAGTCCCGAGTGGTGAGAAGCTTCAGCAAACCACTCGGATCCAAAGGTTAGCCCAATCTGCCTTATTGTTCTTCTGACTCAGAAAGTAGGGCTGGAGGCCTTCAAAGCTTTCACGGCGTCTTTGTGATCGAAGACCCATGGACTGAGTCCCAGCAACAGAAAGATACTGCGGACGCCGCAGAGGCAGAGCGCCTTCATTGTGAGGCACAAGAAACACGGACGAGGGCTCTCCAGGCCAAAGGCTGCAATGTCAATGAAGACATCCTGCAAACGAAGATGGGGAACCAATCGGTTTTTCATACTCCTCAGCAGAATATCGTTGCATCGAAGACACTTCTCGACACATTGGGACCAATGCTCGGTCCCGAGAGCCCAGTTGCTCCGATCGTGGCCCAAGTCAAGGCCATGGTGACAGCGGCGGCAATCCAACAACATCAGGAAGAACCAGGGTAGAAAGAATACACCCGTGCTCACGCAATCACTCGGACTGCAAGCAGCAATACTGCTCACAGTCGGACCATGCGCGGCCGACTTGAACTTCGTCAGGGCGAAGACGCCCGCCAAAGCATCAGCCGTGACCTTCGCTTGGATCTGGATGCCAGGCGATGAGAGCGTGAAGATGATGAGCGCCGCCGGCGCAAAGACGACTACGAGCGTTTCGGCATCAATCATGATGGCCGGGAGACTGAAGAAGTCCACACCACCGCGACAAGGGTGATAGCGAGGATCACCGAGCCAGATCACCTCCTCGACGCTCCCCACGTCGGCGCAACGACGGGCCTACTGGTGGGATCCGTGCCTTCACTCCCAGGCTTCGCCAAGTGGTTTGGCCTGAAGGTTTCAATTCTAAAAGCATCACCACAAGAGATCCAGAAGCTTGGCTGCAAGTTTATTCCCTTGCAATCAAGGTAGCCGGGGGTGATCACAACGTAATGGCAAATTATCTGCCAGTCACCCTTACCCCTTCGGCTTAGGCCTGGCTCACAGGACTTCCAGTGAATTCTATAGATTCCTGGGGAGATCTTTGCGAGCAGTTCATCACAACTTCCAGGGCACCTACGAATGTCCTGGGACTCAATGGGACTTGTACCAGCTTCATCAGAGGAAGAGCGAGACTCTCTGGGAATTTATCCGGCGCTTCATGCAGAAGAAAAACACGATCTGAGATATCTCGGAAGCTGCGGTCATTGCGGCGTTCCAGAAGGGTGTCAACAACCCCGACTTGATTAAGAAGATGTCCCGGAAACCGCCAACTATGGTAAGGGAGATGTTTGATTTAGCAGATCGTTATGCGACGGCCTCGAACACCTTAGCCGAATGTCAGGATGATCGCCCATGGCAAAAAGACAAAAAGGACCATGCTGAATCTTCCAGGCAGCGGGACAGGAAGCGTAAACCCGAGGAGCTAGTCGTGGTGGCCGAGTGTGGCCGACCCCGTGCACCGCGAACGGACGACTATGATACGGTAATGGACACCACCTGCCATTTTCATCCTAAGGGAAAGTATGCAGCAAAAGATTGCTACACCCTGAAATGGTTCGCAAAGGAAAGCAACAAGCGGCTGGGCCCAGACAAGGGTGAAGCAAAGAAGAAGCAAGATCCCCCTGAAGATGACAAGGGCGACTACCAGAAGATGGAGCATGAGCTCAACTACATATTCAGGGGCTCAGCTGCTTATGAGTCCAAGCGAAAGCAAAAGCTTATCGCTCGGGACATCAATGCGGTTATGCCGGCAACTCCCCAATACCTCAGATGGCTTGAAGTCCCGATTGCCTTTGATCGCTCGGATCATCTAGATCACATTCCATATCCAGGTAGATATCCTCTTGTTTTGGATCCTGTAATTTGCAGCGTTAAACTCAAGAGGGTGTTGGTTGACGGAGGGAGCAGACTTAACGTCCTCTTCTACAAAACATTCAACGACATGAAGATTCCACGCTCGGAGCTAAAGCGAGGCTCATCGCTGTTTCATGGGGTAATCTCCAGGACCTCTTCGGTTCCACTTAGGCAGATCACTTTGCTGGTCACGTTCGGGACCAGAGAAAATTACCGAACAGAATATCTTAACTTTGAGATGGCTGATTTTGAGACGGCACACCATGCCATCTTGGGAAGGCCAGGCCTAGCCAGGTTCATGGCTGTGCGCCTATGCCCCATTATACTTACCTCGTACTGAAGATGCCAGGTCCGAGGGGAATTATCTCGGTCCGTGGCGACGTCATGCAGTTTTTTTCGTGTGATGGGAGAGCTGCGAGATGGCTGAGATGCAAGAAGTGGCAGCCGACAGGGAGAAGATCCGACAGGCGGCCGCACATCAACAACGTGAGGGAGAAGTCCCAGCCAAGAAGCAAGTCAAGACAAGCATGAAGCCCGACGAAGGGACTAAGAAAGTAATCCTCGACCCGTCCAACTCAGCTCAAACAGCTCTGATCAGGACAGGGCTCGATCGTAAATAGGAAGACGCGCTCGTCACCTTTCTTCGGGCAAACCGGGACATTTTTGCTGGAAGCCATCCGACATGCCCAGTGTCCCTAGGGAGGTGATCGAGCACTCTCTTAATGTTGACGAGAAGGCGAAACCTATCAAGCAGCGGCTTCGACGATTCGCTCAAGATCGTCGTGAGGCCATCAGGGAAGAAATCACTAAGCTTTCAGCTGTAGGCTTTATAAAAGAAGTGTATCATCCCGACTAGTTAGTGAACCCAGTTCTTGTTCGCAAAAAGAATAAAAACTGAAGCAGTGTGTTGATTATACCGATCTTAACAAAGCATGCCCGAAAGACCTGTTTGGGTTGCCTCGCATCGACCAGGTGGTAGATTCAACTGCAGGTTGTGAGCTCTTAAGTTTTTTGGATGCCTACTCGGGATATCACCAGATCAGGCTGAAGGAGGAAGACCGTATTAAGACCTCGTTAATCACTCCGTTTGGAGCATTTTGCTACGTCACAATGCCGTTCGGTTTGAAAAACGCTGGTGCAACTTATCAGCGCACAATACAGTGGTATTTTCACACTCAAATCGGATGCAACATGGAAGCATATGTAGATGATGTCGTCGTCAAATCTCGTGCAAATGAGGACCTCATATCCGACTTGGCCAAGACATTTGAAAGCCTAGGGCCAACAAAATAAAGCTCAACCCCGAGAAGTGCGTTTTTGGAGTCCCCTCAGGAAAACTACTCGGATTTATAATGTCGCAGCGGGGTATCGAAGCAAACTCGGAGAAAATCATTGCCATCCTGAAGATGAAGCTACCGACTTGCCAGAAAAATGTCCAGAAGCTCACAGGATGCATGGTGGCACTCGGTAGGTTCATTTCCCACCTAGGATCATGGGGAATGCCTTTTTTCAAACTTTTGAAGAAGCAGGGCAATTTTGAATGGACTTCCGAGGTGCAGCAAGCTTTCAAAGACCTCAAGGCATTCTTGTCCTCGCCACCGGTACTGGTCTCACCGATGCTCGAGGAACCCCTTCTGCTTTACATTGTTGCAATGACTCATGTAGTCAGTGCCGCAATCGTGGTAGAGCGGGAGGAAGCAGGGCACCTCCTGAAGGTTCAGTGCCTAGTTTACTTCATCAGTGAGGTATTAGGTGAATCCAAAGCACGGTATCCTCAGATACAGAAGCTGTTATACGCCGTATTACTTACCTCTCGCAAACTCAAACACTACTTTCAAGAGCATTCAATTTCGATTGTCACCTCCTTCCCGATTGGGGATATACTCCACAACCGGGAGGCCACCGGGAGAATTGCCAAGTGGGCAGTTGAACTCGGTGCTTTTGAAATCTCCTTCAAGCCGCGAACAACCATAAAGTCAAAAGTACTCGCCAACTTCACCGCCGAGTGGGTGGAACTGCAGACTCACACGACTTCTGAAGAACTCGAGTATTGGACAATGTATTTTGATGGTTCCCTCATGCTCAGCGGCGTGGGGGCTAGCGTGGTGCTCATCTCTCCGACGGGGGATCGCTTGAAGTATGTCCTTTAGCTCCATTTCCCGGCATCAAACAATGCCGCCGAGTACGAGGCACTTATCCATGGACTCCGTATCGCCATATCTCTCGGCGTCTGGCGACTGACAATCCGCGGAGACTCCATGTTAGTAATCAACCAAGTGCAGAAAGACTGGTCGTGCGTCAGTGACAGCATGGCTACATATTGCCAGGAAGTGTGGAAACTCGAAGACAAGTTCGACGGGCTGGAGCTCATCCACGTACTTCCCCGTGACAATGAAGCAGCAGATGAGCTCGCAAGGCTAGGCTCCAGTCGGGCAATAGTACCGGCTGGAGTATTTGTCGAGGAGCTCCACACACCTTCAATAAGTTGACAGTAGGAGTCAAGCAAATCGGAGGAAAGACCGGCCAAAGAGGAAGTTTTAGTCATCAACCTTGACTGGACTACTCCATTCTTAAACTACCTGTTAAAGGATGAGCTTCCCGAAGACCGCGTGCAGGCAGAGCGTGTCACACGCCGATGCAAAAACTACGTGGTAGTCGGGGAAGATCTCTTCCGAAAAATGCCTCCAGAGTCCTGAGACGTTGCATATCGGAGCAAGAAGGGAAGAACCTTCTCAGAGAAATCCACTTGGGAATTTGCGGGCACCATGCAGCATCAAGTACCCTGGTGGGCAAAGCTTATCGTCAAGGCTTCTTCTAGCCGACTGCTGTATCAGACGCGGAGGATATTGTTCTCACCTGTGAAGGTTGTCAGTTCTTCGCTCGTCAAATACATGTGTCGGCGCAGGAGTTGCAAACTATTCCGATAACTTGGCCATTCGCAGTCTGGGGGCTCGACATGGTCGGACCCTTGAAGAAGGCTCAAGGTGGTTTCACTCATCTCTTCATCGCCGTTGATAAATTTACGAAGTGGATTGAGGCTAAGCCCGTCGCCACGATCACGGCGGCCAAGGCCAAGGAATTTTTCCAAGAAATCATGGTAAGGTTCGGCGTACCAAACAGGATCATCATAGATAATGGTACTCAATTCCACGGTGAAGAATTTCAAAACTGGTGCGACGAGCTCGACATCAAGATTTGCTTCGCTTCCATGGCTCATCCATGGAGCAACGGCCAAGTGGAGCGAGCCAATGGCATGGTGTTACAAGGGCTAAAAGCAAGGATCTTTGATCGTCTGAAGCCTTATGCTACGTGATGGGTAAAAGAATTTCCTTCGGTGCTCTGGGGGCTGAGAACCACTCCTAGCAGGGCCACCAGGCAGTCACCTTTTTTCCTGGTATACAGCTCAGAGGCGGTCTTATCTACCGAATTGATGTTCGGATCCCCACGGGTTCAGAGCTACAAGGAGGCCGAGTCAGAGGAGAATCGGATAGAAGACCTCAACCGATTGGAGGAAGCCAGGTAAATCGCAGCAATCCAGTCAGCCAAATATCTCCAGGGCCTACGCCACTACCACGATCGGAAAGTTCGGGGCCGTGCCTTCTCCAAAGGAGATCTGGTCCTAAGAAGGAATCAGAAAAGCGAGCATAAGCTCTCCCCAAGCTGGGAAAGCCCCTACATCGTCGATGAGGTGACATGCTCGGGGGCTTACAGACTCAAGCATGAAGACGGCATGGTTATCTGCAACACATGGAACATAGAGCAGCTACGTCGTTTTTACTCTTAAATCTTGTACATTAGTTATGGTATTCATGAATAAATTTTTTTCTTGACTTGCTACTCAATTGATGCTCAATTAAGCAGTAAGTCGGGGGCTACACCTAATAGTGTTGCGCATGCGCAACCCTTCTTATGAGTCATTTTTTACTTCTTCTCCCTAATGATTGCGAATGAGCTTGAGTGTATTAAAATCCAAATCGTGCAACTCTGACCCCACAAACGGTGAACTCTAGTTTCTCAATGCGCGTGCCTGGGAAAAATTACCATGAGCCGACTCCCGACACCCGGGGGCTAGAATAGTCAGGCATAGTGCTTAAACGAAAAAGGAAAGAAACCACTCGGACAAATTCTAAATCAATAGGGAAGAACGATTAAACAACATTAAAATTCCATTAAAAATATTCAGGTTCGGATACATCAATGCATCACACGAGAATTTTGCAGGAACCTAAAACCTAAGTGCTGCGTGCGCGTCCTACTGCCTCGATAAGATCATCCCTTGCCTCAACAAGCTTCGGGATGGCTTCGATCAGCGCGTCGACGGCGACAACGTCGCGGGCTACAGCCTCTTCCTCCGCAAGCTCGGCCAGCACAAGCTCATAATTAGCCCAGAGTTCGGCGAGGAAGGCCTCCTCCTCATCAGGCGCTGGCGGAGCCTCATCTTCAAAGTCAAAGATTGGCTCCTCCTCCGGGGGGCCAGATGGTGGAGCCTCATCACCAGATGAAGAAGATTGGGATGAAGAAGCCATTGAAGGTCTAAAGAAGAATGTCGAAGGTTGCAGAGAAGGACTTAGACATGGGTGATCGCTCAAGTAGCGGTGACACCCTTATATACTCAAAGCGTGGAAGCCGAACGGTTTTGAGTAAATGCTAGCACGGGAAGCCAAAGTGGCCCTGAAGACGTGCTGGCACCAGAACCCGAAGTGGCTGAGAAGACGTATGGTTGTGGAACACCAAACCAGACGTGGCGCATGGAAGCGTTAGGTCAGAAAAGAATCTCAAGACATAATGAAGCAATTAAAAGCCAAACATGGCTCGGTTGCCAGGCGTTTTTACCAAGGCGCAAAAGAATGATTACAGACCGAGTCTCAGCAAAATGGTATTCACACGGGACCCAAGTCCAAGTTCTCTGCTAAGGCGGTGGAGGTATCCCTAACCTCGTCGAGCAGGGCTGCAGCTTGGTCGTCATCGACGGTGCAAGCAAAGCCCTTCTTGATAGCCTCGAGCTCCACCCGTGGATATAAAGACTTCGCGATGGCCAAAGCTTGACTGGCGCTCATAATCGCCGTCTCCTTCAGGTGTGCTTGCAGCTTCTTGCGCCCCTCCGCCAGTCGCTGGATTGTGGCGTCCGCATTGCTGGGCCTAGCTTCGCCAGGACTTAAGATTTGCAACAACCTCGGAGCCTTCCCGGAGCTTGTCGACTCGCGCTTCAGTGGATTTGATCTTCTCATCAAGGACGCAATACTGAGCCTGCGACTTAACCCGGTATTCTGCAAAACTAGTCGGATCAGCCTGAAGACAATTAAAAGCACAACAGGCATAGAGGACGAGTTGGGAGCAAACCTTCCAGCTCTTGTCTTAGCTAGTCGGACTTGGTTTGGGCCTTGTCCTTAGATTCCTCTAATTCCTTGATCCGTTTCTTGGCGATCTCAAGCTCTCCCTGAAGACCTGCAATGATGAAGATCGAAACTAGGACAGGAAAAATAAGTTAAGGGGCGGAAGACTAAAAAGGTATGCTAAGGCAGTCGGATAAGGTACTTACAGCGAAGGGAGCTCGTCAAATTCAACTTGTCTGCCTCGGAAGCCTGAGCTTGGACCCGAAGCCTTTCCAGCTCTGCTTAGTTCTTGTTTCAGACCCTGTCCAGTTTCTCCTGGAACTCGACACGGACCAGCTGGACCTCAGCCTCATAATCCTGCCTCATTTTGGTCTTCGGGAGTATCTCACGGTGAACGGCGTCCCTTTTCTTGGCGTGCTCTCCCAGACGCTGAAAGCAACAAAATGAATGATAAAGCTACACTACACACCGAAGACAAAAAGAAGAGAACTTCTAACCAACTCGGCACAAGAAACTCACGCGAGCCAACCAGGAGCAACCGAAGGCGTGGTCGCAGAGTGCCTCCCATTCCTTCTCCTCATCTTTGTCTTCAAAAGCTATCCACTCACCATCCTCATCGAAGAACACAATCCGCAGCGGAGATTTCGGGCGAGGTGGCCGAGGGATTTCTTTCGGTGGAGGAGAGGGGCGGTCGGTAGGCCTCAAGAGCACCAATTGGCCAGCTGGCCTGGGAGGAGTACACGGTAGGGGGCTGCTCGGATCCGAATTAGCCCCGGCGCCCTGGGCCGCAGGAGCAGTTTGGGGAGTTGTTGCCGCCGGCTCCAGGGCCACTTCGGGGGCGTTGGGCACAGCGTCAGTCGGCGCCTCAGCTCCTGGCCAGCTTGAGGCATCTTCGGCAGCGGCCTCCTGGGGCTCCCTGGGTGCACGTCCACGGGAACTTCATCAACAGGCCTCCTGGAAAAAGAAAAAGCAGTCAGGACATGATCTGGAAAAACAAAAGAGTTGACAAAGAAACCAACCTATTAGACCTTGTTATCCTTATTCCCGAACCCTTTCGGGTAGAGGATTCGCCTGCAGAAGAGCCCAGCCGCACGCCAGGTGCGGGGGACGACGGGTCTCCAATTGGGCACGGGGGCGGAGGCACCCCATCGGCCGAGTGCGGGACTGGAGGCTCAAGAACCTTCGGGCTCTCAAACTGGCTTGATGAGGAGGAGGTTGCTGGTGAGGTGCGTGCGGCTACTGGGCCTCGAACCTTTGGGCCTCCAGTCAGGAGCACGTTAGCCACTGACTGCCTCCTTTTCTCCTTGGGCACATAGACGGCCGGGCGTTTCCCCTTTCCCGTGGGGTCTTCGGCTCCCGTCGCCTTATCCTTTTTCGCACTCGGCGCAACACTATTAGGTGTAGCCATACCCTCTGAAACAGCATACACATAGAATAGATATATCGTACACATTGTAACAGATGTATACACAAAGTAGCATAAGATTAGCCATAATGAAACATTAATTTACACTTTGTAATCAATTTACACTTTGTAATGAGACAAAATTTAAATAATAAAAGACTAAACTAGTTTTCTAAACTACAAGCCTAGTAGTCTTCGGTGTTGGTTGGAGACACACGATGTGTAACATGAGTATGGATAATTGGATCGTTGATGTCTTTGTCATAAAACTCGCCATTTTTGTTGATGATTTCCTTCATGATGAAGTAGGAGAGCTGTCCTTGGATGGCTTGGATTTCAATAGGAAGCAATCGTCCCGTAGGCAACTTGAGGCGCTATAAATAGAAAAATAAATCTGAGAGCACATAGAAATTGAGTGGTGTGAATCAATGTGTGATGTAAGCATGACAAACCTCTACGTCATTGTCTATTATTGTGGAACCTAAGATTTCGTGCATTTATTGGTAGACGAAGTATCCACATAAATTTGTGCCTTGCGGTTGCTTGTTACACTGTAAAAATTGAATAAACTAAAATGCATGGAATGAGCTATTTACTATGAAATGCGATATGAGAATATTGCTTACATGCGTACCAAAAATTTAGTACGGATTGAAAGAGATTTCTGGTATAGGCAGTATCTCGAGCTCTTTCTACAATATTTTTTGAACGCTTTATTCATTACAATTATCAGCTCTTCGTAGTTTTTTTGTCTTTATCTAGTGGGTCCATAATCAGCATCTTACTCTTTTCTGGAGTAATTACTACTAGAATCTAGTAGAAGATACAAACACGTGTATGATGCCATAGTCATTAGTCATAAGATCAAAGTAAAGAAAAAAATCGACGAGTAATTTAACTAGCTAGTGGGAAACTAACTTACTTAAAATTGTATGGTAAAAATATAAACTCCTTGTCTCGTAGCTTGATCAAAGTGTTATATACGTATTTCTCGACCTCCTTTGGTACTCTTGTAATTTCGGCCTTGCAGACCGTTCTTGGGTCGAGGAATTCCACTTGTCCCTTGGTTCTTCTTAGTTTGATCATCTCATATCTAGATAAGGAGAAAGTTAGACATGACATTTATCAATATTACATGAATGTAGACCATGATTTATATTTTAGACATTTACAGTGACCAGCATCTCAGAAAAGATATGTCGAGGGCGTCATGATAGAACAAGTTATGTAAGTTATCGCATTCTATCATGAAGCAGCCAACTCCCTCATGATGAAAACGTTCCTCTTGAAAAAGGGCAGTGATAACCTTCGGGAGTACCTCTTGGTTGGATCACTCCATGTACCAACTATGTAATCGCTGCATCATGACTGATATGCTTTTTAACTTTGAAGCGATGACTAAGGGAATACCATCTTCCAGGGAACCTTGACCCCAACTCCTCGTGTCTGACCAAGGTGCTCTTTGTTTCCTACGGCTGTCGTTAGTTCGTCTTTCTCCCAGTCTGAGTGGAAATTTCCTTGGCTGGACTCGACGTACAACTACTGAACTCTTTGCGACATTACTTCATCATCACTGCTTTTGAATGATAGGGCCCCACCAGACATGATAGATGCCCTCGCTAGCACGTAATGCTTGACTCGGTCTGGTAGTCCAGTCAAGGGACTTGCGCCAGTCAATCGGACCGCATCTAATTCCTGGTTCTTCCAATGAGGAATTTTAGTCGCGTACCCACTCGTGCCTAGTCTGTGGGGGTGAGTATTCCTCCTTGCGATGTTTTATGTGGTCCTCATTGGACTTCTTTGGCACTTCATCTTGCTTCATCACCACAAACTCATCCCAATATGGCTCTATTTTTGGATAGTCTTCGATGGCTAACTAGTTTTTCTTCACATAGTTTGTATTCAGCCTCGTCTTGAAGTTCCTCCATGCCGCATCCATGGTCATCAATGCATCGCGACGCACGAGTTCTTGGCTTCTTCGGGGAATTTGAAAGTTTTTTTGAGCTCTGTCCATAGATCCTCTTTGGTGGTGTGGGGCAGTTTGTGCCAATCCAAATAGTTGATTGGCACTTTATCCCTTACCATGTACCCACATGTTGACCTATATTTTGCTGCTGATTTTAGAGGTGCAATAGGGGTCCCAGCATATGAGACCTCCAAGATGGTATACCGGCCTTTAGGCTTCTTAGTTTTTCCTCGGCCTCGACGTCTTGGAACGGGAGCATCATCTGCAGCAGCGGTGAAGACCTCGACAACTTTGGTGACTGGGTCGATGTTAAGATACCTGCTCGGGCTTGAGTTAGAAGTCTCCTCCATTACAGCCTTGGGATTGGGCTCCATAAGAACTACATTTCCACAAGAAATGTTGATGTGGGTTAGAAATCATAAGTGAGATGGAAAGAATCATAAGTTTGTAACTGACCAATCGACTTGAAAGAATATTTTTCCAGATTATGGGTTAGAAATCATAAGTTCATAACTGACCAATCAATCAAGGCATTATACAAGTGCATTGATTGCATTTTGAGGGTTTTCAGGTCGTTCGTACTTGTGTTCTCTGTGTTTACAAAAGCACATTCATTATTTGATAGTATTAGCATTTTATGAGTATATTCTAGCCGGTCAATCTGTTTGCCACCTTTTCGAGTCTATGGGATTCTAATTCACTTCTTTCACTTCTTTTTTTCATTCAATTCAAAGCAAGTACTTCTTCCTAGTAATTGCACAGAGTCAACTCATGATCAATGCAATCACTTTGCAAATACGATTTGCTCCAATGCAGATTATTGTATGGCCTCTTCCTTGTATATATGTAGGTGTGTGTGTATATATATATTGTCAGGGACTGGAAAACCCCTGCCCGGTCAACGGGTTAGTCAGTAAACCCCTAGCTCGAGCTCGAGCTCGAGCGAGAGGCCTTTTGACCGCGTCGTTGAACACGTGGCTCCCGCACGACCTTGAGCTAAGGGGTAAGGAATCAACTCCCGCTCAGAGGGGTCGAGCTCGGGGATCCAGATCCAACATTCATACCAGTAGTTACCAAGATCCTTAAATGATGGAGTCAAGCCAGACGTGGGCGGCAAATCCGGGGCGGTTATGATCCACCTTTAGTGTGCATGAAACCACTCTCCCAGGAATCTCTCCCGGCCGTTTCTGGTAACAGCTGCGACAGGCATAAAACCCCCTGAGACGAACACACTCAGGCTGATCACCACATAAAACACACACTAACACTCAAATCACAGAAGCTCGAGCTATGAAACATTCTTTGTACTCATACATAGTGAACTTCTCCGCCTTTGGGCAAGATTGGAGTAGAGCTATTCACTACAACAGGGGCTCAAACCAGTAAAATTCTCGATGTCTCCCTCTCTTTCTCTTCCCTCCGACCATTGGAGTAGAGAGTTTGTTTCTTCGGTGAGCGAAGCCAGTTTCGGGTCTTGCATTCACACTAACCCCCATACATTTTTGCGGTCAGGTGATCGCGATCGTGACAGCTGGCGCCCACTGTGGGGCCCGAAAGCTTCACTCATTTGGAAGAACATCAACACTTTAGAGACATGGCGCACATCGCTGGAAGACGCTCGCTAACTCAGCTCGAATCAAGGTTCCCGAGCGTGACGGTTCCACGCCCTCTTTTTATACGACCACCGCCAAGGAATGAGCTTTGTCTTCTTGGCCAACAGCAGTGACGCAAGCATGGAGGCGGACAACCGTGACCCAAAAACTCCTAAAGATGCTCACTGGATGGCTCAAGTGGCTATCAATCAGGCCATAACCACCCTCCAGTGAGAAGAGCATGAGAAGGCTGGTACTTCGTCCGGACGGTCCAAGCTTCCTCGCTTGGGCGAATGCTTCCGTGCCCTCGCCCGGGTTATGACCGATCCCGCTCGGGCGAGGTCAAACCTTTTTGGCCAAGCTCTAACTGATGAGCTTGATAAGGCTGCTATCGAAGTCATACCTTCGCAGCACCGAAGTTGGCACTCTGGATCTTGCTCCTTGATGAGTGACGCCAGCTCCTCATGCAGGCGTCGGCGCCTCCGTCAGTCGCCTTCGTGCCAGGGATCTCGGGATTCGTCTTGGACACTTCCATGTCGCCGTCCCCTAAACGCGACCCCAGACGACATTCGCCATCAGCAGAGCTACAACAGCTCCTACTTGAACAGCAGCATGTCTGGGGGCCTTTCCCCAGACATTCCGCCTAGGCGTTGTAGGGTTCACGATCGACTGCAGTACCTCCCGGGTGATGCCCGCGCTCACTATCACGACCAGTATGGTCGTAGGTCTGGCTGCCGTGGCAACCACGACTCCGGATCCAGCAGCAGCGACCACCTTCCTCAACGTGGTCCTATTCCAGACTATGGCTGCTTGGCATACTCTGATGACCTTCGTCGGGTACGCTGGCCAGCCCGATTCAAGCCCGCCTTGATAGAGCGGTTCGACAGGATAAAGAACCCCGATGAATTCCTTTCAATCTACTCGACCGGGATTTTGGCGACCGAAGGAGATGAAGCAGTGATGGCCAACTACCTCCCGACCGTGTTGGATGGCGCCGTGCGTACCTGGCTCTTCAACTAGAAGCCTGCCTCCTTCCGCTCATGGTGCCAGATACAAAGAACTCTCCGCTCCAATTTCCAGAGTTGTTATGAATGACCTGGAAGGGAGAAAGACCTGGATCGCATCATCCAATGCAAGAATGAGCCCCTCCGTGACTTTGTGCAGCGGTTCATCCGTACATGGAATTCAATCCCAAATGTCTCCGACGAGGCTGTGTCAAGGCCTTCAAGTTCGGTGTCCGTGACAGACATCTCACCAAAGACCAGGAGATCATGTCGAGGCTCAATGTTAACAAGCTATTTCACATGGCAGAACAGTACGCGGACGTGGACGACGCGGTTCGCTAGAAGCGCGACTATGACCAAGGTAAACTCAGTCTCAATTCTGGAGAATCCGATCCCTCTAACATCAAAAGCAGCGACCCGAGCCCGACTGCCAAGAAGCGGAAGAGGGATCGCAAGAATGGTGGTGGTCGACCGTGTGTGGTCATTGCGACGAACGGCCAGCGTGAGGTGATGGAGGTGCGAGAACTGATCGAAGAAGAGCCCCGCCCTCAACAAGGCCGACCACGACCTCAACAGGCATCGTACGGACCTCAGCATGGGAATCATCGGTCTGGGCCCCAGCGAATCGACGCCCGATCACAGGGTGTTGAAGGGTGACCTAGGTATGATGATGAAAAGTTCTGCTTATTTCACAGGGCCCTAGGCCACGATCTGCGAAATTGCAGGGCCTGGCAGAACAAACTAGATGCCTTCTATGATGGGTGTGGAGAGATGCCCACGCTCCCAAAAGAAGGCAAGCAACCTAATAGGGTCAATGCCGATGAAGATCTCAGTGACCTTGAGCTAGAGTTTCAACAGGGTGATCGCTGGATTGACGTTATTTTCGGTGGCTCGTCGGCATACCAGTCCCGGCGTAAGCTCAAGGATGCCATGCGCACCGTCTACCAAGCTACAGCCGAAAGGCCTGTTGACCAGCCCTGCAAATCGGCTGGGGCCACAATTACATTTTCATGGGAAGATGCCCCCCAGGGTATGTCTAAGGACCTTAAAACTGCCCTGGTCGTGACCCTGACCATCAGCAATACCATGGTCGGGCGGGTCATGGTCGACGGGGGTAGTTCTCTCAACTTGCTCCTAGCGAGCGCGCTCGACCAGATGCAGATTCCCTGATTGAAGGTCAAAAATATAGCGGTTCCATTCTTTAGGATCGTCCTGGGAAGTTCGACCACGCCCCTCGGGCAAGTAGTCTTGCCTGTCACCTTCGACGACTCGGACAACTTCCTTACTGAGCTGATCACCTTCGAGGTGGTCGAAGGAGATCTCCCCTACAACGCCATCCTCGGACGCCCAGTGTTGATCAAGTTCATGGCAGCGAACCACTACGGCCGTCGTTGCATGAAGCTTCCAGGGCCCAATGGCATCATAGCGGTACGAGGTGATCTCAAGGCGGCACACGGGTATGAAACCAAGGCCTTGGCTCTCGCCGGCATGCTACCTCAGTGAGGTCCTGAGGCGACCACGAAGAATGCCTGTCAGAAGGCGGCAATCCAGCCCAGCGGGGCGATGAAGGCTGCAGCTTGAAGAGGGCAATTCGAGTAAGTGTGTTCACATCTCGACTGAGCTGAGTCCTAAATAGAAACTCGAGCTCGTCACCTTCCTCTGCACCAACAAGAGCATATTCGCTTGGGAGCTGGCAGACATGCTAGGTGTCCCAAGGGAGGTGATCGAGCACAAACTGCAAGTAAGGCCAGGCTATCGACCTGTGCACCAGAAGCTGCATCATTTCTCCCATGAGAAAGTAGCTGTGATAAGGGAGAATCTCGACAAACTCTTGAAGGCTGGCTTCATTTGCGAGATCGACTACTCCGAATGGCTAGCCAACCTAGTCATAGTGCAGAAGAAAGGCGGAAAATGGAGGATGTGTGTTGATCACACGGGTTTGAATTCGGCATGTCCGAAGGATAATTTTCCCCTTCCACGTATAGATGAAATCGTCGACTCCACTGCAAACGCCAAGATGCTAAGTTTCCTGGATGCCTACTCTGGATATCATCAAATCAAGCTGGTAGTCGATGATGAAAGTAAAACAACCTTCATTACGCCGTTCGGGACATACTGCTACACAACCATGTCATTTTGTCTCTGCAAACGCTGGCGCGACGTTCTAGCATCTGATGGCCAAGACCTTCGACCCTCAGATCGGCCGCAACATCGAGGTCTATGTGGACGATATTATCATCAAGAGCTCTCTCAAAGACAGCCATGTCTGAGATCTCGAGGAGACCTTCGCCAACCTGAACAGACATAGGATCAAGCTTAATCCTGAAAAATACGTGTTTGGCGCCACCTCGGGAAAGGTACTTGGATACATGATAGGGCGCCCAGGAGTCGGCCCGAACCCGGAGAAGATAGAGGCGATCGAAAAGATGGTTCCCCCGACTTTGGTAAGGCAGGTGCAATGCCTCACCGGCCGCATGGCCGCCCTCACCCGATTCATCTCAAGGCTCGACGAGCGTGGGTTACCATTCTTCAAGACTCTGCGTAAGCAAGGAAGCTTTGAGTGGATGCCCGAGGCGCAACGATCCTTCG
Source organism: Guadua angustifolia (assembly GCA_036346375.1). Taxonomy (NCBI): domain Eukaryota; kingdom Viridiplantae; phylum Streptophyta; class Magnoliopsida; order Poales; family Poaceae; genus Guadua; species Guadua angustifolia. Next base: position 46,204,489 of record CM070502.1, on the reverse strand, counting down.
ACGAGCTAAAGGCATATCTTTCTAGTCCACCTTTGCTCACAACCCCGCAGCCAGGCGAAAAGTTGCTGCTCTACCTCACGGCCGTAACTCAGGATGTTAGCGCCACCTTGGTGGCCGAGCGAGATGGTCAGCAACATCCGATCTATTATGTCAGCGAAGTGCTTCACAGACCAAAGGAGCGCTACCCCCAAGTCTAGAAGTTGCTCTACGCCCTCCTAATGGCTTCGCGCAAACTCCAGAATTATTTCTAGGCACACTCGGTGGTTGTCCCGAGCAATTTCCCGCTCGGTGAAATCCTAAGGAACCCGGAGGCCGGAGGTCGCATCGCCAAGTGGGCCATGGAGTTGGCTGTGTTCGACATTGAGTTCGTGGCATGCATGGCCATCAAGTTGCAAGCGCTTGCAAACTTTGTGGTCGAGCAAACATCGTAGCCATCTCCCGAGCTCGAGGTTGAGGAAGAAAAGCCCTGGGTCATGTACTTTGACGGTTTGAGATCTTTCAAGCGCTCGAGGGCTGGTATTCTCATCCTCACCCCGCGAGGAGACAAACTAAGGTATGTGGTTCATTTCGGATTTTCGGCAACCAATAACGTGGCAGAGTACGAGACTCTCTTGGTGGGTCTCCGAGCTTGCAAGGCGCTGGGCGTGCACCGGTTGATTGTCAAGGGCGACTCCCAGCTCATCATCAACCAATTCAACAAAGATTATCAATGCTTGGATGACTCGATGGCCAAGTACCTCGCTAAGGTACGCAAAATGGAGAAGTGGTTCCGGAATCTGGAAATCAAGCACGTGCCTAGGAAGGACAACTCCAGCGCTAATCTCCTATCCAAGCTTGGTTCGTCCGACGATGAGGTTCCTCCGGACGTCGTCCTTGAGACCTTGGCGGCACCCTCGATCTCCAACCAAGAAGTTTCGGTCATCTTCATTGAAGGTGTCCCCTCGTGGGTGGAGCCAATCTACAAATTCCTCACGCAGGGCGAACTCCCATCTGACCCCGCTGAGAGGAGAAGGATCAAGCACCAGGCATGTTCATACAAACTCATCGGTGGCAAACTTTACCGTCGGAATATCTCTAGTGTCCTAACGAAATGCATCACCTCGGAGGAGGGTAAGTACCTGTTAAATGACATCCACTCGAGTCTCTGTGGTGCGCATTCCTCTTTCAGGGCAATGGTCGGGAAAGCCTTCCACATGGGGTTCTACTGGCCAACAGCGCTCCAGGATGCTCGGGACATTGTTCGCACCTGCCGAGCCTGCCAATTCCATGCTCGAAAGTCACATCAACCGCCTACACTCTCCAGACCATCCCACTTGCTTGGCCCTTCTCAACATGGGGGATCGACATTCTCGGCCCTTTCCCCCAAGCGGTTGGCATGAAGAAATTCTTGTTCGTCGCTATCGACACCTTCACCAAGTGGATCGAGGCTGAACTTGTCTCAACCATCACTGCTCGTGCAGCCGTCATGTTTTTTCGCTTGTTCGTAGTCATGTATGGAGTTCCATGCAGAATTATCATTAACAATGGAACCCAGTTTACCAGCGAAATGTTCCAGGAATACTGCGAAGACATAGGCACCAAAGTGTGTTACGCCTCGGTGAGCCACCCACAAAGCAATGGAGTGGTGGAACGCGCCAACGGACAGATTGTTCAAGGCGTCAAGAAGCGAGTTTCAAATGAGCTTGAACAACATGGGCGAAACTGGATGGGTGAACTTCCCACCGTCTTATGGTCCATTCGTACCACGGTCAGCCGAGCAACAAGGTCCACCCCCTTCCGGCTTGTATTTGGTACCGAAGCCGTCCTGCCTTCAGAGGTCACGCTGGCTCTGCTAGGGTTAGCTTGGTCGATCAAGTCGACTTCGAGCAAGAACAGTCTCTCGACCTTACCGTGGCAGAAAAAGTAAGATGCCGTGCACTACTACGATCAGTGCATTACCTGTAGGCTCTGAGTAGACATGTGTCTCGATCGGTACGACCTAGGGAGCTGTTAGTGTTATGCCCTTGATGCAGTCATATAGATGATTGTAACATGACTATGTTTATGAATAATAATATGATTATTGGTCAAATGAATGTATATCATTATATTGATCAGCAAGTATGTGACTTGCTTATGAAACTCTGTACTTATTGATATAATTCTGTAAGTATCTCTAATCGGGTATCATCGTATAGGACAACGATGAATAGATCAGCACATGTATTGATCGATGATCATGTTTCATAGATCATGGGATATAGAGATATCATCAATACATTGTGAACTCATGATGAAGAACATGGGTTAGATAGACCCGCAATGGGACACTTGGAGAATGTTACATTCTTATGTGTCTTCAGTGTATCTCATACATAGTGGATGTCTGATCCTTAGACCTGAGATTGTCACATTCCCTACATGTGTAATAGTTTACCTTGGGGCCACCAAACGCTATTTCCTAACCAGATAGTTATAAAGGTAGCTTTCATGTTTGGTATGAAACATGCAGAGGGAAGTGAGCAGTCAAGATTGAATTTGCCACTCCTGTGTAACGGAGATATATGTCTAGTCCACTCGTGTGACATAATTAAGGAAGTGCATGGACATGCCGTGATTGAGAAGTCAATCACAACTTATTAATATATCACGAATACGAGAGACGGATTGAACTGTCAAAGGATGACATACTTCTCGCCTTGAGTTCAATCTTCATATAGTTTGGTAAAGGGATTATTACATGAGTACTTTTGAAAGGTTCTATCCAATTTGATGATATGTGATTGGGAGTTGGCATGCTCTGCAAGGAACCGCTACCAGCTATTGGATTGGAAAAGGGTTTTCCAAATCTATGTCCAAATGTACATGAACCTGCAGGGTCACACACTTAACGGGCTAGGACGCATTAATTTGGATTGGATCCGTAATTAATGGACCTCGTGGGCTTAACGCGCTGATGGGCCCTGGCTTAGGGTTTCGTCGCGTGGCTATATAAGGAGAGGAGAAGGGTGGGCATGACAGAAGTTGTTCACGTCTAGAACCCTAGCCTCCACCTCTCATTGCCCCTGCCGAGCCACACGGTGCTTGCACGCCGACGCATGGCATTCCATCCCGGGACGTGTGGACTGCTGTGGTGACGCTACTGCTGCTGCATCGTGGTAAGGATGAACCGCAGCGAGGTCGATCCGAAGTGAGGACGATCCGCAGCAAGGACGATCCGCGTGAGGACGATCCACGACGAGGATGATCCACTACACCAACGCTGCGAAGGATTCCGCAACTGCGCATCTGGTGGTAATCCAATCTATGATCCCTTCTTGTGAGTAGCTTTCTGGTTATGCGGTTGAAATTTTAATTTGTGCTAGCGTAGCATACCGCATTCCTCAACAGGAGCTCCTTATTGGAGACCTAGCCCTAAGACGAATTCAGGGCTCGTCCAACACCAACAAGTTATCCCCATAGTAGGAGTGCCCCTACAGAGTCTTTTCAACAGATCGCACGAGGGCTTACCGACTGGCGATGCTCGAACTTGTGAAACATTAATCAACTCCGCAAATTCTATGTGTAGCACCTTTTGTCTCAATTTTTAATAAAAGTTATTATTCATTGACTACATTAGTCTTTGTGTCCATTCTTTTCCTATACTTTGTTCTGGGCGTTGCGATCTCAGGATTCACCTCCAGGGGTCGCGCTAGCAGTAAGCCAAATCTTATCGCATCGCGGCCCACATGTGGCAGGGTTTGAATCAGAGATCCCGCCCGGGGATGTATAGCTTTAGTCGAGCTAGGGTTTTCCTGAATCTGACCTGCGTATACATGCTTCCGAACCCGATCCGAATATTGCGAACTTCAAGTTCACCTCCAGGGGTCATGCCACCTGTAAGCCGATACTCATCACGTCCCGGCTCCCTCTATGCCAGGACTTGAACCAAAGTCCACATTCGGGACTGCCGTGAGAGGCGCTGCCCCTTGGAACCCCGACACCGTAGAATTGCTTTATTGAACTCTTTTTGCAGGATGTTATGTGAAATAGTATAGCCTATGTGTATGTGATGCATGTAATTTTTACATGGCCTACATGCTGTGTCAAGCCATAAGGCTATTTCATTATCAAAGTTGTATAACGGCCTGCATGTCGACTTGTGATGTTTGAAACCTTCATGTAAATTTCATTATCAAAGCTATAAGGAGTTGCATCTACAATGATGAAGATGATGGCAATCAAGCATGATGGCTAGGTGAACAATCAAGCAAGATGGCCAAGTGGACCAACATGCATGATGATGAAGATCCTAATGCTAAAGGCCATACTATTTCACAACTTAATCTTGATTTTCTGTGGATGTGTGTTTAATACTTGCTATTTTCTTTATGCTCATTGCATATATGATGCCATGTTCATAGTAGATATTGTTCATCCCTATAGTTAAACAAATTTTAAATCAAATATGTCCACCCTATTGTTGCACCTATCAAGAATTTAGATCATTATTGATATGACTGCCAAATTAGTAAATCAATGACTATCTTAATAGATGATAGGGACGTGTTGGACATATCACGCATAACAATGGTAGATTTAATCAAGCTATCAAAATAGTTTTGGGCTTGAGGACATAAGTGGTTGAGTTTTGATTTCAGTAATGAAGGAACAAATACAAGACAATTGGTGTCTAGGAAAACACACATGAGGCTAGGTTTCTTAATTGGCACCCGGGAACGGGAAGTGCTCCCTCCCTCATGTGAGCCCTAGGGGCAGGTTGACCTGGCCATGAGTCGAGTTGACGGAGGCATTCATTACTTGTTTTCATGCTCAACCAACAAGAGTTACATAAGATGTAATTAGTAAAGATGTTGCTTACCTATGTCATTAAATCTCTAGCAGTGATGCCAAAGCTCACTAGTGTTTGATGAATATGGATCTTGAATACTCATTATATGTCCATAAAGGGGGCACATGATAGGAGTGTCTTTTATTAAAATGTTTAATGAAAGTTTTACATAAACATAGTGCTTAGAAACTTTGCATGTTTTTGTTGTAGTTCATTTGGCACCTGCTACTCCTTGTGCTGCACTTGGTTTTGCTTTGAGATCAGTTTTGGAAATGGAAAAACTTAATAGAATAAATTTTGTGGATTGGTATCACAACCTGGGAATTGTTCTCAAGCATGAAAAGAAAGACTATGTTCTAGAGAATCCAATTCCTGATGAACTAGCTGAAAATGCTTCTCGCAGTGACAAGGCTGTGTATGAAAAACATGTTAATACCTCTGTAGAGGTTAGCTGTCTCATGCTTGTCACCATGGACTCTGAGCTTCAAAAGCAATATGAGGAACAGGATGCTTACAATATGATTGTGGGCTTAAAGGGCATGTTTGGGAACCAAGCTAGAGCTGAGAGGTATGGTATCTCGATGATTGGTTAAATTGGGAGATTGGAAAAGCTTATGTTTCCTCTTAGCCTTGGTTTGGCTACGGATGTAATTCTCCAGTCTATGCCTCAGAGCTTTGAGCCGTTCATTATGAATTTTCATATGAATAGCATGGAGAAGAGCCTGACCGAACTACATGGGATGCTCAAGTCTGCTGAGGAGAGCATAAAGAAAAAACCTAATCATATGATGATGGTTTAGAAAACAACTGCCTTCAAGAAGCAGAAGGCTAAGGCTGGGAACAAAGGAAAGGGCAAGGGCAAGGTTCAAGTTGAGATCGCAAGTCTCAAATCTAAGCTTGAGAAGCTTAAGATTGGCCCTAAACCTGATACCTAGTGCTTCTATTGCAAAAAGTTAGAACATTGGAAATGAAACTATGAGAAGTACCTGGTAGATAAGAAGAATGGAAGTGTGACTTCCACTTCAGGTATTCATGTTGTAGAAATTAATCTGGCTACTTCGAATCTTACCTCTTGGGTATATGATACCAGATCGGTTGCTCTGTAACATCCCAAAATTTGGGTTTTCAAAAATCTTTTGTGAAGATTAGCTTCCCAAAAATCCTCGCTGTTTTTCTCGCTTAAATAAAGCTTAAACTGGAATTTTCTAAAGTCAAAACAATTTAATTTGACTAATATAAACTTCAATTCAAAGAAATTCAGTTTTATTTGGGTTCCTTGTGCTTCTAGGATTTTTTTTGTATTTTGTTTTAGAATTTTTGGAATTTATTTGGAATTATTCAGAATTAATTTAAACTAAGCCTTTTACTTAAAGTAATTAAATATTTCAAAACTGTAAATAAAGTTCTTCTGAAAACATTTTATTTGAGTTCAAAATGCCCCAAAATATTTTCTATGATTTTTCTGGTATTTTTATTGCCTCAAATGAATTAATTGACTTACTAGAATTATTTTTATTGGAAAATTGTTTGGAAAAAGGTCAGGAACAAAGATCTTGGCCGGCTCATTCTTCGCTTATTGCGCCGCCGTGTGTTTGATCCATGCTGTTTTTGGTCCAATCTCAGTTTTTCTTCAAGTTCTCTTGATTGATTCAACTTCCCAAGCATATTCAAGGGTGCCATGACCCCTCACCTGCCCCATAAAGTCCAGAGCACGTCCTCCCACCTCCAGAGCACCTCCCCAAATTCCAAAACCGAAGTCTTTTCATCTCTCGGGCGCCCCTCTCGTCGACCGGTTTTGGCATCGCGTTCCTCGCCGGCTGGGTGAGTTTTTCTGAGATCCAACCATGTCACCTCGTGCCCCATGGTACCATCTATGTCCCGTCCAAATTTGATGCAGTTTCATTCGCGGAATCTAATGTTTCGGCCACTCCAATCTCAAATCTTGCCGTCGCCCATTCTCCATTGTTTTTGTGAATTTGACCGTGAAATTTTTACTGTAGACTCCTATTGATGTGCTCTACATAGTGCTCACCCTAACTCAAGGTTTTGCCTGCGGGATTTGCGCAGAAAAATCAATCTTCCCCGAGCAGACTGCGTTCCAACGGCAGAAAACTTCGTCGCGCATTCCCCGTTGATCCAGAAGGTAAAACTTAGATATGTTCATGTCATATTGTGCCAAATGATCCCAGATAGCTCTCTGTAAAATTTGGTTAGGTTTCATCTTTTATTTTAATAGTTATGAACATTTGATCTATTTGCTTCGGCAGTCGTTCGTCTACAGTTTGTGATCTGTCCGATGGGTTGCCGCCAAATCCGGCTATACCGTTGAGTTTGTGTCGCCGCGTTCTATGTGGTGCTCACTTTTCCCTTTGCTGTTCCATCCTCCGCAAATTTTAATATTCGTTACCCGTCGCCTTTTGACACCGCCAACCTTTTTGGTTTGTCGTGGCCATGTAATTGTGTCCAGTAGATCATTATCCCCTGTTTTGCCCATCGGTGAAGTTCATTTGATCCCCAGTTGCCTTCAAAGCCATGTTCTAGAATCTACCCGTCGTCTTTTGGCCTAGTCCTTCGTATCGGTGCGTGTTTCGGTTCGCCATCCTTGGTAACCTTTAATCGCAGAGCCAACCCTACCATTCTACCCTATGTCAAGTGTATCCATCCTTGAATCATTTCGCTCAAACCCGGACTTAACCTTTGATCCAATTTATCGTTGCGTCACGATATGTGTACCCCGCAGATCTCAAATCAAACTTGAGCCATGTCATGACCTCGCTGCCCTATCTTTCAACCGATGGTCGCCACCTTGCAATCTCATAAGTGTTCTGTTAACGCTTCACCTTCATTGTTAACGTTCCATCGTTAATGTTCCGCCATTAACGTTCCGCTGTTAACGTTTCGTCGTTAACGTTCCGCCGTTAACGCTTTGCTCTCGCTTCGCTATCATCGCATGCGCGCATTCAAGCAAGAGCGTAGCGCGATGTCATTATCCTTTCTATCATCCTGTCGTGATCTAACCCCATTTCTTGTGAGTCTGGCTTTATCTTTCTATCATCTACAAAGCCGGATCAAAACCTAACTTAAGACCGGTTCGATGGACTGGGTTCATCGTGAGCCGCGCTGTCGGTATTGTGGTTTCCCTCGTTGTGTCCACCGTAGTAAGATATTTGTGCTCTGTCTTACTACATATCGTCATCACCCTGTTATCGTCAAGTCTCTTCATTGATGTATGACTGAACCCCAGATCAGATCACACTGAATGTCGATTCCATTTGTCCTTGTCTTATCCCTGAAAATCTAATCTGCCATTAACCCATAATTCATTCGTGGACTTGGTCGATAGACCATTGGCCATATGTCATATCCTTGTGCCCATATCTAATCTATCAGCCTATCTTTCTTTTGTTTGATTGTGTATCTACTTAGTCAACAAAAGTCAACTTTTTGCATCAGCTTAGTTCTTCGTGAACTAACATATCTTTATGGACCCGGTCTATAGATCGAGCCCATATGTCATTGTCTATCCAATCAAGAAAATAACTTCAAAAGAGATATTCTTTGGAATACTATTCTTTCTCTCTCAGTTATCAGTCTTTTCCTTTTCGGTGTATTTTTCGAAAGCTCGTCCTCTTTTGTCTAGTCTTTGATCTAATCTATTCAAGTTACTTAATTCATCTAAGTCATTGTGATCCATTATTATCCGTCCTAATTTGGAGTTTATTCAAATTGTCTTTTGAGTTGTATTGTATTTGTGTTTCTTTATCGTTAGACGCGTTGTCCAGAAGTCATTCAAAGAATCTGAAGATCAAGAAAGTAAAGATTGAAGATCGAAGATCCATAGTCAAAGATAAAAAGTAAAGAACAATAAAGATAGGAAGGGCCAGGCAAGTTATGCGTTGATCATTTTGCTCCTAAGTTTTGAAGATGTATTTTGATTCAAGCTATGCATGCTAATTTAATTAAAAATGGATTCAATTAATTTGGGTGAATTAGTTAATAAACCTATTTGTTATTGCCACCTTGTCACTAATATTTGTATGCCATGATTCATTTGTTGCCCTAAGTTTGGTAATATTAGTTGGTTGTTAATATTGTGCCAACACGGGAGGCTAGACAGTGAATAGTGCTTAGTTGTGCAATTGACGAATAACCATTTGAAATGAAAACATAATACTGACTAAAGACTTATGCAATGTATTTTGATGATATTGTGATAATGCCACGTGATGAAGAGGAAATGTAGAGACCTGTGTGGTTCTACATGAAAGTTGAGTTATTGTTGGCATGTGTTGCTCAGTAATCAACCGGGGTGGGAAAGGATTTAGACTGGGGCAAGTGGCAAGTGGCTTTGTGCCAGGTGGGCCTTTGTGGCATTTGGGATGGTTGAGTGTTGTGAGGGTTGTGTGCCAATTTTGAGAGAAGGATGTCTTGCCTTGGTCACCATAAGGACTTAACCTTGCAAGTCTTTGATCTGAGTCATTCATACAACCACATGGCTGGTATGGGATAGACCTAGTTGAGTATGATTCCAAAGTCTTAGCATGTGAGACCTCAGGTGGTTTTGTATCTGTGGATGTGGGAAGAAGGGTGTAGTGTTTACCATTGTGGTCTTACATCTCTTCAACGGTATACGTTGGCCCTGTACTTCCGCTCTGCGTGAGGGAAGGGACAGTGGGAACTATACTGGGAGGTACGCATGCGAGGATGGAAGTTTCGAAAAGACTTTGTTATGATCGCTCATTCGCAAACTCTTGTATGGTGATTCATGGCCGACGTGGTGAGTTGATTATATCTTGTGGGTAAAGTGTATAACCTCTACAGAGTGTACAAACTATTCGAATAGTCGTGTTCACGGTATTGAACATTGCTCGGGGATTACAGTCAAGGGTTAGATTTTGATAAAAATGAGGTTGAGAATGTGGACAATGTGATATGGAAATTGGTTAAGGATGAGAAATGCTTTACTTGAGAATAATTACGAAATTTATTATGAGTATTACTTGTTTTACTGCTTTTCTATCTACTATGATTATTTGTAAATGCTGCTTTATTGCAAAAGAACCATTCAGCCATTCCTTTGGAATAAGCCATGCATGTAGTAATAGAACTGCATTCTGTGCATGACTTGTTGAGTACGGTGTGTACTCACCCCCTTGCAAACAACAAATCATTAGATGAGAAGATGACTACAACCTCGAAGGAGGAGAAGTTCTACGAGGAGGCGAATATCTAGGAGTTGAACCTTGTCAGTTGCCTGTGGCAAAATGATGAGTCACCACGATGTTTATTTTCCGCTGTTATTTACTTGATACTCTGGATAACGTAAGCCCTGCATGACAAACTATTGTAAGGTGACCATAAGGTCGTGTAACTAGTTTATATACATGTTTGAAGTACTTTATTATTATTCCGCTGTGTATGATTGTGGTACTTTAACCCTGTTTAATCTGTGTGCACTAGCGTGATCCTAGACTAGTGCAAAATACACAGAGGGTCCGGATTTGCAGGTTCGGGTCCCGACATGCTCACATTTGCAATTCAATGCACAGCTGATAAAGAGTAGAGACTTGGCAAAAGGAGAAGTGGATCTTCGCATGGGGAATAAAGCAACAGTTGCGGGTCTTGCCGTTGGCACCTACCCATTGCATTTGCCTTCAGGATTAGTTTTAGAACTTAATAATTGTTATTTTGTTCCATCTTTGAGTAGAAACATTATTTCATCTTCTTGTTTGGAACATGAAAGTTATGATTTCAGGATAAAGGATTTTGTTTGTTCGATATTTTTGAATGATATGTATTATGGCTGATTCCCCATGATAGATGGGTTGTACGTGCTTGAACTCGAAGAAAAACCTGTCTATAACATTAATGTGAAAAGACTTTGGCCCAATGATGTGAATCCTACCTTTTTATGGCATTGTCGCTTAGGCCACATAAATGAGAAGCGCATGAAGAAGCTCCATGCTGATGGACTTCAACCTCATTTGATTTTGAATCATTTGAAACATGTGAGTCTTGTTTACTTGGCAAGATGACAAAAGCCCCTTTCATGTGTTTTGGTGAAAGGGCAATGAGTTGTTGGCCCTAGTACATATGGATGTATGTGGACCAATGAGCTCTAATGCCGAGGTGGGTTTCAAAGATTTGCAACTTTTATCGATGACTTTAGTAGATATGGATATATCTACTTAATGAGGCATAAATCTGAAACCTTTGAAAAGTTCAAAGAGTTTCAGAACGAAGTACAAAATCAACTTGGCAAATCAATAAAACACTTACGATCAGATCGTGGTGGCGAATACTTGAGCTAAGAGTTTGGTGATCATCTAAAACAATGTGGAATCATTCCGCAACTTACTCCACCAGGAACGCCTCAATGGAATGGCGTATCTGAACGACGAAACCGAACTTTGTTAGACATGGTTCGGTCAATGATAAGCCAAATAGATCAACCATTGTCCTTCTGGGGGTATACTCTAGAAACAGCTGCATTCACTTTAAACAGGGTTCCATCAAAAGCCGTTGAGAAAACTTCATATGAGATGTGGACTGGGAAACGTCCCTCATTGTCATTTCTCAAGATATGGGGATGTTAGGCTTATGTAAAACATTTGCAATCAGATAAACTCGCACCTAAATCAGAAAAATGCTTCTTTGTAGGGTATCCTAAAGAAACAAAAGGATATTACTTTTACAAAAGGGATGAAAACAAAGTGTTTGTTGCTCGAAACGGTGTCTTTCTAGAGAAAGAGTTTCTTTCAAAAGGAGTTAGTGGGAGCAAGGTGCGACTTGAAGAAATTCGAGAACCATCAGAAAAAGTTTCAACTCCCATTTAACCTTCACTTGATGTACAAGATGTTGTACAACCTGTGGAAGAGACACCAGCCACACGTAGGTTGGGGAGGCCGTGTCATGAACCCATAAGATATGGACATGACATATTATTATTGGATAATGATGAGCCTATGACTTATAAAGAAGCGATGATGGACCCAAACTCCGAAAAATGGCTTGGAGCCATGAGATCCGAAATTCAGTCCATGCATGACAATCAAGTTTGGAACTTTGTTGATCCTCCTCATGGTGTAAAAACCATAGAGTGCAAATGGATTTTCAAGAAGAAAATAGACATGGATGGAATTGTTCAGACATATAAGGCACGGTTGGTAGCAAAGGGTTTCAAACAAGTTCAAGGAGTTGACTATGGTGAAACTTTCTCACCGGTAGCTATGCTTAAGTCTGTCCAGATCATTTTAGCTATTGCTGCATATTTCAATTATGAAATATAGTAGATGGACGTCAAAACAGCTTTCCTTAATGGGAATCTATCTGAGGATGTATACATGATACAACCTGAAGGTTTTGTTGATCTTAAATATGCTAATAAGGTATGCAAACTTCAAAGATCCATTTATGGGTTGAAGCAAGCATCTCGGAGTTGGAACATTCATTTTGATGAAGTAGTCAAAGGATTTGACTTCATAAAAAATAAAGAAGAGCCTTGTGTTTACAAAAAGGCCAGTGGGAGCGCACTTGTATTTCTGATCTTATATGTGGATGACATATTATTGATCGGGAATGAAATTCCTATGCTTGAAGATGTTAAGACTTCATTGAAAAAGAGTTTCTCAATGAAGGACTTGGGAGAAGCATGTTATATCTTGGGCATAAAGATCTATATGGATAGATAAAAAAGGTTGATTGGATTAAGCCAGAAAATGTACATTAACAAGGTATTGAAGAGGTTCAATATGCATGAATCCAAGAGAGGATTCATGCCAATGTCACATGGCATAAGTAAAAGCAAGAATTAGTGTCCTTCGACAACTGATGAGCGAGACAGGATGAGCAAGATACCATATGCTTCGGCTATTGGGTCTATTATGTATACCATGATCTGTACGCACCCAGATGTCTCATATGCTCTAAGTGTCACGAGCAGATACCAAGCGGATCCCAGTGATGGTCATTGGACAGCTGTGAAAAACATCCTGAAGTACTTGAGAAGAACTAAGGATATGTTCCTAGTTTTTGGAGGTGAGGAAGAACTGGTTGTAAAGGGTTACACCGATCCAAGCTTCCAAATTGACAAAGATGATTTCCGATCGCAATCTGGGTTCGTATTTACACTAAATGGAGGAGCGGTAAGCTGTAAAAGTTCCAAATAAAACACGGTGGCCGACTCTACAGCAGAAGCAGAGTACATTGCGGCTTCATAGGCTGCAAAGGAAGCTGTGTGGATAAAGAAGTTCATCTCAGAGCTTGGTGTGGTCGCTAGTGCATCTAATCCAATGGAACTCTATTGTGATAATAGTGGTGCCATTGCACAAGCGAAAGAGCCTAGATCACATCAGAAGTCCAAACACATACTCCGACGCTTTCACCTTATTCGCGAGATTGTGAATAGAGGTGACGTGAAGATATGCAAATTACATACGGAAGCTAATGTGGCTGATCTGTTGACGAAGCCTCTTCCACAGCCTAAGCATGAGGCGCACACAAGGTCTATTGGTATTAGATGCTTAATTGACTGACTCAAGTGCAAGTGGGAGATTGTTAGTGTTATGCCCTTGAGGCAGTCATATAGATGATTGTAACATGACTATGTTTATGAATAATAATGTGATTATTGGTCCAATGAATGTATATCATTATATTGATCAGCAAGTATGTGACTTGCTTATTAAACTCTCTACTTATTGATATAATTCTGTAAGTATCTCCGATCGGGTATCATCGTATAGGACAACGATGAATAGATCAGCACATATATTGATTGATGATTATGTTTCATAGATCATGGGATATGGAGATTCATCAATACATTGTGAACTCATGATGAAGAATATGGGTTAGATAGACCCGCAATGGGACACTGCGAGAATGTTACATTCTTATGTGTCATCAGTGTATCTCATACATAGTGGATGTATGATCCTTAGACCTGAGATTGTCACATTCCCTACATGCGTAATAGTTTACCTTGGGGCCACCAAACGCTATTTCCTAACCGGATAGTTATAAAGGTAGCTTTCATGTTTGCTATGAAACATGCAGAGGGAAGTGAGCAGTCAAGATGGAATTTGCCACTCCTGTGTAACGGAGATATATGTGTAGGCCACTCGTGTGATATAATTAAGGAAGTGCAGGGCCATGCCGTGATTGAGAAGTCAATCACAACTTATTAATATTTCACGGATACGAGAGATGGATTGAACTGTCAAAGGATGACATACTTCTTGCCTTGAGTTCGATCTTCATATAGTGTGGTAAAGGGATTATTACATGAGTACTTTTGAAAGGTTCTATTCAATTTGATCATATGCGTTTGGGAGTTGGCATGCTCTGCAAGGAACCGCTACCAGTTATTGGATTGGAAAAGGGTTTTTTGAATCTATGTCCAAATGTACATGAACCTACAGGGTCACAAACTTAATAGGCTGGGACGCATTAATTTGGATTGGATCCGTAATTAATGGACCTCGTGGGCTTAACGCGCTGTTGGGCCCTGGCTTAGGGTTTCATTGCGTGGCTATATAAGGAGAGGAGAAGGGTGGGCATGACAGAAGTTGTTCACGTCTAGAACCCTAGCCTCCACCTCTCATTGCCCCTGCCGAGCCACACAGTACTTGCACGTCGACGCACGGCGTTCCCTCCCGAGACGTGTGGACTACTGTGGTGACGCTGCTGCTGCTACGGCGTGGTAAGGACAAACTGCAGCGAGGACGATCCGCAGCGAGGATGATCCACGGCGAGGACGATCCACTACACCAACGCTGGCGATTCATGCAGAATCGCCGCCTAGTGGTAATCCAATCTGTGATCCCCTTCTTGCGAGTAGCTTTCTGGTTATGCGGTTGAAATTTTAATTTGTGCTAGTGTAGCATACCGTGTTCCTCAATAGGAGCTCCTTGTTGGGGACCTAGCCCTAAGACGAATTCAGGTCTCGTCCAACACCGACAAGTTATCCCCATAGTGGGAGGGCCCCTATAGAGTCTTTTCAACAGATCGCACAAGGGCTTAGCGACTTGTGATGCCCGATGGCAGAGAGCTCTCGAACTTGTGGAACATTGATCAACTCCACAAATTCTATGTGTAACACCTTTTGTCTCAATTTTTAATAAAAGTCATTATTCATTGACTACATTAGTCTTTGTGTCCCTTGTTTCCTATACTTTGTTCTGGGCGTTGCGATCTCGGGATACACCTCTAGGGGTCGCGCCAGCAGTAAGCCAAATCTTATCGCGTCGCGGCTCCCCCTGTGTCAGGGTTTGAATCAGAGATCCCGCACGGGGATGTATAGCTTTAGTCAAGCTAGGGTTTTCTTGAATCTGACCTGCGTATACGTGCTTCCGAACCCGATCCGAATATTGCAAACTTCAAGTTCACCTCCAGGGGTCATGCCACCTGTAAGCCGATTCTCATCGCGTCCCAGCTCCCCCTATGCCAGGACTTGAACCAAAGTGCACATTCGGGACATTCGTGCAAGCACAAATCGGGCTTGGAGTTCTCGAGTCTAATCTAGGCAACTCCAGAACCTTTGGGAACTTAGCTCCTCCCATACAAAAATATGCTTATAATGCTTAACGACTTCTACTCTTACAGTTTTCCCCCATGGGATGGAAAACCTTCTACCGACCTTGTAGGTCACGGCGTCCTAACTGCGGGAAATTGTGTCTAAGGCCAGCGTTGCTTGACCCTAACCACAACGCGGGCTAGATGAGGGCATACTGCCCCGAAAAAGGCTAAGTACACGACAAAGGACACAAGACAAAATTCGTACTGTTTTGGTCAAGAACGGTTTTGTTTTATTAACTTCTTCTTTACAAAATCATAGTTACAAAGTCCGTAGACTTAATCCTATCTACAGGTCTGCCATGTCGTGGGCGAGCTTCTCCTGTTCGAGTTCGATGACCTTTGTTCGTAGCGCTGATAGCTCGCCTTGCAGGCGAAGGGTTTCGGCTGTGGAGCTGGCGGCACGGCTTTGCTCGTCTTGGAGTTTGGCCAGGCCATTCTTCATCATCTTGGTTGCTCGCCCTAGCTTCTCCTCGAGCTCGGTGACCTTCGCCTCGAGCTCGGCGGAGGCTTTCGTCGGGGCAGCTGCTCGATCCGTGATCACCTTCTGTAGCTCTTCCACTTTCGCCCGCTTAGCTTCAAGAGCTTTGGAGGCGTCCACGCGCTCAGCCTTGAGCGCCTTGGCCGACCGAGCGCGTTCATCTTCCATGGCCTTGAAAGCATGGTCGCGCTCGGTGTTGATGGCTTGGCTGAGCTCGAACGCGTGGGTGGCCTCGAGGGCCATCAGTGTTCCTTGGAGGCGGCAAGCTTGGCGGCGTGGGCCGCTGTCCTTTGCCCGGCCTCCTCCTGCTCGATCGCCAAAGTCTCTTCAAGTTGGAGTAGGCGGCTCTCTCGTTCCTCCACCTTGTCGAAGATGATCTTCAAGGAGTCAGAGTGCCTTTGAAGACCTTGAAGCCCCTGGCAATAAGGTCAATAGCCTACAAAATCCAAAGGAGGTCATACTTTATCAAGGAAGGGCGAGCCGAGAGACAAGAGGAGTAAGAGGAATTTGTGTCATACCTAGCTAAGCCGGTCTTCGAATCTGGCGCGGTGAGGCCCAATGGACCTGCTACTTGGTGTCCCGGGCACGGTGTGGCCTTCCGCTGAGGTCGAGGCGCCCGGGCGGAGTTCCTTTGGCGTATGGTCGACTTCGCCAGAAGCAACTTCGGCTTGGATCTCCTCATCTGCCTGAAGGCTTGACTCGCCTTCGAGCTCGGCTCCTCCGACCAAGCTAGCCCTGACCTCCATGGTCGGGGTATCTTCCGCTTCTTCCTTTGTGGCGGCCCCGGTCGAGTCTTCAGCTTGGTCTCCCACGGTGGCTTCGGCCAATGTATTGTTGGCCTCGGTGGCTGTGGTCCTCCCGACCTCGACGGTCGGAACGACCGTAGCAAGGACGGCTTGAACAGCCTCGGCCTCAATGGCCGGGGCACCCTGAGCTTTGCTCCCCACTGCAGCATTGGCCGGGGAGACTTCAGCTCAGGCGGCCACGGTGTCGTCGGCCCCCTCTCCATTGGCGGCGGCTGGGGGTGCATTTTCGTCCATATCGGCGAGTCCTTGTCGGACTCGCCGGCCGCGACCCAACTGTGGAGGCCCACGGAGGCGCGATTCTGGCCCGTGCGGAACAGAAGACTAAAAAGTCGGGATTAACAAGAATGCGAGGAAGTTCAGGAATTTTTCTGAGGAGCCGATGATTTGGGCTTTATAAGCCCCGATCGGTGACAGCTAGAGGCCGTTGCACCTCAAATGGCCCATCGGTTGTAATTCGACAGGCGCATTCAAAGATGTGGTGATAGAATCGAGGCATCGTGGACTGTTCCACTACTCTTCCGTGTCCGTATCGAGACTTCGAAGCCCAAGGGTCGTTAGGTGTAACTGCACTTGATCTATTGGATGGTCTACATCCGACCTCGAGCTCGAGCGTTTCCGAGCTTAATCGAAGCACCAGGAAGCCCGAGCGGTTCAGGTGCATCTTAATCAAGGCACTGACTACAGTATTAAGCTCGACCTCGAGCTTGGTTAACTTCAAGCACGACCAGAAGACTATCCCCTTTTCCAGATTCTGAGATTCAAGGTCGTTCCAGGTGCCCAGATTACGACTTGAGCCTCGGGGGCTAGTTGTCGGGGACTAGAAAACCCCTGCCTAGTCAACGGGTCAGTCAGCAAACCCCTAGCTCGAGCTCGAGCCGAGAGGCCTTTTGACCGCGTTGTTGACCACGTGGCTCGTGCACGACCTCGAGCTAGAGGGATAAGGAATCAATTCCCGCTCGGAGGGGTCAAGTTCGGGGATCCAGATCGAACATTCATACCGGCGATTACCAAGATCCTTAAATGATGGAGTCAAACCAGACGTGGGCGGTAAATCTGGAGCGGTTATGATCCATCTTTAGTGTGCATGAAGCCACTCTCCCAGGAATCTCTCCTGGCCGTTTCTGGTAACAGCTACAACAGGCATAAAACCCCCCTGAGACGAACACACTCGGGCAGATCACAACAGAGAACACACATAGACACTCAAATCACAGAAGCTCGAGCGAGGGAACATTCTTTGTACTCATATATAATGAACTTCTCTGCCTCCGGGCAAGATTGGAGTAGAGCTATTACCTACAACAGGGGCTCGAACCAATATAATTCTCGGTGTCTCTCTCTCTCTCTCTTCACTCCGACCATCAGAGCAGCGAGTTTGTTTCTTCGGTGAGCGAAGCCAGTTTTGGGTCTCGCATTCGCACTAACCCACATATACTTTTGTGGGCAGGCGATCTCGATCGTCGACATATATATATATATAGGAAAATGATTCCATACTCCTGGGTGTATGTACTCCCACCTCTAATATACTATTTAAATGATATTGTTATACCTCTTTATCCTTTTGAGTATACTCTAATACTGATTATAAGATACTCCAAAGTGAGTTCCATGAAAAATTTCATTAAAATCCACCCTTTATAGCATAATTTGTTTACAAATTCCTTATACATATGGAAAAGGGTATGTAGCAAAAAAAATAAAGGGTCTGATGAAGTTTTTTTAATCATGTTGTATTGGAGTATCTTAGAATTATTATTGGAGTATACCGAAAGTGATAAAGGAGTATAAAGCGTTTATTATATATATATATATATTGTCAGTGATATTTGACTAATATCTAGCTATACCCACATGAAGCACAAGGACTATAAACACTAATATAATGGATTCATGGGGAGCGAGTATTTTCATGGCATTGTTGAAGAAAATCACCAAACAATTGGGGCATAATAATACAGACGGCAGACAAATTAGATATCAATCCATCAAGCATTCAAGCAACCACACCAGATTATTTTGTGCTGTCTAAGTCTCAGGAAACACGGCAATTCTCATAGTTACACAAGAAGAGAACTCTTTATGAGGAGAATATCTGTCCTACAACAAATAAGTATGCCTTTTCCTAAATTGTTATAATGATGTTGTCACAAGTGAGCCCACAAAAACAAGGGACTCTACAAAATCGAAATAGGACAATACTTGTGTGTATGCAGGGTTCTCTTTACTGTCTTCTGAAAGGCTAGGCGCTATAACTATGACCACTTTTACTTATTTTGTGTTGAATATTTCTTCCATTCTACTAAGTCTTAGATACGATAGGCACCCAATTATATTTCGTTGTCTTATGTTTGTTGTGCAATGGACATGCTGCTGTTTGAAAAACTGAGACAATGCATTCACTGGTTTATAAATGTGAAAGTGTTGGATACATTAGACTCACATGTATCGCCCAATATGCAAGAGGCCAATGCTACACATCCACTCTCCATTTTTAGAACCAGGCTAGTTAAATCACCATAGACTGGATATGCTGCAATTGAAGCCTTCTTCCCCCATTCATTCTTTTCTTCTGAGATATAGTTTGTTAATTAAGTGCAATTTCGTTCATTTGAACCCTTTGGAAAATAATTGTCTCTTGTTTTTCAGTTATCAGAAGCCAATTGAAGAAAACATGACTAGGCGAATGGGAGAAGGAATGAAAAAATTTATATGCAAGGAGGTCTGTTAAAGTGTTAAATAATAATATAGAGGCCTAGTTACTGGCGCGAGACTACCCAGGAGATATATTAGTACTAGTGTCAGTCGGCTGATATTTTAACATGAGGAAAAATGTCAAGCAAACCGACCAGCCTACAAATTGCTCCCTGTTCTAGTACTGTTGTTAATCAAGATATTGTTTCCTGGATGTTGGCTTGAAACTTGACATGTTTAACAGACAATTGCATGTTCTTAGCATGATTCTAAAAGAAGGAAGGAAACAAATCCTTGTCTATTATATATACTTTGCAAGTATCATGCCAGCTCAAAAATCCTTGTATATTATAAGTTCATATCACTATTAGCTAGTGGTAGTAGCATACATACTGGTAATAGCATGACATACATCCACTACCATCCCTGATCATTTTTTAAGCGCTTCCACCTAACTAATCAACTGCTACACTAGCTAATTAAGACGACGACACAAGTCCATTTGTAAGTCCATTGTAACACCCTGGCACCCCGTGCCCCGAATGTTACACCCTCTAGCACCAACAATTACAAATCGCTAAGAATAAATATTCGCAAAGCAAGCGAACAACTAGGAGGTTGTCAAAATTATTAAAAATTTCGGTAGCATGAACCTCCCCTAAAACTAGGGCATTCACTCAGCAGACAGAAAACATTTGCAGTTATAAGATATCATTCTAGCAGATCCTTAGTTAACCAATCACACATCCAATAGAAACTAATCAACTCCACCACATAATTATTATAGGACATGGACTCATTAAACATAACCGCAAACAACCTTTTACAAGAATTTTTTTACGAGCTATTAAGATCTGAATTATAAATCAACATGATGGAACAGTGAAGATGCAAAGTGATTGTGCTACTACCCCCATCCATGCATGCCGGCTTCAATACACCTACAAACATTAAATAACAAGCGTGAGTTCAAACTCAGTAAAGTACACGAGAATACAAATTCCAATTTATCAAGTAAAACAAAAGCATGAACACAAGAGCAAGTAGTATGAATGAAACAACATCCGAACAATACGCATTTATACCCATTTAAAGCAACAATTTGATCATACCACAAATTTGCCGCAATCAAGTCATCAACTTGATAATAAAACCATTCAATGCCCAAGAAACATTACTTAACTCTAAATCACAACGTCTCCCGACTCAACCACCCCTTTTTGCAACTCAAACCATTTTCATCACTTTTAGTTGAGTTCACAACTCGACTTCCCTCCACGATATTCATACAACATAATTAGCACGGCAATGAAATGCGCTAACTCATCGAATTCGATTCAGCCTTCCTTTACCATCACCGTAACCCATACTTGCTAGGCTATGCAATGCGATATGTTTCCATGTTCAAATGCACATTTCAACGAGTATACCGGTCACCAACCATGGAAACGATCCATGAAGACTTTCTCATTCACATGCTTATATACTTTCTCAGTCACATTCTCATTTATGCAATGCAATGCATCATGCCTCTTTGCGTAGCACATACCGGTATTGCCGAGCACCACCCGTCGATGCGTGCCCTCAAACCCAACCATCCCACGGAAGGGGCCTGCTGAAACAGGACTTGCCCGCTACCCAGTAGCGGGTCCTACACTTAACACCGCTCCCATCCACGCCAGTGGATGGGACTACGGGGTAGGATCTCTGAGCACTCCGAATTAGTCATATATTCCATATGACTTTCTCACCGACCTGGCTCGATGCACTTTTCATGAATGCACTTATGCAAATGCCATTCCCCACATTCTTATGCATATTCTCCACATTTATAACTTTATGATCACAATTAACTTCTATACTCTTATAAAGACCATACTCGCAAACTATGGCCACAATCAAGCCATTCTCATGATTTCAACATCCATATTAGCCTAACCATACTAATGAACATCTAATCGATTCGCACACATACTCAATTCTATTCCTTAGACAGGGCACAGTTAAGTACAACTCTTGTAAATTAACCACGAGTACCCACGTACCCCATACTCGCTACTCACTGCAATATTAACAAAGGAACAATAAACTCACCGAGATTAAGGCTTACTAATGAGCACTTGAATCCAGTAGCTAATCATGCCCTCGAAGGGACGATCACCAATATAAATCATACTTGCCACAATCAATAGAAATTAGCCATGAACAGATAAATAACAACGAACAACTCAATTATGCACACAACTCGATGTACTTGCCTTTACCGACACGAGAAACTGACGGTCCATTGCAGCGCTAGAAACCACCAACCCTAGAGAACAGCAACCCAAGATAGGGCAAGGCACGATTGTCACATTCACCAAATTACATGCACAGCGGACCAGACATAAAAGAGATACTCTACAATCTGGAATTAAGACTTGAACTTCCAATCGAAGCAGTAATTCAAGTTGTACTCATAAGGTTTTAAGAGTTATGGTTTCTACGTAAGCATTTGTATACGTACTCAAATGATAGATTAACCATTGCAGAAAGAAACCTGGAACCTTTTCTATGTCTCAATGAACAAACAGAGGATACACACAATTCCTTGAATCTAATCATCATTGGAGCAAAGCATCTATACATATGAGTCGGATTCTGAATCCTACAACCCTAACCACATATTAATGCAGAACACAATAATATATGCATTTATTGCTGTCTCTAAATCCCAAAACATCTATATATATCTACGCTTCATAATCTCAATGCACAGACAACTTCGGGCCTTATGCCATGAAAGCACAAAAGAATGTAAAACACAAGCGTCCCTTGCATATCTCACCTAATAACAACACAGGCATTCTTCAAGTTATCATGTAGACAGCAAGAGGTTGGTAAATGAATTGATTTTAATCCATGTCTAGGATTGACCACAATGTCATAAAAGGCCTTAAAAACATTTCAGATCTTTATTCATAATTGTAATAGATGAGCTAATACCATTAGGAAGGAAACCAATATGTTTAGCTCATATGGTGACTCACAGATCATCACTCAAAAACAAGGATCCTAGCTGGGCATTTCATCAAACACCTAGCATGCACGCAATTAAACCCCCAAAATCCCTAGGGTTTTTACCTCAAATTTTTCTCATGGAGGAAAGGGAGGTGGAGAAGCCGAGGCAACACTATCTTGAGGACACGCTGCCGGCCGGAGGGCGGCTCGCCGCCAGCCATGGGTGCTAGAGCAGCCAAGGCACGCCGGTGCTGCTGCTGCTCTCACTGCTACTCCTGCCGACTGCTGCTCGGGCTGCTACTGCTGCCGGCAAGGGAGAGGAGAAGAACGCCGAGCCAGGGAAGGACAGGGGCGACGCCGGCCTGGGTGGAGAAAAAGGGGCGATGCTGTCCTGAGGGGAATGGGGCGCAGGGACAGGAGGCAGGGGCGCTGGCCTGGGGGAAATAGCAGGGGCGCCAGGAGAAGGCCAGGGGAGGGCGTAGGAGCTCGGCCAGGGCGCGCCAGGAAGAGGCCAGGGGAGGGGCGCAGAAGCTCGGCCAGGGGCGGCTGTGGGAGGAGAGTCGGCTAGGAAAAAGGAAAATGGGAGGGGAGCTAGGGATAGGGTTAGATTCTCCCCAAAAAGGCCCAAAATAACCCCCCTCCCCCAAAGCCCACTCGGAATGTTACGAGCCGACTAAAACTAACTGCAAAAGCTTTACGGCTTGAAGAAAATAAAACCTTTACCGATAAGCATTTCGGCAAAACTCAGAACTTCTAAGAAGACACTTAAAACTGAGAGACGACAAAAACAATCCCGGCCAAAAATCCTGGAAAAACCATTTACGGTATTACACTCCCCCCCCCCTTCAACAGAATTCGACCTCGAATTTTGAACACCTCGAAACTCACCCATGAGAGCAACAAAAACCAAATTGTCAAAATCAATATGTCCATAAAGAACAAGGCGGGTACTTCTCACGCAAGAGAAAACTCCACAACTCAAACCACGGCTCTTGCCAAATAAATGGAGTAAGCAACTGAACTCATTCATCCATCAACAATTCAACACTCACTCTAACTCCTCAACTCGCATGGTACAAAACTCGGAAGCCAGGTCTTTCTCAAAGACCAACACTAATCTGACAACTCAGACAACTCTTCTTTAACGTTTCAATACACAACCTCCAATCAACCAACGATTCTTCCCGGAAGATCATAATACTAATTCCCAAACTCAATTCTCATTTCTCTATTCACTTTCACTCACCCAACTTAAATCTCCTCTCTAAGACTCCATACCATAGATCAACCAACTCGTGATGACAGGAATAACACGAGTCACATCACTATATTAAGCATCCAACCAAAGAGCCACACACAGAATTCTTTATTCCAACAAGCTTCTAACCAATTCCGAACATATCACTATTTCTAACCATTTAACACCGGAATCCTCCAGGCACCAAAACACAAATCTTATCTTGCCACGATTAACCTCGAAGCATAGGATCAAAGATGTTCCTTACTATCGAAACGATTAGTCCAAGAGGGTACAAATCCTATTCTCTCACAATATAAAATCATACTTGACCTTCTTTTATGCATGTCTTGCGCAGGGGACAACCACTCAAAGGACAGATTCATAACTGATCCTGCCAATTCAGATTGACCAAACATTGAATCCAACTCTAGAACCCGAGGGTTCCGACAACTTAAGAAAACAATGCATTTAGTGACTGATTCCACCCAGTCCACTAACGACAAAGTCCCACACAACCCAGGGACAACGCGATCAAAATGATCCTCCCAAGCAAGCAAAATGACGAGATCAAATATCCCTTACTCTTACAAAGACACAGAACCTCAGTCCTAACAATCAGATATGGCACGACACCAAACTCGACTTCTTTGCCTTCATCCAAAGAAGGCAAAACCAGAAATCGATGAAAGAACAATCAGCGAACACTCAATTTGTTTACAGAACTAACCACTTTCCCCAACTTGAAATCAATGCAATAAAATTCACATCGGGGAGAACTCCAATTAAAAGAGAAACCCCACATGAATCGCTGACAAAAGCACTTATACAACCAAGAAACAACTCCGCTTACTGTAACCAAAACAAAATCTCTCGCATTAAACCAAAACCAATGTTCGGTAGAGGAGACCAATTCTTAAATTAAGCAATATGTACCCATAACCATCACATTCTTCCTCAAGAGAAAAGGAAACTTGTTCCCAACAAAAACCGCTTCACCCACAGAATCACTTACAAAATATTCACCAGATTCACACTTTGAAATACTTGCCAACACATCACACAACTCTAATCAAATCCGGCTCTAGACAACATAGAGTTACAAAACCCAATCTTTCTTTAATTACCTCCTACTATTCATATAACCACCACTGGTCATAGTATCATCAAACCCTAACCAATTCTATCTCATGGCAATCAACAAGGAGAACCACGTTCCCCCCTTTGCTTCAGCACAACAACTTATTAATTAATCCAACATAGGACGCGTACCATCCTTTACTTCATTTTACTAACCATGACGAACCATTATTTATACAACTGTCTAACCCCAGCTTAAAACACCTCTCTTTAACATTGACTTCAGCTTAATCAACAACCATTCCATATATATTCATTCTTTAATTTCACATCGAGCAAATCATATTGTTGATCCACAATTTAATTGACCCATAAGCAACATAAACCAACAGCTCTCATGCCCTTACGCCAATATACTCTGGTACTTTACATCAACACCTTGCTATAATAAATTCATCCACAGCAGATTCTAGACCCTCTCAATCATGATCAATACTAGACTTACCGGAACACAAATCTCGCACTTCCAATCAATTTTCATGATTCACCACCATTGGAATAACTCTAATCAACTTTTCACTTTAAAATCACCTACCATTCCAATTAGTCATTATGTACCACACAATAAATTTGGTTGCCTTTATATAATCAACAACTCACGTTAACAGAATCAGTAACCCACATCATCTGAAATCTCAAACAACTCATCACACACTTAACGTCTTAAACGTCCCCGTGTCATGCACTCAACCTTTGAGGAAATCCACGATTATTAAGCATGAGTAACGGCAAAACCATCTTTCCTTCCAGAAAACTCAACCATAAATCACAAGAGAATTCGGCTCTCGAATTCCCAAACTCTGACAGGAAACAACTCCTTAAACAAATCTCCAGACTTACAACTTCCGAGAAGGAGGATAGATACAAGGGGAAAACGAAAAGATCCACCACGTCCTTCCCGATAAAACCTTAACACCCAAAGATCCACATGACTTGAGTTTTGCACCAAATAAACTACAATAACTTTCTTAAATGGAGAGAACAACAACTACAATAGTTTTCTTCACAAGGCAACCCAATAAAAACCAAAAGAATCCAGCAAAAACCGAACTCCAGAACGGTAAAAACAATCCGAAAGGATTCATCACCAAACTTTTCTCTTTGCATCCAAAGGAATGAAGCCAAAAGAAACCGACCTTCTCCACTCACTCTCTAAATTATGCCACACAAACGACGACCCTCACCTTGAGAGGTTCTCATACTTCAAAGGGGGCTTTAACCGGCCACACCAACACCCAAGACCCTTAACACAGTCAAAGGCACCAAGGCGAAAGCATAATGATTCAAACAATCCTTTTTATAATCAAAACAATATGCACAATAATTTAACATTCAATCATCAAAGCTTAAATGCAACATTTAAGCGTAATGCAATGATACCCATCCCTTCCTACTGTGCACCAGACTGTGTCAAGTTTTAATTAATGAGCCACGCTATTCCAGATTTTAAGGTTGTTGCCCTGAGGCCAAATTTTTAAAAGTAGATACCTTTGCCATGTTTCTAATTCCACACAGCAACTTTTAGTTTATTCTAGAGTAAAATTGCTAAATTCACATGCCACGGACCTAAAGCCCGCTCTGATACCAACTGTAACACCCTGGCACCCTGTGCCCCGAATGTTACACCATCTAGCACCAACAATTACAAATCGCTAAGAATAAATATTCGCAAAGCAAGCGAACAACTAGGAGGTTGTCAAAATTATTAAAAATTTCGGCAGCACCTCCCCTAAAACTAGGACATCCACTCAGCAGACAAAAAATATTTGCAGTTATAAGATATCATTCTAGCAGATCCTTAGATAACCAATCACACATCCAATAAAAATTAATCAACTCCACCACATAATTATTACAGGACAGGGACTCATTAAACATAACCGCAAACAACCTTTTACAAGATTTTTTTTACGAGCTATTAAGATCAGAATTATCAATCAACATGATGGAACAGTGATGATGCAAAGTGATTGTGCTACTACCCCCATCCATGCATGCCGGCTTCAATACACCTACAAACATTAAATAACAAGCGTGAGTTCAAACTCAGCAAAGTATACGAGAATACAAATTCCAATTTATCAAGTACAACAAAAGCATGAACACAAGAGCAAGTAGTACGAATGAAACAACATCCGAACAATACGCATTTATACCCATTTAAAGCAACAACTTGATCATACCACAAATTTGGCGCAATCAAGTCATCAACTTGATAATAAAACCATACAATTCCCAAGAAACATTACTTAACTCTAAATCACAACGTCTCCCGACTCAACCACCCCTTTTTGCAACTCAAACCATTTTCATCACTTTTAGTTGAGTTCACAACTCGACTTCCCTCCACGATATTCATACAACATAATTAGCACGGCAATGAAATGCGCTAACTCATCGAATTCGATTCAACCTTCCTTTACCATCACCGTAACCCATACTTGCTATGCTATGCAATGCGATATGGTTTCCTGTTCAAATGCACTTTTCAACGAGTATACCGGTCACCAACCATGGAAACGATCCATGAAGACTTTCTCATTCACATGCTTATATACTTTCTCAATCACATTCTCATTTATGCAATGCAATGCATCATGCCTCTTTATGTAGCTTTATACCGTATTGCCGAGCACCACCCGTCGTCGTGCCCTCAAACCCAACCATCCGTGGAAGGGCCTGCAAACAGACTTGCCCGCTACCCAAGAGCGGTCCTACACTTAACACCACTCCCATCCACGCCAAGGATGGGACTCTGGTAGGATCTCTGAAAGCACTCCGGATTAGTCATATATTCCATATGACTTTCTCACCGACTGCTCGATGCACTTTTCATGAATGCACTTATGCAAATGCCATTCCCCACATTCTTATGCATATTCTCCACATTTATAACTTTATGATCACAATTAACTTCTATACTCTTATAAATACCATACTCGCAAACTATGGCCACAATCAAGCCATTCTCATAATTTCAACATCCATATTAGCCCAACCATACTAATGAACATCTAATCGATTCGCACACATACTGAATTCCATTCCCCAGACAGGGCACAGTTAAGTACAACTCTTGTAAATTAACCACGAGTACCCACGTACCCCATACTCGCTACTCACTGCAATATTAACAAAGGAACAATAAACTCACCGAGATTAAGGCTTACTAATGACCACTCGAATCCAATAGCTAATCACGCCCTCGAAGGGACGATCACCAATATAAATCATACTTGCCACAACCAATAGAAATTAGCCATGAACAGATAAATAACAACGAACAACTCAATTATGCGCACAACTCGATGTACTTGCCTTTACCGACACGAGAAACTGACGGTTCATTGCAACGCTAGAAACCACCAACCCTAGAGAACAGCAACCCAAGATAGGGCAAGGCACGATTGTCACATTCACCAAATTACGTGCACAGCAGACCAGATATAAAAGAGATACTTTACAATCTGGAATTAAGACTTGAACTTCCAATCGAAGCAGTAATTCAAGTTGTACTCATAAGGTTCTAAGAGTTATGGTTTCTACTAAAGCTTTTGCATACAACTACTCAAATGATAGATTAACCATTGCAGAAAGCAACCTGGAACCTTTTCTATGTCTCAATGAACAAACAGAGGGTACACACAATTCCCTGAATCTAATGATCATTGGAGCAAAGCATCTATACATATGAGTCGGATTCTGAATCCTGTAAACCCTAACCACGTATTAATGCAGAACACAATAATATATGCATTTCTTACTGTCTCTAAATCCCAGAACATCTATATATATCTATGCCTCATAATCTCAGTGCACAGACAACTTCGGGCCTTATGCCATGAAAGCACAAAAGAATGTAAAACACAAGCGTCCCTTGCATATCTCAACTAATAACAACACAGGCATTCTTCAAGTTATCATGTAGACAGCAAGAGGTTGGTAAATGAATTGATTTTAATCCATGTCTAGGATTGACCACAATGTCATAAAAAGCCTTAAAAACATTTCAAATCTTTATTCATAATTGTAATAGATGAGCTAATACCAATAGTAAGGGAAGCAATATGATTAGCTCATATGGTGACTCACAGATCATCACTCAAAAACAAGGATCCTAGCTGGGCATTTCATCAAACACCTAGCATGCACGCAATTAAACCCCCAAAATCCCTAGGGTTTTTACCTCAAATTTTTCTCAAGGAGGAAAGGGAGGTGGAGAAGCCGAGGCAGCACTGTCTTGAGGACACACTGCCGGCCGGAGGGCGGCTCGCCGCCGGCCATGGGTGCCAGAGCAACCAAGGCCCGTCGGTGCTACTTCTGCTCTCACTGCTGCTCCTGCCTGCTGCTGCCGGTAGGGGAGAGGAGAAGGACGCTGAGCCAGGGAAGGACAGGGGCGACGCCGGCCTGAGGGGAATGGGGCGCAAGGACAGGAGGCAGGGGCGCTGGCCTGGGGGAAATAGCAGTGGTGCCAGGAGAAGGCCTGGGATGGTGCAGGAGCTCGACCAGGGCGCACCAGGAAGAGGCCAGGGGAGTGGCGCAGAAGCTCGGCCAGGAGCGGCTGGGGGAGGAGAGTCGGCTGGGAAAAAGGAAAATGGGAGGGGAGCTAGGGCTAGGGTTAGATTCTCCCCAAAAAGGCCCAATATAACCCCCCCAAAGCCCACTTGGAATATTACAAGCCGACTAAAACTAACCGCAAAAGCTTTACGGCCGGAAGAAAATAAAACCTTTACCGATAAGCATTTCGGCAAAACTCAGAACTTCTGAGAAGACACTTGAAACTGAGAGACGACAAAAACAATTCTGTCCAAAAACCCTGGAAAAACCATTTACGGTATTACATCCATCATCAAACAAATTTAAAAAGAATACAAGGAGATTAAATAGAGCTCTACCCGACTGGTTTCTCATTTCATACAAGCAACGTGTTTCTCATTTCATCCAACCCAAGCTATAAACGATTTTTTCAGTAACTAAAGAAGCAGAATAAACAAATGGACTTCTAGAAATTGACTGACTAATGACCAAATTCACGTGCATCTATATAATCTGGACCAAATTGTTTACTTCACACTCCGCACTCTAGAATTTGAGTACTTAGTAACAAAATCACTAACAGTTACAACTGTGGTACTTGATCACAGCAAAGTCACAACAACACAAGTAAAAATATGGTTCTTGATCTCTAACAATACTACATAGTATACATGCATTTCGACCAAAAATCACACACACCAAATCGTGTAGTGGAAGTTGCAAAATCCCAGTCTAAGGAACCTTGCAAAATGTAGAGAATGAAATTTGAGATCGAGTGCACACACTCACCAGTGGGGGGAGGCTATCGGTCAGCGGCGCGTGGGGCACTAGTGTGGGCGGCGCGGTGGGGCCGCTATCAAGGCCGCTGGTGAGGGTTGCCGGTGTGGGTTGTGGTG
The DNA here is from genome assembly GCA_036346375.1 of Guadua angustifolia. NCBI lineage: Eukaryota > Viridiplantae > Streptophyta > Magnoliopsida > Poales > Poaceae > Guadua > Guadua angustifolia. The sequence continues at coordinate 46,174,314 of CM070502.1, read as the reverse complement.
ACTGGTGGCGGTACTATAGGACGATGTCAGAGCGGTGCGGGCACTATAGGATGATGGGAGCGGGTGCAGGAGAATAGGGAAGAGGTGGCGAAGGGTCAAGCTAGGGCTAGGTATTTATATGGGGCAGTATCAGTGTCGGTTTTTAAAATAAACCGCCACTGATAATATTATATGTGGCAGTTTTTCTTTAAAACAGCCACTGATAATGTTAAACCGCCACAGATAACCGGTTTAGCTGTGGCAGTTCTTCTTAAAAACCACCACAGGTTTCTAGCGGTACACCTCTAGAGCGTTGGCAGTCCAAGATTAGGCGTCTGCGTCAATACTTGAGGGGGTGGGCTAAAAATGTGAGTGGCACTTATAGAAAGGAAAAAAAACTGCTTGACAATCTTGATGATTTGGACAAGAAAGCTGAGTCCATGTCCCTTTCTCCAGACGAGTTACATTTGAAACACGCTTTGAATGAGAGGTTAGCTCATTTGTTAAGGGAGGAAGAGATCAAGTGGTACCAGTGAGCCAAAGTCAAGACCTTACTAGAAGGTGATGCCAATACTAAATTCTTTCACCTGGTTGCTAATGGCAATCATCGCAAGACCCGAATTTTTCAGCTGGAACAAGAGGAAGGGCTAATTTATGGTGATGATGAGTTAAAAAAAGTATATTACCAATTATTATAAGAACTTGTTTGGTCCCCCTGATCCTGTTCGGGTATCGTTGGATGAAACAAGAATAGTTGATATTCCTCAAGTTTCATCTCTAGAAAATGAGATCCTAATATCCAGTTTTCAAGAGGAGGAGGTTAGGAGGGCTGTCTTTCAAATGGAAGGTTATAAGGCTCCTGGGCCTGATGGTTTCCCTCCAGAGTTTTATCAAGTCTTTTGGGAAGTTATCAAAATGGATTTAATGGCTCTTTTCGATGAATTCCATAAGGGCAATCTAAATCTTCATAGTTTGAATTTCGGGACTATAATTTCGGTGCCAAAAGCTAGAGATGTCAAACAGATTCAACACTACAGGCCTATTTGTTTGTTGAATGTCAGTTTTAAGATATTCACAAAAGTGGCTACTAATAGAATCTCTCATGTTGCTCAAAAAGTCATTAGTCCCTCTCAAACGGCATTCTTGCCCGGGAGAAACATTATGGAGGGAGCAGTTATCCTTCATAAGACTTTGCATGAGTTGCATAAGAAAAAGCGGAATGGAGTAATTTTGAAGATTGACTTTGAGAAAGCCTATGACAATTTCAGATGGGATTTTCTACATCAGACGCTAAGAATGAAAGGTTTTTCTCCGATTTAGTGCAATTGGATCAATTCTTTTGTTCATGGTGGGAATGTAGGTATTAAGGTAAATGATCAGATGGGATCATATTTCCATACAAGAAAAGGTCTTCGTCAGGGTGATCCGCTGTCCCCAATACTTTTTAATATAGTTGTGGACATGTTGGCTATTATATTGGCATGAGCAAAAGAGGATGGTCAAATTAAGGGAGTGATTCCTCATTTGGTAGATGAGGGTTTATCTATTCTCCAATACGCTGACGATATAGTAATCTTCATGGACCATAACTTCGAGGAGGCGAAAAATATGAAACTTCTATTATGTGCTTTTGAACAACTTTCTGGCCTCAAAATAAATTTCCACAAAAGTGAAGTATTCTGCTTTGGTCAGGCAAAGGACCATGAGGTAGATTATTCCAACTTGTTTGGCTGTAAGTTAGGTTCATTTCCTTTTCATTACTTGGGGATTCTGATGCACTATAGGAAGTTGAGTAATTCAGATTGGAGGATGGTAGTAGAGAGATTCAAGAAAAGATTAAGTGGTTGGAAAGGTAAGTTGCTGTCGGTTGGTGGGCGGCTGGTGTTGATTAATTCTGTTTTGTCTAGCTTGCCTATGTTTATGATGTCTTTTTTTGAGGTCCCTCGGGGAGTCCTGAAAAAAATAGATTATTACAGATCACGTTTTTCTGGCAAAATGATCAGCATAAGAAGAAATATCGGCTCGCGAGATGGGAAATTCTTTGTCAACCAAAAGATCAAGGTGGGTTAGGGATTTTAAACCTAGACCTCCAAAATAAAAGCCTGCTGAGCAAGTGGTTGTTCAACCTTTGCAATGAGCAAGGGACCTGGCAACAGTTATTGAGAAACAAATATTTAAAAGGCAAGCCTTTAAGCCAGGTAGAAAAGAAACCAGGGGACTCACATTTTTGGAGTAGTCTGATGGGGGTAAAGGCTCAATTCTTAAACCTAGGTTCCTATATCTTAAAAGATGGGTTCCAAGTAAGGTTTTGGGAAGATACTTGGTTGGACAACTTACCCTTCAAATCTCAATACCATTCCCTTTATAATATTGTACGAAAGAAGCACGCTACTGTCGCGGAGGTCCTAGGGTCTTCCTTGCTAAATGTGTCTTTTAGGAGATCTTTACAGGGGATTAATTTGCGAGACTAGGAGAGTCTAGTAGCGAGAACGGTGAACACTACCTTACAAGGGGGGATAGATCATTTCAAGTGGCATCTCCATAATAATGGGATGTTCTCGGTTAAAAAGATAACGTTTATCTATGGCGGTTTTTCTTAAAAACCGCCACAGATAACCCTATCCACAAACTTAGCCATTTAAAGGGCTATCAAAATTCATTAAAATATTTTTAAACTTTTTTACCAGGTTCAGATTGTAAATATTATTATCCATAAAAAAATTTTGGATTAAAATAAAAATTATAAAAATTCTAACAACGCTGAGTGCTTTATTTGCTCACTTCTATTTTTATTTTTATTTGAGGATGAAAATGATGTCAAGAATTTTGGATATGCATGTATTCTTTCTACTTCCAATCCCAAGGGACATACAACCTTCATAGCTAGATACGTGGTTTTAGGCAACACGTTTCACTTTGGAAGCATGTCCGCTAAGAGATGTAATAACGCCATGAAACTCTTGTTCAACCAACTATTGTTTGCCTTCAATTTCAGCAGTGAAAACACGGTGTGCATCTTTGTGTATTCCTCCTTGCAACCCGAGAAAAAAGGTTTTTCTGAGTTCTCCATCAAACCCATGAATTGATTAAACTCTCTCTGACTAGTGTAGTTCTCTTCTGCATCGCTCAACATTCGAGCTAAATTATGGTCGTCATCGACGACCAACCTATCCTCATCGGATCCATAATTGATGTCAGCTGTCATATTGCCGGCTCCGTCGTCGAAGACATTATCACATTGAAGTATGATCTCCTCTTGACTGTGCCTTGTCCAACTTGTATAGCCAGGTACAAAACCCCTCCGAATCAAGTGCAAGTGGATATGGTTTTTGTCCGAAAACATCTTCTCATTCTTGCAATCAATGCATGGACAATATATGTACTTTGTCTTCTTAGAAAAGAAGAAATGCCATTGATGTATTTTTTGCTGTAATGGTTCACATTGTACATCCAACTCTAGTCCATCTACAATAATTAATATCCAATAATATTAATTAAAATATATGCTCATACCAAACTAAAATTAAATTTATCCTCTAAATGAGCTACATAATAAATTCATCAACTCAAAATGAAAGGTAACTTCATTATCACGAACCTACCATATTAACTAAAATTTAATATTTCTTAATATCCAATAATATTAAGTAAATAAATTTAATATATGCTTCATAAAAATTAGCTAACAATAGCCATAATGGAGCAAAATGTATATGCACGCTCCAATGGTAAAAAATTGATGGTAATTAAAAAAAATCTTAATTACTTCATTTTTATATATGCTTATGCCTAGCCAAAATTAAATTTAACCTCCAAATGAGCTACATAATAAACTCATCATTTCAAAAGGCAAGCCAATTTCAAGATCACCCATCTACCATATTAACTACAACAACAACAACAACAACAACAACAAAGCCTTTTAGTCCCAAGCAAGTTGGGGTAGGCTAGAGTTGAAACCCAAAACGATCCGCTAACAAAGGGAGGAAGAGAGAGATGAGGAAGTAGAACAAAGCCTAAAACTATACCAAAACATGGCATAAAGCCTAATCAAGGTTCAGGCATGTGGATATCTGTTTTCCATGCACTTCTATCCAAAGCCAACTCTTTCGATATATTCCATCCTTTTAAATCCCTTTTGATTGCCTCCTCCCAAGTCAAGTTTGGCCAGCCCCTCCCTCTCTTCACATTATTATCGCGTCTTATGATGGCTATGCACTGGTGCCTCCGGAGGTCTCCGTTGTACATGTCCAAACCATTTCAACCGGTCTAGTAGTACCGAAGTCACATCTCATATACTCGGTTTTAGTCCTGCTAAGTCTAAAACCTTTCGACTCTAGGGTCTGCCGCCACAACTCTAGTTTCCTATTTACTCCCCGGCTTTCATCCACTAGAACTACATCGTCAGCAAAAAAGCATAGACCATGGGATATCTCCTTGAATATTCCTCATGACCTCATCCATCACCAAGGCGAAGAGGTAAGGGCTCAGAGCTGACCCTTGATGTAGTCCTATTTTAATCGGGAAGTCATCTATGTCACCATCAGTTGTTCGAACACTAGTCACAACATTGTTGTACATGTCCTTGATGAGGGTAACATACTTTGTTGGGACTTTTATGCTTTTCCAAAGCCCACCACATAACATTCCTTGGTATCTTACCATAAGCCTTCTCCAAGTCGATGAAAACCATGTGTAGGTCTTTCTTTTGCTCCCTATACCGCTCCATAACTCGTCTTATTAAGAACAATGCTTCAATGGCCGACCTTCCGGGCATGAACCCAAATTGGTTCATGGTGATACGCATCATTCTTCTCAAATGATGCTCTATAACTCTCTCCCATAGCTTCATAGTGTGGCTCATCAGTTTAATCCCCCTGTAATTAGTACAACTTTGAATATCTCCCTTATTCTTGAAGATTGGTACTAATATACTTCTCTTGCATTCTTCGAGCATCTTGTTTGATCGAAAAATATGGTTGAATAGCTTGGTTAGCCATACTATAGCTATATCCCCGAGGCATTTCCACACCTCGATTGGGATACCATCAGGGCCATCGCCTTGCCCCCTTTCATCCTTTTTAAAGCTTGTCTAATCTCAGTTTCTTGGATCCTACGTACAAAGCGTCTATTGGTGTCATCAAAGGAGTCGTCCAACTGAATAGTCGTGTTCTCATTCTCACCATTGAACAAATTGTCAAAGTACTCACGCCATCTATGTTTGATGTCCTCCTCCACCAAGAGTTGATCCCTCTCATCCTTAATGCATTTAACTTGGTTGAGGTCTCTCGTCTTCCTCTCGCGAATCCTAGCCATCTTATAGACGTCCTTCCTTTGTACTTAGCCATTGGTAAAGATCCTCATAGGCTCGGCCCTTTGCCTCACTCACGGCTCACTTCGCGGTCTTCTTTGCCACCTTGTACCTCTCTATATTGTCTGCACTCCTGTCATGGTACACGCTCTTATAGCATTCTTTCTTCTCCTTAATAGCCTTCTGGACATCCTCGTTCCACCACCAAGTATCTTTAGGTACACCTCTGCCCCCTTTGGTCACTCCAAGCACCTCCGAAGCCACCTTCCTAATGCAAGTTGTCATCTTCACCCACATGTTGTTTGCGTCTTCTCCTTCATTCCAAGAGCCCTCCATGATAACCCTTTCCTTAAAGACTCCCGATGCCTCCCCTTTGAGTTTCCACCACTTCGTTCTCACGATTTTGGTTTGTTTATCCCTATAGGCATGCAACCGAAAGCGAAAGTCAGCCACCACAAGCTTGTGTTGGGAGACAACACACTCTCCGGGTATCACCTTATAATCCATTCTTCAAATTTCTATCTTTGTTCATTCTGCGAGGCATACCTTGGTATTCGCCCACATTTCAATCTTTTCCGCCACCTCTTTCTTCTCAAACCTTACCCGAACAAGAACGCCCCTAAGGCAGTTGGGGGTGTTGGCTTTCAACTACGTGATGGGCTAAAGAAATCTTTTTTTTCTATCCCCTTTAAGTCCTCCAATAATGTTTGGCACCAGGAATGGTTTTATTACTCCAATCCGGATCCTTTTCTCCCTCCTTTTACTAGGCTTCCACCCAAATTTTCTACTACTTGGGCTTTGACTCCCCCAGATAATGAAATGGACTAGGTTAAGGAACTCTTTGGCTTAATCAACGATCTGAAGGAGAGGGGCCTGACCGTAATCGGAATCGCCTCCAACTTTATCGCTCGTTGAGTGTAGCCCCAAAGGAACGAGTCCATCTAGGATTCGAATATAGTGGGCGCAGCGACCCTACTCGAGAGGTGCCCGAGAAGGCCCCAAAAGAGGTGTTGGCCAATCGGCTGAGTGACTTCTTCGCCCCGGGCACCTTTGTCTCCAACCAGGGATGCCTGAAGACCTTTGCTATGATGTGTCCTCCTCTTTAGGTAAGCATTTTTATCTACTAATGTCTGATCATTGACCTTTGAGTGGTTGTTGCCTGATTCCTCATTTGTCACCTGTTTAAAGGATCGAGCTGCTTTCTTTTCTAACTCTCCCCACCCCAACATCCCTCAGCATAAGAGCACCGAGCGAAAATGGCCTACTAGCCCTTCAGCTGAGGAGCCGAGTGCCAAAAAGGGGAAGAAGCCAATGGCTAAGGAGACTCCGAGGCCTCCGCTCCCATCTAGGGCCCATTGATCAGGGAGCCTCTGGCGTCGCACATGACGGGGCCGACGTCCCTGCCTCCAAAGCCCAGCACGAAGCCGGATGCCTTCTCGAGTGGCTCAACCACTCGAGGACCTGACGATCTTGGGGAGCCGAGTGCCGAAAAAGGGAAGAAGCCAGTGGCTGAGGGGTCTCAGGGTCCTCCTTGTCCGACTAGGGACTCGATGATTTGGGGACCCGCGGCCCAACACCCAGCACGGCCGACATATCCGCCTCCAAAGTCTAGCATTAAACTGAGTCCCTTTCCGAGTAGTTCAGCTACTCGAAAGGTGCCTGGGGTGAGGATAAAGAAGTCCGACAGGTTAGTCTTCCTATCGACTCTTGCTCTACGGGATTGTGTCTTGACTTTTTCTTTTAACAAAATGCCATCATACGATGTTCCTAGGGATGCGCCGACTGAGGCACCCTAGGAAGCCGGGCACGAGGGCACTGCGGATCAGGCAAGGGTGGCCTCGCCGACTGCCACCGCACCCGGGAGCACCGAGGCAGCTCCAGATCAGGCCGAGACTGCCTTGCCGACTGCGTCTGTACCTGGGGACGCCAAGGTGGCTCCAGATCAGGCCAAGACGGCCTCAGCAACTACAAGATCAGAGCTCGCCACCTGCTCATCCCCTCTGGTGGAGGAAATCCTTCGAGAGCCTCCACGACCTACCCCCCGCCCCTGCCCTCTGCTGCGAATCGTATTTCTCAATGAGGAGGATGAATGGGAGGCTTTTGGCGACGAGGATGAGGAGAAGGTGAGGAGGGAGCTCTATGAACATTCCTTCGAGTGCGCCCGACTCGTCCAGGTGAGTCATTAGCCCCTTCCTTCTCTTTGTCCACAGCAAGTAGCATGTCTTCATTAATCTTCTTCTTGTAATCTTCAAGTCCTAGGAGATCGTTCTGAGAAAAGGGACACAATTCTCTGGGAGGTGCTCCCGAAGATCAAGTTGCAGCAGGAGTATGAAGCCGACCTCAGGCGGGTCCGTACCGAGAGCAGGGCCGAGCTCGAGCGGGTCTGGAACGAGGGCAAAGCTGAGCTGCAAAAGCTCCTGGCCCAAGTTCAGGCCTTGGAGGAAGAGAAATTGAACATGACAGGCTCCCTTCAATGTAAGTGTTTCTTCAATCGTCTCATTGCTGAACTTGATTGCTTGTCTTCTAACTTTTTCCCCTACTCCAGCCCGGGACTCAACCATTGCGGGTCTCCAGGAGGAACTCAAGGCGTCTTAGGAGCAGCTCAGGGCGCTGAAGGGCTCTGAGTTCTAGGCTCAGACCAACTCGAAAAAACTGAAGCGGGAGCTGGAGGGTATGTTTCCCCACTCGGCTTTGCCTTCATCATATTTATAACGCCTTTGGTGATGATCTGACTTGTTTGTAGAATACAAGAGAAAGGCACAGGCGCAGTTCTGCGTTCTCAGCGAGAGGGTCAAGTCCGTGGAAGCATTATGCACCAAGCACCGTGAAACCTCCGAGGCAATGGTAAAGTTCTTATGCCCCGGAGAGGATGGACCGAGAAGCGAGGATGAGGCCATCTTGCGGCTGACAGAGGGGCCCGAGAAGCATAAGACCCTAACCGCGACATTGCCCCGCCCGCGACATCGCTGCTGTCACCGCCCTGACCGAGGCTGTTCCGGCCATCGCCGAGGTCGATGACGCCATCGTCGAGGCACTAGGCCGCGTACGTCGCGCTTAGGTTTAGCTGCCTTAAAATCACATATATATGTAGAATTTACGCAATCTACTTTTTAATGCTATCTACTTTTTTTTCCTTACTAACATTTGAATTCGGCCGAGTGGCTTATCTCTTTTCATTTAAGCACTTTGCCCGACTAGTCTAGCCCCCGGGCATCGGAAGTCGGCTCATGGCTCTTTCTCCCAAGCATGTGCTTTGAGTGACTAGAGTTCGCTGTTCATGGGTTTAGACCTTTACTACTTCGGAATTAACACACTCGAACTTGTTCACAATCGTTAGGGAAAAGGAGCAAAAACGACTCAGAAAGAGGGTTGCGCCTACGCAACACTTTTAGGTGTAGCCCTCGACTTACTGCCACTACAACACAGTAAGCTACTAACGACGCTTATATATGCCGCTATAAGTGCCTAAACGCCCCCAAAACACTTTCTCCAGTGTTTATTGGCCGTCAAGGAAAACGTCGTCGGGAAAAGTAATCCCCGACGTTTATCTAGCTCGGCACATAATGAATGCCGAGGTTGGCTATCGACGGCACATAACAAATGTTGGAAATAGAGTTACCCTAGCACATATTAGATGCCAGGGTTGTCCATTGATGGCACAAAAAAAATGCCGAGAATAGCGTTAAGCCGGCACATAATAAATGTTGAGGTTGCCTACTGATGGCACATATCAAATGCCGAGAATGGTCTAGTATGGCATTTATGATATGCCATCTTAGAGCAAAGGTGGCACATATCAAATGCCGGGAATGGTCTAGTACGACATTTATTATATGCTATCTTAGAGCAAAGGTGGTACATATGAAATGCCTTGATATAGTTATCGGCGGCACTTAATTAGTGCTTAGAATTTTCTACCACGACATATGAGGAATGCCATGTTATTAAATTTGTGGCACATTAGAAATGCCATGGTATCTATTTGTGGCACATAATAAACACTGTTTCAATGTTGGCCACATGCCCATTTCATTGATAAATATAGCTCATAGCAAATTATCCCAATTCAATATAATCAACAGGGGATAGCACAATAGCCCATACAACACTCAGCCATTCTTGGATTCAACATTTGTTATGAAATTCAATCGAGCCAACTAATCTCAAATATCAAAAGTAATGTATCACAAAAGCAGAATTCAAGACTGACAGCACTAAGGCTTTGTTTGGAACATGTACTTGAGAAGCAAGCAATTTTGCACTTCATTGGTTGTTCATATATATAAGAGGACATGTCCAAGTAAATTACAACCACTACAAATAGCATCCAATGTTTCAAAACATTTTAGACATGGCCCAATATATAGTTCTCCACTGCTAAAGCTAACCCTGGCCTCCAAACTGAAGTATATGTAGCAAAAGGCACCAAATAGTTTGTACTCTATATATACACTAGGATGAAAAGCGCACTACGCTGCGCCGGACTGGTGTGACCTTTGAATTCGTACGAACTAGAAGCATGGCTAATAAAGAATCTACAGGTATCTAAAACCATAGCATGAATAGAATGGTGATATCTACAGCCAAAACAGTACAAAGAGTAGTACAATGCTACGGCGATATCTACAGCCAAAACAATACAAAGAGCAGTACAATGCTATCTTTTAAGAATACCAATGCATGACACATAAGAACTGCAATGAAATAGCAAAAGCAATGTACCTAGCCACATGCATGTTCACAAATTTGAATAAAGTGCTATAATATTTGATTGGGAATATACCTGATAAAGGGACACAGCTGCAGTCTATATAGTCATGAACTTATGAGCAACACCCTGATGCTAAAATCCAATTTTGCAAATGGTCAGCCTGCAAACAAAAGCATTGCATCATCAGATTGTGCAACTTAACTGCCTTGCTTCTTCACATACCCACATCATTTGGATTTAGTGCGGACTAACAAAAATTATTTATTAATTGTAGAACAAACATCTGTATATATGTCTTACATCAGTTCTTTTCAAGAAAATAACCATATGAAAGTATAGCTCTCATATTTCATCAATACGTAAAGTGCATAAAGAGTTGCATCAAATCTATATGCTCTATAATAGGTCAAGCATTTCCGATAAAGCAAGAATCATTACAATATGAAAAAGTTTAGCACCTTGCTTTAGTAAGTTCAAAGCGACTTTAGCTTCCTCATCGGTATAACAATAGCGTATCATGCAACTCTGAATTCATGCTAAAGCACAAACTCGTATAACACAAGACAACTTTTTGTTCAGTTGTTCTTATCATAAGCATCACCTAGCCAAATTACTAATTATTTATTAAGCCTTTGAGACCAGGCTTAGCCTTTTCAACACCACGAAGAGTCAATGTACATGAATTTTCCTAAGGTGATGGTGGATTTGGTAGGATCAATAAAATTGCTCATGACAATAATCTTAAATGTATAGTAGTGAATATCCAATTCTTAAACCAACTAATCAGCTATGAAGCATGAACTACTCTAAGGAGGATGGCCAAGCTACAAACAAGACAACTCTATCATGGTAAATTTGATCTGAGAAGCACAAGTTGATCTTACATGATAGTACATATAGCAAAGATACTCTAGCATGAATCTCATGTTAGCTGCCTCACCTGAAATTAACAGTTAGAGACCAATATAAAGAAGGTTGCGCTGCTGGACTTCCCGTTGGATAGTTGGCAACCTGCAAATCAATTGGCCAAAACATTTAGAGGAAATAGCTACCTAGGAAGAGATATAGCATCTATACCAAGCGGTTCCAAAAGTAAGGCTGCAACTAAATACCAAAATTTCATTTTGCTGCAGGAAGCTAAAATAAACTAACAGCAAAAGACATATAATCATAGATGAGGGAAAATCGGTCGAAGGTAGTTCCTCCGTATTTTTCTATTGTTCAGTCTAACTGAACCTAGCATAGATTGTTTTTTAGGCCGAGGTACTTGCATCGCTTCTTATAATTCTCAAATGGCTTTTTCATTACAGCATCCAGAGCTTTGTCATTCAACTGGTAAATAGCGCCCCAATACATCTAAATTCAATCAGTTGTAAATAAACAAAAAGGGAGGAAATAATAGGAAGGAGAAAAAGAAATCGTTCACAGTAGATTTCTCTTTTTGTGCTACTCTTAGCACCAATTGAATTTAAACTTTAAAATTTATATGATGGTAGATCACTTTGAGGACCATTTCTAAATTATTTTGGATTTTTTCTGTACTCATTTGATGCCCAAAAATGGCAGCACCTAGTAGGTCGTGGCTTGCATTAGATATGTTCTATCTTTTTAGATTTCCAAATACTTCCAATATGAAGCCACAATAAAATAGGCTAGGAAGACAAAATTCAATACAGGACTCGCATGCTCCTGTCTAATTTTATGGTCATGTTGAGCTGTAGAATTCTTTTCTATGATCAACATGGAAAACATAGCTCTGCCCTACAATATAAATTGTTGAGAGCACCCAAATATAAATAGAAAATAGTATGAAGTGACATCCAAAAGAGAATAATAACAACCCGACCTCTAAAGATTTTTCTTGAGGCTCAACGTGTTCTCTCGATTACTGCAATAATTTCATAGTCAAGTATTGTATTATTTTTCAATCCAAGTTAGATTTCTCCATCCCTCAAGTATGGAACCGTTGATATCAAAATCCGATTGTGCAATGTTCATTTGGTTATTTGTATTCTTGGAGCCATTAATGTAAGAACTCCTCATACAAAGGATATCAATTTTATCCAAGAGAAAGAAGCAATTCTTTTCGACCGACCATAATGGTTTCATCATAACAGAGTATTAATGCTCACTAATAAATTATTCTGTCATCATCCTAAGGGAACCAACAAATCCAAGTTTGCTGTAGCGAGGTAACCAACCATAGATATGCGTCTTAATATCATCAAGCGTGGTCAAAGCAAAGTCAACAATTACCTTTCTCATGTTTTTTTAAGGGAAGCTACAATGCAAAGCTATCCCAACAGGGCTAGGTACATCAATTGCTTAGGATATATCGTCTTTAGATGCAACTTCGACCCATCTTTCTGCCATAGCCGGCTTCATGTTTCAATACATAAATGCAATGGGTTGTTCACCATGAGAACAACGAATTGTCACTAGATAAAAAACAATCGGAGAGATAAAACATCTAAAAGGAGAAGATTTGATGTTGTCATAGCTCAATTAAATACGATGGCATACAATCAAAAGGAGCCACACGAATAGATGCCAATCCATCAGTTTGCCCTTTCCGTTAAGCAAGCATTCTTACGTTTTATTCCAAGAATTTGGTATGCTCGTAGAACTGTAACCTCCATTTTCCAATATGATAATAGCACTATCAGTATATCTCCTGGCCACAACAATATGCAAGATAGATTCACCTTCTCCATCTACTACATTAGGATCAGCTCCAGCCATGAGCAATTCCTGCATAACATATAGAAACAGAGTCTAAAAAAGGAACCAACGAACTGAAAAGTAAGAGATGAACACGACGATGTACATGCATGTGCTCCAGTTAAGCAGAGGCTGCGGATTGGGCGGTGCGCGATGAACTTGGTGCGGTCCAGGTGCGCGCTGCCGGACGCTGGGGGAGCGACAGCGACGGCGGAAGCGGCGAGGGCGAGGAGGATGAGATGGCGATAGGGAAAACGAAGACCGCCCCTCGAGGGCTCCGTGGCGTCGCATTTCACAGCGCTTTATGGGCCAGGCCTTGTGGACACGTGGACAGCCGGATCACCACCGACGCAAAGCACAGACGGCTGCGAAATCTCGGACGACATGGCACGGCCGGTTACTCGCCTCGCCAATCTCTTGACTCTGACGGGTGGAAGAAGCGCCGAGATGGAGTAGTTCGCCGGGGGGGGGGCGGGGGGGGGGGCTCTAAGAAGGCGCGATCAGGGCGCAAGACGGAGGGATTAATAGAGCGCAGGCAAGTCGGAGGCCTCCCATAGCCGCACGGACCGAAGAAGCAGCCGATCGCCCGCACCGACACGCAAACGGAGGCCAAGAGGCGGCGGAGCTGGCGGAGGAAACGAAACGCGAAGCGAAACGCTCAAATCGCGGGTAGCTAATGCAAGCGGTGCGAGCAAACGGAAAGCCGGAGGGACTAACCGAGCACAACTGAGGCGGAGGACTCCCGAAGCCGCACGGGCTGAAGAAGCCACTGATCACCCGCACCGATGCACAAATGGACGCCAAGAACCAGTGGAGCTGGCGGAGCAAATGAAACGCGAAGCGAGACGATGAAACCGAGGCCAGGTCGAAAGAAGCTAGGAGGAACTAGAGACACGCCCGAGGAAGCACCGACACAAGAACAATCGCGAAGGCACACTGTAAGGCTCGAGCCACGAGGCGTTTGAACGACAGGCGTGTGAGGCCGAAGCGAACAGCACCCAAAAAACCAGCCCTCGAACCCGTTCCGTCGCAACAAGCAAAAACAGTGATAGCGCTGCGGTCGACGGGTGCTGACGTGGATAGTGCGAGCGGCCCCGAAATCTCCCGGCTTTAATATATATATTCTTTGAATCCTTCTTTTAAGTGGAAAATGATGACCAACTTTCATTGGAACTCTATGCACACGTTTTCCACTTAGACCAATTTTTTCGCTTTTCCACCTAGAGGTGCCACAAGTTGGACATGACGTGGCATCTGCATGCTCTTTCCTATATAATATGCAATCATTTATGCATGCATCAATAGTGGCATATCCAACTCCAACATCTTTCACAAATTTTTTGTGCCTCATGATAGTTTTTAGGTAAAAGTTCACCTTTAGGAAATGCTTCTTTTAATACTGTGACAAGTTCATCAAAGCATGCATTACTCATTCCCCATAAGTTTTTAATGTTAAGGAGCCTAACAATGAACTATAGCTTTGAAAACCTCTCACATCCTGGGTACAGCTCCTTACTAGCTTCATTAGCTAACCTATAGTATGTTTCGGTGTCCACATCTCTCTCTCCCATGTCATCACTATTGCTGACATCTTTAGTACTGTCACCAAAGAACCCAAGCCCGTCCCTAAGCATTGCCTCCATTTCATCATCCATAGCAGGATTACCCTCTGGATCTGAGTTATGAGCAGGCTAAAAATACCAATCCTCACCATGGAACACCCATTCATTGTATCCTCCCAAAAAGCCATTGCATATTAAGTGATTATATATAGTGGTCTTTTCTAACCAATACAAATTAGTACAAATGTTGCAGGGGTAGTGGATTGTCCCACCTTGTGCTGATTTTGAAAATGCAAACTCCAAAAATAAATTGATGCCATTTTCGTACTCAATTGTGTGCCTAGATAAATGCATCCATTTCTTGTCCATGTTTCTGCTGCATAATATAATAAGAGTAAAACATATGAAATTTGAACTCACCAGTACAAAACATGAAGGAGTGTTACAAGTCGTTGTAGCCAACAATATCAACAGGTAGTCACAAGCAACAACTCCACTATGGCATCCTCTTTCGCTTGCTCCAAAATATGCCAACTATGAAGTAAAAGCAAAACTACTTTTAAAGTTTTAATTGTTTGTGAGTTGAATTCAGTGGTCAGGAAATTGAAGAAAAGTAGATGTAGCAAGAAAAGGAGGTTAAAATTTGATTATTCAGTCTCTTAAAGTTATCAACTTGGATATACTCCATAGACTAGTGTACTACTGGCTACTGCTTTTTCTTCATGGAAAAATCACTTTTTTTAATTACTCCATTTTAGGGGTATTTGAGTACGTCCTTTTAGGCCTTCACCTTTTAGGTTTGGTGCAAAGTAGGCCCTTTTGGGTCATTGGCATTGCAGCCAACCATAGTGAGCTGTAAGGTGTGAGCTGTGATTTCATAGATTCAACATAGTTGATGCTTAATTTGGACCAAACGTGTAAGTTGAGCACTTCAAAGGATTTTTGAAAATTTGAGGCTTAAAATGAATTGCTTTATTGTATGTTTTCACTAGTGTTTCTCTAATCTAAAAATATAACATGTTAAGCTGCCAAAGTAGATTTTTTTATAAAATTCATTTTTATGGAACTTTTTATAATTTTTTTGATGTGAAGCTAAACTTCATTTTCATGATACTTAGTTGCTTTCATAGCATTTGAGGACAGCAATACAAAGTCTCAAGCACAGAGATTTGTGAGCAACATTAGAAATTCAATGGAGACAATACTTAGATGCAATGTGGAAGTAAACATCGGTTTATTGCCAGAATTTCTTGCTGGGGAACTACAGGTTGAGGCAAACCCAGATAAAAGAGTTGAGTCTGATGTCTTCAATTGCTCAGCAAAGAGTGACCGACTAAAGGGTGTTTTGAACCCATCAAGAAGTTTAGATTATTGTGAAGAGATTGAGAAAAAACTGGAGAAATATAGTAGTGCTTCAGTTGGTAGTGGAGGATTGCAGCAAGGCATCGCTAAAAGAACTACAGGAATGCATAGAACTAGAGGGCAAGAAGTCCCCGTTGAACAGTCAAAAAAAATAACTGCGAAGGAGCAAAGGTTAGAGAGTGCATGGCTCCAAGCTGTTGAAAAACACACACCCAGCATGTTAAATCAACCGAGAGCTGAGAGAAATGAAGTTGTGCCACAAACTAGTGGTAGTCAGTACCACGGGAAGTCCTCCACATCCACTATTGTGCCCTCAAGGCATGTTGACAATGATCTGAGTAATGAATTGAAAGCATTAAAGATCAGTGATAGTCATGGTTCCCAGAAAGGTCAGAATGTACAAATGGAGAATGGATATGTGATTTCACCGAGCCTCTTGCACAGCTGTAACCATTTGGCAAACTGTTTGATGCTGAGTTAGTGAGAAATTTTTGTTCAGGGTGGAGACTAAGAATGGTGAATTAATGTTATTGTTATTGTTACATTGTATATCTGATGAATGACAAGAAACAGTCATGTACTTAGTGTTTTTTTTTGTATAAACCAGTACTCATCTATTAAAAATACAGTGGTTACTTGTACATAAATGCACTCTAGATGTTACTAAACAACAAATATGATCAATTTAGTGTTTCGATTTCATTTTCATTAATTCATATTTGAAATGGTTCTTTAAAATTATCATGAAACGTATTTTTAGCTACAAACAAGGGTATTCTGGTGATTTAATTTTCTTTACAAAAATTCAACCCTGACTGGACTATCCTTTAAGCACAAATAAAAAGAATGAGAAGATTGTTGTAGTTACCTATTGGGAGGCATTGGTGGGGGAGGGCACCGAAGATGGAGAGAGTCGATGGGTGGAGGTGCCGGTGTGGGCAGGGCTCCAGTGGGGGTTGCGAACCTGAGGAGGAGGCGCGGGTGGTGGAGGGATCTGATGGGGGGAGGGCGCCGGTTGTGGAGGACTCCGGTGGGGGCGCGGTTAGAGGTGGAGGGATCCGGTGGAGGGATCCGATGGAGGGCTCCGGTGGGGGGCGCCAGTGGTGGAGGGATTCGATGGCGGGAGCTGCGGCCAGGCAGGGGTGGGGCTGTGGGTGGTGGCGAGGTTGGTGGCGAGAGCGCTGCGGCGCAGCTAGAGGGATATGTGAGACAACGAGGCGCCTTTTCCTTTTGTGCTAGTTTTCCTCCGCGCGCGCCCTAGTTTTCATTCGCGCTTGAAAGTGAGTATCCATGGCATTTACAATGTGCAGCACATAAAAAATGCCATCCTTACTCTATCTCGGCATTTGTTATGTGCCCCTCTTTCCATAATATTCGGCAAACAATATATGCCGGCATAGATTTTAAGCTGACATTTATTAATGCCCCCTTAATAAAATGATAAGCCAGCATATATTTTATGCCAGGAAATTCTTTCACCGGCAAATATTATGTGCCAGACAATTGAACACCCCTAAATCCAAATAAATGCCACAAAAGCTTTATTTGGCGGCATTTGACTCAAATGCCATGTGAAATTAAATGCCCCGAAAGCTATATCCGTGTTGTAGTGTGCTTAGTTGAGTATCAACTAAGTAGCAAGTCAAGACAAAACTTTATTCATAATAACATGATCAAGTACAAGGCTCAAGTGTAAAAGCGGCATAGTTGCTCTATGTTCCATGCGCTGCCGACAACCACGCCATCTTCACGCTTGAGTCTGTAAGCCCCTGGGCGCATCACTTCGTCGACGGTGCAGGGGCCTTCCCAGCTTGGGGAGAGCTTATGCTCGCTTTTCTGATTCTTTCTTAGAACCAAATCTCCTTTAGAGAAAGCGCGACCTCGAACATTCCGATTATGATAGCGATTCAAGCCCTCACTACAAGAAACAGGGGAAAATTCGTGGGTTTTTTTAAATTTATGGGCCAAAAAAACCCACAAATTTATATATTTAAATTCGTCGGTTTATAAAAAAATCCACGTATTTAATTAAATTCGTGGGCAAAAAAAACTCACAAATTTATATATTTAAATTCGTCGGTTTATAAAAATACCCACGAATTTAATTAAATTCATGGGCGAAAAAACTCACGAATTTATTTTTTTAAAATTCATCGATTTTTGTATAATTTTGCATGAATTTAATTAAATTCGTGGGCTCCTATTGTCCACGAATTTAAAAAAACGTTAACCCTAGCTCCCGGCCACCCTTCTCTCACTCTCTCTCTCTTCTCTCCCTCGCCTTGCTGCCCTTGCCTTGCCTTGCTTCCCTTGCCCTTTCATGCGCCCATGCTTGCTCTTGCTCTCGTGCACTCGCCCTTGCCGAAATCGCTGGCTCACCAGTGTGAGCTCCTCCATACACCACTTGGCGCAGTGGAGCCGCCGCCTCGGGCCTCCTCGGCTCAGTAAGCGAGTCCCGGGGCATCGGAAATCTCCTCTTCCTTTTCTTGGCCCTTGGTCTGTAGCTCTTTACTCACCTCACCGCCGACTATGCAGCCTGTGCCACACCGCCTTGGGCATTGCGCCACCACCCACGGTTGTTGGAGCTCAACCAACACCTCTTGTAGCCTCAGAGAAGCCCTTCTTCCGTTTTAGCATTAATTTGCAAACTGAGCTCATTTCACCGTCGGCCAAAGTTTACCGAGGAGTATTCATGGCGTCATGGTGTTACGACCAGCTTTTATTGAGCACGAGCAATCGACAAAAGTGAGCTCTGCGAACTTAGCCCTTGTCCTAAAGTCTTGATTCGAGATCATCAATTAGATGCTTTTCTCAAGAGCAAACTAATTCAAATTCAATGAATCTTATGCAAGCTCAATTAGTTCAAATACCCTTTAGTGAAATCTTGATTATCAGTCAAGCTAGCAATATCTTCATTTGTTTTGGTCTGAGCTTGTGCCGACAACAACCTCGACTTTCTTTAGCCCACTCCTAACCATTAAAGAAACCATAAGTTCAACCATGTATCTTTGGATGTTGTGCTTTGTCAAATCATTATCGATACAAAATGGTTTGGATAAAGGTTGCTGACGCTTGTCATCGAGATTCCTTGGTGGTCTGCTTTTGCTTCCAATTAGATACTGATTCCTTCATGTCCATTTACTGAATTTGAAATTATATTGGATTTGAACATGTTCGGTATGACTTTTACATTAAGGTTGAATTCAATGGGTAGAACCCATAAATAATCATAGCCTGCTTGATTTTTGTTCAAACGAAATAAAACTAGTTCCTGTGTGTTTATTTTGATGAATAGAACCTGATTGTACAAAAATACTTAAGATGTATTATTGAACTGTTGCCGTTCCTCCATATGTGCTAGATGTGCTTTAGATGTTAAACCCTAGTTTAATCCTTATATAAAAGTTATCATTGTGAATTCAGTTCTAAAACAATTATATGGTTATTCCCTAGTAATAATTGAAAGATGGATAAATAATCTTGTAAGTTGAAATCGTAATCTTAAAGTAAAAATAGAACTGATAACCTGTAGATCTCATAACCATTAAGCCTTTTCGGCAAACTATAAAATAACTCGTCTAAATACTAAAATTAGGGAAACCAGTTTAGAAACACTCTACAAAGTTTGTACTATGATATTCTAAAGAAATAACCTCACTTCATTATGTTCTACATATAAAACATGTTAGCTCAAATACCTTAAGTGTTAACATTTCTACTCATGCATAAACAAATTGTGATAACTTAGTTTTTTTAACAATCTATGAAATACCTCGTCTAAATACGAATTATAGAAAGAACTGTCCAGAGACCCTCTCCATAATATGTACTACTATAATCCGGAAGAATATTCTATTTAGAGCTTGCTCTGTATATATATATCTTCCTTGTGCAAACACCCTTAAGTGAAATAGTCGTAGAGGAAAACTAAACAACTTAGCTTTTTCGGCAACTCATAAAACATCTCGTCTAAACGTAAAATTTAAGAGGAATGGCCTAGAAACACTCTTCAATATCTGACTACCATATTCTTCCTCATCGGGGCCTTAAGGCGAACCCGACTTCAAGGCAGCGGCGTCGATGACAACTTCGGAATCCCCTAGGGCACCGGTGCCGCTCCATTCAAGGTGAGGTTACTTTACGCTTTCTAATCTTTGCGCGTTAGGAAATGAGGCAGCGTTCTCTCCCCTGTTCTTAGCTTACCTTCCACGTTTCTTAGCTACGGTCTATGTATCATTTTGTTACCTAATGTACTCTTGATATGATCCGTTGCTAAGTTTTCCCCTCATATGTGCATACCGAATTCAACAATTTTTTGCACATTCATGACCTTAGTAAAGAGGCATGCTTAGTGATGATTTGGTTACGAAACCTTTGTCTCGGTTGCAACTTTGTCATGTTCTGAGACTAATTACAAGCACTTTGGTTGGTAGTGCATACGCCATGCTATGATTAAGCTACTCTGGCGTTCTTTTTTGCATATATAGGAGAGTACCTCATTAATAACAGTGACACATGCAAAACAAACAACCAATGGCAATATGTGACTTTGTAGATAGATACACTGCTACATTTTCACTCACTTTTGCCAGGCTTACACTAATTAGAGCAAATACTTTACTAGGGCTTGATTGCCTTTTATTAATTCACTAGAGCTTGGAGGCTTTTCAAATTTTTCATCAGACTTAAGTATATCAAGTTTGCACAAGCGCTCACAACATCTTGAACTCACACACACGTTCTATAGTCTATGGATACGTCTTGTGGATGTACTAGTCTGAATTTATATACAAAATTCAAATGCGTATACTTATCTGGAATGTTATGCAAGTGTGAGCTGATTAAAATTCTGCAGTATATATGTTTAAAAATAGTTTAGTTAGCTACATGAAATGGTGCACAGTCAATAGCTAGTTTATGATTAAACCATAAGATCTCGGTTATCCATTGCGTACATATCGCAAGTCACGCAATGTAACCTCTTCGTATTGATTCTTTAATGAGAATTGGTCTTTGACCTAAGAAGTATTTTGCATGAAAATGTAGGTTGGATCGGCTATGAAAATGCATGCCTCAAATTAAAAAAACTGGTTGTTCTTGAGATCATATCTATTTTATGCGCAAGGTAAAAATTACCTCATGGCGAATTTTATTTAAAAGTAACAATGTTTACGGTGATAATCCGAGAATTATTTTTAAAATTTGCTGTTATTCTACCTATGTTTTATACTTGCTTTGCCACTAGTATGAGAAGGCTCGAACTAGATTTATATTTCTATTATGGTTGGATTAACCTCTTGAAAGGCGAAGTCTTAAGGAGTATTCTGCTAGTACTATTATTATTATCTATGCATGTAGATATGCATTCTCATCTCCAGTTGTTGTTATTTACAATGAATTTTGTTTTGGTGTTTCATCTGTTGTTAAGGTGCACTTTGTTAAAAAGAAAGGCTCTTAGTGCTTCCTCTTATTTATCAATTGAAACCTATGAATTTGGCTCCTGAGATTACAAATATGCGCAAGAAATTCCAGATCCTACACATGTAGCATTTATTTTGTTGAGCTCTTACATCTTTTACATTTCAAGAATATTTTGTTGTGTCATCTTGAGCGATAAATCTTCAAAGCAATCGGAAGAAGTGGTAATGTTTTAATGGTACCATTCGGAGAAGAAGTTGGTTGCGAGAGATCAAGAAGCTGCTAAGATGGAAATGAGGTGAGTCTGTTAGAATTATATGAAAGATCCCTAATCTCCCAAAGGTTTTTCTTCCCGATGCCTTAGGAAGCATGATCTGGATGGATCTAGGCGGCAACCAAAATACTAGCTCGGCAACTTGTCGGGCTTAGGCAACAAATCATGCAGAGGTGTAGCGCTCGGGTATGTACATGTGCCATCTGATGTTCTGGCCCAAGTGTAGCAGCTCATGAACTGTTTTGTCATATCGCACGGAAATATACCCGAGCTTCTTTGGTACAAATTGATTGTTTCAAACTTTGATTGTTGCTTAAGAGCTTGTATTTGAGAATTGCTTTCTACCTCACAAAAATGTTCTTGGTGAAAGTAACTTTTGAGAATTGCTTTGTACCTCACAAAATGTTATTTTAAACATGTATAAATGAACCTTAATCATCCGGAAGAGCAATGATGATATTATACTTGGCCGGAACATTATCTTAAATTTGTTCTAAGTTTTTTGTGTCTTCGCCTTTCATGTACCTTGAAACACTTGATAGGATTGAAATTATGCGCCTTCTGCCAAAGTAACTTTTGTAGAAGCACTAGTACAATCCGTAATTTTCTTGAACTGTTCTAGAATAACTCTATATTAATTAATCATTTGCCTGTAGCTAGTAGCCCCATGCATCCACATGGATGAGTCTTCTTATGAAATTTACTAGTTGTAATACATGCTTTTAAACTAGCAATTTTCCATGTGTATCAAGTTTTTATGTGGTCCACCAATCGATCTTAAACCTTTCATTGTGGCGGGCAATCCGGTGTCTTGGTGGCAATGGATACATAAATGAGTACCCAACTGGCCATCTCCTGAGAGATGCAAAATTGCTCGAGATTGAAGCTGGTACTAGTGAGATAAGAAGAATGATAATTGGCCGTGAGCTCTTCAAAGAGGACTAAGACTATTCTTTTGGAAGCCATGTATCAATGCATATTGCTAACTGGAGGAGCTGAGCAGGATTTAGACAATTAGTAAATTGCCCCTAAGGTTCAATACTTGATGATGCTCTATCCAAGCCTTCTCATGCTTTTGTATATTTCCAACATACTCTCAAATAAAGTTCAACTTCCTTTTATTTTCTCTGTGGCTCGATTCAGTGTAATAATTCTTGTAAAATACTACATCAATTATCGCGGCAAATGTGAATTTATCTTCTTTGTTCCGAGGTTTATTTTTGCAATTTCAATAAAAATGTATTAATAAATAAATCCTACCTTGCTTGTTTTAAAATTTGGTAGTTAGAAGAGGATGATGAAATAAGTATTCTTAATGTGGGAAGGGAATGAGGAAGAGAATGTTGTTGGAGTGTTTTTCTCGGAAGGGAATGGAATCTGGGAAGGGATTCCTTTCAGGGGTGAGGAAGGGAATGAAATGCTGGGAAACGGTTGGAGATGGTCTAAGTCTCATTTCAATTGTGAAGAGATACAGATTTTGAGCAAAATGTTCTGCAGAGCTATCGTGGTCATGTTCAATTGTTCATGATTGGTCATCTGAAATGCGGCTGTACATAATAATATATTGATACAAAACCATATATTTTTTGTATAAATGTCGATAAATTGTGGGCCATTTAAAACCCACGAATTTATGATTAAATAAATGGTACCCATGAATTTAAGTTAAATTCATGGGTTTTTCAAAGACACAATTTAATTAAATTAAATTCGTGTTTTTTGAGTAACCCACTAATTTAACTTAAATTGTGGTACCCACAATTTAATTGATTAATTTCATCGAGTTAAATTCGTGAACTAAATTGACGGTTTGCCCACGAATTTAACTTAAATTCGTGGGTTTTGGCCTAAATTCATGGGTTTTTGGCCCATGAATTTTTCCCTGTTTCTTGTAGTGGTATTTTATTTAGCCGACTGGATTGCTGTGACATCCTTGGCCTCCTCCAGTTGGTCGAGATCTTCTAGCCAGTTTTCCTCCTACTCGGCTTCCTTGCAACTCCGAACCCGCGGGGATCCGAATGCCAACTCGGTAGGTAAGACCGCTTCTGAATCATATACCAGGAAAAAAGGTGACTACCCGGTTGCCCTGCTGGGGGTAGTTCTTAGCCCCCAGAGCACTGAAAGCAATTCTTTGACCCATCGCGTAGTATATGGTTTGAGACGATCAGATATCCTTGCTTTTAATCCTTGCAACACCATGACATTGGCCCGTTCGATCTACCCATTACTTCGGGGATGACCCACGGAAGCAAAGTAGATTTTGATGCCGAGCTCGTTGCACCAATCTTGAAATTCCCTAAATCTGAATTGAGTGCCATTATCGGTGATGATCCTATTCGGCACGCCAAATCTAACTACAATTTGCTGAAAGAATTCTCTGGCCTTGGCCGCTGTGATCGTGGCGACTGGCTTGGCCTCAATCCACTTCGTGAATTTGTCGATGGCGATGAAAAGATGAGTGCAACCACCTTGGGCCTTCTTCAAGGGTTCAACCATGTCGAGCCCCCAGACCGCAAATGGCCAGGTGATTGGAATAGTCTGTAGCTCTTGCGCCGGCACGTGAATCTACCGAGCGAAAAACTGACAGCCTTCACATGTGCGGACGATGTCTTCCACATCTGTTACAGCAGTTGGCTAGAAGAAACCTTGACAATAAGCCTTGCCCACCAGTGTACTTAGGACTCCGGAGGCACTCTTCCGAAAGAGCTCCTCTCCGACCACCACATAGCTTTTGCTTTGGCGTGTAAAGCGCTCTGCCTGTAAGCGATCTTCAGGGAGCTTGTCCTTCAACAGATAATCCAAATAAGGAATTGTCCAATTAGAGTTGATGACCAAAACTTCCACCTCATCCAGCTTTTCCCCTAACTTGCTCGACTCCTACTATCGGCTTATTGTGGGTTTATGAAGCTCTTCGACAAATACGCCAGCCGGAACTGTTGCCCAACCGGAGCCTAATCTTGCGAGCTCATCTACTACTTCATTATCTCAGTAGAGCACATGGGTGAGCTCCAGCCCGTCGAATTTGTCTTCTAGTTTGCGCACTTCTTGGCAATACGCGGCCATATTGTGACCGATGCACGATCAGTCTTTCTGCACTTGATTGTAACCCATGCGCCGCTGAGCATGAGGGAACCATCGAATTACATTGTCCAATACTCGAGCTCCTCAACGGCTATGGGATTCTGCAATTCTACCCACTCGGCGGAGAAGTCGGCAAGTAGTTGAGATTTGATGGCAGTTCGCAGCTTGAAGGATATTTTGAAGGCTTCGAGCTCGATTGCCCATTTCGCAATTCTTCTAGTGGCTTCGCGATTGTGGAGTATGTCCCCAATCGGAAAAGAAGTAACCACCGAAACTGAATGCTTTTGAAAATAGTGCTTAAGCTTGTGAGAAGTAAGCAGTACGACATACAATAGCTTTTGTACTTGAGGGTACCATACCTTGGACTCGCTCAATACCTTGCTGACAAAATAAACTGGGCGCTGAACCTTCTGCAAGTGCCCTGCCTCCTCCCGCTCCACAACGATTGCAGCGCTGACTACATGAGTTATTGCTGCTATGTAAAGCAAAAGGGGTTCCTCTGGCATCGGTAAAACTAGCACCGGAGGAGTGGTCAGGAACGCCTTGAGATCCTCAAAAGCTTGCTGTGCCTCAGGAGTCCATTGGAAGTTAACTTGCTTCTTTAGGAGCTTGAAAAATGGCATTCCCCGCATCCCTAGGAGGGAAATAAATCTGCCGAGTGCCACCATGCATCCTGTGAGCTTCTAGATGTCCTTTTGGCAAGTCAGGGATTTCATCTTCATGATGGCATTGATCTTCTCCAGGTTTGCCTCGATACCACGATGAGACACGATAAATCCGAGTAGCTTTCCTGAAGGGACTCCGAAGACACACTTCTCGGGGTTGAGCTTCATCTTGTAGGCCCTCAGGTTCTCTAACGTCTCAGCCAAATCAGAGATGAGGTCCTCGTTTATACGAGTTTTGACAACGACATTGTCCACGTATGTTTCCACGTTGCATTCGAGTTGAGTGTGAAAACACCGCTGTATCACGCACTGATAGGTTGCGCCAGTGTTTTTCAACTCGAATGGCATTGTAACAAAGCAGAAAGCCCAAAACGGGGTGATGAATGAGGTCTTAATGCAATCTTCCTCTTTCAACCTGATCTGGTGATACCCTGAGTAGGCATCTAGGAAACTCAGGAGCTCACACCCAACAGTTGAGTCCACTACCTGATCGATGCGAGGCAACCTGAATGGATCTTTTGGGCATGCCTTATTGAGATCGGTGTAATCAACACACATGCACTAATTTTTATTCTTTTTGCGAACAAGAACTGGGTTCGCTAACCAGTTGGGATGATACACTTCTTTTATGAATCCTGCAGCTAAAAGCTTAGTGATTTCTTCCCTGATAGCGTCACGGCGATCTTGCGTGAACCGCCAGAGCCGCTACATGATAGGCTTCTTCTTCTCGCCGACATTGAGAGAGTGCTCGATCACCTCCCTAGGGACACCAGGCATATCAGATGACTTCCAAGCAAAGATGTCCCGCTTCGCCTGGAGGAAAGTGACGAGCACGTCTTCCTATTTGTAATCAAGCCCTATCCCAATCAAAGCCATCTGGGCTGAGTTGGACGAGTCAAGTATCACCTTCTTGACTCCCTCGTTAGGCTTCATACCTGACTTGGCCTACTTCCTAATTGGGACGTCTCCTTCATCTTGTTCGAGCGCAGCCACCAGTCGGATCTTCTCCCTATCGGCCGCTACCTCCTGCATCTCAGCCATCTCGCAGCTCTCCTTGTCGCACATGAAGGATTTCTTGACATCACTACGAACCGTGATAATGCCTTTTGGCCCTAGCATCTTCAGCACCAGATATGTGTAGTGGCGCATGGCCATGAATCTGGCTAGGCCCGGCCTTCCCAAGATGGCATGGTATGCCATCTCGAAATCGGCCACTTCGAACTTCAGGTATTCAGTCCAGTAGTTTTCCTTGGTCCCGAACATGACCGGCAATGTGATCTGCCTGAGTGGTACCGTCGAGGTCCTGGGGATTACCCCATGGAATGGCGATGATCCACGCTTCAGCTCGGAGCGAGGGATCTTTATGTCGTCAAAGGTATTGGAGAAAAGGACATTGAGTCCGCTCCCTCCGTCAACTAGCACACTCTTGAGCTTAACACTGTGAATAATAGGGTCTAGGACCAGAGGATATCTACCTGGATATGGGATGTTGTCAGGATGATCCGAGCGATCAAATGTGACCGGAACCTCGGACCACCTCAAGTACTGGGGCTCACCGACGTAACTGCATTGACTTCCAGAGCGGTAAGTTTTTTCTTTCACTTGGACTCATATGCAGCCAAGCTCCCGAATATGTAGTTGAGCTCACGCTCAGTCGTCTAGTAGTCGCCTTCATCATCTTCAGGGGGGTTCTACTTCCTGCCTGCCTCACCTTTATCTGGGCCCGGTCGCTTGTTACTTTCTTTCGCGAACCTTTTCAAGGTGAAGCAATCCTTGGCCGCATGTTTCCCCTTGGGATGGAAAGGACATGTCGCGTCCATCACCTTGTCATAATCATCTATCCGCGACACTTGGGGTCGACCGCATTTAGCTATTGTAACCAACTCCTCGGCCTTTCGCTTCTTGTCCTTCTGCTTGGAGGACTCAACGTGGTCTTTCTTGTCCTTTTGCCGCGGATGATCTTCTTGGCGCGGCAGGACATCTGTGGCCGTGGCGTAGCGGTCCGCTAAAGCGAACATTTCCTTTATAGTAGTCGGCGGCTTCCGAGACATCTTCTTGATCAAGTCAGCGTCACTAACTCCCTTTTGGAAAGCCGCTATGATGACTACTTCCGAGAAGTCCCGAATCGTGTTCTTCTTCTGCATGAAGCGTCGAATGAACTCCCGAAGAGACTCATTCTTCTTTTGATGAAGTTGATACAAGTCCCACAGGGTTCCAAGTCTCTCATAGGTGCCTCGGATGTTAGCTATGAAATGCTCACAAAGATCTCCCTAGGAATCTATAGAATTTTCTAGAAGTCCCGTGAGCCAAGCCTGAGCCGATGGGGTGAGTGTGACTAGCAAGTAGTTCGCCATTACATTGTGGTCGCCTCTGGCCGCCTTGACTGCAAGGGCATAAACCTACAGCCAAGCTTCTGGGTCCCTCTCCCCGTCAAACTTGACAATGCCCTTAGGGTTGAATGTGCAGACCCCATGTAACAGCCCGAAATTTGCTTAATTTGAATTTTTTGGAGTTATTAGAATTTTTGTGAATTTTTGGAATTTATCTGGATTTATTTGAATTTCTTTTGAACTAATCCTTCTCTTTAATTAATTAAATATTAGAAAATTATTTTCCAAAAATAAATAAAAATATTTTATTTAAGTTCTAAATGCCATGAAATAATTTCTAGAATTTTTTGGGAATTTATAGTGCTCTAAATAATTAATTTGATTTTTTTTGAATTATTTTAATTATGAAAATCGGGAAAGTTATTTGCCATAGTGATGGGCCGAGCCCAACACTGTGCCCGCCGCTCGGCCCAGCGAAAGGTAGCCCTAGCGTCGCCCGCACGGAGCCGTTGGATCACAATCGATCGGCTGGACCAATGCCGCGTCACCTGCGCTTGTGAACCGTCGGATCGTGGCAGCTTGGACGCTCCAGATAACGCCACGTCACACGGGAGAGCAACAGTCAGCGCCGCCATCGCCAATACGAGGTGGTTGGCAATCGGGGTAATGGCGGTCGTTTTGCGCACATACCAAAGCGTCGCCGTACGATTGATATACCCTCGTGTAGAGAGCTCTCCGTTCCGCACCCGTCGCACCCTCTCCCGTACACCGTAGAGCTCTATAGCTCGTGCTCTTGCTCACCGGAGTTTGGCTCTTGTGTCGCTTCGGTTTTGGCCGTTTCCCACTGCCGTCCGTCGCCCGCCGCCGCACCTGAGCCCCATTCCAAGTTCGTCGTGGCAAGCCACTTTGTTGAGACACTTCATTCCTCTCGAGACGCCGGAACGCCGTCGCCCCAAAGATCTTCTCCAAGTCCGGTGACCAAGCGCCGCAGCCACCGTCGAGCTTCACGAGCACTATCAACCCTTGGATCTTCATCAAGCTTAACCAGGTAGTGCCACGAAAAAGGTCTGTTTTGTTAAAGATTTGATAGATTCTTGGCCGTTAGATCCGGATCGGGTGCTGGTCGTTGCACCGAATTGTATCGGTATAGATCTAGTATTAGCCGTTTGATCGTGAATGACCGGTCGAGATGCAGCAAGGTGTCTCTCACCGGGGCATTCCACGTAGCTCCCTAAGCTATGGGTGCTAGATGCCATCGAAGCCGTTGATTTTGGTTGGAGCAGATAAGATGGCGACTCGTGGGCACTCAGAATCCAAAGCGATGATTGAGTCTCGGTCGTTGATCATGACGGATGGCTGGGATTTTGCCACGTGTAGGCTTAGGATTCGTTGCGGTCTCGGGGGTAAAGACCGACCGTTGGATTCAAATCTAACGGCTGGGATTCGCACGCCCGAGTCCAATCACGCTGCACCACATGTCGGCAATGGGACTGCGGGCCGTGCGTTGCACTATGTAGTAGGGCCCACGCGTGTCAGCCGCACTGTGCGGGTGGACCGAGTCCATGGTGAACCCGAGCCATACCGTGAGCCTGGTCCATGGACCAGAGGCGACGTGGCAGGTTCTGGTGCTGCCACGTGTCGGCCGAAGAATTTATCTGGAATTTCCAGTAGGAAAATAAATCAATTAATTCGGGTATTTCTTTTATTTGGATTTCAAAACTTGTAATCGCTATAACTTTTGCGTCTTAACTCCGAATTGGGTGATTCCAGTTCCTAAAAATTTGTAAAAACATGAACTATTTATTGGTGAATTTTATTTTATTTTTAGAGTTTATCTTGGAGAGTATTTAGTGTATTTATTGTATGTGTGCTTATTACGATTAGACTCCAATTTGCCGGAAGCTGTCGGGGAAGATTTCGGAGACCTATCTCAAGCTTCAGATCAGGATCAACCACTTTTAGAAGGCAAGTCATGCTTTGACCATTTTGCTCCTAGATTTTTAAAATATATTTCGATTCAAAATTATGCATGCTATGTTAAATTAAAAATGACATTGATTAATTTCGGTAATACACCTATCTTGTTTATGCCACCTTGTTAATATTACTTGTATGCCCTGAAATCCTTGTCACCTTAAGATATTAAATTGAGTTGGATGCTATTATGATGCCAACACGGGAGGCTAGACCGTGAGTAGATGGATGCTTAGCTACTTGTATGCACCGAATGACTTTCAAAATGCAAAAGAACATTGACCAAGTAATTATGAAACATATTTCAGTATAATGTGACGATGTCATGTGATGGATTGGAGTGTAGTAACCTGTGTGGTTCTACATGTACAATAAAGAGAGCATTGGTATGTGTTGCATAAATGCAAACTGGGATGGAAAAACGATTTGGACCGGGGCAAGTGGCAAGATGGCTTTGTGTCAGGTGGGCCTTTGTGGCATTTGGGAGGGTTGAGTGTTGTGAGGGCTGTGTGCCAATTTTGAGAGAAGGATGTCTTGCCTTGGTCAGTTAAGGACTTTACCTTGCAAGACTTTGACATGAGTCTCTCGTACAACCACACGTCTGAATGGGAAGACCTAGTTTAGTAGGATTCTGATATCTCACCTTTGATACCTCGGGGTGGCAGTTACATGGGGGTAACTGTATGGGGGAGCGTGCCTGTGCTACGGCTTGGTACCCTATCCAACGGTATTCGTCTGTCCTATACTTCGGCTCTGTGTGAGGGAAGTGATAGTGAAGGCAACCCGGAGAGGTTCCTAGGTTGAGTTAGAAGTCTCTAAAAAGCTTTGTTATGGTCAATTGCCTTTGTGCCGTGTGACTGTATCTTGTGGGTAAGGTGTACAACCTCTGCAGAGTGTAAAAACTATTCGAATAGCCATGTCCGCGGTACTGGATAATGCTCGGGGATTACAGTCAAGGGTTAGATTTTTGAAATAAAATTGTGGGATTGGTGGCTGTGTGCCAAAGGCAGATAACTTGAACTTACGGCTGTGTGCCAAACCTTTGAAAAAGAATTGAGAAATTATTATTATGATATTTTTTTATTGCTTTTGGAATCTAATTAAGATTACCTGTTCAAAAATGCTGCTTTATGCAAAATAACTACTTAAGCCTATCCTTTGGAATAAGCCATGCATATAGTAATAGAACTGCATTGTGCATGACTTGCTGAGTATGTTGTATACTCACCCTTGCTTCAACAAAACCTCAGAAGAAGAAGCTACGCCAGCTTGGGAGGAAGAATTCAACGAAGGTCCAGAGAATTAGGGTTGAGCCTCGTCAGTTGCCTTGGCAGAACGAGGGGTTCATTGACGTACTTTTGCTTCCGCTATTGAACTTGTGTTACTTTTGTTATTTATAGCCCTGCGTGGCGAAACTTTGTAAGGAGACCATAAGGTCGTGCAACATTTTATTTTTACTATTGTTGTTAAGTACTTTATTGTTATTCCACTGTGTATGATTGTGGTACTTAAACCCTGTTTAGCCTGTGTGCACTAGCGTGATCCTGGACTAGTGCAGAATACACAGAGGGTCCAGATTTGCAGATTCGGGTCCCGACAGAGTTGGTATCAGAGCCATACTGACTGTAGGACTTAACCCTAATTAGATTGGCCGTTCTAGAAAGAATAAAAATTAATTTCTAAAACTTAAAATTGAGCAAGAATAATCAATGAAATCTTGACTTATCCTTTCTTCCTTACTTCATACCTATGCTGCATTTTGCTATTATTTTTGTGTTCTCTTAAAAATTTAGTTCTGGCAGGTTTGTAGTTAGCAGATGAGGAGTGAGAGTCTTAGAGTTAAGTCGAGACTCAAGTGTCGAGTCGCATCACTAAGATAGTCTTACCATTTGTAATAGACGTTAAGGTTGTGTGCTTAGTTTGGTTCTTAATGTTTGCTGAGTGTGCAGTATGTGTTGCAAAGCTTTTAGGCTTATGTAAGCAACCATACTTATCTACTATCTATGAATTGTTGTTTAAGGATTTTAGTTACACCTGTTTCCCCGTATAAGTTCTTCTACTTGCCTATTCTTTCCCTCTCATCTCTAAACCGTCGAAGCAAACAGCAGATGGTGAACACTCGCAATACTGGAGCCGGCGGTAGTGGTTCGCGTCAGGGAGGCAGCCAGAACAATGCACCAATTCCTCAGGCAGCACCACAGGTTGATATGCAGAATCTGGGAGCATTCCTAGCAGCACAAACCCAGTTGATGTAGACAATGACTGGCTGAGAACCATTGAGAGAAAACTGCACATAACTCAGTGCGTTGGAAATGAGAGGGTGCTGTATGCCTCTCATCAGCTAGAAGGGACAACAGCTGAATGGTGGGAAAACTACTACACATCGCAGGAAAACCCATAGGAGATCACCTGGGAAAAATTCACAGTAGCCTTTCGTCAGTATCATGTGCCAGAAGGTATCATGGAGGTGAAAAAGGAAGAGTTTAGAGCGCTGAAGCAAGGAGGCCAGTCAGTGGCCGATTACCTGAATAAGTTCACTCAGTTAGCGCGCTACGCATCGGAGGACGTAGCCACAGATAAGGCTAGGCAGTCCCGTTTCATGAAAGGACTTAACATTGGATTGCAGGTGGGATTGATTACCCACACACTTCCTGATTTTCAAGAATTGGTGAATAAGGCGCTTATATTGGAAGACAAGCGCAAGGAACTAGATGACAACCGCAAGCGCCGCATGGCACAACAAGGAGGACGCCAGAGTCAACAGAAACCAAGAATGGTACCTCAGCAGTTCTCCAGATTTCCGTAGGGGAACAATGCCAGGACGCCGCCGCCAATGCCAAAACCGACAGGGCAAACCTTTCAGATGCCAGTCAAAACTATTAGTCAGAATGGAGGAAACCAGAAGATGTCAGGAAAGCGCTGCTATAATTGCAACGAGGCAGGACACTTCGCCAATGTTTGCCCTAAGAAGGGAGGCATGACACCAGTACGTTTCAATCTGGGAAACACGCCTGCTAGAACCCCTATTCAAGGAGGAAGCAGAGGACCTGTTCAAGCTGGAACCACACCCCAAGCAGTTGCATGAGGAAGAGTCAACCACGTCACAGCAGACGAAGTTTAGAACGCCACAAACGTTGTACTGGGTAAGTTTCTACTCAACTCAGTACTAGCTACAGTTTTATTTGATTTCAGAGCATCACATTCATTCGTTTCATGAGTCTTTGCTGTGCAAAATGAATTGGGTATTGTCAACCTTAAGAATACGCTTCTAGTTCAATCCCCTGGATCAGAACTCCGATCTAAGGTTGGTTGTTCTAGGGTTAAGCTATTAATAAAAGGTGTAGAGTTCCTAGCGAACCTTATTATATTAGACACCCAGACCCTAGATGTTATACTGGGAATGGATTGGTTGTCTAAGCATAAGGCTGTATTAGACTGTGGACGAAGAGTCGTGTCTATTGAAAGCCCTAATGGCAGGAAAGTTGAATTTCAAGCAACGATAGTTCGAGAAGGGCAGTTGTTGGTAAACAATCTAGAGACCATCAGTGTGAAGGATGTACCAGTGGTCAAAGAGAATCCATATGTTTTCCCCGAAGAGTTACCTAGAATGCCACTAGACAGGGACATAGAGTTTGTAATCGATTTAGTACCCGGAATAGCTCCAATAGCCAAGAGACCGTATTAGATGTCCACCTAGGAGTTGGTAGAAATGAAGAAGCAGATCGAGGAACTATTGGAAAAAGGATTCGTCAGGCCGAGCTCGTCACCTTGGGGAACACCGGTCCTGTTTGTTAAAAAGAAAGATGGGAGTTTTCGGATGTGTGTAGATTATCGTGCACTTAATGAAGTATCAATAAAGAACAAGTATCCGTTGTCTAGGATAGATGATCTATTTGATCAATTAAAAGGAGCAGGAGTTTTCTCTAAGATTGACCTTAGATCAGGATACCACCAGTTGAAGATTAAGACAGAAAACATACCAAAGACTGCATTTTCTTCAAGATATGGACAATACGAGTTCACTGTTATGTCTTTTGGATTGACAAACGCACCAACATACTTTATGAACTTGATGAATAAAATTTTATAGAATACTTAGATAAATTTGTCATTGTGTTCATAGATGATATTTTGGTTTACTCAAAGACGAATGAAGAGCACGCTAAACATTTGAGATTAGTTTTGGAAAAATTAAGAGAGCAACAGTTGTTTGCTAAGTTCAGCAAATGTGATTTCTGGAAAAGTAAGGTAGAATTCCTAGGGCATGTAATGACCGCCGAAGGAATTGTTGTGGATCCAAGCAAAGGTGGAGGCAGTGCTGCATTGGGAGCCACCAAAGACGGTGACCCAGATCTGTAGTTTTCTTGGGATGGCTAGTTACTACCGCCGATTTAAGAAGGGTTCTCGACAATTGCTAGACCTCTTACGCAATTGCTAAAGAAAGAGAAGAAATTTGTTTGGACACCAGATTGTGAGAAGAGTTTCCAGCGTCTAAAGAAATGTTTAACGTCAACACCAGTGTTAGTTTTGCCAGACACCCACCAAAGTTTTGATATATATTGCGATGCATCACGTCAAGGACTTGGTTGCATGTTGATGCAAAATGGAAAGGTAGTAGCCTACGCATCGAGACAATTGAGGCCACATGGAGGGAATTACCCGACGCATGATCTAGAATTAGCAGCAGTAGTGCATGCCTTAAAAGTATGGCGTCACTATCTCATTAGAAATAGATGTGAAGTATATACAGATCATAAGAGTCTTAAATACATTTTCACCCAATCTGACCTGAACCTGAGGCAAAGAAGGTGGTTAGAGCTGATCAAAGATTACAACATGGGGATCCACTATCATCCAGGCAAAGCCAATGTGGTGGCTGATACCTTGAGTCGAAAAAGTCATAGCATAAATATGTTGGTAGAAGAAAGCCGGACAGAATTGTGCAAGGACTTTCAGAGGTTGAAATTGGAATTTGTTCCGGAAGGATTCGTAGCTGCTTTAGAAGTAAAACCTACCTTAAAGGACCAGATCAGGGAAGGTCAGAAGAATGATGAGAAGATCAAGCGAATCAAGTCCAAGATGAAAGAGGGTGAGGCAAAGGAATTCAAGCTGGACGAACAAGGCACACTGTGGATGAAAGAGCGCATTTGTGTACCCAACAAAAAGGAGCTAAAGCAGTTGATATTGGAGGAAGCTCATGATTCCAAGTATTCGATTCATCCAGGAAGTGCGAAGATGTACCAAGACTTGAAAGAAAGGTTCTGGTGGCCGAATATGAAGAGAGAGGTAGCTGAGCATGTAGCGTTGTGTGATGTATGCCAGCGAGTCAAATCTATGCACCAGAGACCAGCAGGACTGCTTCAACCGTTGAAAATACCAGAGTGGAACTAGGAGGAAATCGGGATGGATTACATCACCGGTTTGCCAAGGACGCAAGGAGGTTATGACTCCATATGGGTCATAGTAGATCGCTTAACCAAGGGTTGCGCATTTCATACCGGTAAAGACAACTTACTCAGGAAATAGGTTGGCAGAACTATACATAGCAAGAATTGTTTGCTTGCACGGAGTACCTAAGAAGATAGTATCAGATAGAGGTACTTAGTTTACCTCAAGATTTTGGCATAAGTTGCATATGGCAATGGGCACCCATTTGAACTTCAGTACAACTTATCATCCGTAGACAGATGGACAGACCGAAAGAGTTAATCAGATATTGGAAGATATGTTGAGAGCTTGTGCGTTAGCATATACAACGTCTTGGGAAAAATGTTTGCCATATGCAGAATTTAGCTACAATAATAGCTACTAGGCCAGTTTACAGATGTCACCCTTCGAAGCACTGTATGGTCGACCTTATAGAACACCATTGAATTGGAATGAGACCGGTGAGCGTCGCGTTTTCGGACCAGATATACTCTAAGAAGCCGAAGAGCAAATAGCACTGATCAGAGAAAGGTTAAAAATCGCGCAGTCAAGGCAAAAGAGCTATGCGGACAATCGCCGTAAGGATTTAAGCTTTGAACCCGAAGATTTTGTGTATCTCAGGGTTACACCTCTTAAGGGAGTTCAAAGGTTTCACAAAAAGGGGAAACTCGCACCAAGATATGTAGGACCATTTAATATCATAAGTCGTAGAGGTGAAGTCGCATACCAACTGGAGTTACCGCAGACATTAGCAGGAGTACACAACGTCTTTCATGTATCGCAACTCAAGAAGTGTCTCTGAGTGCCTGACGAGCAAACACCCATAGAAGCAATTGAACTACAGGAGAACTTGACCTACAAAGAATACCCGGTGAAGATTTTGGACACAATGGATCGGAAAACAAGAATCAGGACAACCCGCTTTTGCAGAGTTCAGTTGAGCAATCACTCAGAGAGTGAAGCCACCTGGGAGCGCGAAGAGGATTTGAAAAAGGAATTTTTGAACCTATTCTCTAGTTAGCTTCGAATCTCGGGGTCGAGATTCTGTTAAGGGGGGTAGGTTTGTAACAGCCCGAAATTTGCTTAATTTGAATTTTTGGAGTTATTAGAATTTTTGGAATTTATCTGGATTTATTTGAATTTCTTTTGAATTAATCCTTCTCTTTAATTAATTAAACATTAGAAAAGTATTTTCCAAAAATAAATTAAAATATTTTATTTAAGTTCTAAATGGCATGAAATAATTTTTAGAATTTTTCTAGAATTTTTCGGGTATTTATAGTGCTCTAAATAATTAATTTGATTTTTTGGAATTATTTTAATTAAGAAAATCGGGAAAGTTATTTGCCACAGTGATGGGCCGAGCCCAACACTGTGCCCGCCGCTCGGCCCAGCGAAGGGTAGCCCTAGCGTTGCTCGCCCGGAGCCGTTGGATCGCGATCAATCGGCTGGACCAATGCTGCGTCACCTACGCTTGTGAATCGTCAGATCGTGGCGGCTTGGACGCTCCAGATAATGCCACATCACACGGAAAGCAAGAGTAGGCGCCGCCGTCGCCATTATGAGGTGGTTGGCAGCCGGGGTAAGGGTGATCATTTTGTGCACATACCAAAGCGTCACCGTACGTGTGATATACCCTCGCGTAGAGAGCTCTCCGTTCCGCACCCGTCGCACCCTCTCCCGTACACCGTAGAGCTCTGTAGCTCGTTCTCTTGCTCACTGGAGTTTGGCTGTTGTGCCACTTCGGTTTTGGCCATTTCCTACTGCCGTCCGTCGCCCGCCACCGCACCTGAGCCCCATTCCATGTTCGTCGTGGCAAGCTGCTTCGGTTGAGACACTTCATTCCCTCGAAGACACTCGGAAACGCCGTCGGCCCTAGCATCTTCTCCAAGTCCGGTGACCAAGCGCCGCAAGCCACCGTCGAGCTTCACGAGCACTATCAACCCTTGGATCTTCATCAAGCAAACCAGGTAGTGCCGCGTAGCAGTGCTGTTTTGTTAAAGATTTGATAGATTCTTGGCAGTTAGATCCGGATCGGGTGGTGGTCGTTGCACCGAATTGTATCGGTATAGATCTAGTATTAGCCGTTTGATCGTGAACGACCGGCTGAGATGTTGCCAAGTGTCTCTCGCCGGGGCATTCCACGTAGCTCCCTAAGCTACGGGTGCTAGAAGCAATCGAAGCCGTTGATTTTGGTTGGAGCAGCTAAGATGGCGACGTGTGGACACTCGGAATCCAAAGCGATGATTGAGTCTCGGCTGTTGATCATGATGGATGGTTGAGATGGTGCCGCATGTTCACACGAAAAATGAAGCGTCGCAGCAGTCGCCGAGTCAAGATCCGACTGTTGAATTTAAACGGATGGCTGGGATTTTACCACGTGTAGGCTTAGGATTCGTTGCGGTCTCGGGGGTAAAGACCGACCGTTGGATTTGAATCTAACGGCCGGGATTCGCGTGCCCGAGTCCAATCACGTTGCGCCATGTGTCGGCAATGGGATCGCGGGTCGTCGTTACTGTAATCGTAGTAGAACTGCGGCGTGTCAATCAAGATCGTCTTGGTGGACCGAGTCCACCGTGAACACAAGCCATACCGTGAGCCTGGTCCACAGACCAGAGGCGACGTGGCTAGTTCTAGTGCTGCCACGTGTCGGCGGAAGAATTTATCTGGAGTTTCCAGTAGGAAAATAAATCAATTAATTCGGGTATTTCTTTTATTTGGATTTCAAAACTTGTAATTGCTATAACTTTTGCGTCTTAACTCCGAATTGGGTGATTCTAGTTTCTAAAAATTTGTAAAAATGTGAACTATTTATTGGTGAATTTTATTTTATTTTTAGAGTTAATCTTATTATCTGTTTAGTGTATTTGTTGTATGCGTGCTTATTGCGATTAAACTCCGAGTTACCGGAAGCTTTTGGGGAAGATTTCAGAGACCCATCTCAAGCTTCAGATCAGGATCAACCACTTTTCGAAGGCAAGTCATGCTTTGACCATTTTGCTCCTAGATTTTTAAAATATATTTCGATTCAAAATTATGCATGCTATGTTAAATTAAAAATGACATTGATTAATTTGGGTAAGGTAGATAATACACCTATCTTGTTTATGCCACCTTGTTAATATTACTTGTATGCCCTGAAATTCTTGTCACCCTAAGATATTAAATTAAGTTGGTTGCTATTATGATGCCAACACGGGAGGCTAGAACGTGAATAGATGGATGCTTAGTTGCTTGTATGCGACGAATGACTTTCAAAATGCAAAAGAACATTGACCAAGTAATTATGAAACATATTTCAGTATAATGTGACGATGTCATGTGATGGATTGGAGTGTAGTAACTTGTGTGGTTCTACATGTACAATGAAGAGAGCATTGGCATGTGTTGCATAAATGCAAACTGCGATGGAAAAACGATTTGGACCGGGGCAAGTGGCAAGATGGCTTTGTGCTAGGTGGGCCTTTGTGGCATTTGGGAGGGTTGAGTGTTGTGAAAAACAGTGTCCCAATTTTGAGAGAAGGATGTCTTGCCTTGGTCAGTTAAGGACTTTACCTTGCAAGCCTTTGACCTGAGTCTCTCGTACAACCACATGTCTGAATGGGAAGACCTAGTTTAGTAGGATTCTGATATCTCACCTTTGATACCTCGGGGTGGCAGTTACACGGGGGGTAACTGTATGGGGGAGCGTGCCTGTGCTACGGCTTGGTACCCTATCCAACGGTGTTCGTCTGTCCTATACTTCGGCTTCGTGTGAGGGAAGTGATAGTGAAGGCAACCCAGAGAGGTTCCTAGGTTGAGTTAGAAGTCTCTGAAAAGCTTTGTTACGGTCAATTGCCTTTGTGGCGTGCGACTGTATCTTGTGGGTAAAGTGTACAACCTCTGCAAAGTGTAAAAACTATTCGAATAGCCGTGTCCGCGGTACTGGACAATGCTCAGGGATTACAGTCAAGGGTTAGATTTTTGAAATAAAAATGTGGGATTGGTGGCTGTGTGCCAAAGACAGATAACTTGAACTTAGGGCTGTGTGCCAAAGACATATAACTTGAACTTAGGGCTGTGTGCCAAACCTTTGAAAAAGAATTGAGAAATTATTATTATGATATTTTTTTATTGCTTTTGGAATCTAATTAAGATTACCTGTTCAAAAATGCTGCTTTATGCAAAATAACTACTTAAGCCTATCCTTTGGAATTAGCCATGCATATAGTAATAGAACTGCATTGTGCATGACTTGTTGAGTATGTTGTATACTCACCCTTGCTTCAACAAAACCTCAGAAGAAGAAGCTACGCCAGCTTAGGAGGAAGAATTCAATGAAGGTCCAGAGAATTAGGGTTGAGCCTCGTCAGTTGCTTGTGGCAGAACGAGGGGTTCATTGAAGTACTTTTGCTTCCGCTATTGAACTTGTGTTACTTTTGTTATTTATATCCCTACGTGGTGAAACTTTGTAAGGAGACCATAAGGTCGTGCAACAGTTTATTTTTACTATTGTTGTTAAGTACTTTATTATTATTCCGCTGTGTATGATTGTGGTACTTAAACCCTGTTTAGCCTGTGTGCAGTAGCGTGATACTGGACTAGTGCAGAATACACAGAGGGTCCAGATTTGCAGATTCGGGTCCCGACACCCCATCAATGGATCCGTCATGCCGCTGCGGTGGGGATTGGCACGGCGGAGTTCTGACTTGGCAGCCCTCGTCATCACTTCGGACACGGCGGTGGTGATCCCTGCGATCATAGTGGTTGCCGCGCCAATCGTCGCGGTCGTCCTGGCCACATAGTCGACGCCGAAACGCTCGTAGTTGTCTTTGTGCCGGCGCCGCTCATCATCTTCCCTCTCGCACCGCCTGGCATTAAGGTCCAAGCGGAGGACACAATTGATACTCCGTCATTCATCCTCGCCATGACGAAGCTCATGCCGACTGCGCATGGACCGACTGTGGGTGGCATGACTGCTGGCAGCCTAAGTGGCTGCGCGAGCGCGGGAGTACATCTTCTCTGTTGGATCTCCTTGGTTATGCTGAATCACTGCCGCCGTCACCATGGCCTTAACTTGGGCCACAATCGAAGCGGCTGGGCTGTCGGGCCCGAGCATTGGTCCTAGGGTATCGAGTAGTGTCTTAGAGGCAACGATGTTTTGCTACGGCGTTTGAAAGACAGCTTGGTCCACCATTTTTGCCTGCAGAATGTCCTCATTGACATTGCGACCTCGGGCTTGGAGAGACCTTGCGCGCGCTTCCTGGGCCTCACGACGAAGGCGATCTACCTCCGTGGCGTCTTCGGCATCCTTTTGGCACTGGGACTCAGTCCGTGGGTCTTCGATCATATAGATGCCACGAAAACCCTGGCAACTTCCTACGCTGCTTTCTGACTTGGCTTCCGAGTTAGAGGAGTAGAAAGGAGATAGATCAAGCTGATCTCTGAATCCGAGTGGAGTGCTGCTAATGACACCCACCACCTGGGATCCATCCTTGATCGGATCTTTACCGTATCCGAATCGGGCAAAAAGCCCCTGGCTTGCTACTCGTGAGCGATTGTCGTGGCATTCCCCAACCCGAGCGGTAGTCCAGATGAAGGGGCAATGGAGTCTCTCCCAGATTGGATCTGGTCCGAATCCGAGAGAGCAAGCTTGCCGAGATTGTCGGCGATGAAGTCCAAGTTCCCGAACCAGAAGACCTGGGCAGGAGCAAAGGTGACGGCAACTCCGTTGACGACGGCCATTGAGCTTGATGAGATTGATCTTAGTGCTTCCCCTACCTGGCGCGCCAACTGTCGACGTTTGTTGTCTGCAGTAATGAATATGGGGCTAGGCGCTGGATCCAAACTCGATAGTAGCACAAGACTCAGGAATTATACAGGTTTAGGTTCTCACAGAGCAGATAATACCCTAGTCCTGTGCTCTGGGATTATGTGTATGATTGTGTGTTGGATGTCTTGAATGAGGCTCCCTGCCCCCTCCTTTATATAGTAGGGGGGACGGTTACAAGGAAGATCCCCGATTGGTTACAAGGTGAAGATTCTATCTCTATCCTTATTTGCCGAATATAGCAACAACCAGGATTACAATCATATCCTACCTAATCATGGTTGGTTATTATCTTCAGGGTTTCCTTGTTGCGCTCATAGGTACCAGTCTAGGTGATACCCGTCTTTAGGCAGTCGGCTCGGCCCATCCCCTCTTGAGTGTTCCTCACGGCCTACCATGCAATACCCGGGGTCCATGTACTCCACAGTCTCTCTTTTTTTTAATCGAGCTGACTTGTTGCTACTTTAAATCTTGAATCGATAGATAAACTTTTAGACAAAATCTAGGGTAGCTGCAAATTGACTAGATGGCATGATTGGTTGCAGATGAAAAACAGATGGTTGCGGCGTAGGGCGATTGACACAAGGTGGTTTGTGTGGAACTATGGCTTGCATAACGAGCATTGACACAAGGCTGGTAGCGTTGGCAAGTTGATTAATGTGGTGGATTCACTTGTGATATGGATATCGGTGGAGATAGGTGCGTAGTGGAAGATAGCTTGCACGGTGCGTCGGCTAGATCAAGACACAACTAGACCTACAACACAAAGTGACAAAGGACTCAAACTTAACAAAGCGGAACTGAAAACAAAAATTGTGATGGCACAAAGTGGTTTGGTCTATGGAAACAACTATTTTTGTTTGGCAATTTTCTAGACTCTACGTGCGGAATAAAACAATGGATGGAAACAAAGGAATGTATGTACCTGGAGGTCAACCTAGAGCTCTGATACAAGATGATGTGACCATGTCCCATCGGCCGAGAGCGAATGCGATAGTTAGCCGATAGAAGTGCCTAAGGTGTTTCCTAGTATTCCTTCTGGTTTGATAACTACTTGTCAATTCGTCGGCCAAAGAGCAACTATGACAATTTAGCCGATGAATAGACAAGCCAATTTGGTGAAATCTTGATGAGACAACTTCAAGGGTTTCTGAATAGACTACTGAACTAAGAAACCTTGCAATCACCTGCTTCAACTTCGATAGATCTCACTTGCGAAATTGTGAACACAAGCAAGAACAAGATAGTTGCAATCTCTCTTTATTGTAGATTTCAGATGAAGTTTACACGATGGAGTTTTGAAACTCTATACAACCGTTGCAACTCAGTCAGGTGGAAGAGGAAATCTAAGTCGACGACTATAGATATAATCTAATCAAAACCCGAGAAAATCCTGAGGCCTAGTGCTTTTATTTATAGGGAGGACTAACCCTTACCTAATCCAAGTAGGTTACAAGTCCTTTTGTAAATTTAAGGAATCTAATCTAATCGAGTTCGAGTTGGATTCTAACTCAAAGTCTTCTGAGTCATCCAGGGTCGATCTCCTTTGATGTCATGACTGAGTTGGATTCATGTAGCCTTGGCCGATTCCGTGTCAAACTCAAAGTTGTGTTCGGGTCGAAGTCCTTTGGTCGATACCGATTCATTCTCGAGTTGGAGTTCTTGTTCGATGGTTGATGGATCATGCCCAAGCAACCTTGGTCTGCCCATGGTTCTTGCCTAGAATGGTTCATGCCTGAGCATCCCTTGGTCATCTTCTTGTAATTCTAGTTTAGCTGATCCTCCATTCCTAAGTAGAAGCATGTCAAGGAAAGTATTAGGTAGCATCCCATTCTGGCCAATATCAAATGGAATAGTCAGAAACAAACTCTCCAAGTGATTTATCTGTTGGACTCGAGCTCTAGTTATTGGTCCTTGGAAAGCATCAACTATGGATGGATTAGTGGTTGGGATGTCCTCATCACCCGATATTACCGCCCTTATGAGTAGTAGCACCGCCCCACCGATACTACCACCCCTGTAGCGGTAGCACCAGCTAGAACAGTCTCCTCTAATTTGTTTTTTGCTGATTTGCGTGAGGTCTTGTTTGGATTGTTTGAGTGGGGGGAAATTTATTTTGGAATCATTCATCCCCCTCTAATCAACATTCCGGTATTTATTTGGTATTTTTCATGACACATGTTGATATCGAGGTGCTCGGAGTGCTTGAGGGAGAATCGTTGACTCTAGAACAAGAACAAGAACTTTTTTAAGGCAAGTTTTGCTTTGATTATGTTGAACCCAATTTTACAAAATTGCTATGTTGATTTAAGTTATGCATATTATTTTATGTGTAGAATTTCTTTCAAAATAGTTTGGCATCTAGTTAATCTACCCAATTGGCTTTGCATATACCATACCTTGTCATTTGTATGATATAATTATTGTCACCCTAGGATAGTTCATTATTAGTTGGTTGATAGTAGATGCCAACATGGGTTGGTTAGACTATGTATAGTCTGCTTAGCCATGGCACGCATAACTCATGTTTTTTGAAATATCAAAGTTAACCTGGACTAATATAATATGGAATTTGTTTATGGAATTAGTGTGTTATGTGTTGTCACACGATGATACTGTAACATAATAATTTTTACAATTTACGGATTTAATATGCATTTTACCTTTTTGTGAATTTTCTACAATTTATTTGATTTAATTTTCATTTATTGGATTATGGCTTTTTCGAGAGTTATTTGAAAAGTATAAAAAGTTTAAATAAACTTTTGCTAAAAATATTTTATTTGAGTTCCAAAAGCCCTAAATTTTTTTCTAGAATTTTTTGTTGATTTATTTTTATTCAGAAATAATTTAAAAACATGAATAAATAGTGTTGGGCTAAAGCCTAGCAAGCTGGCCCAATTTCCATTAGTCGAAGCTCATGCAGGCCCACCCTGTCGCTAACCCTAGCTACCCTGATCACAAATATAGGATCTAGATCGGGTGATCGAGGTTCACCTGTGTCATCGCCACACCTCCTGCCATTGATCTGCTGCCACATGGATCCGAGGGATAGAGCCACATCGCGATGAGGTTTTATCTATGCCAGACTCCACATCTGTGTTAGTCGTGCAGTGAAATCCACGTCGAACGCCCACACCGAGGCCCTACAAGAACCGACGCCTCGTGCAATGTGTAGCTAACTTCAAGCTAGATCGTTTGTCTCTCTTTTCGATGTTTGAGCTGCGGTCATCTATGTGCAAGACCTTGCCATAGTTCCATCTCTCTCCGCCATGCTCTCCATTGTTCAATCAGCACCTAAACGACCAATCTTGCACCACACGTCGCACACTCTTGCCTCTACACCACTCAATGCCAACTGTCGGATCTACGCATGGTGGTCCGATCTTGTGCCACGCATCACCAATATAGTGGTGCCACGTGCACTCATCGACACGACCACTTTATCGCCTAGTCCGCCGTTGGAACTAGGATGGATGGCCAACCTTTTGCCACACGTCGAAATTGCAATAGATCTGCACCATCTACTAGTTTATTTGCCTCGAGTGATCATAGCCGTTGGTTTTGTAATGCATGGCTAGATCATGAGCCGTGTGTCACCCACTGGCTAGCCATATCATGCGATTTCTTGGCTCCCACCTATCTACGATGCCGTGTGATCAGATCTGGACGATCATGATGATGCCGCATGTCACTACCGTAGTAAAGCTATGTGGATATAGCTCCGCACCTCACCACGTGTCCTCACCAACTCCAAGCTTGCATCAGTCTGTGGTTCATCATAGATCTAAGCCGAGCCGTAGACCGAGTCTATGCACCTGCAGCACATGTCATGCTATGGTTGTGCCATGTGTTAGGCCGTGACGTCTT
This sequence comes from Guadua angustifolia, assembly GCA_036346375.1. Taxonomy (NCBI): domain Eukaryota; kingdom Viridiplantae; phylum Streptophyta; class Magnoliopsida; order Poales; family Poaceae; genus Guadua; species Guadua angustifolia. Next base: position 46,129,820 of record CM070502.1, on the reverse strand, counting down.
GTTTTACACTAATGCATGCTAATTCGATTAATACTTGTTTCAATTACTTTGTTGCTAGTTATTCATCCAAATTAAATAATATCCACTTTGCCATTCCGTATGTCATATTTCATTTGTCACCCTATTATGGTTCTTTACTAGTTGGTAGCTATTAATTGCCAAATGTGGGTTAATTAGAATGCAAATAGTTTGCTTAGCCATTCATCGGCTTATTGATTTCATTTTATATGAAAAGGTTAAACTTGCTTAAAGAACTAAGGAACATGTTATTAAATTGTGTGTTAGGTGTTGTCACACAATGTTGTTGATGGCACGTGGTGTATAGTAATTAACTGGGGTGATAAAATGATTTAGACTAAGTCAAGTGGCAAGAATTGTGGTGGGCCAATATGGCATTTGGGTGGTCACATTGCTTTTATGATTTATGGTTATGGTGATTTTTGGTTAGTCTTGCCTTGGTCAATTATGGATTTAACCTTACTAGCATTTGAACTGAGTCATTCATACAACCACATGTTTGGTATGGGACGGATCTAGCTCATTAACTTGTGATGTCTTAGCTTTGGTACTACTAGTGGTGGTGTGAGTCCTGACTATATCACATGGCGTAAGAGGAAGCTCTAAGTGTGGTAATTAGTCCCATCAGTGTTGAAACCTTAGCGGGTAGTACTATGTTTAGACAGAGCTCTGTAAAGGTTTTGTCATAATCTCTCTACTTACACACCAAAGGAAATGTGTTAATTGCATGGCAACAAGAGTGGATTATGTCGTGTGGGTAAAGTGTATATAACATCTGTAGAATGTCAAATCTATTCGAATTGTTGTGCTTGCGGTATTGAGCATTGCTCAGTGATTATAGTCAAGGGTTAGTTTTATTTAAAATGAATTGGGAATGGAGGTTGTATTCCTATGGAGGTATAGAAAATTGTTTAAGGTTCAGAGTTGGTTTATTTGGGTAATACTGAGAAACTTATTGTTGTTATTATTTGTTTTAGTTTCTTTACAATCTATCTATGCTCTTCCTTCATAAATGCTACTTTATTACAAATTAACTATATTAGCCATTCCTCTAGAATAAGCCTTGCATATAGTTATGTTAGAATTGCATTATGTGCATGACTTGTCGAGTACTTTATGTACTCACCCCTTGTGGACAACCAAATCACCAGCTAAGGACAAGGCTACACCTTCAAATGAGATGGAGTTCCATGTGGAGAAGATTATCTAGGAGTTGAATCGTGTCAGATGCCTTTGGTATGTTGATGGGATTCACCGTAGTTCTTTGTTCTGCTACTATTTATTTATTCTGATTCAGAGCCATCGAGGCCTAATAAGTGTAAGGCTGACCCTAAGGTCAATCAATTGTCTTACTTAATATATGAAGTCTTTTATTATGATTCTACTGTGTATGATTGTGATATTCATCTACGTTGAGCATGTGTGTACTAGCGTGATCCTGTACTAGTGTGTTATACATAGAGGGTCTAGATTTGAATATTTAGGTCATAAAAGAGGTGGTATCAGAGCCTTATTGACTGTAGGTCTTGCCCTAGATAGTTTGGTCATCTATTTAGGACATTCAAAATTATTTTCTTAATTAACACTCAACTAAAAAGAATAATATGTTCTTGACTATCTTATTTTTCTATTGTTTTTCCTTGCTAAAAAATTCTTTCTTTTCCTTGATACATCGAGTTAAAATCTTACCTAAGCTATCCTAAATAGAAAATGATATGCCACACCTCGGGAGGAAGCACTAAGTGCCTGTTGCTACCCTGAAGATCAGGAAGAAAGCAATCATCGAACTCAAGGATGAGTGGATCGATGAAGTGTTCTAGAAACTAGAAGACCCAGTGCTTCAAATAGCCAGTTGAGACTTACATGTGCGAGTCGCATCTGCTTAAGATAATAGTGTCACCCATGTTGGCGATAGTTTGAGTACTTAGGTTGAATTGTTTTTTCTTGATTGCTGGGTGTGCAATATGTGTTGCATAGCTCTTAGACTTTTGTATGTAGCCATACCAAGTCATTAATATTGATTATTTAATTTGTTGGGTTATACCTATCTCCCCTGCATTAGGATTCTTCAATCGTACCGATGCCATTTTCCTCTCTTCTAACCCTATGAAGCAATCAGCAGATGGTGTAGACATGTGGTAATAATGGAGGTAGTGGTGAAGCTAAAATTGAAATAGAGGGTGGGCTCAAAGCCTCAAAGGAATAAACTAAATTGTGATAAGCATAGCAATTATAGTATTGTACACTTAAAATTCACACATAAAGAAAGGAAAAGTAGATAAAAAGCACAAATAAATAATGAAGTACCTCATGAACTAAAAGGCGTCCCAAAAATACTTGAATAAGCATCCAATCCGAAGCGATCCGTATATCAAAATTTGTAAAATTAATGATACAATAGTAATTTATAAATGATTATGAACAATCAAAATGAAATAAATATACCACTAATATGCTAACTTGAATCACGAGGCAAATTCATTCTACCAGTTGTCATGTCTTAAAAACATTTTTTGATTCTAGCATCATCAATGCTTCTAAATATCTCTCGCTTCGTGTAGCATACCATCAAGTCGTTGAGCTAGTCATCCACTACCTTGTTGCACAAATCTATTTTGATAATCTTCATTGCCAAAAATATTCTCTCAACAAATGCCATTGCAACCAGAAGAATCAATGTCAACTCAATAAGGCGATATACCAATGGGGACATTCTATCTTTTTTTGTTTTAACCATTGGTTAGCAAGTTTTGAAATATCATGGTATCCATGAAATTGCTTACTTCTCCTAATATTGAGAATGAAGGTCTAGAGCTGACTTCTTAACAAGAACCAGTCAGCTACCGTGAAATCATCAGCATAAATCTCAGCAAGTCAAACAAGTTTATCAACATCAAACCTAGAGAATGACTCACTTGGATCAAAACAAGACATGCATACTAATAACTCTGAGGAAACTTCATTAAAGTGATGATTCATCTCATTCATAGTTGCATCAAGAGCTGCATTAAAAATATCAATTTTGTTATAATGATTTTGAGTCATTATATGCTTTTGGCATATAGATTTACCCGTAACTCCAATAGAATCATCCATATTTGGCACAACAATCCCATAAGTCTCACAAAAGTTTTTCACTTGTTGAACAATGGCTCCCACCCATTGTCCCTCATATCTTGCAAACATTCCTTCACATCTTGTATTAAGCCCATAGCTGCAACAATATCTTAATGCTTTCTTTGCAAAGCAATCAATAGCACAATTGTAATGCTCAACAAGGTTATTAAGAAATGCATGATGAATACAAATTCAAAGAATTCCATCTTTTTTAGCAAACCTGTTGCTCCACCATGACATGAGTTCTGACAAGCATCTTCACTTATAAGCTCTAGCACATCCACCACTGTCTCCCACATTTGGTATGTACGAAGTAAGGTTTTGAGGTGTGAGCCCCACCGAGTATCTCCAGTTCTAGCTAGACCGGTTTCTTGATGAAAGCCTGTCCCAACTGAAATCAAACTATTCTCTAACTTCTCCACCAAGACATCATGATGCTTTTCAATCAAAGCTTATTTTCTTTTGGAAGAATCACTCACAAAATCACTATTAGGGGAACATAGTTGAAGAAATCTGCAATAGCTCTACTACAACTTGTGATATTGACAACTACCAACTATAACTGGTGTGCGAAGCAGTGAAGATAGAAAGGCGATGGATTCTCATCTCGAATAAGTTTTTGTAAGCTATTAAATTCACCTCTCATATTAGAAACTCCATCATAACCCTGTCCCCTTAGCCTGGAAATAGGTAAACCATGTAGACCAAGCACACCAACTAAATCATGCTGAAGACATGCAATTTGTGATATGCTTAATGGCAAGAAAACTTTCCATTCCTTGATTGTTGACAAATCTGCATAGTACAAATTTTACAAAGTTAAAACAATACAACAATGCATAAATGTTATGATTGTATTTTTGTGAAATATACTCCTAAAAAATAAGATGCACACTAACCTCACAATAACTGCCATTTGCTCCTTTATTGATACATCTCGAGACTCGCCAATAAGCACAGCAAAATTCCTATCTCCAATCTCACTCCTAGTCACTTCTATGACCTCTTGTGTACAACATTTTGAAAGCTCCTTTCGAATATCTGGAGAAATCATAATTGCATACCCTGGAGCTGTATCAAATGCCTCCTTCACTTCCTCCTTATCTTTGTACCAATCTAACAACTCTCTAAAATTTCCCTTGTAATGGAAGTAGAGGTTTCATCGTGTACGCGAAAAGCTTTACCTTGCGCTATGAAATATCTTGCACAATCTAAAGATGTAGTCAAATGAATTTTGTATGCAATCTCTACCACCTTATTTTATGTATTCATTTTACTAGACACACTTGACAACTGATTTTTGAAATCTTCACACTCACCACTTGCAATATTGTGGAAACTATTTGGACCACCAACATGTTTGTTGAAAGCATTAAAAGCTATCTTCCAAGAGAGAACCCAACTTTTGTAAATACGTCATTCCCAAATGTATGGGGTTATGATGATTTCTTGTAATCAAAACAATAGAAACAAAATAAGGCATCTTTTTCCACACTATATTCCAACCAATCAAATTTATTAAACCACTGTCCTTGAAAGGATCTCTAGGTTTTTCCATCCAATTTCATTGGAAAGGTATGTCCAATCAGTCGAGTTGGACCATTCAACAAATATGCCCTCCTCACTTGATCTCTAATTTCATTGGCATAATCTTCTATTAGCAAGCGAACCGCCAGATCGGCAATAATTTCATTTGTATTCAATTCTAGTCAAAGCCTCTTTGGTTGACTTGTGCTCTCATCGGTTGGGGGAGTAATACTTGAATTACTTGTGAAATAATTGCGCAAAGTGCTTTTCTCCATTATTACAAATCTACGAATAAATACAACTATAAATGTCTAAGCGTAATACAACTATATTGCCAACAACAGAACGTAGAGCATGTTGTATAGTTGTGTGGTATATTTGTAATTTTTATCAATGTATAACAATATGAGTGTGTTACAACACGAATACGACATATTGACAGTACAAATTATATTACTAATTTACTATATTACCAATTTACTAGTTTACCCATTTATTCAGTGATCTCATTTACCCATTTACCCATTTGTAGCCTGTAGGGATACTAGAAGTTAAGACCATTAACTTTCAACATTTCAGGCTTTTGGCATTTCAGCAAGAGTGCAAGACCATGACCATCTATTCATGATTCATCTAATAGACTAATACCCTCAGGCCTCATCACTCACCACCTCAATCCCCTAATTCCCCCATTTACTTACCTTATTACCAATCGACTGTGGCATTGTGCCATTGTGGACTTATGGTCGCCTGGTCAGTGCGGTGCCGGCTACTAGTTGTGGATGCGTGGAGCCCTAGCATCAGTCTATACTCCAGACTAGAGTGGCTTATCGAGCAGGCAACTCCCTCCACCTCCAAGCTCCAGATGTAGGCTAGAAGCGGGCAACTCATGCGTAGCGGCCCTTCCTAGCAGCCAGCAGCCTAGGGCCCAGTGGTGACTCCACCACACCTACATGGCTACTCACGGCACCCCCGCTTCAGCAGTTTATCTTCTCTTCACGCTGCGGCTGCGCCGATGTCGGTCACTGCTCGCTGGCTACTCAGACCTTAGGTGCTCTCTTGTGCTAATAGAATTGAGGACTGGAGATGACAAGTTGGAATTGGATTGAGGATTGGGGAATGGGGATAGCTAGTAGTGGTGGTAGGATTTGGGATGGATCATGGATCTGAGTGAGGCCATAGGTGGGCCTTGTAGGCTTCAAGCCTTCAAGAAAGGCCCATGAAGATCATTCGACTGGAGGTCATCGCATCTATCATCATTGTCTCTTGGAATGGCTCTTTCGACTAGAGGTCTAAGGTCTAGAGCCAGCACCCATGGTTGCCTGCCATGTCAAGACAGCCCTTAAGCTAGGGGCTTTGCTTGGCAACAGTGGAGGGTGGGCTCTGGCCTGATGAATCCCACCCCCTTGGATTCACCCTTGAATGGAGGTACCAGAAGTTGTACCTGATCAAATGACAACCTCAATGAAGGAACATTCCCTCAACCATCACTGTCAATGGCCATGCAGAACTTGGGAGCATTTCTTGCTACTCAGACTAGTTGATGCATTCAATGGCGCAGCAAATGCTAAATATGACTAATCAAGCCGATGTTGACAAAGTGTCTTGAGCTATTGTAAATGTTCCTTGTTCCTACTGAAGGTTATCAAACTTCATAGGGATTGATCCACCGACATTTTCTGGAAATATTTCACCTTTGGAAGCAGATGAATAGCTTAAGACCATCAAGAGGAAGTTATTCATTGCTCAGTGTAAAGGTAATGAAAAGGTCATGTATGCTTCTCATTAGTTGAAAGGGATTGCTACTGAATGGTGGAAGAAATATTGTGCTGCCCATGAAGCCCCACAGAATATCTCTTGGAATGAGTTCATTACTGCTTTTCATCATTTATTTGCCCCACTAGATGATAGTGTGGTCATAGTAAATTCAGAGAAGAATGCTACCCTTGCACCCTATACCATATCTGGATGTTGTTCTTTCAAGTGTTGTCAACGAAGTGAGTTAGAAGATCGTGCGTGCATTTACTGTGGAGAAATAGGATATACTGCTAATGAGTAAGCAATAATTGCTCCAGCTTTGAAGGAAGTCATTCTCTTGGTGATTGTCCTATGAGCAATATCACATGCTATCTTTGTGAAGGTTAAGATCACTACCTAACTCAATATCCCTTGGATTTGGTAGTTGTCGCTGTGACATAGCATCAACAAGATAATTTCCAAGCCTCAGCTGATCAAGGTATGGCGGATGGTCGTGGAATGTTGTCTGCATGTACTATGTCGCTTCAGGAGTTAAACAACAAGTACTCCAACCCAGTTAGCCCACCTCAGAATAGTGATAACTTGCCATTACCAACATCACGTAATGTTACAGGTTTAATTTAGGGAGAAAAATATGATTTCTGGGGTTTTGGTCAATAGGCTAAATTTTTTGGGCATGTAGGGGGGATTTTCTTCCCCAAACCCTAGCTCCCCTCCCCCATCACCTTTGGCCACCCCCTCTCCCCCTTGTGCCACAATAGTAGCAGCCCAAGCGGTACACCTCCTCCCCTCCCTCTTTTCATCCATTATCTGTCACTCCCTCTCCACCATTGCTGCACTATCCTGATGTGAGTTTGGGTCCCGATCTTTCGATGGGAGTGATAACTTCGATTTGGTGGAATTGACTTTGACGATCCGACTACAACGTACGATAACGATGCGCCTTAGCAATTGCTAAACCAACTCCAAAGGGTTATTGATCTTGCCGTTGGCACGATCAACCTGAACACGAGGTTCAATTCCTGCATGCAACCGAAGAACAAGCAAGAACAAAGGTAAAGGCAATCTGAAATTGCAAATAAAGATGAAGGATTGATAATGTGGGGTTCCGAAACAAGGAGCTTCTTAGGCGGCTGTTGAGCACGTCTGGAAGACTCAAAATAGTAGCAATGGCTAAACTATCAAATAAACAAAACCCAAAACCTAAAGTACGGAGGTAGCAAACAATATATAGAGGTAAGTGGCAGCTAGGGAGCGGCTAGGGGCGTGCGGCAGCTATGGGGGTGGCCAAGGGGGTGCCCTAGGGTTACATGGGCTTTGGGCCCAAAAGAACAGGTGGCGTAGCACCGGGAATTTCTGGCCCGTGACACTCTTCTGCGATTTCCTGTTGCTTCAAGACGAATTTAGAATTGGGGCTGGATCCATTGGAAAGTAGACTCGGAGATCTTTCAAACGTGTACTCATGGGCCTCCAGAAACCTCCGGAATCAAAAGTTATGGCCTTTTAAAGTTAGTGCTGTTGGTGAGGCCGAACTGGACTCAGACTTGTTCTCTTCCCAATCCGACTTGAACTTGAGCTTTGGCCCAATTTTGGTCCACGAGGGTCCTTCTCCATGGTTCCTAGGTACAATCAAATCATCACAAGTATTAAGTAGCATCCCATTCATATTATCACTAATGGGGAGGCTTAGAAACGCATTCACCTGATGATTAAACTGTCGTGTGCGAGCTCGAGTAGCCGGTCCTTGTATAATCGCAGCTTGTTCAAATTGATGTGTAGATGTGGCTGTATCCTTGGAAGTGATGCCCTCATCATCCTCCCCTTCTTGCATTTGAGTCGTCCTCGACTCATGCTCACCTTTTAGCACATCTTCAGCACAAAACATTCTTATATAGGTCCTGCATTTATTTAAATAAAATAGTAGCTCCACCTCTTTATGTAGTTTGAAGACATGAAAAACATTTAGAGGATTCACCTGATAATTATCTATATAGCTCAACACTTCTTTTCAGCATATAATGACTTGATGAGCGCTAGCACTCTTCGATGCTTCCTCCCCTCCTCGAAGGAAAACCATCCTCGGTTTTGGAAAAGCTGGAAAAGAAACAACTAACAAAAAGAAGAGTGTGTACACAATATATATGTATATATCCCATATTTCATTGTTCTTTTGGATTCGTGGCAGGCTATTTTCATAACAACAAAAGAAGAAATCAAATTTAAGCGAATAACCTTTCCTCACAATTCTTCAAGTTGATTCGTGGTTATAAGTGAAGCATATAGCATCAAAATTAACATGATTTAGTTTGCAACTTGATTTGCAAATATAAGTAAAGCACATATCCATCCCTGACTTTTGATAAAGAAAACTCATGTTTTGTGAGCCGCGTTCAATAACATGTTTTGTGGGCAAAACTACAAGTCCTAGCGTCAAGCATGGATCATTCATATCATCAAATTGTAAATAAGCAATATCAAACCATTACAATAACAGTGACACAATTTTAATGGGCTTCCATGCATCAACTACGACATGCTGATTTGTAATACAAGTTAATGTAATAAAATTCGAACAATGGGGCAACAAGCTATGGGTATCACACATTTCAGGAAAATTTGATGGTGCCGCAAATGAAACGAGTTGTTGCATACAACTAGAATTGCCCAAAATAGCAAGCTTCAATTCAACAAGTTTATCACAAGTTATGCATATTCTATAAACAAGAAACTTGCCATCTATGCCATAATCACCAACTAAATTGAATTTAAAACAATAGGCATAGGTGCTAGACAAAGACTTAAGAGATGAAATTTCAGAAATCTTGTCCATAGCACAAGTCAAACTAACAGGCTCATTCAACATGATATAGCACAAAATAGTGGCAGGGGATATTCTAGCTATCACTTCCTTTTGCGTAATCAGCATCACATGATCAAAATTATAAGCATGCAATTCATCATATGGTTCTACAATTGTTGCACAAGGTGGTAGTTCACAAGAATTATGCATAGCTGGAATATACTCACAAATTTGCTCCCTTTCTTGCTGTAAAATCAGATCTGTACCATGGTCATTTGTCTCCTCCTCAGAAGTAGGAACATCAAAACCTCCTAAATTTTCATCCGTTGTTGTAGGTGTCGGGGTATCCATATCTCGTTCCATAGTCGAAGGGATTGTCCCATGCTCGACTTTCTCATCTTCCACGTTCTCAATCTCTTTTCGCTTGTGCTCATTTGTCTGCAAAATGTTAGCCACAAGAGGAGGTGCAGCAATAGGCGCCTCAAGTGAAGCTAATAATGCATTCAAACATTCAATACTACAAGCACTTTCCAACATTTTTGAAAGAGAACGATATGTTTGATCAATAAGAATATCTTGAATACCCTTATTAAGCCCATGTATGAACCTAAACTGGATAACTTCATCAGATTCTTCTAAACCACAACGTAACAAACAAGTTCGCAATTCACGATAGTATTCTCTAACAGTATTACTTCCTTGTTCTAAGCATTGAAGTTTAGTAAGCAAACACTCAGCATAATATTCGGGAACAAATTCAAGTCTCATAATTTTTTTCATATCATTCCAATTCTCAGGTTTTCTCCCTTTTCTACAAACATGCTTCCATAATGTTAATGCATACCCAGAAAGCACATTAGCGGCAAAACAATTTTCATTTTCAGACAAATTATACATGCCAAATTGTTTGTCTACTGCTATTTCCCAATCAATATATGCTTCAGGGTCAAAGTTTCCAGCATATGGAGGCAATGTTAATTTGAGGTTACCGTGTTCAGGAGTAGAAGACGAAGTCGTCATGTTGTTCATGTCGCAAATTCTTTGGTTGAATCGAAGTGAACTTGTTTCATGTGGACCTGTCATGATTAGTAGACAACAAGGAAAAACACAGCCATATGTAATTTCCTAGCAACTACTAGATGTGGCTAAACAAGTCGCTCAACTCTCAAACTTTAACCAAAGCTCTTACAAATTCTTACCGTGCAGCAGGGGTTGTCGGCCATTGGCGGCATCAAAAGTTCTCCCAAGCTTGGATAAAGCAATTGCTAAGAGACCGAACAAACGTACGAGGTAGAATATGTGGAGCTTGGTAGGCTAAGTTAATTTCCTATGCAATCTGATAATTATAGTTATTGTAATGATAAGTAATGATCCAAATTAGAATTCATAAGCCCTAGTTGCCGATCTCAAAGATATAAGTGAATTTCAAGGCAACACACAAGCAAAGATAATGAAACTTAATGCAACCAATGGAATGAGCTAAATAAGAATAATTTCAGCACCAAAACTCGTGTTGCATAAATTATGGAGAGACGCTAGCTAATTGCTTCAGAAAAGGTAAAAGGGCACAAGATTGCTCAGTACTTAATACAATTGCACAATCTGAAAATGACAAACACAAATTAGGGTTTTGATCAATGTAGTACTGCCGGCCACTATTCTCTTTTCTTTTCTCTCTTTTTTTTTCTTTTTGGCCTTTTGGCTCTTTCTTTCTCTTTTTTTTTCTTTTCGGTGACTTTCGGCCAACACTAGTATGAGCAAAGTTTTGGAATCCCTAACTCGATATCACAAGAGACATGATAGTGCAACGTATCAAAAGGAGCAGCCCCAAGTAATTTCAAATCGCTAGTCTCAATTGGGATCAAAGTATTCACAAAGGATGAATTGGTTCCCAAAGGTATGTGCACTGATATTTTGGAATTTTATGGTTGTAGATGCTACTGGACTCAACCAACTCAAAGGAACAAAGCTAGAACACAAATTGAAGAAAGAAACCCAAATTCGCCCAGAACTATGCAGTCAGGTTGTGGCTGCAATTAAGGTATGAAAATGACCGAATCAAGCTTGCTCACAATGTAACGAAATGATGGTACTGTTCTAAGCTTTAAAACAAGTGTTCAAACACACAATTTGGAGCTCATATGTAGAAGTTATGGCCAAAACACTAAGGTGCACAGATTTAACAAAATTCAGCCGATCTGACCAAAACCGAATCCGAGTCAAATTCGGTTTGAAGGAGTCCGAATCACGAAGGACACCCAAAAACATTTTTGTAGAGGACTCTTCAAGGATTCAGGAAAGTATGAAAACTTCTCAATCGGAGTTCGTATGTGAGAGTTATGATCAAAATACCAAACCGACCTGGATTGTAATTGCAACTTGCTTCCCGAATTTGATGTCAAGATTAAACAACCTTTTAGATGGAATTAGATTTCGTGCCCAACTAGGTTTTTGTGGAGCTTGTCCCAAGGTTTCAGGAAAGTGCAAAAACACTTGAATCGTAGCTCGTATACGAAAGTTATGAACAAAACAAAGAACTGGACAGATTGAAATAAAAGCTACGCGAAGGAAAAACGATCAGCAACTAAAACAACGACTCTAATGGATCAAAACCTAACAAAACACACTAAAATACCAGATTGAATCTAAAGGTTGAATTTTTGTGGAGGATTTTCAATTTTGGGCAGAAAACAAAAACTAATCTAAGGTACTGAATCTCTCACCGAGCAACTTGGCGCTCTGATACCACCTGATGTATGCCTCCGGGTGCATAGCGTGCCTTTCATGCCCAGCCAGTATGGCGACGTGCCTTGCCCAATGAAAGCAGATCGCCTAAGCTGCCTAGGGCGTGGGCCTTGACCCAACGAGGGAATACACACCTTGGCTGCCATAGCAAGGCCATAAGAGTCCCATATGGCCCCAAAAGACTAGCCTGATGGGGGGAGGGTGGCTCTCCCTTTTAAGGTGGTATTCTCCCCCCTCCACAAGCAAGGTGGTACTATCATTCCCACCCTCTTATTTCGAGACCTAGCTCTGATACCAACTGATGCATCCCTCCCGGGTGCAAGCGTGCCCTTCATGCCCACCAGTATGGCGACGTGCCTCGCCCGGGCGAGCGGATCGCCTAATCGCCCAAGGGCGTGGGCCTTGGCCCAACGAGGGAATACATACCTTGGCTGCCATAGCTAGGCCATAAGAGTCCCACGTGGCCCCCAAAAGACTAGCCTGATGGGGGTAGGGTGGCTCTCCATTTTAAGGTGGTATTCTCCCCCCTCCACAAGCAAGGTGGTACTATCATTCCCACCCTCTTGTTTCGGGACCTAGCTCTGATACCCCACCTGATGTGACTTTGGGTCCCGATCTTTCGATGAGAGTGATAACTTCGATTTGGTGGAATTCACTTTGACGATCCGACTACAACGTACGGCGACGATGCGCCTTAGCAATCGCTAAACCAACTCCAAAAGGTTATTGATCTTACCGTTGGCACGATCAACCTGAACACGAGGTTCAATTCCTGCATGCAACCGAAGAACAAGCAAGAACAAAGGTAAAGGCAATCTGAAATTGCAAATAAAGATGAAGGATTGATAATGTAGGGTTCTAAAACAAGGAGCTTCTTAGACGGCTGTTGAGCACGTCTGGAAGACTCAAAATAGTAGCAATGGCTAAACTATCAAATAAACAAAACCCAAAACCTAAAGTACGGAGGTAGCAAACAATATATAGAGGTAAGTGGTGGCTAGGGAGCGGCTAGGGGCGTGCAGCAGCTATGGGGCGTGGCCAAGGGGGTGCCCTAGGGTTACATGGGCTTTGGGCCCAAAAGAACAGGTGGCGCAGCACCCGGAATTTCTGGCCCGCGACACTCTTCTACGATTTATTGTTGCTTCAAGATGAATTTGGCATTGGGGCTAGATCCATTGGAAAGTAGACTCGGAGATCTTTCAAACGTGTACTCATGGGCTTCCAGAAACCTCCGGAATCAAAAGTTATGGCCTTTTAAAGTTAGTGCTGTTGGTGAGGCCGAACTGGACTCAGACTTGTTCTCTTCCCAATCCGACTTGAACTTGATCTTTGGCCTAATTTTGGTCCACGAGGGTCCTTCTCCATAGTTCCTAAGTACAATCAAATCATCACAAGTATTACGTAGCATCCCATTCATATTATCACTAATGGGGAGGCTTAGGAACGCATTCACCTGATGATTAAACTATCGTGTGCGAGCCCTATCGTGTGCGAGCTCGAGTAGCCGGTCCTTGTATAATCGCAGCGGGTTCAAATTGATGTGTAGATGTGGCTGTATCCTTGGAAGTGATGTCCTCATCACATCCTCCCCTCCTTCACCTCCCTTGTGGTGGCTACTAGTTCCTTCCCCGTATCTCCATCGCTGTAGCCCTGGAGGTGGATGGTATTGGTGGGACTTTGGGCAGGAATTGGGTGGAGAGGGAGGCGAAGGACTCGCGATCTTGGAGGAACCGGTGACCTAATCGCTTCTTTGGGTCTCCAAGTGCAGGTATACCCCTAGGGCTATCCTTGGTGATGTTGTCTCTGCTTTAGTGGGGTGTTAGGGTGTTTTCCCTGGTGGTGGTGAGTCGGGATGACTGTTAGATTGTTTCTGGAATAGGTTCAGATTCGTGCAGTTTGCTGGTTCGGACTTCAAGATACATTTCGGGGCACCAAAGGACATTTCTAGAGAGATTGGCTATTGTAAAAGTGGTAGATCATCATCTTAAGTTTAATTAGAGACCAAGATCATGAATTTGGGTTGGGTGGTTCAAAAGTTATAGCCGTTTGATTACCTGCTGTCCAAAATCTGTTTCAGTTGGCAGTTGCTATGGTAATTGGCTATTTAGGGCTAATTAGAGGCCGAATCAAAATATTTCAACACCTAGAGAAATCTGAGAAATTTTTTGTATATTCTAAAAATATCCTTGTTTACTGAATTTGGAGTAATTTAAAAATAGTTATGAGGTTTTGAAGTTGACTGTCCATTGGGCAGTCAGTGCTGAAATCAGAGTAAAGATTCGAGAGGGTAGGTGGCATATTGGGAAATTGTGAATAACTAGAAAATTATAGAAATTCATGTTTAGTTTTATAAAGTATAGGATTTTATTTGTTTGGGCTTAGGAGCTAATGGTTGAGATCTTTCGACCTATGGAACAGCGAGTGGTTAGTAGCTTGTCGTGAAGGAAACATTAACTGGAGGATGGGCGCGTAGTACGATATGATTTTAATTGTTATATGTATTGTTTTGGCATGATTTTGAAGATGTTTTTGTGCTGTAGGTGGTGTGACTTTGGGTGTGACCTCTAGCTCATGCCCCACGTCTTCGTGCGTTAAAGAGCCAAGTATATCAAACAACCAAAGTTGGTTGAATTGAACTTTGGGTAAAATGAATGATTTACTATCTTTTTGAATTTATTTATGAGATATGGAATTGTTGTTTTATCATGATCGAAATGGTTATGTGATGGTGAGAACATGCTGTTTGTGGTTATTGGTTAGTATGGTTGCATGGTGAATGTAAAATTTGTGATATTATGCTGCATCATTTGTATTCATAACTAGAAAAGAATTCAAGCTAGGTCGGTGAGAAAGTCATATGTGGATATATGACTAATTCGGAGTACTCTGTTTCAAGACCTACCAAGTAGTCCCATCCACAGGGATGGATGGGAGTGAAACCTACTTGTAGGCCCCTCCACTGTGATGATAGGGAAATAAATGGTGTGACACAGAATGGTGTGCACTCAAGTTATAATGGTATAAGCCTTAAAGGGTGCATTTTTTAGCATGAAAGCATGATGTATTGAATGGATGAATTTCAAATGAGACTAACTGTTGACATTCACTACTTGTATGTTTATGGAAAATATTATATCATGCTGTTGAAAACCACTTGTATGTTCATTCTTGTATGATATACCTTGCTGAGTTTTTGAACTCATGCTTGTTTGTTTATGTATTATTTTAGGTACTTTGTTAATGACATTCATGTATGGGACTTAGCTTCACACTTCACAAATTATCACGCCATACTTGCTAAATAGCTTTGGAGCAATTTCCTCTCATTGAATAAATAGTAGTTCAATTTTGGATCATTACTAAGAGGGACACTGTGAGAATGAACTTTTTGGTTATGTTGTTTAAGCGTTATGTTGGTCCATGGTTAAACTATGTTATGTGTTGAGCTTAATCTTAACCTATCTTGATATGTGGATGTTGCTGAAATTAATTGCTAGAATGCCACCTAGTTGTTTTTTTACGCATGAGGATATTGAACTCGTGGTGGTTTACTTATCTATGCTCATGTTTGTGGATTCTCGTTTATTATTAGTAGCGAATGGTCACTTAGTATGCTTGCTGAAATTAATGTTTAATTGGAGTATTTTGTTGTGGTAACATTCAGGCAAGATTTGTGCCGGGGTGTTACACATCATGTTTCTTGTATGGTGAAGAAGGTCATTTGGCTAGGAGATGCCCTATGAATTGACAAGCGATGATTCATAGGAAGAGCAACATTATGTGCTTCAACTGTCACGACAAAGGTCACTATGCTAGTTAATGCCTACAGAAAGGTCAAGCATTTCCTGTAGCTACAACTATTCCAGAAGTCAGCTCAGTCAAATTCATAACACCAAGAGTGAGCAGTGAAGTTTCAAGAGAAGTTTGCCCAGAGAATCAGTTGAAGAAGAGGCGTTGGAACAAAGACACTATCTCGGACAACAAGGCTCAAGGAAGGAGTTTGCCCCCTAAAATCTGTTGTACCTATCATAAGCTTGGGCATTACACCAACAACTACCCTTAGAAGAAAGAGATCACGCCATTTTGCTTCAACCTCTACTGCACCCCTATGAAAACTCCAGTGCCAACACTAAATTGAGGAAGTATAAAACAATGATTTTACTTTGCACAATGTCATAACTCTATTTGTATAGAAAGGTGATTGGTTGAGAAATCTATATAAAGATTTCCTTATATAAAGAAATGAAGTAAAGATGTTAGATATGCTGGTACATGGCGTTTTGGAATAAAGGCATTATGATAAATAAAGAGTCATGTGTTTCTCTATGTATTCACCCTATGTAGATGGTTTACCTTATAATGATGCATGTGTAACGATGGCTAGCTAATGATAAGTAGTATAATAGTTGTTAGTTTGGAAGAGTACCCGTGGTTAGAGTATATCAGGAGTTTTTGTAATGATCTACCCAACATGCCACAAAACCAATGTTGGTTGAAAGGTCGAAGGCGAGAGAGTAGATTTTCATTTGAAAACAGTTCATGATGGTCAGTTAATGGTAATAACGCAAAAGTTGTTAGTTTGGAGGATGTACCAGTTATGAGAGAGTACTCAGATGTTTTTCCTGAGAATTTGTCTGGGATGCTGCAAGATCGACATATTAAATTTATTATTGAGTTAGTACCTGATACTATACCAATAGCGAAAAGATCGTATCGGATGCCTACTGATAAGTTGATTGTGATGAAGAAGCAGATTGAGGAGTTCCTAGAGAAAGGTATCATTAGACCTAATTCATCTCCTGGGGAGTGTCTGTTCTGTTCATCAAAAAAGAAGGATGAAAGTTTAAGAATGTGAATTGATTATCGTGCTCTTAGTGAAGTGACAATTAAGAATAAGTATCGATTACCCATTATTGATTATTTGTTTGATCATCTAAGAGGAGCTGGAATTTCTCAAAGATAGATCTTCGATCGGGATATCATCAGTCAAAGATCTGCGCAGAAGATGCACTGAAGTCTACATTTTCAACAAGATATGGATATTATGAGCTCACAGTTATGTCATTTAGACTAACTAATGCCCCCACATACTTCATGAATATAATGAATATATAAACTAAATTCCTGAATTTTTTATTTCTAACCAAATTTGTATATTTTGTGATAGAGTCGAATTCCTATGTGAATTAATTTGGTATTTTTATTTTTTTGTTCCCAATTTCAGTTATCTCAATTGTATTTAAGGTTGAATTTTCTGTAACCTACGCTGATATTACTTACGTCCACCAAATGGAATGCTAGATCTTTTTCTTTTTTTTCTCGAGTAACATGACAATTTTCTCAAAGTGTCTAAATAGTATAGGCACAGATAAAGGTCATGGTGAATGGTAGGGCCATAAAAACAAGAACGGCCCATTTTGGTTTGGTCGGGATCTAAAAAATGGGCAGACGACAACAGTTCTCCTCAGAACAGTTCAGCGGGTCTAGAATTTAATATTCTTCCCACCATGAAATTCTAGTGCCAGATAGCACTCAAATATTTCATTCATCTATCAGAACCCCACCCATCTGCTTGATATGGCATGGACCTGTGCACCTTAGCTTTAGCTGCTCCCTCCTTTCATTTATCTATAGGTTTGTAGACTACCAAGAAATGAAGAAATGTCACCAATTTTCTAATTATCTACATTGGTTAGTGCAGATTAAATTTCCCCCTAATTAAGAGCAAGAATTATTATGTGGAACATGGGTTCTTCTCCAAAGAGGCATTTATTTCTTCTAGGGAAGTAAGAGTAGAACCCTCAGGTCCTAGAGAATGAAATCTTTCACATCCTTCTGCCATTAGATGTACACCGAAAGAAAGTTGTGTTGGCATCATCCTCCAATAACCCATGTTTTGGCGCCAAAAACTTGAAGTAGGGTTTTCTGCTACAACACACTAGACAAACACCTAGTTCAGAGCATGCCAACTGATTTGACCCTACAATCATTAAGGAAAAGTATAAATTTGCTCTAAGCCAATCTCGCAAAGCAATCAGCTTAGATTTGAATAGCTAGAAGCCGATCATATCAAAATCAAAGGGTAAATCTGATAGTACCACCTTGCTTGTGGAGGGGAGAGAATACCACCTTAAAAGGGAGAGCAACCCTCCCCCCAGCAGGCTAGTCTTTTGGGGGCCACATGGGACTCTTATGGCACAGCTATGGCAGCCAAGGTGTGTATTCCTCGTTGGGCCAAGGCCCACGCCCACAGGCGATTAGGCGATCCGCTCGAGCGAGGTACGTCGCGCCACTGGTGGGCATGAAGGGCACGTTATTGCCCGGAGGATGCATTAGTTGGTATCAGAGCTAGGTCCCGAAACAAGAGGGTGGGAATGATAGTACCACCTTGCTTGTGGAGGGGAGAGAATACCACCTTAAAAGGAGAGCAACCCTCCCCCATCGAGCTAGTCTTTTGGGGCCACATGGGACTCTTATGGCACTGCTATGGCAGCCAAGGTGTGTATTCCTCGTTGGGCCAAGGCCCACGCCCAGGCGATTAGGCGATCCGCTCACGGGCGAGGCACGTCGCCATACTACTGGGCCGCGAAGGCACGCTTGCACCGGGAGGATGCATTAAAATCCAATTAACCGATCAAGGCTAACTGGAGGATAAAGGTAGATCGACTATGAAAAGGCGATGCGCTACAAAATCAGAATAAATCGAACCTGGGGGCGTAATCGACGAAGATCAATAATCGGCGATACACAACTTTTTTGATCAAGATCTGACTACAAGAAAGCTAAATTACTGAACTACGTAATGTTGGCTGATTGATTTGATTGTGTGTTTTTCTTTCTCTTCCCCTGGTTGATCATTTATTTTTATACTCATTGGCCGATCGAGTTCGATTACAATACGTCTTAAAAGTAGAATCCATATCAACCTCCATTTCCCTAATAATCTCCTTCGTTTCCAAATATCTACAAATCGTGTCCTATCCATATCCCGTTGATCTCGAACTGTCGATTTTAACTGCACCTACCAAATTTTAGTGCAAACATATGCCCCCATTTTTATAAGATAACTTGTTATCTTCCAAAAATTCTAACCATTGGCTTGTCCAACGTCGGCTTAGCAGAAAGTTCCATCAGCAACCACTGCATTAATGGCACCGTAAAAATCTCAGTGCATTTTTATTAGATGTGTCGCTTCAAAATTCTTCCCGCCATTTCAAATTTTTAACCGTGCTATAAATATGTGGCCCCCACTATCATTTTTATGCTTCCAAGCTCTCTGATCATCTAAAATCGGCTTCCTTCTTCTACTGTGCTCAAGCTTCTCAATCGGCTTTTTCCTCAGATCGGTTGAATGGCCCCAATTAGGTACTTATTCCGATTCCTGACAGTAATGACCAATATTGCCTAGGCCCGATAGGGAGTTTAGATACTGATATAGTCATAAATGAAGAAATCTCTAGACTCCCACTATCAGCTTCTGGTTATAACGTGGAGAAGTGGAGCAAGAGTTTCAGAGCTTGACCGATAGCACTCAAGGGGTGGAGGTCATGGTATATCCATGTATTGGCCCAAAAAAGAGAGATGTGGGAAAGAATGGGTATAGCGGAGTGTCTTCCCCTTTCTCTAGCTGATCGAAAAGCCAACGAGTCCTTAATGGCTACGGCTTGCTATTTCTGGTCGAACACATTCAACGCCTTTTTGTTCCGCACTGGCCCCATCGGCCCAACCCTTCTCAATGTAGCTTAGTTATGTTGCCTCAGGCCGGACAGCGAGAAGATATCGGCTTACAGTGGCAAGCTAGGATATAAGTTGATCCAGTCCAAGGGTGAAGGATGGAGCAAGTACATCTATAATAATAATGTGGATGGGCTAGTATCGGATGAAGAGCATGTCACCATTTTAAACTTATGGCTGGATAGGTTGCTGTTTTGTGGGGCTTCTCTTGGACCGACGCAAGTGTATCAATTGATAACAGAGCGCCTGGTGGAGGGGCATTAGCTTGCCCTGGGTAAAATGTTATTGGCGGCAGTTTATTAGATGATGTACACCATATGGAGTCGGCTATTCTCATGTTTTGCCAGTTTTGTCGTTGGCAATATAGGAGGGCCCTTGTGGTTTATTCAGATCTGGTTGTATTGCTTGTTTAACTGAACATTCGCTTTGGACTCTGAAGACACAGCGTTCCCTCGTGAAGATACTCTAGAAAATACAATCCTCCAAGTTAGAGCTAGCCGATCTTATGGCGAAAGATTCATCATGTGTTCAGGGAATAAAATGAAAATTACCTTGGTCGACCTAAAAAAATATTCATCATTCTTCCTACAACTGGACAGTTCAAATTTCGACTAGCAGGATTTCATCAGCTACAGTGGTGTAGCCGACTATCAGTGCCCATCTTTTCTTCATCTTAAGGCTGATAGCTTTTTGATGCCTTAGTTGACTTGGGACTCGTATAAAATTTTCACCTCCCCAAGAATACTTCATGTCGGCCTTAACACCAGAAATTGATCATATGAATTTTACCATCCTTCAATTTACGCTCGACAACTAGGCTTTGGTCAAGTTATTCCAAGCCTACCACTTCTCTATCGGCTTCAACCTAGAGCTAGAGTATGAAATGCTGTAGCAGCAAGCATTGTTCTGGAGATAGCCGATGAGCTTCAGATTGACAACTTGCCACATTTTTTCTTGAACTACCGTTGGGCGGGACAGTTTTCTGCTAGGTGGTCATCAATTGCAAAAGCTCTTTATCTAGACAGGACTCAGTTGGCTATTATCAGTAAATTTCTTCGTAACTTTCAAGAGCCAACAATAGTTCCTAGCAGTGACTCAAGTGAGAGCGATAGTTCCTTTGGTTACACTAACTCTTCTATAGATATCACCAGAGAGGTATCGACCTTTCAAATGATTTCCTCTTTTCTTTTGCCTAGTGCTGGCTACTAATCAACTTGTTCCTTTTGTGGACAAAGGCAGCTGGCAAAAAGGTCGCTACGCGCCCATCGAGTAGTGGCCATCCTAGCAAATGGCCGCATTAGTCAAGGGGCCTCACAGGCTACACTTCTGGCACCTTGGGGATTCAAAGTCCTTCGCTGTCGAAAATTGAAAAACAGCAGCAGTAGGTACGTATTTTTTTGACCGATGGGTACTTTTAATCTCTACTTTTCTTTATAATGCTAATCCTTGGCCGATTAATTTTAGAGAATAAGAAGGCCAAGCCCACTAAAGTTCCCACCAAAAAGGGCTCAAAACCTCAGGAGCAGAGTGCGGAGAGCTTCCCACATACATTAGCTGTTGGAGGGATAAGTCACTTCTGACAATTCTTCAAACAGAGCACAACAATTGGTTGGCTTACCATTTATTTTGTCTTCCAGCTAACTGTATCAGCACAAGTAGCCAACATCTTAGCAGACCTCCAAGGCACATCCTCATCTGCTCTGCCACTGTCTCTTCAGCCGATGCCATCGGCTCCAATGACCCCCCTTTCGGCATCATCCGACCCATTAGACTTGCTGGGCTTTACTTTGGATGAGCTAGATGATCTGGAGATCGTAGCGACAGATGACTATCCCACTGACATAAAGAAAATTCTTGAAGTTTCTATGGAAGCATCAGCTGCAGTTACATCGGCGCCTGGTATGCAAGAAAGGTTGAACAAGATTTTCCACCAAGTTATGCAGCTGAAAGCCGATCTTCTGAATGACACGCAGCCCCTCTAAATCGCAATGGCTACCGTGGAAGCCGACCTCCCTCCTGAGGCCATGAGTGCACTTTTGAACGTTCGTCACCTATACGACAAGAAAGTGGAGGTTGAAGCAACCAAATCTAGGATTGCTCAGAGGGAAGCTCAAGAGGTGGATCGGTGAATCTTGGACAAACTGGTGGCAGATGCCAAGGCCAAAAAGAAAAAAATTGATAAAGATACTCTAGCCCTCAAGTCGATCAAGGCCAGCATTCAAAAGCTAGAATTGGCCAAGAAGATATTGGAACAAGAGCTAGCCAAACTGCACAAGCAACTAGCTGAGGGCAAACCTAGCTTATCGCAGTAGCCACCTGTCTTAAGACCAGAAGCATGAAATTGGCCTAGTGGTGGCAAAGGTTAAGGAACAATTGGCAAAGATAATTTCTGTGCCTGACAGCGTCAAAGCAGACCAACAGATTGTTGACAAAATACAAGAAACCATTGCCAAGGCAGTTGTCGTGCTGTCAGCTTTGGGGGCAAGGCTTCCTGGGTCCAACTTGTAAACTTTTCACGCAGTTCTTATGATATAGTTGGCTTTTGAAACAATACTTTTGTAATGTTAACTTATTCTAATCGGTCGTTCAATTGATTATTTGTCTTGTCGTTCCAATTATCCATAGTTAATTACAACGAGTTAACTTGGCTTTAATAGATGATTTAGACCCAATCCATATGCTAGGATAATATTTTTTCAATTATTTTCCATTGATCACCTTGGGCAACACAGCTCCCTCCAACATTTAAAGTATGTAGGAATTTATGTCAACAAGCTGATTTATTCTGTATGGTCCCTCCCATGTAGGAGATCACTTACCAAATCGGTTATCCATAGAGCCAATGTGTAGTATAGTTTTCCAAACCATATCGGCTTCACTGAAGCATTTGGGAACAACCCTTTTGTTGTATGCCTTTGCGACTCTTATCTTGGTCTTCTCAATCCGATCCAATGTAGATAAGCGTAATTCCACCAAGTCATCTAGATTGTCGAGCATCAAGTCTTTATAATCCTAAGCTGATAACTTATTTTGTCTGGCCACTCGTACTGAGTCAATATTAATTTTCATAGGTAAAACAGCCTCTGACCATAAACTAGCTGATATGGTGACAACTTTGTTTACCCATGAAATACTAGCCGATATGCTCACAATGACTCCAACAAAATTGAGTGCCAATCCCTTGGTTTCTCATCAATTTTCCTTTTAATTAGCTTAATTATCATTTAATTGGATGACTCGGCTTGTCCATTAGCCTGAGCATAATAAGGTGATGAATTGAGCAACTTGATACCTAGGCTTTTAGTGAAATTTTGGAACTCCTCGGACATGAACACGGTATCTTGATCGGTCATAATAGTTTGTGGGATACCAAACTGATGAATAATGTGCTCATTGACGAATCCGATAGCCTCGACATTTGTAACATTCTTAAGGGGTATAGCCTCAACCCACATGGAAAAATAATCCGTTGTGGCCAAAATGAACTTATGGCCTTTACTGGAAGCTGGAAATATTTGGCCGATAATATCTATTCCCCATCCTTTGAACGACCATGGTTTGATGATCGGATGCAACGCCGATGCTAGTGCAAGCTACACATTGTCGAACTACTGATAAGTCTGGCATCCCTTATAGTATTAAAAACAATCCTCCAACATTGTTAGCCAAAAATACCCCGTGCATCTTAGTATCCATTTCATCTTATAGGCCGATTGATGAGATCCACAGATACCTTTGTGCACTTCTCCCATCGCTATTCTAGCTTCATTGGCTCCAAGCATCTCAGTAGCAATCCTTCCAAGGTTCTATAATACAACACCTCTTCTAGAACAACGTATTTTAATGCTTGTCGCCTAACCTTGCATTCTGTCGGCTTGGATAGATCAATCAAATATTCTTTTATCTTCATCCTTCAATCAGCAGCATCAGTATACATTATTGCTTTATCAACCGATTCAGGTTTTATACATTAGCTAAAATCTTTGTATCCTGATGCATGCTGGGCCAAGAAATTAGCCTTATTGTTCATTTCTTGAGAAATATGATCAATGGAAAATGAAGTGAACAAACCAATTGTTTCAAGATACTGTTCTAAATACTTAAACAATATCTCATCATAACATTGATATTCCATTTTTATTTGCTACATGATTAGTAAAGAATCACTATAGGCTTTAACAGCACCTACCCTGATAGTTTCTAACAGCTGTAGGCCTTTGAGGAATGCCTCATACTCTTCTTGATTGTTAGAACATCGTCTATTTAGCCGAAATACAAATTTGAAGTTATGTCCCTTGGTGAAATCAGCACTATACCAATGCCATCACCTTCTTGACATACTGATCCATCAAAGTACAGCTACCAAGGGGCAACAGAAACTAGATCGGCAATGGTTTTATGCCTAGTTATAAAATCAGCTCTCACTTGTCCTTTCACGGCCTTAGCCAATTCATACGATAGGTCAAACTCAATCAGCGCATAAGCCCATTTAGCAAGTCGACCTTGTAAAATCAGGGCCGATAACATGTACTTTATGACATCGGTTTTGCAGACCACTTTACAAGCCAATGCTAAAATGTAATGTCTTAACTTTGCATAAGCAAAATACAATGATAAGCATAATTTCTCGACGAAAGGGTACTTGATTTCAGCACCTAGGAGTCATTAACTTAAATAGAAAATCACCCTTTCCTTGTCATCGACTTCCTGTGCTAAAACTACCCCAATAGTCTCCTCCTCAACCGATATGTATAGCTTGAAGGGAACTCCTTTATGCGGCGCAGCCAATACTGGAGGATTGATCAAATATTCTTTAATTTCATCAAAAGCTTTTTGTTGATCGGCTCTACGAACAAACTCCTGATTATCCTTCAGCTTTAATAATGGGGTAAACGCAAGATTCGACTAGACAAATTTGAAATAAATCGCCGTAAATAATTGATTTTGCGGACTTACTTTTGCATCTCGTTTTTGCATGTCGGTGGCTTTATTTTCTTTATGGCTTTAACCCTTTGTTGGTTACCTTCGATTCCTCTCTCATAGACCATAAATCCTAAGAATTGTTCAGCCGACATGTTGATTGTGCACATGAGGGGGTTCATCTTAAGGCCATGTGCCCTTGTGTTCCAGAAAACTTTCTCTAAATCGGCCAAATGTTGCAAGTCATCTTTTCATTTTACCACGACATCATGAATATAGTTCTCGATGATATGTTCAATTAGATTATGGAAAAATAGGTTAATGGCCCGCTAGTAAGTTGCACCAGTATTTTTTAGGCCGAATGTCATAACCATCCACACAATCAACCCTGATGCACCAGGGCATCTGCAGACGATTTTAGGTATATCAGCTTTCACCATGAATATCAAGTTATATTCGGTGTTTCCATTAAGAAAGCTTGTGATTTTATTACCCGATGAATCGTTGATAAGTATATCGGCTATTGACATCAGATACTCGTCCTTTGGTGTGGCTTTATTTAAATCCCTAAAGTCTACACACACTCAGAGTTTACTATTTTTCTTCATGACAGGAACGATGTTGGAGACCCATTCAGCATATCGGCAAGACCTGATGAATTTGGCCTCCAATAATCACTTTACTTCTTCTTTAATAATATTGTGCAAAGCCAGATTAGAATGTCTGCGATACTGTTTAAACAGCTGATATCCCGCTTTATAGGTAGCCGATGTTCAATAAGCTGTCGGCTTAAACCAGGCATCTCATAGTACTCCCAAACAAAACAATCTTTATAATTCTTAAGAATTTCCACCAACTTTTCATTGTATGCTACATCTAGTATTGCACTAATAAAAGTAAGCCTCTTCCTATCACCTTCCCCTATGTCAACTTCTTCAAGCAAATCGGCAGAAGTAAAACCTAGGCCTAACATTTCGATTTCTCATATTTTTCCAATAACTGAGAAAATGATGGCTAGGTCTGTTGATCGGCCTTTGTGGTGGTGATCTTTCATCCTTGTACCATCTGCCAACTTGCGGGTCCCTGTTTGGCTTGACAGTCTTCGAATTCTTGCCACCACGATCAACATCTATTTGTAATGAGCCGATTGTTATCTTGAGGTTCTAACCACCATTCAAACTGGATTGGATGTCGACGCGTCTAGCCTATTTTGGTTCTTCGTACATAGGCTCTTTCCCCTTTTGCGAGCATTGCACCATGTTGATAGGGAACAGATCGACGTCTACTTGCATGGTCGTCTCATCCGCAAACTTTAGCCGACCATCTTCAATAGCTGACTGGATTTGTTGACACAAAATATTGCAGTCATTAGCGATATGAGAAAAAGAATAGTGCTGTTTGCAATACCTTCGCTTCTTAATCTCGTCAGCCGACGATATGACGTGTCCTTCAGGTAATCGTATTATTTTTTCTTGCAACAATAAATCAAAAATACGATAACACTTGGACACGTCAAATGCGTATTTGAACTTTGACTTATTTTTAGTCGGTTTAAGCCATGAACAGGCCAAGGATTTTTTGGAACCCTTAACCCATTCGGCTATATTCAGCTCTGCTTCATCATCCTCAAAGGACTCACTTGAACAATAATCGACCATGTTAATCATGATTTTTTCCTTATTATTACCATTTACTTTAAATTTATCGCTAACCTCCTATTGTCAGGGTACTGGCTTTCTTGAGCCGATACATGATGAAGCAGGTGACTTAGGTTAGTGAAGTCTTGTCCACCAAATTTTTCACGAAGTGGGGGAATCAACCCATAGAAAGCCAAATCGGCCAATTGATTATCGGGCAACGTGACACTAAAGCACCGATTTCAAACTTCCCTAAATCTTTTAATGTAATCAGTTATCGATTTGCTGAATTTCTAGTGGATGGAGCTTAGATATGAAATCTTGAGTTCCAAACTGCTAGAGAAAAAGTACTCATGGAACCAGCTTTCCAAATCATTCCAAAAATGAACCGAATTTGGAGGTAAACTACTAAACCAGGTAATAGCAGCTCCTAATAAAGATAGCGGGAACAGTCTAATTTTTAGCCTATCAGACTGAGCGGCTTTGCTACATTGAGCGATAAAACGTCCGACGTGCTCTAAGGTTGTGACCGAATCATCTCCAGAAAACTTGGCAAAATATGGAATTTTAAAATTATGTGGATAAGGCATACGATCTATGTAATCAGGGTATGGCTTTCTATAGCTGATGACTCTACCCTTCGGCTGTAAGTCGAATTGATCTCTTAGCATAGCAGAAATCAGGTCGGCCCAGTTGACGTTGTTAGTCGATACAGTACTAGGGTTGTGCTTACGATCACAACTGGCATCCTGCACCCCGAGTGCAAGCTCGGGCTGCCGATTGGATCAAGCCGATTGATATTGAGGGAATTGGCCGTATCCATCGGCTTTCCTAACCAGCGGTTCCGACAATGGGACAAAGGGTTCTGTATAAGTTACTACTCTATATGGAACCGAATTCCTACGTGGGATTGGTTCGTCCTACTGAGAGCTTCTATTAGATTCAATTGGTTGTGGTGCCGATTGTGGGAAGGCGTGGAATGGAGCTATTGGTGGAAAATTAGCCGACACATTCAATTTTGCGGCATCAGTGTATGCCTGGTAATGTGTGACCCTGCCAGGACGAGTGTTGCTAGGCAATAAAATAGTGGATTGAGTTGTCAACAAGGAAGGGGTTGGAACTGACAATTTTGCACCGTCCACTATTTTAGTGTTTTGCGCTATATAATAGACAACATATGTTGGTAGTGCTTTTGGTGGATCAAGCAGACGCCCAGACAAAGCTAGCTCTTGAGCAATACTTTTCATGCTATTTGCTATCGTCGGCTTGAGGGTAGTGGCCAAAGCCAATGATTGATTAATTAATGCATAATGCATACATTGCTCGATAATAGCCGATAATTCGGCTTGTGCAAGCATATATTGACTTACTTGGCCACTTGAGATCCCTACGTCATTGAGAGGGTTTAGCATCAGCAAAGCAGTCTTCTGGGTAACCCCACATCGGGTTTTTTGGTAGCAACCCAACATCATCTCCTCCAAAGCAGCTTTTCGATCTTCAATTTCTTTGCATTTCTTTAGGGTCAAATCGTCCGACGTGGGGACGATTATGGCTTCAGTGTTGAGGTCGGCTAGTGGAATCGATTTTCCTGAGAAAGACATCTTTCGTGGTCCCACTGGGCGTGCTAAGAGTGTGTTGGCGCCAAAAATTTGAAGTAGGGTTTTCGGCTACAGCACACTGGACGAACACTTGGTTCAGAGTGTGCCAACCGATTTAACCCTGCAATTGGTAAGGAAAAGTATAAATTCGCTGAAAGCTAATCTCACGAAGCAATCGGCTTAGATCCGAACAGCTAGAAGCCGATCAAATCAAAATCAAAGGGTAAATCCAAATAGCCGATCAAGGCTAATTGGAGGGTAAAGGTAGATTAACTCTTAAAAGGTGATGCGCAACAAAATCAGAGTAAATAGAACCTGGGGACGTAATCAACGAAGATCAATAATCGGCGATGCACAACTTTATTGATCAAGATCTAACTACAAGAAAGCTAAATTACAAAACTACTCCTAGTCGACAGAAAATAGATGAAAATATAGTGTTGGCTGATTGATTTGATTGTGTGTTTTTCTTTCGCCGCCCCTCACTACGACAGACTGCTTCATCCGTGAACCCCCATCACTGCCGGTAGGCCCGAGCCGGCAGTGATAATATTATCACTGCCAATTCTAAATTAAACTAGCAGTGATAAGATTATCACTGCCGGTTCTAACTTCAACCGGCAGTGATAAGAACAGTATAATTTTCCCACACGAGTGGAAGCAATATCACTGCCAGTTTTAGAGAGAGAACCGGCAATGATGTATTATTGCCAGTTGAACAGTATAACCGGCAGTGATAAAGTCATTTGTGCGGGAAACGACAGCAATATCACTACCGGCTTTAGAGATAGAAGTGGCAGTGATATATTACTATCGGTTCTAGAGAAAAAAACAACAGTGATAATATGTCACTATATATATCCTGGCTTCCTTCCCCAACCTGTCCAGAATAGAGAGGAGCTCTGTTCTTGCTCGATTGGGTGGAGAGGGGCGAATTTTTGCTCTCAAATTTGGTGGAATTCGTTTCTAACTCGTGATCTAAGGTTCATATCTTGATGAACATTTCTTTGGTAGTTTATTTAGTTGGATATTACGTTCTATATTGTTGTAGGTTGTGAGAATTATTGATTGCATAGTCAACACAATTAAAGCTCTAATCTAGAGGCTAGATTTGAAATTACCAACTTTTATATGTATAGTGATTGGTGAGATTATGATGTAGGTTGAATTTAAGTATTTAGAGGACTAAATTAGTGATTGCATTTAATACATTGACTGAATTTAAATGTGGTAGCACTTCATAATTAACTATTGTTTAATCTACTTACTTAAAATTGTTTCTTTATTTCGTGTATGTTAATTTAATACTTCTGTAAGTAATGTAAATTTGCTGGATGGACCATTATATATAACTAATAGCAATTATTTAATTGATTTTACAATCGAGATTTGGATATGATTTATAAGTAATGAAAATTTGTAGATTAATTAGAAGTACATAACAAATTAAATGAATGAAACAATTTGTGAGCACTCGTTGATTTACTGATATCTTATTTATTATAAATATTTGTAGATGAACCGAAGATGGATGTATAAAGCGGATCGTCGCGATAGAGAGTACTTTAACGATGTTAATAGTTTTCTGAGCGCGGCTGCGGCATACAAGTCAAATAAGCTGATGGACTATATTTGTTTCCCGTGCGTCGATTGCAAGAATGAGAAGCAATTTTCTAACCTTGAAGCAATTCGTGCACACTTGCTTCGAAGGGGTTTCAAGCCTGCCTATACCTGTTGAACCGAGCACGGTGAAGATGAGATTGTACATGAAGGGCATCTGATTGATGATGATGAAGACAATGACTTGACTGCGGTCGAAAATACATTCGTCGACACCCATGAAGACACGTTCATCGATGTCGGTGTATTCTACACCGGTGTAACAGCCCAATTTTCATCAATCCGGTAAGCGAGGCTTGTCATGCTAACATCTTCCATAATGTCATTACATCCTCATTTAATTATAATCATACAAGTGTTAGGACCTTCATCTTGCATGAGGAGGGAGTAACAAAACCCCAACAAATCATTTTCCAAAACTGCACACATGTTATTTCACCTTAGTCAATGACATGTGGGCCATGTTCATAAGAAAGAGGAGAGTAGGCTGCACATATCTACTATAACACTTCTCACTTTACCTACCTCTACCCACTTACCTAACATGGGACCTACCTTGCATAGGAACTTGTGGGCTGCACATCCTATCCATGCCTTTTCTCACTCCAATTACTCATACCCACCCTTTTCTCACCCTATGACATGTGGGACCTAGCCCCACATGTAAGGCATGAATGGGCAGCCATATATAAGGCCCTAAACATTGGTTTCTCCTCCCCTTACCTGCTCATTTGCTCCTCCAAAACCAGAAAAATAGCAAGCACCTTGATGAGGACATCGCCAACATGTACGTGACCGCTGTCTCTCCTTCCTCTACGACGTCTACTTCCCGGCCTTGGCGCGTTTTTCTACGTCGCAAGGAGGCCTCAATCCACATGCTCGGCCCATCGAGACTTCCTCAGTGGACCGGCACCTCAATCCCACACCCCAAGGATGGCCCATGCCTCCAGGATGGCCCAAGATCAAGCCCAATTTGTCTCCGAGTCCGGTTCGGCCATCCAGGAGCAGCAGTACTTCAAACGGAAATAACTTGGGCTCCCGGACTCCGTTTTTAGTGTGCGACCACCCGTTTGAAAGGTATCGAGATAACCTTTCCAATGCATCTGGTCCCAAGACCAAATACCTTATGGAACGTCGGGAAATCACTGAACAATCAAGCAGTCCGAATCTGCCAGGTGCTGCGCCACCTTATTTGGGCCGTGGGCCTTGTAATTTGTTGGAGGGGCCTAGGCCCAGGTTGAGGACGTGGGAGCAAACCCTAGCACGCCCTCCACCTTGGCCGCCACCCCTTTGGCCATCCCTTCTCTTCCTCCATTATAAAAACTAGCCGCCGCCATCACCTTAGAAGAGGTTTTGTTGTGTTTGGTAAACCCCGTGTGCGTCCCTCCTCGTGTTTGCGCATGTCGACTAGACCGTCCGAGCCGAGAAACAGAACCTCAACTTGTTTCGTTTGATTTCAATACTATCTATTCAGATTGCTTCATGCTTTGCTCTTGCGGGTTCTCGATTTCTTGCAGGAACAATTGATCGTTTGGATCTTGTCTCTGTGTGGATTGGCAATGCGATTGTGAAGCTCCCAACCTGCTGGTAGGAAGCCCTAGATCGGTGCCATCATCATCCCCAAATCGACGTATCATCATCTCACCGAAAGATCAGGAACACCCGTCCTCATCAAGTGGTATCAGAGCTCAAGGTTGCTCGGTGAGATTTCCTCTCAATTCTGATTTTTTCACCTAGAGTCCAGAAAAGAACCGCAAAAAATTAGTAGATTTGTTTTCTATCCGAGCCAATATGTGCCCTAACTTTTACTACTTGTTCTTGGTTTGTTGAATCGTCGGATGCATAATCGTGTCTTTGCTGGTTTTAGAGTCTAGTTCCTTTAGAGTTTCGAGTTCTGTTCACGTAATTGTTCAGTGATTTCCCGACGTTCCATGAGGTATTTGGTCTTGGAACAAAAGAGGCCAGTGCAACAAAAGAGCCGCGCTGTGAAAGAAAAAAAAAGAAAAGAGAAGAAATTCTGTGAGCAAAGGAGAACAAAAGGGAGCTTTATCATTTTGGTGCTGCATATTGAGGATCCTAGCCTATATTTATCTTGTTTGTTCAAAGACCTTCATCTTTGTTCTGTGACTAAGTCTGTGATTAGGCTCGCGTCTCTAGCACGGTCTAGCCTAGGACCAGCATTGTACTGATTTTGAACGATTTTTCAGCTTACTTTGGATCAGTGGTACTAGTTCCTCCTTTGCTACATATTATTGCATGTCCAAGCTCCACCATCTTCTGACCACACAGGTTTCGGAATTTGCAATCGCTTGCCACATCGAGGACTTGTAAGAACTTGGTAGAAGCTGGAGCGTGTGTGAGGCTTGCCACTTCATACCACCTAGTAGTTGATAGGAAAATATATACTTGTGTATTTTCTTGTTCTTCTACTAACAATGACAGGACACATCACCAGACGCCGTGAGAAGAAGTGTACTGCAATTGCTCCATCTCCTTCTAGTGATGGTTATGAAGAATATGATGAGTTCGATGCTTTTATTGATTTGAAACATTTACAACAAGGTAAGATGAAGGTAAAGGAATACTATAGAGAATTTAAAACCTTGTTAAAACTTAGTGGGTTAAATGAATGTGATGAGATAATTGAAAATAGATTTTTGAATGGATTAAATAAAGAGATTCGGGATATTCTCATTGATGACACATATAATTCTCTTTCACAATTGTTTAAATGTGCCATTAGAGCTGAAAATATGGTACTTGAATCATTGAAAGAATTTTTAGCTTCATTAGAGACACCCGCTGTTGCTCCTCCTCTTGTAACTAACACTTCGCAGGAAGGTAAGCATTGCCGAGAGAAGAAGAATGAAGACAAGAAAAAGGAGAAAGATGAGAGCATTGTTGCCACATGTGCAAATGAAGGTCAAACCATTGAAATCACACCTACATCAACTGAAGAGGACGTACAAGGTAATACAAAAGGTGATGCACCTGCACATGGTGAGAATATTTATGAGCTAAATTTGTCTACTACTCATGTTATTAAAAAGCAACCATTAGTGGAACTCATAGGTGATTTTCCTTTGTCACAAGAAGATATGATTGCTAGTTCTTGTGATAAAGAAGAGTTGTCTTGATAATGTTTCACTTATATCAACTCCACAACTAGTAAATGAACATGAAACTTTTACTTGTGCCGATAATAGACATGTTCTTCACATCGCTAGAGAAAAGATGAGCTTAAATGGATGTCTTCTTTAGATACTTTAGGTTACATTGAATTTAAAACTCTATGTGATCTAAATAATTTAGAGGAGAAGCTTGCTCTTCATTGCAATTTGCCATGCTTACAGAGAAATATTCTTCATGTTATTGGCCAGTATAATGAGAAAGGAGATTATATGGTTCATCGTGTTTACATTTGTTCTTCCCCCATTACTTCGATGACAAAGGATGTGCCTGTTGTTTCGCCCGTTGTTTCCACTAACCTTTCACAGGAGCTTGTCATGGAGTCGAGGACGACTCCAATTCAAGAAGGGGAGGATGATGAGGACATCGCCAACATGTATGTGACCGCTGTCTCTCCTTCCTCTACGACGTCTACTTCCCCTACGCACGGTGTTTTTTCTACGTCGCAAGGAGGCCTCAATCCACATGCTCGGCCCATCGAGACTTCCTCAGTGGACCGGCACCTCAATCCCACACCCCAAGGATGGCCCATGCCTCCAGGATGGCCCAAGATCAAGCCCAATTTGTCTCCGAGTCCGGTTCGGCCATCCAGGAGCAGCAGTACTTCAAACGGAAATAACTTGGGCTCCCGGACTCCGTTTTTAGTGTGCGACCACCCGTTTGAAAGGTATCGAGATAACCTTTCCAATGCATCTGGTCCCAAGACCAAATACCTCATGGAACGTCGGGAAATCACTGACAATCAAGCAGTCCGAATCTGCCAGGTGCTGCGCCACCTTATTTGGGCCGTGGGCCTTGTAATTTGTTGGAGGGGCCTAGGCCCAGGTTGAGGACGTGGGAGCAAACCCTAGCACGCCCTCCACCCCTTTGGCCATCCCTTCTCTTCCTCTATTATAAAAACTAGCCGCCGTCATCACCTTAGAAGAGGTTTTGTTGTGTTTGGTAGACCCCGTGTGCGTTCCTCCTCGTGTTTGCGCGTGTCGACTAGACCATCCGAGCCGAGAAACAGAACCTCAACTTGTTTCGTTTGATTTCAATACTATCTATTCAGATTGCTTCATGCTTTGCTCTTGCGGGTTCTCGATTTCTTGCAGGAACAATTGATCGTTTGGATCTTGTCTCTGTGTGGATTGGCAATGCGATTGTGAAGCTCCCAACCTGCTGGTAGGAAGCCCTAGATCGGTGCCATCATCATCCCCAAATCGACGTATCATCATCTCACCAAAAGATCAGGAACACCCGTCCTCATCACACCTTCTTCTCCAACCTCTTGCCATTCTCCCCCACAAATCCCCTCAAATCTTGAGTTTGAGCTTGTGTATGTTATACCACATCGAAGCCAAGAGCAAGAGCTTCAAATCCATCCAATTGGATTCTTGAGGCACCAAGTTTTGGGTGAGTGGCAATCAATTTTCTTTCTCACCATATTCTGAAAATTTTGGCTATTGTAACTCATTTCTTCCTTCTCCATGGAATCCATTATCACACATTGAATCGGGTCGCGCATGTTGCATGGAAGCTTGAGGAGGAAGGTTAGTTGTTGTTGCAAGCACGAGCAAGTGAGGTCATCGTCGTCTACACGAGCTAGGAGGAGACGAACCGCGAGAATCGGCGTTGTGACACCTTTTGTCATTCCCTTGCCGAAACCAACCTTCACCAAGTACAAAAAGCAACATTGTAGTGGTAAGAATCTACCATAGTCCATCCCTTTTACACCCTAGTCCATTCCTTTGAAGTGTAAAGGACAATAGACAAATAGCCGATTTAAACCAGAACGCCTAACCCGGATAGTCCGGGGATTTCATCCGGATAGTCCGGACATGGTAGAACTCGCCAGACCGAGAGGTCCAACACGGATACTCTGGTGTTTTATCCAGATACTCCGGATAGGGCAAAATACGCGAGACCGAGGGGGTCAACCCGGACACTCCGGGGTTAAAAGACCGGATACTCCGGACATAATTCAATAAAAAGCCCTAAGACTTGAACTTTTGACGCAAAATTCAATTAGTATGTTCATATTATCATTAGTACTACACATCATGAGCATTTCATGCATCTTTTAATTATGTGCACCATTGGAGTTCTTGATTTGGTGTTTATGGATTTGGATTTTCTCATTAGGTGTTGACGCTTCGGAAGGCACTCCCGAGTATGACTACGCCTTCGAAGTCAAGAACGAGCAGCAAGGCACTGCTTTACTCCTTGACCATGATTGCTCCTACTATTTGAAATTTACATTTTTGGAATTATTTTATCAATTGCATGCTTACTTTCAACTACAATTATGATTGGGTAGAAATCTTAGCTATTACCACATTGTGATGTTATTCCCTTATCATGTTCTTTCCATGTCCATTGTCTCCCTAGGTGGTTGGTTTATTACACTACTACAGAACGGCACATTACTATCGCTTTATCTGTGTCGGTTCTTAAGTTTTCAGGAAAAAACGATTGTGATAGATAACTTCGGACGGGGTGTTAGTAATAATCATTATCGGTTCTGAGATTATAGTGATTGTGATATGGACTCGACATATCCCAATCGGTTCTCAACTAACAAGCGATAGTGATATGGACTGTCACCTCTATCGGTTCCAAGAAAATAAACGATAGTGATGATCACGTATATATCACTATCGGTTCTTTTTATAGAAGTGATAGTGATGTGGGTATACATCACTATCGGTTCCAAAAAAGCGATAGTGATGTTCACGTGATCATCACTATCTCTTTATGGAAAGAACCGATAGTGATAACCGTGGAAATCACTATCGCGTTTTAGTTGAGAACCGATTGTGATGTGCCTCGCTAGGTTATATATACCACTCGGGAACAAGATCTCTGTTGTTGTTCGAGAGGAGATTTCTCCGCCGCCAGTCAAGAAAACAGCTCATATTCGTGGCAGGAAGCAAATACTTGGATGATAAAATTTGAAGTCCTCAAGGATAGGTGTTAAGAGGGCAAATTTGAAGCCTTATCTTGAGGAGATTCCTTCTTTTTACCCTCGTTTGCTGTTTTCTTCAAAATGTGAGCAATCCGCCTTTAAATTAAACCCTTCAATTTTGCACTAGGTAATTTTGATACATCGTGAATAAAGTTTAAGTTGCCTTTGGAATTGAGTATATGCTATCGATTTCACACTCTCCATTAATTTGTCAAGCACACATCTATTTAATTATTGTAGTGCTCTTGTTAATATGGAATTATTGTTAATTTCTATCATGTGATAAATGCTAGAGTTTAGGCTTGGAACCTCGTCTCTGTTCGAGGATGCTTGTTTATAAATATGCGAACAAAATGGCATATTTATAAGTGAGCGATCTCGAATTGTCCACGTTTTTAATTGGGCGATTCGAGGATATGTGGTTTGGGCAAGTTCTGGTGTGTTGTACAACTCGAGTAGATTTGATAGCGTCTCCTGGTGTTCTCCATATACACACCCTCTTGACCTGTTGTCGAGGCGTGTATATGGAGAACAGCGAGATGATCTTCTAATTTTCTCTCGAGTTGTACAACAACTTAGGAACTTTTCCTAACCACATATCCTCGAATGGGATTAGGACCTAACCTATTTAGAGATTAGGAGTCATCGTTGGTACCCTTGTTTTGTTTTGTTGTAGTCAAAAGATTTGCAAGTACTACAAGAGCTATATAATTAGATTATTTGATATCATTGTTGATGTTAAAAATGTAGGTCTCCTATGTAAGGAATTCAAAGCACTAAACCGGAGAAGAATCTAGATATCGATCGGGAGTACATATTTTACATATCTTGGAACCGTCCTCTATTTACATAAGGTAATATTAACCTAAATGATGTCTCAATATTTCAAATAGCTAGCTAGGTGTCTCAATATTTATTGTGCGAAGTTTAATTACAGATGGACCGTAAGGAATGGATGTATCGTAAAAGTCGTTTGAGTGCTGAATTTGAGAGGGTGTTAAGGAGTTCAAAAAATTGCGAAGAGGACATTGTGAGGAGGGTGTAAACTTCATATATTGTCCTTGCATTGATTGCACCAATCGAGAAGATTTAACAACTCGGCTCAAATCGAGGACCACGATTCGGCGTGGCTTTGTGAGGAATTACACGTGTTGGATCCATCACGGCGAGACAGTGGTACCTTCCGGTGTAACGAAGATACGGTGGAACCGGATGACGAGTTGCAGATGATATGTTTGAGGATGAGAATTTGGAGCAAATGTTGCGGGATGTGGAGGGTAATTACACGGAAAGAGAGTTGAAAAGTTTAAAAGCTTGATGGAAGATTTATGCCAAACCGCTGTTCACAAAGTTGCAAAGCGGAATACACCAAGTTGGGTTCGGTCCTTGCATTGTTCGAATCAAGGCAAAACACCGTTGGACGGATACAAGTTTCAATGCACTTCTAGTTCTTCTATCGGATGTGCTTCGAATGAAACGAGTTGCCAACAAGCATTTATGAAGCGAAGAAGCTATCATGTCCCATGGGAATGGAAATAGAAAGGATACATGCATGTCCTAATGATTGCATCTTGTACCGTAACGCATATCGAGCTGCACGTTTGTCCAAGCAGCGGTGTGCCCTGTACAAACAAAAGGAGAAGCGTAACGACAAGAAGCGTAAGAGCCGAGGCAACGATGGTGAAGAGGTCACTAAAGGTGCACCGCCAAGGTATTGTGGTACTTGCCCATCATTCCCGTCTTGGCGGTTGTTTGCAAATCCCAGAGAGGCAAAATTGTTGTGTTGGCATTATGAGTCTCGAAAGGAAGATGGCAAGTCGAGACACCTCACTGATTCGGCTCAATGGAGAAACATCGATTGGAAACATGAGGAGTTTGGTGCGAAATGAGGAACATAAGGTTTGGGTTGAGTACCGATGGAATGAATCCGTTTGGTAACATGAGCGGCCGCCACAAAGACGTGGCGATTCATTGTGTATCTACAACCTCCTCCTTGGTTGTGCATGAAGCGGAAGTATATCATGATGTCCTTGCTAATCTCGGGACCCAAACAGTAGGAAATGATATTGATGTGTACCTTGCACCATTGATCGAGGATTTGGTACAATTGTGGAATGAGGGGTCGTGGTGTGGGATGCATACAAAAGAGAGTATTTCACCCTCGAGCTATGGTATTTTGTACCATAAATGATTTCCTAGCTTGGTAATTTGGCGAGTCTGATCTGAAAGGAGCCAAAGCGTGTCCTATCTGTGAAGAGGAGACCGAGAGCCTATGGCTACCGAATTCCAAGAAAACCGTGTATATGGGTCACCGTAGGTTTCTACCTCGAAGTCATCGATCTAGTAAAATGGATGACAAATTTGATGGGAAGAGGGAAGTCCGTTCGCCCCGCACCTATGAGTGGAAGGCAAGTATATTCACGTGTGGAGGATATTGAACTTGATGACGGAAAGAGTCGTAAATCTGTTCGTACTAGGACAATTTGGAAGAAGAGGTCCATATTTTGGGACTTGCCGTCTTCGAAGGAGTTAGATGTCCGACATTGTATTGATGTCATGCGTTGAGAAGAATGTCTGCGACAATTTGGTTGGTATCTGCTGAACATACCGGGAAGACCAAGGATGGTGTGAATGCTCGTCGCGACATGGCCTACATGGGAATCGTGGCCAAAGCTTGCGGTGATAGAGGAGGATGGGAAAGGTCCGTACATCCCCGCCGCATGCTACACCTGTCCAAGAAGGAGAAAGAAGATCTCGCAAATGTCTCCAAGGTATTAAAGTTCCATCGGCTACTCATAAACATTAAGAAGCCGGTGTCCATGGATGATTTGAAGTTGTTGGGCATGAAGTCCCACGATCGCCATGTCTTGATGACCCAAATGCTCCCAGTTGCTATCAGAAATATTCTGCCTGAGGATGTCAGGTTTGCAATCACGAAGCTCAGTTATTTCTTCAATGCGATCTCCTGCAAAGTTATTGACCCTGATATGCTAGACAACTTACAGAGTGAGGTGGTGCAGACTCTATGTCAGCTTGAGATGCATTTCCCACCATCGTTCTTCGACGTCATGGTCCATCTTGTTGTTCACCTTGTCAGAGAGATTAAGATATGTGGCCCGCATTCTTCGTTACATGTATCCGTTCGAGAGGTACATGGGTATATTAAAGTCCTCGTGAGGAATCGGTTGAAACACGAGGGTAGTATTGTGGAAGGTTATGGGGTGAAGAGGTTATTGAGTTCTGCGTGGACTATCTCGGGAAGACAAGCAATCGGTGTTCCTCTATCTCGCCATGAGGGCAGACTATCTGGCAAAGGAACTGTTGGGGCGAAACTAACGAGGCCACAGTTTGATATGTATTGCAAAGCGCATCGGCGATCTTTGCAAAGACAGATAGAAGTTGCGGGGTATATCGAGCGGCACAAGTCGATTTTACGAGAAGAGAATCCACATATGGATGAGCTTTCCATCATGCGAGAACACAACGATAGATTTCTAACATGGTTCAAACAGAGGCGAGGTCTCGTTAGTGATACTATCAAATGGTTGGTGACGGACCTAGATTTAATGTACGATACATGGCAGGGTACGATATTAATGGGTACACCTTTTACATCGAAAGTCGATCTAAGAGTCTTGTTCAAAAGCAGTGTGTCGGCATAGATGCTTTGTCCGATGAACATCATCGAAAGGAGGATCCTCAATGGCAATGAACTCTTATTACGGGTGATCGAAGAAATTTGGGAGCTCGATTACGGAATATACCAGATTCCATTGTTCGATGTAAGTGGGTGGGACTTCCACATGGAGTGAAGGTCGACAAGAGAGGTTTTACTCTTGTGGATCTCAACAGACTCGCCTATAAAGATGACCCATTCAGACTTGCGAAGCAAGCAAATCAAGTCTTCTATGTGCGTGATCCGCCAATCCGAGGTTGCACGTCGTCCTTTATGGTAAGCGGCGGATCGTTGGTGTCGAAAATGTCATAGATGAAGAAGAATACGACCAATTCGATGAAATACCTCCGTTTGCGGATGGGGCCTGTCTTAGCGGTGACAACGACACACATGGAAGAAATTATATGCGTGTAGATCATCAAGAAGGGTTATATTGTAAATAAAAGGAGTACATCATTGTATCAGTTGATATGTGTTTGCAAAGGTTATGTGTACGTATGAAACTTTCACAAATTTTGTCAATGCATTGTGGTATGTAGCTACTTAATGGAATGAAAAGAAGGCACTCTACATCAAATCATTTAAGGAATTTTGAGAATACTTGGACTTTATTTGAGAAAGATTTGACTTTTCTACTCTTTGACCAAAAGTATGCCTACAAAGTGAATTTGGGCTTCTGTTTTCAATGCTTACTCATTTTGCCAAAATCCTTTTAGAAAAGATCGTAGTATCACAAAGTATGTTTACGCAAACTTTCAAATAATTCCAACTATGTGTGCAAAAGATATGGCCTTTTCACTCTTTGATCGATATATCTCAGAATTCAGACTTTATGGTTTGTCGGAAAACAAACAATGCCTATATTTGTATCGGTTCTTATTCAAAGCGACACATATACATAATCATTTGTATCGGTTTTGTAATAAAACCGATAGTAATATTATCCTTCGATTGTATCGGTTTTACTTTAGAACCGATAGAAATATCACTCCTAGGGTTTTCCTTAGTACAAGTATTTCTATCGGTTTTCTTTTACAAACCCGATAGAGATACTATAATTGTATCGGTTTTAGTTGAAAACCGATAGGAATATGCCTCGTGGTTTTCCTTAGTACAAGTATTTCTATCGGTGTTTTTGGAAAACCGATAGTAATGAGGAGAGTGAACAATATTACTGCTGCTCCTCCATTTTTGCCCTAGCTCCCGCCCACGC
This sequence comes from Guadua angustifolia, assembly GCA_036346375.1. NCBI lineage: Eukaryota > Viridiplantae > Streptophyta > Magnoliopsida > Poales > Poaceae > Guadua > Guadua angustifolia. The sequence continues at coordinate 46,089,321 of CM070502.1, read as the reverse complement.
TTCAATTGCTCCCGCACCACGATTTCTTCGCCTCCACCGCCAACGCCGCCGCAAGCCTCCACGCTCCCTCTCCTCCTCACGCCGTGCACTCTTCCCCGCCGCCGAATCCCCCCACGCCGTCGAGTCCTCCCCGACACCGACTCTTCCCCACGCCGTCGACTCTTCCCCACGCCGAAGTCGCCCCCACGCCGACTCCTCCCCGCCACGACTCTTCTTCCCACGCCGTCGACTCCTCCCGCACCAATCACTTTGGTAGATTGTCTTCGCTCGGCTCGGATCCGCCACGAGTAAGGAACTTTACTCCCCTCTGTTGGTATTGTGTCGATGGACCGATTGAGAAATTTGGGGAACTAGCCATCGAGCTAGAGGCTGTTTTTCTTGATCCGAAACACCGAAGTTTGTTATCTCTTTGCCGCTCAATGATGATTCAAATAGTTGAGATTATATTGATCTCGCTAGCTAGTGAATGCTTTCGTAGTTCAAAGACTGTTTTAGATCATTGTGTTTAGACTTCATCTTGGCCTTGTTGCTTCGGATATGTGCTATGTCATCCCGTGATTAGTTACATTACATGGCTTGAATAGCTTTGTTATCATCGGTACATTCGGAACTTATTGTTACTAGTCTGGTGCCCGTGTGTTAGACCATTTTAATCTTTGTCTTGCTGTTCGAGTTTGTCATAAGTCCATAATCGAAGTTCTAGTGAATCAATTTTCTTAAAACAAGGCTGAATTTTGTAGATTCACCGATTTGATTGATATATTCGTGATATATCTTGCTGAAATTGGTGTTGGAGGGCTCATTTGGAGCAACCCATCAATTTATGAAATCTGAGAGCAAAATTGCTAAATCAACCATGAGCGAGATCTTTGGTTTGTTTAGTTTGTTTATTATCCATGCTAGATGCTATGCTTATTTGTGATCAGATCATGAATTACTTTGCTTACAAGCCTGTTCCTGTTGAAGTCATGATTTTATCATATGTTCCTGGCATAATGGATAATGTGTGCTTAGTTATATATGGGTTAAGTCATTGTTTCATTATGCTCATACTGCAAATATTTCAACAGTCCAGAAACCAAATTTCCAAACTTCAATTATGAGTTTAGTTTAGCAAAAGTGGACTTCTGATACCAACAGTTTGCAAACTACCAAAACCTGATGTTAAGCCGTATATGTGTTGTTGCTATATATGTGGATTACCTTATACCGTTGTCTTAGTTTTAACAAGCGCAACATATATGGTCTTATTTGTCCTTATATGATTCTCAATTCGATTTTTCTATGCTTGGTGTATCTCTTGGATAGTCCCGGTATTTTACAAAGTTAGCCTTCGCAAAAGTATTCATACATTTCTATATAGCATAATCTTTCCATATCAAGATGATTGCTTGTTCATATATCAAATGATGGCTTGTAGCAACTTTTGAGTATGCCATGGTATAGTTATTTCAATCTTAATTGCATATTACTTTTTTATCTCAAAGATATGTTAGAGTTTAGGTTGCGTAACCTCGTCTCCCGTTCGAGAGTGCTTAATTATAAATATGCCGAATAGCATATTTATAAGCAAGCGATCTCGAATTGTCCACGTTTTTGGGCGATTCGAGGATATGTGGTTGGACAAGTTCTGAAGTGTTGTACAACTCACGAGTAGATTTGATGGCGTCTCCCAATTGTTCTCCTGATACACACCCTCTTGACTTGTTGTCGAGACGTGTATCCGGAGAACAATGGGAGATGTCTTCCAAATTTTCTCTCGAGTAGTACAACGGCTTAGAACTTGCCCTTCCCACATCCTCGAATGGGATTAGGACCAAACCTATTTAGAGGTTAGGAGTCATCGTTGAAGATCATTCGCTTTCTCTTTTGTTGTCAATGAGCTGTTGCTTTACATGATTTATTGTCAACTTCACATAATTGCTATGAATTGCTTTATCTCATGTCAAATATATGACCATGTCGATAAGAAAACTGAAAATGTCGCAACTAGAGAGCATCGACTCATCGCCGACAGTAACCGAATTAGCTGCTCTGAGGGGCCGAGCGAACTTCAAGTGTCGAGCCGAGCCAACTTCCAAGTGTCGAGGGGCCGAGCGAACTTCAAGTGTCGAGCCGAGCCAACTTCCAAGTGTCGAGGGGCCGAGTAAGGTGAGGAAGGCCCGAGGACCGAGTAAAGGGCCACAGGAGAACACCGCAGTTCTCGATTCAATGCCACGGGGTTTGCACGGGTCCTCCTAAGTACAAGGGGCGATACCGCTCATTCCTCGGCCAATTGGTGAGGAGAGGTTGCCATAACAGTTAAGGACCGGAGAAAGGAGGTCACGAAAGCGTAAGAACCGGTGTGGGACGAGGTGAAGGGCAAATGGATTATACAAGAGGAGGATTTAAACAATGCCAAAGTGATGCGCCATGAAGAGGATGGGTGTGGCTTTGAGGCACTTCGGGGCTACATGCATAGTGAGTACGTCTTTGAAAGGCCTTACACCATTCGAGAAGTATCCGTTCGTGACTCGATGTTTGGGAGGAGTTCACGAGGATCAAGGGTACGCCCGAGGTGGAGGAGCCGAGACGAAGAACATTGGTATCGAGGCGAACACGCACCCGCACCACCTCGGTTGAAGTGACTCTGAAGGAAGAAAGCGAGATGGGCGCGAAAACCGAGGAGTGCGCGAACTCCGGACAGCGTTGCCTTACTCCCACATATGTGAGGAGCGCGCGTGTTGGGTATTAGCGAGGACAAAGAAATCCGGCGGACGGGCAGCCGGTAGTACCAAACCCGCTATGCGCAAAGTCGTCTCCACCATCGTAAGTCAACAAACTTACTACATTGCGATCAACCATTCTGTTGTATTTCAGATCTAATTCAGTACTCCTCTTGCAGGAGGAGGTCACCAGAGGAAAGAGCAGGGACCTTTGTTAGCCAAGGGTCAAATGACATCTTGTCCTCCGCGATCGGGAAGTCCGACCATAAGGGCGGGTACTTGCCGTGAGGGGCGGGCATCTGAAGAAGACGTGCAAGACGAGGTTAGGAGTGCGGGGCAAGATCATGGGAGGCACGCACGGGCGCATGAAGGACACGCTTCAGGAGGAGATCAAGGAGGAGATGAGGGGAGATGACGGCACGTGAGCAGGAGATGAGGGTAGAGATGGACCGCTTGAGGGCCGAGATGATGGCGATGTTCTCCAGTCGAGCGGATGACCCCGCCACCGTCTGAAACTCGTGCGCGACCAGCGGAACAAGGGTCTAAAACGATAAGGCCGGTCATGACTAAAGGTAATAGTTAATTTTGCATGGCCGAGGTGCGAGGGTAACTCCCCAATATTTTCTCTTAAGTTGCGCACCTCTTGCGGCGCCTCTGAAGTGCCGACTCACCGACGGAAGACGGATTTCTGTTGAGGTCTGCACGCGGGTTGCATTTCCATGCAACGAGACCGACACGATGCATGGTCACTTTTTGGGGAAGGGCTACATGAGGTCGGTGGACTACGTCCACGCCTTCTTATCACATGTGCTCGAGTTCCCCCCAGCGAAGAGATCACCACTCTCGCAAGCGCACATGTCGTTCATCAAATGGCCCACGGCAGCGTCGTCTTGGTCAAGGTAAAAACCTCGCTATTCATACCATTCGGTAGTATTGCAACAAGTTGTTCATCTGCGTGCTTTGTAGGTTCCTACCGTACTGCGCCTCCTCCCACGATCGTGACGAGTCCCGCAATCTTGAGCTGGTGCATAAAAGGGCTACCACGACAGCCACAAAACCACCGGAGGCCTCCGCTAAAAGCCAAGGCTCACACAGCACCACAGTGCCTCTCAGTACAGAAAAGCCTCCAACCCCGCCTCGGAGACTCCTTGGCCCGAAAGGAGAGCCGCACAGCCACCTGAGAAGCCCTATAATTTTAAGGCGTATGAACATGGAAAGCCCTTCTTCCTCCGCGAAATTGAATACTTTAGGCATGTGGACTCGATACTCCATGGATGGTACATTGACAAAGTGAAAGGGAACGAGCGTCGGGTCGACTTCAATGTTAGGTACAAAAGGACATTTCCACCGTGAGGACGACGGGACATTTCGGTCGCTTTTGAGGATCTGTTCGTCTCTACCAAATGATCTCCATCGGCGTTTCCATTGTGCGATCTGGACACCGTGAGTATCGCACCACGTAGCATGACCTTAGAACTTCCATAGGATTTTGCATTATGCTTCGTAACATTCAATACGAGTTGCGAGGCAATGAGGCAATGAGTCGTGACGAATCGACAACTAATTGGGTTAAATCGACCGAGCCGGTGTCCGCAGCGATGGCTAGGCTTCAACCGCAATGGCTTGCCGGCTACATCAAGGGTGCGTTGAAAGTCGAGGCCAAGAAGGACTTCATTCTATTCCCGCATTACGAGGAGTAAGTACTACTACACCCTTCAATTACTTGTACGCACTTCAACCGTATGTGAACTTATTTCCTTCGCCGCATACCATTTAATAAGCAACCATTGGGTCCTACTCGTGATCATTCCGAGTAACAACGTGGTCTACACTTTTAATTCCATTGAGAAGAGACCGATGGCCTACGTGATCAAGCCTCCTTTGGAGCAAGAAGTGCACTACTCTTATGTAACACTTTCGTATTTAACTACGTACATTCATTATTTTGTATATGACGTCTCTCCAATGTATATAGGGGTTTCTCCGACTCGCCGCAGTAGGAGGATACACGATCGAAAAAAGGGCTCCAAGCCGAGTATGTGCGCTTCAAGGTACAAGTGGCGTTCCTATATAAGATTTAGATTTCTGACATATTTTCTTCGTCTCTTAATTTCTTTTCTTTCTTCACGAGTGCCATCAACAGGCAGCGGCGACCCATCGCGGTTTGTCGTCATGCATCACATGCTGATCTTGATTAGCCTCTCGCACGCTTCCCCGGTATATATGTACATGCATAATAATACAAGTAGCCTTTCACATAGAAATTTCAAAACTTAAATTAAAACACTCGTTTCTATTTTGCAGACTCTCAATATCCCCCAGAAGAGTTTAGACCGCACTACGCTCAACAAGATAAGGGACCACTTATGCCAGTGGTACTGGATGGAATGTATGGTGGAGGACGGACGGTATAGAGATCCCGAAAGCTCGTACTAGGCTATATGTGAACAATATTACAAATCTCAATGGGATTACATGTGTACATGATGGTTAAGCATGTGTCAGTTGTAACAAAGTATTCATTTTCTGAATGTGATATGTATTTGTTGTAACAATTAAAGTATTCATTTTCTGTGAATGAGTTGTATTCATTTTCTGTGAATGTGAATGTGATATACATGCTGTATGTTTGTGATATGTGCATATATATATTTGTGTGAAATATGTGCTGATTGGAGGGTCAATTGGAAAGTAGCACACCCCCTCATCTCTATCGGTTCTCACAAGAAAATGATAGAGATAACATTGTCATCTCTATCGGTTTTTTGTAAGAAATGATAGAGATAATGTTTACATCTCTATCGGTTCCTACAAGAAAATGATAGAGATGAACTCATCATCTCTATCGGTTCTTCGAAAATGAACTTGAACTATAATCTCTATCGCTTCTTTGAAGAACCGATAGAGATGATGAGTTCATCTCTATCGGGCAAGAACCGACTGTAATAATAGCGCCTCATCTCTGTCTAACCGCTTAGTGTCGCCACCAGAACCGATTGCGATGATAAAAAAGAACCGATTGTGATGTGTAAACGTGTAGTAGTGTTACTATTGTATATGGGTTCATACGAATTGCTTAGCCATACTTAGAACATTGTTAGAAACCGCGATAGATGGACTTAATCCATCGGTCGCAATGATCAAGATTTATTTAATGATGATGGTTTCAAATGTTGGTTAATGAGTAGAGATATTGGTTAAGGACCTTAAGGATTGAATCCTGGTGACGTCTCTTTGAGTAACTATCATGCGAACCACATGTCGTTTATGGGACCGGCGTAACCAAGTACTTATGTATGACTAGGTTATGTAAACCATGTGCACACGGAATTCCTTGAGCTTAGTGGAGCGTCAAGGAATGACCGCCAGAATTCCTTGGGCTTAGTGGAGCGCCAGGGAATGTCCTCGGAGTCCCTCAAACTTTGTTGAGTTGGGGATGTCCAACAACGGGTGTACTCCTTGATCCACACACACCAAGCACTGGGCACGCGGGATCAAGGGTCACAGTCATCCGGATGGTTTAGATACACTACCATGCATATTGGAAAATGGTTTGTCACGTTCACCTCGGCCGACACATCCAAGGAAATGTGTTAATAGCTTGGCTTACGAGTGTGGCGTGTCATGTGGGTAAAGTCGTACCTCTGCAGAGTTTAAACTATTCTAATAGCTGCGTCCATGGTTAAGGACGATCGCTTGAATTGTCAGTCACTGGGCGAGTATTAAGGACTTAGTTGGAATGGGATGGGAGTGGGAAAAAGACATGAGTATTGGAGTACTTGTGTGTGAAATCGAGCATGAGCGATGGAACTCATGGTTCGAATAATGCTTGAAGGCATGATATAAATGTGGATTTGATGATGCTATATTATCTATTAGATTTTCCAAATGTTTACTAAATGCAATTTGTCAATCTATACATGTTTATGCTTTATCCCAAATATTGCTTTTTGCTGAAATTGCCATTTTGCCTCCCTTTGATGTAGCAACCTCATGTAGTTAGAACTCAACATGCAACTTATATTATTGTGCGAGTACACTCTTTGTATTCAACCGGATTGTCCACTTGCTGCAGGTGAGGATGAGGCACTTTCCGGGGTCTTTTACCGGGCAGATTTTGACAATTCTAACGTTTAGTCGCCGTTCTTGCCCCAGTTGGTTGCCTGAGGGTTTGGAGGCATGCCATGCTGACCCTTTTGTTGTTTATCTTATGAATTCCGCTGCTACTTGGTGTAATAACTCTAAATATGTCGTTATGGACAGCAGTACTACTTTTGGAATGTAATAACGTTTATGCTTCATAATTGTGTATGTGTTGTGATGTCAACTGTTGGATGAGAATCTTATTGTTGGCGAACTTTCCTGGGACCAACACGGGTATATTCACAGAACGCCCGAGGTTCCCTTGATTCACTTGAGATGTACCGCGCATTTGGGTGAATCAGTGGAGTCCCGGGGACGGTTCCCCACAACCGGGGTACTCTCTCCACTGCTGTCAGGTGGGACCGTGTGTGCAAGATACAGAAAGAAGAAGGTCCTGTGCAAAGAACTCAACCAGCTGAAGAGAGGCTTGGTGGGCGACTACGACACGTGGCCTCCCGGCGAGCAGGCGGGCGACTAGGTCCCAACTCCGGGCAACTAGCTCGCGGCCTATGACGACCAGGATGCGTGGCCGCCCAAAGAGCAGCCGGATGACCAGGCCGTGTGGTCGTCCAGTGAGCAAGCGGGCCCATTGTCGGTCATCCGCGCAGACAGGGTTGGGAGGCTTCCACTCGAAGCCTTCGCTCGGATCACAGTGTATCATAGTCATTAAATGCGCATGGGAGCCATTAAATGCGCATGGAGTCGTTACAATGCGCTTAGGAGCTGTTAAATAGGCGTGGCTCCCTGACGCTATGATGACTTGTCACTCCAACTGAACCAGCTCCGCCAACTCCCGTTCCATCTGCACCGCCGAGGGCAAGCTGGGGAGACGCGTGTACCAGGCATTCGTCACGCAGCGTCCCCCCTCCCCTCGGGCAATCTGAAGACAGGTGGTGTCAAGTAATGGCGCGGACGAAGAGGCTCGGAAGGACAGTAGCAATAGGACTCGACACAATCAATGTAATTAATGTAAAACCACTCCCTCCACTTGCCCTAGCCAGTCCCGGGAGTATATAAGGGAGCTAGTGTGCATGGGGGGAGGAGGTCGGTCGATCAGTTCACAACAGAGAAGAGATCCAGAGCTCGAACGATTGAAAGATTGGGTGAACTAAGAACAAGTGGTATACTAGAGCAACACGAGTTTGAGCAGGACGTAGGGCTGTTACCCCCATTGGGGGCCCGAACCTGGGTAAATCCCTGTGTGTTCCCTATGTGTTCTTGAGTTTCTTTTCCTACTCATCATGAGAAGAGAGTCGAGAATGACGCATCTGCAAAGACCCCCCTACCGAAACTCGGTTAGACACTCGAACCAATACTGTCTGGCACAAACTCGCCGCCAATCGATAACCATGAAGATGATCTAGAACAGATGTTGCATGATGAGGAGGAGGACCTCACGAGTGAAAGGGATTTTCAGAAGTTTCATTGTTTGGTAGAGGATTCTACAACACCCTTGTACCCAGGCTGCGAGGAGGAGCTCAAAAAGCTGCATGTTGTGCTTACGCTGTTGCAGTTGAAGGCAAGCAATAGTTGGTCCGATAAGAGTTTCACAGAGCTGTTAAGTTTCTTCAGAGATGTCCTTCTAGAGGGTAACATGTGGCCAGCAACCATGTACCTGGCCAAGCAGGTTGTTTGCCCATTGGGACTGGTAGTGCAGAAAATACACGCATGTCTAAATGATTGCATATTGTATCGCAATGAGTTTGCAAATTTGGATGCGTGTCCCATTTGCAAGGCATCTCGTTATAAGCGCGGCGATGATGACATCGAGGCGCAACATAAGAAGAAAAGACCTTCGACCAAGGTGGTGTGGTATTTCCCTATAATCCCCTGTCTGAAGCATCTGTTTGCGAACAAAAGGCATGCTCAATTGTTGCGATGGCACGCCGAAGAGCGTAAGAAAGATGGAATGCTTAGACATGCTACTGACTCCGCGCAGTGGAGGAATATCGATAGAAAATATAAGAAACACTTTGCATATGATATGAGGAATGTAAGGTTCGGACTCAGTATGGATAGGATGAATCCTTTCGACAACATGAGTAGTCATAGCACTTGGCCGGTGACTATGTATCTACAACCTTCCTCCTTGGCTTTGTATGAAGTGGAAGTACATTATGATGTCGCTGCTGATCCAAGAGCCGAGACAACCTGGCAACGATATTGATGTGTTCCTCAAACCACTGGTTGAAGATCTTCTGATATTGTGGAATGACGGTGTACGGGTATGGGATGAGTACAAAAGAGAAAACTTCATGCTACGCGCGTTGTTGTTCGTAACCATCAATGATTACCCTGCTCTTGGCAATCTTTCGGGCTAGACTATAAAAGGATTCAATGGATACGTCCATTGCATGGGTGATACAGGTAGCCGGTGGTTGAAATACTACCAAAAAATGTGTTACATGCGGCATCATAGGTTCCTTCGCAGGGACCATCCATATCGGAACAACAAGAGAGCTTTTGACGGTACAAAGGAGACTGCTTCAGCTCCACAACATCGTAACGGCAAAGAGATATTTGCAGCCATAAAGGATATTAAAATTATCCATGGAAAAGGGAGCTGGAAGTACGTCAGTCCCAAGTTCTGGTGATACAGCTTCTTTGTGGAAAAAAAGATTAGTATTTATGGACCTACCTTATTGGCAGCACCTGGATGTTCGACATGTGATCGATGTCATGCATATAGAGAAGAACGTGTGTGACAGCTTGCTTTGGTATTTTACTAGACATACCTGGCAAAACAAAAGATACACTCAACGCACGGATGGACCTGAAAGATATGCAACTCAGGAAGGAGCTGCATCATGAAGACCTGGGTCAAGGAAAAAAGTACCTTCCCGCAGGTTTGCTACACTCTAAGCAAGAATGAGAAAATTAGCGTGTGTGAGTGCTTGCACAGAGTCAAAGTTTCATCCAGTTATTCTGCCAACATAAAGAGGCTAGTCTCAATGAAAGGTTTGAAATTAATTGGTATGAAGTCTCATGATTGCCACGTGATGATGACACAGATGCTTCCTGTTGTAATTAGGGGTGTTCTGCTAGAGAAAGTGCGAGACCCAATTATAAAGTTGTGTTCATTCTTCAACACGATTTCACAGAAGGTCATCGATCTGTTGAAACTGGATAAGCTGCAGCAAGACGTGATCCACACTCTATGCCGGTTTGAGATGTGCTTCCCTCCATCCTTCTTCGATATTATGTTCCATCTCATTGTTCATATTGTGAAAGAGATACAGTTTCTTGGCCCTGTGTTTCTACATCAGATCTACCCTTTCGAGATGTTCATGGAGGTTGTGAAAAAATATGTTTGTAATCGACATCAACCGGAAGGGTGCATTGCCGAAGGTTAGGGAATCGAGGAGGTCATCGAGTTCTGCATCGATTACATGGATCTCAAACCAATTGGTGTGCACGTATCTCGCCATGAGGGGAGGCTACAAGGGAAAGGGACACTAGGTCATAAATCGATCTGTACAAATGATCGTGCTTCATTCATGTAAGCACATTTTACAGTTCTTCACCAAGCAGTTGTAGCGGCCTCGTATGTCAACATGCACAAGAATATGCTACGAAGAAAAAACCCATCTAAGTATGAGGTTTGGATCGCGAGAGAGCACAGAGATAACATTGGAGATTGGTTGCTTTGACACATGATGCATACGTAGACAAAGTGTGCTCAATTGAGAGCGTTGGCTAAGGGATCGTCATTATACAATTTTGACATTTGAAGGATACGACATCAATGGATATACATTTTATACGAGAGCACAAGATAACAAGAGCACCAACGAGCAATGAGGTCTCAGATAGATGCCTATGACAAAGAATGGCAATATCTGACGCGTACTCGGATTCATAGAAGAGATTTGGGAGCTTGACTATGGGCCTTTGAAGGTCCCCCTCTTTTGGGGATAGTGGGTTAGGCTACCTAGGGGCATGAACATCGACAAGTATGGTATCACTACCGTGGATTTCAAACACGTCGGATACAGAGAAGAACCATTCGTACTTGCTAATGCCGTTACACAAATTTTCTTTGTAAGGGATCCGGCTGACAAGGAATGCCACGTGGTTCTTCAAGGAAAAAGAAGGATTGTCAGAGTTGAGAATGTAGTCGACGAGGAAAAATATAACCAATTCGATGAGCTTCCTCCTTTCTGTGAGAATATCGACCTAGGTCTCATGGAAGACATAGAGGAAGCTACATACATACGTCGAGATCATAACGAAGGTTGGATCGTAACTTAGTTGTATAATTAAGGATATGCTTTATTTTGTATGAAGGTCGAGTTTCAATTTGTAATATAAACATTTTGTATGAAGGACATGCTTCAATTTGTAATGTATGGAGTATTGATTATTATAATCATTCAGAAAAAATTTCAGAATATTTTGATATTGTTTCATACCTGTAGAAAATCAATAACAGAGAAATCAATAGTCAATTAGTTAGCTTGTCATAATTTTACAAACCTCCTCAGGTCAAATCTCAAGCCAAACATTTTACAAAAACATCATCAGCTCTTCAGTATCATCCTCAAAAAGATTCAAAAAATTTCACCTCAATTTAGATGTTCAATTAAATCAAAATCCGCGTGGCTATCCAAATATCAAAAAATCCTTTTCTTTTACCCTCCTCCCTCTGCCATGTCCTTGCCGTTTCAGCAATTTCTGCCACACCAGGACACCCAATCCTTGCTGTGGCAACAATTTCTGCCACACTATCACTTGGCATGCACACGAGAAGGGGGGCGTAGGGACTATCACTACCGATTCTTTATTAACATGGCACAGATGGTGAATATCAGTGTCGGTTGACGTATAATAACCGGCACTAATATAATACATCAGTGGCCGGTCTTACCCTACACCCGGTACTGATAGTTCCACATCATTGTCGGGCTAGATTAGAACCGGCAGTGATGTTGTTATATTACTGCTGGCTCATTTAAGACCCGGCACTAATAGTTCCACATCACTGTCGGGTGAAATTTCAACCGGCAGTGATGTTGTTATATTACTGCCGGTTCATAAATGACCCAGCAGTAATAGTCCTACATCACTGCTGGGTCTAAAACAAGCCAGCAGAGGTAACACATCAGTGCCGGGTTATTTTATTGAACCGACAGTAATAATCTTCCCTATATATACATCATCTCTCCCGCACTTAGACATTTCGCATCCCATTTGTAATTCTTGTCTTGTGCGCCATAGCCGCCGTGAGAACTCTGCGTCCCCACGCTGGCCATCCCCGCATCGACTCTCCCCGCCGTCTCCCTCCCCATGTCACCCCTCGCCGCGCCGGTAAGCTTGTAGATTGTGCGGATGTTCTTGTTCCATTTTGTGCTATGTGTGTACATTGTTGTTGCTCAGTGATGATATGGGTTCTGTGCTCCCCACACCGGTAAGCTTGTAGATTGTGCGGATGTTCTTGTTCTATTTTGTGCTATGTGTGTACATTGTTGTTGCTTAGTGATGATATGGGTTCTGTGCTCCCCGCGCCGGTAAGCTTGTATATTGTGCAGCTATTCTTGTTCCATTTTGTGCTATGTGTGTAGATTGTGAGTATTTTAGAAACCCTAATTTCTGATTTGCTATTCGGTTGCCCCTGTTGCTCTATGATGATTATGGGTTGCTTAATGAGAATGATGATTAATCTTGTGAGTTAGGCCTTGGACTATTAGTCGTGCATGCTAGATTTGAATTACTGTTTTGCAAAAGCTTTCTAGTAACATCGGATTGTTATCTGTTAATAATTGTTCAATTGCTTGTTCGAAACTCAGTTGATCAGATTAGTATGTCTGCTAGTTGTTACTCTGTGTTCCTAGATTGATTCAATTAGAAATTTGATCTAAACTAATCTGAATATTGTCTGGTTAGCATCTTGATCCGTTACTGATCTAAATTTTGCTTACTGATTCGATTAGTACATTGATCTGTTGCTGATCTGTATTGATTCGGTTGGTACATTGATCTATTGCTGATTTGAATATTGTCTGTTGGCTCGGTTAGTTTATTGTTTAAGCATTGAATTGAGCAATTGATCTTGGAACTGAATGCTAGCAATCTGAAGATTGACCTGAATTTAATCTGATACTAGAACAATTAAACAATAAGATATCATATTAATATTCTATTGTGCATGCTAAGGAAGGTAAGGGTTTGAGGCCTAATTTGCAAATTAATTGTTTAGCCGATTTGTGATTGGGTTGAAGGTTTAATCTTCAATCTTACCCAAAATCTGAGAGCACAACTCAAATAAAACCACATTGGTTTTTGTAGACATGATTCATAAAGCAATTGACATCAGTCCCTTGATTTTCTTCTTATCTTTGGTTATGTCAATTATGCTTCGTTTGAATTGTGTAATATTCTTCATACTGTTAAGTGGAATAATCAATAAAATCTTGCTCTTATTCTCGCATCTTTTCATCAATCTTACTCTTATTCTACACATAGTATTGCTTAGCATTGTCTTGTCTATGATATTTTTGTCTGTTTTTGGATTATGTATTCTCAACTACATTGCTAAATGGAATAATGAATAAAATCTTGCTCTTATACTCGCATCTTCTCCAAATTTCTCTGTATATGTGACTTTTGAAGCAATTTATATATATCATGTATATATGAAATGTAATGTATTTGAATTTTGAAATTTGTATGTATCATGTCAAATGTATATGTATCATGTGAATTATTGTAATTCTTGGTGAATTTTGAAGTTTCTATGTATATGTGAATTTTGAAGCAATTTCTATGTGTCATGTATATGTGAAACGTAATGTATTTGAATTTTGAAATTTGTATGTATCATGTCAAATGTATATGTATCATGTGAATTATTGTAATTCTTGGTGAATTTCGAAGTTTCTATGTATATGAGAATTTTGAAGCAATTTCTATGTATCATGTATATGTGAAACGTAATGTATTTGAAATTTGAAATTTGTATATATCATGTCAAATGTATATGTATTATGTGAATTATTGTAATTCTTGGTGAATTTTGAAGTTTCTATGTATATGTGAATTTTGAAGCAATTTCTATGTGTCTGTGTATATGTGAAATGTAATGTATTTGAATTTTGAAATTTCTATGTGTCATGTCAAATGTATCGGTATCATGTGAATTTGTCCCATTCAGGTCAAGTATGACACGCATGACAAAATAGTGATTACGCCTTATATATGCAAAACATTGATATTACGCCTTATAAATGCAAAACGTTGATATTAGCAACTCTAACGCATGACAAAATGGTGATTATACCTTATAAATGCAAAACATTGATATTACGCCTTATAAATGCAAAACGTTGATATTAGCAACTCTAACGCATGACAAAATGGTGATTATACCTTATAAATGCAAAACGTTGATATTACACCTTATAAATGCAAAACGTTGATATTAGCAACTCTAGCGCACAACAAAATGGTCATTCATCTCATGACTTTTTTAATTTAAAATTTTAGACAAATTTGTTGCACATGGGCTCCAATCAGGGAAAAGTGCCGGATGGCGTTGAGCCCATGAACCGAAGCCCGGAACAAAGCCCGATAAGGTTCCTCAACCTAGAACAACCTGAGGCAACAAATGTACACAAGGTAATTCTTTAGTACCATTGTTGAGTAGGATGTGCTTTCCGATGAAATTCTTCATGTAGACGGGGTAATTTTCTAGCAAGGCCAAACGACTAATGAAACGGTCAAAATGCAGGATCAAACATCACATGAACGAAGACAGCGTCATGGGTGAGGTCCTAGCAAGATGCGCACGGGTGAATGAAAAGTGGTTGTGGAGCTTAATGTAGTTGGGGAACCAGCTATACCCACATCGTTGCTTGGGCCATATCGGACAGCATGCGGGGTCCTGGCTAGAGATAATGTGCCCATCATCTACAAATCATGGACACATTAGCGCGATTGCCCATTGTATGTTCCTGATGACATCAAGGAAACATTGTGGACTGAGTTGACAACGAAGTTTCAGTTTCCAGAAGATTAGTTGGAGCTTGCTAGGAAACATGCACTAACCGTTATGGGATCCGCATGGAAGAACTAGAAGACAAAGCTGAATAAGGAGTATGTCAAGAAGGATCAAACGCCAAATTTTAATAGATACCCAAGGTTAGAGCAATTTTAGGATGAATTCGTGCTATATAAGAAATTTGATGAAGCCCAGGCTATCAGCCAATAGAAAAAGACTAATTCGAACAAGAACATTTACCCCCATGTGCTAGGCACCGGTGGCTACATGAGGAAAGTACCCAAGTAGGATGCATGGGAAGAACAGCTAACTCGTAGTAGTGTTATTACTACGACATCCGAGATGGCCCCAAGATCAAAGTATTAGCTGCTTGTGAGGGGAGCTAGTCTATCGGATGATGGTAGCTTAAGCTTTAGAAGCGAGAAAGATAAGGAAATCTCAAAGAAGAACGCAGATGCCCACTCCTAAGCTACTCAGGGCTCCTTCCAGCCAAGAAGGGAGAATGACGAGCTAACAAGCATCTTGGATAATAAAGAGCACCCTAATCGCACCAGAGGGTTTGGCTTGGTGCCCTAGAAAGCAGTGTTCCTAGAGGATGCTGAAATTTATAAGCGACTAAAGAAATCTAGATAAGAACAGTTGGATGAACGTGTAAGAGAAATAGAAGACCGAATGCACAGAAGGGAAATTGAATTTGAAGAAAAGATACAAAAGATGCAAGAGATGCTAGCAAACGTCCTTAGCGAACGTCAGTCACATGACGGTGACCACCAGCTCCAGAATCCCGCCGCGCCTCATAAAAGTAGCCAAGCGTTTGCGGGCGCTCCTGAAGAGGACTTAGTGTGTAGTTTTCCTATGGATAAAATCGTAGAGCTGACACACTGCAGTCTGCACCTGCCAGTAGCAAACATTACCATCAAGGTGGCTGAAGGGGTGGCTTGGCCATACAGCGTGGGGCAGATGTTGCATAACCGCCCAATTCCTTAGGGATATGCCAGAGTTTCAGTTGATAGCGTGGTTGACAGACACCGCAAAGTTGAGGTTGAGATCCTGAGCAAGGAGGGGAAAAATAATCTTGGACAAAGCCTAGGCACATTCATCACGTGGCGCAAGCGCTATATAAAGTTTGCCTCAAATGATGACAACAACGATGATCTTAATAACGATGACGAGACGGACTCTCCACCTAGGAAAAGTCCTCCTCCGTCGTCACCCAAGAAAGCTCCTTCTCCTACTCCAGCGCCATAAGACAGTAAGCAAAGAGCACTACGATCTCAACATTCTACACGGTCAGCGGGGAAAAGTTCCTCATCTATGAAGCCAGCCAAAACTCTTAGCAAGAAACGAGCAAATAAATTGACCGATGAAGAAATAAGAAAAGAAGTAGACGCCAGTGTAGCAGCGCACTTCAAGAAAATGCCACCACCTGCTAAGGTTGAAATCGAAGCTGCTAAATGGGATTTCTTCCTAGACTTAGCGACAGTTAAACAAACAGGATGGGCAACTGAATCTCCTCAACTTAGCCAATGATCAGACTACGATTGTGTCAGGGATTGGGTATTCCCTATGGCGACCATTGTACCCCGGCAACTGGTCAACTGCCGACCATGCTTACCCTTGGACGGTGTCCCCAAGGAAGATCCTCGGGTAGACCGACCTGTAGGCCTATCCCGTCTTCAGCTAAGCTCGCTCCCGAGCATGCTTGCTCGGGGGAATGCGACCAACGACCAGGTTCAAAGAAGGGACCTCGGGCATAACCAAAAAGCTGGGCACAGTCCACGAAGGCGACGTGGCATTAATCACTCGGTGGCTTGAAGGACCGTATGACCACGATCTAAGCCCACTACACCCACGTTGCGGTATGGCGAAAAGCAAGGGAATAGTTCCACCCACGTCTGGGAGCAGTAGTGGCACGTCACTCCGTAATAAATGATGTAACGTTGTAATCGTCTATAAATACCCCGTCACATGTAGCGTTTAGGAGGCTGATTTTCAACCCTGGCGAGTGGTAGGGGTTCAGTTCTTCCTTGAGGGAATCAGGAAAAGAAACACTCCTGTAAGAAGTAGAGAGAGAAGGGAGGCTCGGTGCCTCCGAGCAAACACTTGTAGCTCGTCTGTGGAATTTAGTGAAGCCGCTGGATGTAGGGCTGTTATCTCTCCAGCGAGAGGCCTGAACCAAGATAAAAATCCTCCTGTCTGCTGTGTTGTTCCGACCGTCTCGGTCCTAGCTTGGCAGGCCCTCGGACGCTATACCCTCTGGAAAAGGGGCCCTAGGTTGATCCCTCATTCAACAAGTAAGCTCGGCGGGGGACCGGTTCCCGAATCATCGACAGCTGGCGCCGTCTGTGGGGATCGACTGAGTCCTTTTGCGGAGAATCCCTAAGGATGCCGAATTCTCAAGATGATCAAGACCTTTGCGTCTTTGATGACGTGGAGGATGATGACATGTACTATGCCAGCGAAGGCGTGGTTGGTGTGGCTGATCCCGAAGGCCACACTGAATCCGGGAGTCTTTCCGCGGTAGCTGCACCGCGAGAGCGTTTCCTCCGCTCGCAGCATGATACCCTCACTAGTGAGGAGGAGCCTGGCGATCTCCGCGATGGTCTGGGCGTTCCTAACCACCCCGAGTGCAGCCGTGAGACCGCGTCGCGTGGAGATACCATGATGTCGCCCTTGTGGTCCCAGTACTCCTGTAGCGTCAATATGGCGGGAAGAGAAGAAATTCATGAGGTCGAGTCCCTAGAGACCGCTCGTCGTCATCAACACGATGCGGTCGAGATTCGTCCAGAGTTGTCCCTGGACAAGACCCTGGCGACCATCTGCCACCAAGCAAGCGGAAGGCGGACGCCAGGGCTGGAAACCTGGCTTGCGAAGATCCCGACGAGCACCGCTCCCCGGAGTATGTGCGCGATCATCGACCGAGGTCGGCCCCCGCCGTTCCCCAGAGCACTAAGCGGCTGCGAGCCATGGCGACGGTCGTGCGTAATTTCTAGAATTTCTCTGGTCAGGCGGACCTAGAGGCCATGGGGGTGGTCGTGGCTAAAAATCTAGAAAAGCTCTCCGCCGACTTGGGGCTCCTAGGGTCCCCTAGCGGAGAGGGGCCCCAGAGTGTTTCCTGGGACCATAAACGCCACTCCCCTATTCGCTCCTGTCGCAGCGTCTCCCGATGTCCTGCTCAGGAGGGCCGCGGGATGCAAGATCAGTGTCGTGAGGATGTTCGGAGTGGTTCCCAGACGGCCCCGCGGGCTCGAGGGCACGCATCGTCCGTTTACGGGCTTATCGAGTGTTCAACCTCGGGGCTGCCTTCGTCGCGCCGATATGGAGATGTATTCTCTCATCTCACCCCACGCATAAGGGACCATCGTGACGCTAGCCGTCACGGTCGCCACGCCTGGAGGGTTCGCCTCGACAGTCCGGCGTTTGGGTGCTAGGCCTTTTCAGTGTCCCTCTGCGATGTCTCGTGGCCAAGCAAGTTCAAGCCCGGCCACATTGAGCGGTTCAACGGGACTCAGAATCCAGATGAGTTCCTCTCGATCTACTCCACTGCCATTCTGGCGACTGGGGGATGAGGGGGTCATGGCCAACTACCTCCCCACGGTCCTTGACGGTTCGCCAAGACGTGGCTCTTCAATCAGAAGGAAGGGTCGATCCGCTCGTGGAGGCAGCTCTGCGAGGTGCTCCGGGTGAATTTCTAGAGTTGCTCCACTCGCCCAGGCAAGGAGCGCGACCTCGAGCGGTTGATCCAGACTGAAAAAGAATCTTTGCGGCACTTCGTCCATTGGTTCATCAAGGTGAGGAACTCCATTCCGAGCGTCTCGGATGAGGCGGTCGTCCATGCCTTCAAGTTCAGGGTTCGTGACGTTTGCTTCACGCAAGACCTGGAGATCCATCCAGACTTTTCGGCCAACGAGTTGTTCCACATGGCCGACCGTTACGCGAACGCCGACGAGGCGGTCCAATGGAAAAAGATGCTGGATGAAGGCAAGCTGCCGCCCCAACCGGGCTTGGAAGACTCCTCGAGCAAGAAGCACCCGGGCTCCGTGGAGAAGAAGATCAAGAAGAAGAAGAGGTCATCTGCGCCGAGCATGGTGGCTGCCGTCGAGCATTGTTCGCCGCAGGCTCCACCGGCTCAGCAGCCCGAGGGCGGGAGGGGCCGGCCACCTCCAAGGCGCAATGACCAAGGTCGCGAGGGAAGGAGTGCTCCTTCGAACGACCGCTATTGCCCGCTCCATCAGGCGGTCGGGCACGACCTTCGCAATTATCGAACCTAGGTGTTCCGCCAGAGAAGTTCTACAACGGCCAAGGTCCCATGCCCACTCTCCCGGGAAAAGGGGAGAGCGGCAAAGGCAAGGGCCCCGTGGACAAGGATGATGACATGGAGTACCAGGAGCCCCGTAATCACATAGCTGTCATATTCGGGGGCTCCTCGGCGTACAAGTCCCGCAGGGACCTGAAGGAGGCAGCACGGGAGGTGTATCACACCGCCCAGGGCAAGCCCCCCATGTAGCAGCTCAGGTGATCTGAGCTGTCGATTACCTTCTACAAGGATGATTGTCCCCTTGGAATGACCAAACCTCAGAAGCTCCTATTGGTCGTGAGCCCGACCATCAGCAATGCTAAAGTGAGGCAGGTTCTCGTTGATGGCGGAGCTCCCTGGATCTTATATCCGCTACGGTCCTGGATGAGATGCAAGTCCCTCGGTCCAAGATCAAAAGCATAGCCATCCTGTTTTTTGGGATCATTCCGGGCACCTCGATCAAGCCTCTCGGCTAGATCATTTTGCCCGTGACGTTTGGGATCCTCAGCAACTTCCGGACCGAGATGATCACATTCGAGGTCGTCAACTTCAAGTCGGCCTACAATGCCATCCTCGGCAGGCCTGCCCTCTCTAAGTTCATCGCCGCCACGCATCATGCTTATCAGTGTCTGAAGGTCCCCGGTCCGAAAGGAGTTATCACCATCAGAGGGGACCATAAGGCGGCCTTGAATTGTGATGAGAAGTCACTCGATATGGTTAGGCAGCTGCCTCAGTATGCCCCCGACCAAGAGCCGATGCACTCCCGGCCCAAAGTTGCCCTCCAGCCCGAACAAGGAACCAAGGCGGTCCAGCTAAGTGACGCGGACCCGACCAAGGTTTTGCATTTGGGATCTTCCTTAGTTCCCAAATAGGAACTCGAGCTCGTTACTTTCCTCCGGAGGAGCGCGAACGTGTTCGCTTGGGAACTGGCTAACATGCCTAGAGTCCCAAGGGAAGTAATTGAGCACAGGCTAGCTGTTCAGCCTGATAAAAAGCCCGTGCATTAGAAGCTCAGGCTTTTTTCTCGGGAGAAACAAGCAATCATCGGGGATGAACTCGACAAGCTCCTCAAAGCCGGCTTCATCCGAGAAGTCAAGCATTCGGATTGGCTGGCGAACCCGATCATCGTCAAGAAGAAGGGTGGCAAGTGGCACATCTGTGTCGACCACATCGGCCTGAACGCCGCCTGCCCGAAGAACAACTTTTCGCTGCCGCGCATAGACCAGCTGGTCGACGCGATGGTAGAGTCCCAGGTGATGAGCTTTTTGGATGCCTATTTGGGCTATCACCAGATCAGCTTATCCCCCGAGGACGAAGAGAAGACCTCCTTCATCACACCGTTTAGCATGTTCTGCTACACGACCATGTCTTTCGGTCTGCGGAATGCCGGGGCGACCTTCCAGCGCCTAATGCAGAAGAGCTTCCCAGATCAGATAGACCGGAATCTCGAGGTATATGTAGATGACATTGTGGTGAAAAGTAGGCTCGCCTCGGGTCATTTATCCGACCTTGAGGAAACATTTTGTAATCTCAATAGACACCGAATAAAGTTTAATCCAGAAAAATGTGTCTTTGGGGTGAAAGCAGGCAAAGTTCTCGGCTATCTAATCGGGCCACAAGGCATTGGAGCGAACCGAGAGAAAATCGAAGCCATTGAAAGGATGCGGCCTCCGAGCTGTGTAAAGGAGGTCTAGGCCTTGACCGGGCGCATGGCGGCTCTGAGTCGCTTCATTTCCCAGTCGGGCGAATGCGGGCTACCCTTCTTCAAGGCGCTCCATAGACACGAGGGCTTTGCTTGGACAGAAGAAGCTAACCGCTCCTTCGAGGAGCTGAAGTGGTACCTGTCCAACCCGCCTGTCTTGGCCATGCCAAGGTCGAGGGAGGCGCTTCTACTGTATCTTGCGGCAACCCCCCAGGCCGTAAGAGCGGTGTTGGCAGTCGAACGAGATGGGGCATAGCGACCAATATACTACGTCAGCGAGGTTTTGAATGGACCGAAGGAGCGGTACCCTGAGGTCCAAAAGCTCTTGTATTCGGTGCTCGTGGCTTCGACCAAGCTGCGCCACTACTTTCAAGCTCACAAGGTCGTCGTCCCGACCAACTTCCCACTTAGGGAGATCCTAAGAAATCAAGACGCAGGCGGCCGGATAGCGAAGTGGGCTATGGAACTCGCCGAGTTCGATATCCACTTCTCGGCTCGCACGGCTATCAAGTCCAAGATCCTGGCGGACTTCGTAGCGGAGTGGACAAATCCGGTGCCACCCGTCGTCGAGCTCGACAGGTCCAAAGATGGCCGCTGGACCATGTACTTCGACGGGTCCTGAGCTTTCGAATGCTCGGGGGCTGGAGTCGTGCTGATATCCCCCCAAGGAGATCAGCTCCAGTACGTCATTCAATTACATTTCGCCGCGACCAACAACGTGGCGGAGTATGAAGGCCTCCTAGCAGACTCTGGCGTGCAAAGCGCTCGAGTCCAAATGATCGATATGAAGAGGTGATTCACAGTTGGTCGTAAACCAAGTTAACAAGGAGTATTGGTGTTCTGATCACTCAATGGCGCTTTACTTGGTTGAAGTGAGGAAGATGAAGCGGTACTTTAGAAATTTCGATGTACTCTACATCCCTAGGAAGGACAATTCCCTGGCCGACCAGCTCTCTAAGGTCGGTTCCTCTCAGATGCCCGCCCCGTTGGGGGCGCTCGTCGAGTATCTGTACAAGCCCTCCATTCCCTCTGTAGAGGAGGCACCGGAGACGGGCGGTAACGTCTCCCTCCTCGAGCATGGTGTAGACTGGATGACGCCATTCGTTCAATATCTTGCCCATCGGACACTGCCCGAGGAAGAAGCCGAGCGTTCCCGGCTTATAAGGCGGTCCTCTCCATATAAGCTGATCGAAGGCGCCTTATACCACAAAGGGGCACTTGGAGTGCTCTCCAAGTGCATATCTCGAGAAGAGGGCAATTTCCTTCTTAGAGATATCCATGAGGGAGTGTGCAGAGCTCACTCGTCCTTTCGGACGCTCGTGAGCAAAGCCTTCTGGCTGGGATATTATTGGCCGACAACCTTAGCCGACGCTCGGGCGCTCGTGGCGACTTGCCGGGCATGCCAGTTCCATGCCTGTAAGGCACACCAGCCGGCGTACGCGCTTCAAACTATCCCTTTCTCATGGCTGTTCTCGACCTGGGGGGTCGATATTCTCGGACCTTTCCCCCGTGGTTGAAGGAGTTGTAAGTTCTTGCTCGTGGCCATCGACACCTTCACTAAGTGGATCGAGGCCGAGCCTGTATCAACCATTTCGGCTCAAGCAGCCAGGAGGTTTTTCCGTAGCAACGTGGTGACGCATTTTGGAGTCCCCAATCACCTCATCATAGATAACATCACTCAGTTCACTAGTGAGCTGTTCCAAGCCTACTGCGAAGACATCGGGACAAAGGTCTGCTTCGCCTCTATAGTTCATCTGCAGAGCAACAAAGCAGCCGAGTGGGCAAATGGCCAAATCCTTCAGGGGATCAAGAAGAGGGTCTTCAAAGACCTCGCCCGGCACGGCGGGTCATGGGTGGACGAGCTCCCTTCCGTCCTCTGGTATGTCCACACCACAGTGAGCCGAGCTATGGGCGAGATGCCTTTCTAGCTCGTCTATGGTGCCGAGGCCATCCTGCCCACTGAAATTGTGTTGGGATCCCAAAGGGTGCACCTGGTTGATAGCATCGACCAAGAGCTCGAGCGTCTCCTCGACCTCGACCTTGCTGAGGAGGCATGAGAAAGAGCACTGCTGTGGTCCACCGTCTACCTGCAAGCTCTTCGTCGGCATGCGGCTAAGTCGATTCGGCCCAGGACCTTGCAAGTTGGCGACCTTGTCCTATGTCGAATTCAAGACACGTCGAAGGCCAACAAGCTCTCCCTTAAGTGGGAAGGTCCGTTCACAGTCGTCTCGGTGGCACGCCCAGGGGCTGTCCGCCTGGCAATGAAAGACGGTTGAGAACTCATGAGCTCCTGCAACATCAACCAGCCGCGCAAGTTCATTGTCTAAACCCGTACTCACTTTTGTATCTTGTGCTAGATTAGCATCTTTTTCAAGAAAGAAAAAATTCGGTTCCCTCGCCCACGCGAAGTCCGTTACCTTCAAGATTTTGTGAATGTTTTCAAAGTCACTGCCTATTGGCAAGCCAACTCAGTTTTGCACAAGGGCATACTTTTTCCTCATGATCTTGGTGATGGGACGAGCACGTTGGGCAGGAACGTTCGCCCCAAGCGTCCTTATTCTAAGGTCGGGCTAGCGCGCGCATGTGCCTACAGGGTGCCACGACCAGCGCCCGGTCACTAAAACCCACCACCAAAGGTTCCAGCCTCTATAAGACGACTATGATCTGCAGTAGTTTTTCGCTGCACGACTTCGGTCGCATACAGACACCCTTTTGGCCGGTCCAGGGTTTTAGTTCGAACGCGTGCGTTTGGTCATCGCGCACTCCGTCGGCCAACCGCACGTTCTTCCTCACCAATGATCATGCTCGCAAAATCAGGGGTATGTGTCCAGGGCACTGAGGAAGTCAAGGCCTCGCACGTTCTCCTCTCCCGACCTGGCCCATGCTCGCAACACGGAGAAGTTGGTGACTTGGTCGGCGGAGCAACGTGCATTTTCCTAACTCTCCTGCAAACGAGCTCGTGCTCGCAACTTAGGTGCATGACCTTCATTCACAGCGGGGGCTCAGTAGGAGCAAACTAACGCACTAATGTTTCTTCCAAAAAGCATCGCTAAGTGCCTCATTCTAGCTCATGACTGTACTTTGTCTCTTTTCAGGCATGTGTCGCCCATGGCAAGCTTTCTACTTATCTACCTTTCGGGCTTGTGTCGCCCGTGCTTCGTTCTAACTTGTACTTCAATATGCCTATCTCTTGTTATTTGCCTCGTGTTCGTTATTTGCAGGTAATAACCAGAAGAACCCAAAAGCAACAATACAGAAGACAAAGCCCTTGGAGGGGGAAAATATGCTTCATTTGCATCATCAAAAGTCATCAAAAAAGAGAAGAAAGAAAAGAAAAAAAATCCTCTACGCACCGGGCTTTGTTCCTCTAAGCGCCGTGGAGAGCTTCTGCCTCAGCTCATCAATCTTGGCTTCGAGGTCGATCACCTTCCGCCCGGCTTCCCATCCTTCGCGGGCTTCCAGGAGGAGTTGCTCTGTCTCCTCCTTGCCTTGATCAGCAAGTTCGGTAGCCTCCCGCGCAGCCCGGTCTAGTTCTACCACCTTCGCCTCGAGAACTTTGGAGTGCCATTTTTCTTGCTCGAGCTCGAGCTCGCAAATTTCCCCCTTTTTCTCGGTGGCGTCTTCCTCAGCCTAGCAGATATTCTTCTCAGCCTGGCAGCATCTCTCCAAGATCAACTTGTCCCGAGCTTTAAGTTCGTCTATGCGCCGTTCGAGCTCGGTCATCCGGGCATTGTATTCGGCGTTCTATTTGGCCACGACCTCGGGAGGAACTATTGAGGAGGCGAAGTCCTCCATGGTCTTTTGAAGAACCTACAGGCAAACAAAACAAGATGAAAAAAGATCTCAGGCACCTTCCCCCCACGACGCGAAAAGAAGAAACTACCGACAAGAAAAGAAAGCATGCTTACCCGACCAAGGCGCGCGCAGAGGTTGCCCTGGAAGGTCTTGGCGATATCTTCCCCCCGAAGAGACGCAAGTTCCCTATCAGGCGATATCGGCGTGGAGCCCCGGTTCTCCGCCTAAGCAAGGACCTTGCTCGGGATATCCTCAGGGTCCTTCCAAGGACGTAGATCGCTCGAAGACGATGCATCATTCCCTCGGGTATGTAGTCCGCCCGGAGATGTCGCGCCTCCCTCCTGAGCGCTGGCCCGCTCGGAGTCTTGCCGCTGTCCACCCGGGCATGCTGTTCGCTCGGGGATGGCGGGGCGTCTGCCCGAGCACGTGGTTCACTCGGGGCAGGTGCAGTTTCGTCCCAAGCATGTTGTCCGCTCGGGGGCTTCTCGCTCTTGTTCCGGGCAGGTGATGCGCCCGTAGATCTCGTGCTTTCTCGAGCAGTCTTTTCGCCCAAGACCGCAGGATCATCCTCCTCCCCTGCCGGAGCGCCCTCCGTGCTTGAGAGGGCCAGGAGCTGGGGGCTGGTCCCCCCAGAGCAGGAGGTGCCTTGGCGCCCTGGTCGGCATCACTAGCAAGCTCCTCTGCCACCAGTTCGATGGCCTCGCTCATCACGCGGTCGGCAAGGAGGCTGAGTTCCCTCTCTATGACACGACCAAGGATCTCGTTAGCTATGCTGCCACAATCTGGAAAGGCCCTAGGAGCTATCACACCCACGTTTATGGAGTGGGGTAAGCTCAGATAAAGGGCAAGCGAAACAAAGAACAAGAAAAAGAGAAAAGGCAGAGTTCGAGGACTACCTTCAGCAAGCTCCTCGTTGTCATTTCCAGCGGGTTTTGCCGCTGCCGCAGCTTCAAGTTCAACATCCTTCTTCGCAGCAGGGCTGATCCTCGTCGGGAGGGGGTCGACCTTCTTCGTATCAAGAGCCTCCGGCGTCTCCTTCAGGCACCCGCCCCTCGGTATGACGGGCAAATCGTCCTCATCCTCCACCCCCTCGGGCTCCGCAGCCCGTCGGGCTGAAGTAACCTGCTCGAGCTTGGCTTTAAGCTCAGCAAGCTCCTCCCTCAGCGCCTTTTGCTCGGCCTGCACCATTCCCTCAGTCAGTCTCGCCTCTTCTGCAAGTTGCTCCAAGATCTCCTGGTCGTAACCCTCATCCAGGCATTTAGGCGGCTTACCTCCTTCAGGTCGGCAAATTCCAAGTGCCGCAGTGCAGGACTCTTGGTCGAGCTCGCTCGCCTCTTCGTCAGCTGAGTAGAGGGTGGTGGCGGAGCTCGTCTCTTGACCCTCGTCTTCTTGGCCTTGGCAGCCGGGACAAGTACTCCCTGGCCGCCGCCAAGGGCCTAAGGTTGGCCACCGCTGTTTCAAGGGCGATCGTCTCCTCCCAAAAGCAAAAAGGTATCAGAAGATGCTCAGGACGCTTTCCCTGAGCGTGAATCGTAAAGCAGCTTACCACTTCGCTCCGCTCGGGCTCGTTCTTCGGGACCTGCTGCCCACGCTCGAGCTCCTTGCCCTTTGGGATGCCGAACATCTCGCCAATCCATTTTTCCACCCAGTCGAAGCCCGGGGCTGTCACCAATCAGTAAAAGAAGTCAGCACGGGCATAAATGGTATGCGCAAAAGCGAAAAGTGCTCAAGACCGTGAGACTTACCAGAGTTAGCCTCTCGGGTAAGATCTCCCCACCCGAAGACCTTGAAGAAAGGGTGCTCCCTCCTCCTCAGAGGGGACACCCTATTCCTGAGGAAGTCGCGGACGATGTCCCCACTAGTGAGCCCCATGTTCGTGAGCTTGCTGATCACCATCAGGGCCTGCTCCTCCTTGGCTGCAACGGGCAAGCGCGAGGTCTCGATGTTGGGCGCCGCCGCTCCGGAGTAGCGCAGAGTGCTTCCCTTCGCCTTCCTCAGATAGAACTAGGAATCGGCCCAACCCGCCACTGAGTCTTTGAGAGTAAAGAAAGGATACTCGTATGGTCGGTTGGCCCGCAAACGGAAGTACAGAGAACCGGTGGGAGAAGCCGCACCGGTGCGAAACAAGGAATAGAAATGGAAGATGTAACATCCCAAAATTTGGCCATTTTGAATTTCATAAGTTATTCTAAATTCTTGAGAATTTTTGGAATTTAATTGGATTTAATTGGAATTTTTGGAAATTAATCTTCCTTTGAAAAATAATTAAATAATAAATAAGTTTTTGCAAAATATAAATGAAAATATTTTATTTGAGTCCAAAATGTTCCAAAATATTTTTTGGTATTTTAAAAAGCCTCAAATGATTTAAATGAATTTCTGGAATTGTTTTTATTCGAAAATTCCGGGAAAAAGCTATGAACAGTACTGGGCCTAGCCCGTTACTGTGCTGCCGCCAGCCCGGTCCGACGGAACCCTAACCGGCGCTACGCATCCGCCGTTCATTTTGCATTGAACGGTTCAGATGAGGCTGCGTCGTTTGCATTTCATTAACCGTCGATTCGTTGCCGCGTGTACGACTAGGATTGCGCCACGTCGCTCGCCAACCGTTTCTGGAATCGCTGTCACCGCGCGTTATCGCCGTGGACTCCACGCGCCATTAATGCTGGCGAGTTAACTCCTCCACTTCATTACTCGGCGCATCGTATAAATCACTTCCTTCCGCGCATTTTGCGACCTTTCACGCCTCGCGAGACACACTATAGCACTCGCTTTGCTCGTCGTAGTTCCGAGACGCTCCGCCGCTATTTGCACCGCCGTTGGTCATTTTCCGCCGCGTTTGTGGTCACCGGAGTAACCCTCGCACCAAGCCGCGTCGAGTCATCCACTTCGTGTCGCCGGAGGGAGCCCGGAACGCCGTCGTCACCATCGTCTTCATCCTCTCCGGCAAGGACTGCACCACCGCGACATCACCGTCAGCCCGAACCTCGTCAGCTGTCCGATCGCCACCGAATGACCCAGATCTCACCACGTCGTTGTATCACAGTGAGTCCCATCTTCATTCCCTATCCATTGGATTAGGATGAACGGTCCAGATCAATTAGAGTAGTTCTGCTTTTATGCAATATCCGTCGTTAGATCTTTGGTGAACGCCCTAGATCAAGCCACGTAGTTTAGGTCAACAGTGTTGAGCTCGGGTAAAAGATCACCGTTAGATTTAGATCGGATGATCTAGGTGTTGACACGTAGCAGCAATCTGGTGCGTAGGATTGAACCATTGTGAGCCGTTGGATTTTAGTTGTGCGGTTCGGATATGTCCACGCGTCGCGCACCGGAGTAGCCGCGTGGTCGATAGTGATGCGCGAATTAGATTTAATCTGGGCCATCGGATATTGAATGTGTGGTCTGGATTGCACTGCGTGTCGAACCAGTTCCATGCCGACGCGTGTCGCACGGGAACTAAGGAGTCAGCCAGCATCGCTGTCTTGGTCGACGTCGCCCGATTAATTCCAGTCGTCCGATCGGGATCCAACGGTTGATGATATACCACATGTCGACTCCGGGGTAAACCAGAACCGAATCGTCGTGTTGATCATGGCCGTTTATTTTAAATCGGATGGATGAGATTAGATCAAGCTTTCGGTTGATAATTTTTCACCGTGTGTCGCAACGAGATTGTGCAACGTGTCATCTTGGCGTCGGCTAAACGTCATCGATGGGACCCACATGTCGGTTGTGAATGCGATGTGCCGGCGTCATCCGTGATGTCATCAGTGACATCATCCGTGACGTCAGCAGTGGGGTCCACGTGTCTGTGAGTGTACAGTTCTGTAGACCGAGTTCACGGTAGACTAATCCGAGCGGTAGACCGAGTCCATGAGCCTACTGATGTCATGCTTGCGCAATAATTCGATTTTCCTTTAAAAAACAATTCGGTGGAAATTCAATTCGGTGATGACGTCATGCTGACGTCATATTTCTGAATTTTCCATATAAAAATAAATGAAGAAATTCGGTTTATTCTTTTTAATTGTTTTTTTAAACTTCAAATGACTATAACTTTTGCGTTTTAACTCCAATTTGAGTGATTCCAATTTCTAAAAATTTGTAAAATCAAGATATATTTATTAGTGAATTTTATGGAATTTTTGGAGTTGATTGTGTTCTCTGTAAATTGTATTTATTGTGTGTATATTTATTTCGAGTAGACGTTGATTTGTCGGAGAACTTCGAGGGGGAATTTCCAGCGCAAGATCATGTTCCAGACCAGGATCAGCCACTATTTGAAGGCAAGTTGTGTTTTGACCATTTTGCTCCTAAGTTTTGAAAATATATTTTGATTCAAACTACGCATGCTAATTAAATTAAAAATGGATTTAATTAAATTGGGGAATTAGTTAATCAACCTATTTGTTATTGCCACCTTATCACTAGTATTTGTATGCCATGATTTCATTTGATGCCTAAGTTTGGTAATATTAGTTGGTTGTTAGTATTGTGCCAACACGGGAGGCTAGACCGTGAATAGCTGCTTAGCTTTGTATATACCGTGAATAACCTTTTCAAATACAAAAGCAACAATGACTAATGGAATAGTGAATGAATTTCGATAAAAGGTGGAATGTTGTTGGTAATGATGTTGGAATGTAGAGACCTATATGGTTCTACATGAAGGTTGATTTACAGGCATGTGTTGCACCATAAAATAACTTGGATTGGGAAATATTTTAGACTGGGGCAAGTGGACCGAGGCTGTGTGCCAGATAGAGCCTGTGTGGCAAATGAGGTGGTTGTGTGCCAGATTTTTGGGAAAAATGAAGTCTTGCCTTGGTCACCCTAAGAACATAACCTTGCAAGCCTTTGATCTAAGTCATTCATACAACCACATTGCTGGTATGGTACAGACCTAGTTGAGTATGATTCCGAAATTTTAGCATGTGAGACCTCAGGTGGTTTTTAGTATCTGAGGATGTGGGAAGAAGGGTGTAGTGTTTACCATTGCGGTCTTACATCTCTTCAACGATATGTGTAGGCCCTGTACTTCTGCTCTGTGAGAGAGAAGGGACAGTGGGAACTATATCGGGAGGTACGTGTGCGAGGATGGAAGCTTCGGAAAGACTTTGTTATGGTTACTCGCCTGAGTGGTGTTTAACTATATCGTGTGGGTAAAGTGTATAACCTCTGCAGAGTGTACAAACTATTCGAATAGCCATGTTCACGGTATTGAACATTTCTCGGGGATTACAGTCAAGGGGTAGATTTTTGAAAATAAAATGGGATGAAAGGCTGTGTGCCTGGGAAAGTGATGAAAATGATTAGGGACTATGTGTCCAAAATTATGTGGAAAACAATTGAGAAACTTATTATAATATTATGGTTTTGCAGCTTTATTCCTAATTAAAAATATGTTAAAATATTGAGGTAATGCAAAAATAACCAACTGAGCCATTCCTTTGTAACAAGCCATGCATGTAGTAATAGAACTGCATTTTGTGCAGGACTTGTTGAGTACGGTGTGTACTCACCCTTGCGGACAATAATTTTCCGGAAGAGGAGTCTACGTCTGTATGGAAGGAGGAGATTGTTGATGAGCTAGGGAACTAGGGAGCAAGCCTCGTCAAGGTGCCTGTGGCAGGAGATGGACTATCGTGAAGTTTTATTTTCTGCTGTTGAATTCTTATTATTCTGATTACTGTAAGCCCTACGTGGCAAACTATTGTAAGGAGACCATAAGGTCGTACAACTCGTTTATATACATGTTTGAAGTACTTTATTATTATTCCGCTGTGTATGATTGTGGTATTTTAACCCTGTTTAGCCTGTGTGCACTAGTGCAATCCTGGACTAGTGCAGAATACACAGAGGGTCCGGATTTCCTGATTCGGGTCCCGACAGAAGAAGAGGCTCGCCGTGGGCAGGATGCCCACGAATCCCTCGTAGAGGTGCGAGAAGATGGTCAAGGCAAGAATAGAGTTGGGATTCAAGTTGGTGATCTCGCACTCGCATTGCGCAAGCGCGGATTCAAGAAACTCACTCTCGGGCATTCGAAGCCCGTTGATAGTGTAGAGTTCGCACGTGACGATCTCATCATCATGCGGCACCAGAGCTCCTTCGCCACTGGGGATCCGCCAGGTGCCGGCGTCGAGATACCCGAAGTCCTCGAGCACCCGAAGCCTCTCCTCAGTGATCTTGGTCGGGCCGAACTTCACCATGAAGGAGCTTCAATGAAAGGGCGCGAGGAGGAAGAGAGAGTTTGAAGGTTAGAAAGCTTTGAAGTTTGATTGCGAGTCACGGAGGAAGAAAGTCTCGTAATTGTTCCTTACCGGTATTTATTGGCGGGAAGCGAACGGACAGCGCGCTTCGTTTGTTAGAACGACGCCGCGGCGGTGCGGTTTTCAAAACTATCCTGTAAAGGCGTGGTTTCCAAAAAACTGTCAGAACCGTACCCGCGAGGCTTCAAGAAGAAGGAACCGTCACGACCTTTCGCCTACGTTCCCAGACGCAGTTTTGGTCAGGCCTTAAGCGACACGCTCGGTCCCGCCAAGATGCACCCATTCCCGAGCAGGATTGCTCGGATGCTGCAGTAGCTCTTCGCTGCAGGATTCCCATTCCCGAGCGGGATTGCTCGGATGCTGTAGTAGCTCTTCGCTGCAAGATTCCCATTCCCAAGTAGGATTGCTCGGATGCTACGGTAACTCTTCGCAGCAAAGTCCCAATCCCTTCTGTAAGTCTTGAGGCTTAAGGCGAAGACCCCGTCGAGCAACTTCCCCCTTAAGCCTCGGGGGCTAGCTATTGGGGATTGGGTATTCCCTATAGCGACCATCGTACTCCAGCAACTGGTCAGCTGCTGACCATGCTTACACTTGGACGGTGTCCCCAAGGAAGATCCTCGGGCAGACCGACCTGCAGGCCTATCCTGTCTTCAGCTAAGCTCGCTCCCGAGCATGCTTGCTCGGGGGAATGCGACCAACGACCAGGTTTGAAGAAGGGACCATGGGCATAACCAAAAAGCCGGGCACGGTCCACGAAGGCAACGTGGCATTAATCATTTGGCGGCTTGAAGGACTGTACGGCCACGATCTAAGCCCACTACGCCCACGTTGCGGAATGGAGAAAAGCAAGGGAACAGTTCCACCCACGTCTGGGAGCAGTAGTGGCACGTCACTCTGTAATAAATGATGTAATGTTGTAATCGTCTATAAATACCCCGTCACATGTAGCGTTTAGGAGGCTGATTTTCAACCCTGGCGAGTGGTGGGGGTTCAGTTCTTCCTTGAGGGAATCAGGAAAAGAAACACTCCTGTAAGAAGTAGAGAGAGAAGGGAGGCCCGATGCCTCCGAGCAAACACTTGTAGCTCATCTGTGGGATTTAGTGAAGCTGCTGGACGTAGGGCTGTTATCTCCCCAGCGAGATGCCCGAACCAGGATAAAAATCCTCCTGTCTGCTGTGTTGTTCCGACTGTCTCGGTCCTAGCTCGGCAGGCCCTCGGACGCTATACCCTCCGCGGAAAAGGGGCCCTAGGTTGATCCCTCATTCAACAAGTAAGCTTGGCGGGGGACCGGTTCCCGAATCGTCGACAGATCGCATCTCTAGAAGAAATCTAAAGGAGATTGTGGTGAAGCAGCTGTTGCTAGAGGCTAGAGTGGTGCTAAAGGGTAGGAGCCCCCTCTAAAGTGTCCATTCGTTAACGGGAAAGCTTTGGTGGATCCAAATGAGGAGCCCAGACTGACCACACAGTTACGGCGTCTACATCAATAGTACCGGCAGTATGTCCAAGAGACAAAAAACGATGCTTTCCTTGTCAAATACAAAGATATGGATTTTCACAACATGGACGGTGTTTTCTGGGTAGAACACATGGAACTATATCAGTTGTACCAATGAGACGCACTGGACTTATCCATATTAAGAATGTGGACTCTGTAAATATCTTGTATAATTCATGCTGTATAATCACATACTCTTAAACTGAGGGTCTGACTTTTTTATGTAGAATAGAGACAATGACACTTAGAGCGGACAAAAATGAAAAGATAGGATTCATTGACCCGGGCCTTGTCAACTGCGAACTTATTCTAGATCCAAGAATGATAAATGATGTTAAGTAGTACGTACTTAAGGCGCTGCTAAAGGTACAAGATAAGACCTACATACTTGAGTAATACTCATACCAGGGGTACCCCACAGCAAAGTATACATCTATTTCAAGATCGTCTCTCTCTCAGTCGTATGGACAAGGCGGCAAGATCGGCAGCCATGCAGAATGCTGGAGAGGGTATTACCAAAGTATCCATCCATCACAGATGGGATTATCACTGAATATTGGTTGGAACACCAGATGATCGGTCTTGGGCCCAGCTCTAGGCCTCGCAGGGCAACGAAGGATCCTCGGCCTCGTCCTAGCCCACCAGGGCGGTCCGGCCTGGCCACAGGTCGGATGCTCCCGCAGGCTCCGACCTGGCTGCAGGTCGGACGCCCCTGCAGGCTCTGACCTAGCCTCAGGTCGGATCCCTAACGAGCTCCGACTCAGGGACCTCCGCCACGCCACCAGTCGACTTCAAGCAGGTCACCTGCCTCATGGACACGACGGCCATGCTGGAGCAGGTGGCTCCTTCCCAAGGGAGGCCGCCTAAGTCAAGCTCCCGTCCCTTCGCCCCGTCATGCACAGTGGAGAGACGGGCTCCCTCCCGAGGCAACGCCAGAGCATGCGTGCGGGCGTCGATGTCGACAACCACGCAGAGGGCGGTCGCGCTCCTTCCCATGAGCGCCGCTGCTTTGTGTCTACCAACCTGCATGGGATAGCGAGAACACATCGGTCACTAGTCACTAGGAACTCAGTAGTCATCGGGATCAAGAGGCGCTATGCGCGACCTCCGCTCCTGAACTGCTGGAGGTTTCCTCGATGGCGACTCTAGCTTTCGGCGGCGAGCACACTCTGAACAAGTTGTACTCTCACGAGTGCAACATGGCAGGCGTGGCCGACTAGGCCGCGACCCCCGTATGTCCGGGAACCGCCGCCCGGCGCACCAAGGCGCAGGAGGCGGAGGAGAGCCTCTAGGCTCATTGCAAGGCTGAAGCCGGCCAGCAGCAAGCAGTGGAGGCTCAAAAGGCCCACTAGACAAACTCGAGCCGATCTGAGCAGCGCCGGACCGAGACCCCTGCCTTGGTGGTGCTGCGTGTGTGCTCGCCAAGACGCCAGTCCAAAGATCAATCGCCGAGGGTCTCAGCGGTCTTCGTTCTTCCCCACGCCACCAAAATATCATTGCAAGGCTGACAATGTTGCTCCGCGGCATCCCCGAGCCAGAAGACCCAGAGGCCAAGGCCACAAACTAAAACCTTTGGGGGCTAGTAGAGCGTGCTGCCGTGCAGCACATCCAAGGCTTCGGCTCCCATCACTCGGGGGCTTCTTCGAGCCACCCGAGCTGTGCTACTACGCGGGACCAGCGAGGTCCGACAAAGACGGTGCCGCTCCTTGAGCGGCCCTAGGCCTCGCGCACTCCGGTGCGCCGACGCCTGGGCGACAGTCGCGACGTCCGCAACACCCTCGAGGCACAGAGGAGGGTTTTGGACGAAGCGACCTGATCGTGGGCCGTCGACAGCGGTTGATACCACAACCGCGGCTCAAGCCCTGACGGCCCCGGGCCTCAGGCATTCTGTCGGGAGATCCGCAACGCAGATTTCCCTACCTGGTTCTAGGCGCCCGTCAACATCGCCAAGTACACTGGGGCGACAAACCCCAGTGTCTGGTTGGAAGACTACCGGCTCGCATGCCGGGCTGGGGGAGCTAATGATGATCTTTTCATCATCCAGTACCATCCCATCTTCCTCACAGACTCGGCTCGAGCCTGCCCGCAAACACCATTAGGAGCTGGGCCGACTTGAAGAACCTCTTCGTCAGCAACATCCAGGGCACTTACAAGCGCCCTGGGAACTCCTAGGACCTGAAGGGTTGCAAGCAGCAGCCCGAGGAGACTCTCCGGGATTACATCCGGTGCTTCTCCCAACAATGCAACGAGCTCCCCGACATCTGCGATGCCGACGTCGTCGGGGCGTTCATCTACGGCACCACTTCCAAAGCTCTGGTCCACAAGTTGGGCTACGCCAAGCCCAGGACCACCAAGGAGCTCCTGGACATCGCCACCAACCACGCCTCCGGTGAGGAGGTGGGAAACCATCTTCGATAAGGGAAGGCGGCGGGACTCGGTCCCGCGCCGCTTCCCCCTCCGACCGCCTCCGGCAAGCGGCGGAAAGCGAAAGCGGCAAGGCCGAGCCACGTGGTCGCGTCCGCCGACCGCCTCTACCAAGCGGCGGCGCAGTGCTTGACCACTTCGAAAGCGGTGATGGACGGCCGGTGTCCGCATCACGGTACCCGTCGAGCACAAACTCGGGACTACTGAGACCGAAGCGCTTCATTTTCGGAGCCACGCGAGCAAAGGAAAGAAGTAGGACCCGCACGGATGTCGGGGCAAAGGAGGCAGACGACGAGTTCCCGGAACCCGACGGCTGCCTTATGATCTTCGGCGGGCCGGCGTGCTACACCGACAAGCGGTGCCTCAAGCTCGCCTGCCGCGAGGTCCACACGGCGACACCTGCCACGCCCAAGTACCTCCGGTGGTCGGAGTCTCCGATCACCTTTGATCGGACCGACCACCCCGACCACATCCCGCACTCGGGGAGATATCCCCTGGTCGTTGCCCCTGTCGTGGGGCCAAAGCACATGTCCAAGGTGCTCATGGATGACGACAGTAGTCTCAACATCCTGTATGTTGAGATGCTAGACGCCATGGGAATCCCTCGCTCACGTCTCCGGCCGAGCAAGGCGCCTTTCCACGGCGTCATCCCTGGCTAGCAGGCCCACCCGCTCGTGCGGTCGATCTGCCGCTACCTTCGGAGCAGGACAACTTCGCTCAAAACCCTCACCTTTGAGGTCGTGGGGTTTCCTGGCTCCTACCACGCCATCATGGGGAGGCCATGCTATGCCAAGTTCATGGCCATCCCCAACTACACCTACCTCAAGCTAAAGATGCCGGGACCACGGGGAGTGATCACCGTGGCCGCGTCCTTCGAGTTGCTTACAACTCTGAAACACGGCGATTGCATGGCGTCGGCCGCTCGCCATCGCGTCCCCCGAGCTCGAAAACCTCCAGAGGGAAACCATTGAGTCTGCCCCCGACTCCGGCAAGTCGGGATCAGGGTCCTTCAAGTCCACTGAGGACACGAAGACGGTCACGGTCGACCCCGAGGATCCGGCCAAGACCGTGCGGGTTGGAGCCACGCTCCTCGCCAAATAGGAAGGCGCGCTCGTTGACTTCCTCCGCGCCAATCGAGATGTCTTCGCATGGAAGCCCTCCGACATGCCAGGCATTCCAAGGGAGCACGCCGAGCACTCCTTGAATATCCGGCCTGGCTCAAGGCCGGTCACCCAATGCTTGCGCCGCTTCGACGAGGAGAAGCGCAAGATCATAGGAGGAGAGATCACCAAACTTTTGGTCGCAGGGTTTATAAAAGAGGTGCGTCACCCCGAGTGGCTCGCCAACCCTGTCCTTGTAAAAAAGAAGTCCAGGCAATGGAGTATGTGTGTTGATTACACGGGCCTGAACAAGGCATGTCTCAAGGACCCTTTTCCATTGCCTCGCATCGACCAAGTCGTCGACTCCACCGCGGTCGCGAGTCCTGTCCTTCGGATGCCTACTCGGGCAACCACGGATAGCGATGAAAGAGTCCGACCAGCTCGCGACTTCTTTCATCACTCCGTTCGCCTCGTTTTGTTACGTAACGATGCCATTTGGTCTAAAAGCGCGGTGCTACATACGAGCGATGTATGCAAACGTGTTTCAGCGACCAGATAGGCCGTAACATCGAGGCGTACGTCGACGACATCATCGTCAAGACTAAGGAGGCCGACGATCTCGTCGCCTACTTAGACGAGACTTTTACGAACCTCCGACGGTTTTGCATCAAGCTCAACCCCAAAAAGTGTGTTTTCGGGGTCCCCAAAGTAAAACTACTCGGCTTCATCATCTCCGAGCGCGGCATTGAAGCCAATCGGAAGAACATCTCTGCGATCATGAAGATGGGCCCGGTGGACAACCTGAAGGGAGTCCAGAAGCTGACAGGATGCCTTGCAGCCTTGAGCCGTTTCATGTCTCGCCTTGGCGAGCGTGGAATGCCGCTCTACAAGCTGCTCAAGAAGTCCGACCACTTCAGTTGGACCAAGGAAGCGCAAGAAGCCCTCGACTGACTCAAGGCGTTCCTGACTTCACCCCCGGTGCTGGTCGCCTCAGCACCAGGGGAGCCGCTCCTCCTCTACATCGTCGCCACGACCCAGGTCGTCAGCACGACGCTTGTGGTGGAGCGAGCCGAAGAAGGCCATGTGCTCAAGGTATAACGGCCGGTGTACTTCATCAGTGAAGTACTCTCCGAGTCCAAGGCTCGGTACCCGCAAGTGCAGAAGCTACTCTAAGCGGTGCTCATCACGAAGAAGAAGCTGGTCCACTACTTCGACCGGCATCCCGTCTCCGTGGTGACCTCTTCGTCGCTCGGCGAAATCATCCGCAACCGCAACGCTTCTGGAAGAATAGCCAAGTGGGCACTTGAGCTCAATGGCCTCGACATATCGTACGTCCCCCGGACAGTGATCAAGTCGCAGGTCTTGGCCGACCTCATCGCTGAGTGGACCGACGCCCAGGCGCCACCGGCGCTTGAAGACCCCGAGTACTGGACGATGTACTTTGACGGGTCCTACACCAAGAACGGGGCGGGTGCTGGGGTCGTCCTTGTTTCTCCACATGGAAACAAGCTCCAGTACGCCATCCGGTTACACTTCGACGCAACCAACAATGTCGCCGAGTACGAAGCACTCGTCAACGGTCTCCGGATCGCTGCCAACCTCGGTGCGCGCCGACTTTAAATACACGGCGACTCCAAGCTTGTCGTCGACCAAGTCATGAAGGCCACGGAGCCTCGTGACGCCCGCATGGCAGCATACTGCCATGAGGTGTGCAAGCTCAAGGAAAGGTTCAAGGGTTTCGAGCTCCACCATAGCTATCGACGCTACAACGCTGAGGCTGATTACCTAGCCAATCTCGCCTCCAGCAGGGGACCAATCCCGCCTAGGATCTTCGTCTCCGACCTCCACAAACCCTCCATCTGACTGGACTCGCCTTTTGAGCAGCCGACCGACTCTCTAGACGCAACCGCTCCGACTGCCGGACAGTCGGACGCGGGACCATCCGGGTCAGGCCACGACGTGCTGGTTGCCGACTCCGACTAGAGGGAGCCCTTCATCGACCGGTTGACTGACGGATCACTCCCCGCTGACCCAACCGAGGCCAGGCGCCTCGCCCGATGGGCAAAGTCCTTCGTCCTAGTCGGGGAGGACCTCTACAAGAGGAGCCCCTCCGGAGTCCTCTAGAAGTGCATTCTAGCGGACCAAGGGAAGCAGCCGTTGCTTGACATCCATGCTGGGATCTGCGGCCACCACGCTGTGCCGCGTTCCCTTGTAGGGAAAGCCTTCCGCTAAGGCTTCTATTGGCCCCGCTGTCGGCGCTTGAGCAAATTGTTACTTTGCGAAGGTGCGATTCTTTACTGGCGGATGCATCTTCAGTATAAGCCTTGCATACAATCCCCATCACTTGGCCATTCGTCATTTGGGGACTCGATCTGGTCGGGCCCTTCAAAAAGGCGGCCGGAGGTTTGACCCACCTACTTGTCGCGGTGGACAAGTTCACCAAGTGAATAGAAGCCAAATCGGTCGCCACCATCAATTCGGTGCAGGCGGCCAACTTCTTCCACGACATCGTTTATCGGTTTGGAGTCCCGAACTCCATCACCGATAACGGAACGCAGTTCACGGGGAAGGAATTCCTTGAGTTTTGCGACGACTTCAACATCCGCGTCGACTAGGCTGTTGTGGCCCATCCGCGGACCAATGGCCAGGTCGAGCGGGCGAATGGCATGATCCTTCAAGGGCTCAAACCATGAATCTTCAGCCGACTGAAGAAATTCGCGGGACGATGGGCGACCGAACTGCCCTCCATTCTCTGGAGCTTGTGGACCACACCAACCCGGTCAACCGGGTTTACACCATTCTTCCTGGTGTTCGGTGCTAAAGTCGTCCTGCCGACCGACCTGGAGTACGGCGCCCCAAGGCTACAAGCCTTCGACGAGACTCGGGGGCTCGACGCGCAACAAGACGCCATCGACCAACTCGACGAGGCGCGATGTGGCCATTCTGCGATCAGCCAAGTACCGGCGAGATCTTTGCGATGCTACCACGGTCGTCGAGTCATGATCGATCCTTCAACGTTAGCGACACGGTCCTCGCGGAGTTCGGTCCAACAAGGACAGGCACAAGTTGTCTCCTCCATGGGAAGGGCCCTTCACCGTCGTGGAGGTCCTCTGACCTGGCACCTTTCGACTCAAAGACGCTGATGGTAACATTGTACCCAACGCGTGGAATATTGAGAAGTTAAGGCGATTCTATCCCTAAAACTTTTCCTTTATTCCTGCGTTTTCGGCAAAACCTCCGAGTTCAAAGTGCGGCATGCCAACCACATCCTGGTCCTCATGCGCCACTCGGGGGCTACTTGTTCGCATTCTCACCCAAAACAGCACCCCAACCGGCCATCGCGACCCCCCTAGCGGTAACCCTTTCGGCCTAAGTGCTCGACCTCGCCCGGGCCATGCGGTTCTTGAAAAAGCACTGCGGTAAAAGGAAGTGCCGTCTTGACGGCCCTCGGTCGATCTGGGACATGCCTTTGGGCTATCAATCCTATTGCTATTTTTACGTTTCCTTCGAAGTATCAGCGCTCCGACACTCCCCCAAAGTATCAGCGCTCAAACAACCCCAGCGGTTCCTGAGAACTACGGTCATTCAGCGAGTGCTTACCACAAAGGGGAAATGCAAGATATCAAACAAAGTCCCCATACTATATATTATGTACATTACAAAAAAAAGCAAAAAGTTAGGCGGCGGCGCGTGGCGTTCTAAGCTAACGAAGGCGTCGTTGCCGAATCGGGCTGTCGTTGCTCACGACGACCGCGCCAAGCCCTGCCACCGTCTCCGCCGCCGCCCGCACTCTAGCCCGCACCGGGCTTGCGTCGCCTTCGATCCCGACGGCTGTTGCCATCGGGTCAAAGGAGGCGTCGCGGCTGGCGCAGCAAGCCAGCACATACTCCGCCACGATGACGACGATTCCCCACCCCTCGTGAGCGTAACGCTCATGCAAGGCGCGGGGCAGGTCAGCCAAGGCGTCGGCCGCCTGGGCTGGCCGAAGGCGTACTATCACGGAGTACGCTCCATCGGCTCGTTCAGCCTCACCCCTACTAGCTCCAGGCTCCTGC
The DNA here is from genome assembly GCA_036346375.1 of Guadua angustifolia. Classification (NCBI taxonomy): domain Eukaryota; kingdom Viridiplantae; phylum Streptophyta; class Magnoliopsida; order Poales; family Poaceae; genus Guadua; species Guadua angustifolia. The sequence goes on along the minus strand of CM070502.1, from coordinate 46,049,337 downwards.
CCATGCTCTCGAAGGCTGGGCGGACCATCGCCAGGAGGTTCTCGCATGAGGACCAGCGGTCCTCGTGCATCTTCGCCAGCTCTGCCTCAACGGCCTCGACGTGAGCCCGCAGGGCCGACGCCTCCTCGCACGCCCTCGCGAGCTCCTCCCCGGCGGCCTCAGCCAGAGCCCGCTGCGCCAGCGCCTCCTCGCGCGTCTTCGCAAGCTCCTCCTCAACGGCCCGAACTCGAGCCCACTGCCACAACGCCTCCGCCTCCTGGGCGGCGGCCGTGGCGGCCTGGACGCGCAGGGAAGCCTCCATCCGCGCTAGCATGGCCGAAGCCCTGGCTCTCGTCGTTGAGGGGCTGCCTGGGGCGATCGGGGGAGTGTCAGAGGTGGCTCCGGCGGTGTCCGCCTCCCTCACCATGGCGGCCACCGGAGGCGCGGCCGACGGCTGGCCTGAACCCGAGCCAGGGGCGTTGGAAGAAGGAAGAAACAACCCAACATCAGTGAAATAAAATCAAAGCCATCCCAAGGCCAAGCAAAGGAGACTCACTCTGGAAGAGGGTTCCGGATGCAGAAGGTCGACGAGGGCAGGGTGAGCCTGCCCCTCGCCACGGCAGCAGACGATCCGACATCTGCGAGGGGCCTTTTGCCAACCCTCCGGTCATCGGCAGCATCCCGCCCTCCGCTCGTCATCCTGCTCTTCAATGGGTTGGGGGAGAACGCAGGGAGGCAGAGAGGCAAAGGCAAACGGCTAGGTGTGGTCACTCTCGCACCCCCATGCTGTATTTATAGAGGCGACGTGGAGCGGTCGAAGCTGGCGTCGCGTCGGGCAGGGCGCCGCACGCGCATTAAATCCACTTCTGCACAACGCGACGTGTCCTTTCCACTCCCCCCACTACGCATTAAAATGCGATGGGACATCAGGGGGCGGAAGGACACCACTTTGGCCAGGGTGCGGCGCGACCCCTCAATTTCGGCTCCGGGGCGGGATCGAGTGCACCGCCATAGCGAAGGAAGGCTTGAGCGGGCCGCAGCGGCCTCGAGGTGGCGAAAGGCCCATTGGCTCGCCCTCCTGGCGGAAGGCTGAGCAATGGGCCCAACCGCCAGCACGTCTCCAGCACGAGGAATGAAAAGTTAAGGCGATCTACCCCTACAACTTTTTCTCGTTCCCGCACGAATCTTGTATCCCTTCGAGTTCAAGCGCTGCGTGGCGACCATAGCTTGGATCCCACGCACCGCTCAGGGGCTACAGGTTCACACACTTACACGGGTCGGTGACCCGACTGGCCATTTGGTTCCTCTTAGCGGTAACCCTCTCGACCCAAGTGCTATGGCCTCTCGCCCGGCCTCTGATTTAGTAGTGCTTGTCGGTGAAGGAAGTGCCCATGCGGTGCGATCCATAGCTGGTCGGGAACACTCCTTTCCTCTGCAAGTCGGATGAATGATTTATACTTAAGTTCCTACACTCCTGCACGGGTCGGTGACCCGGTAGCTCTCGGTTCTCCTAGCGGTAACCCTCTCGACCCAAGTACTCGGCCTCGCCCCCAGCTCTGATTGCAGTAGTGCTTTGCGGAAGAAGGAAGTGCCCGTACGGTGCGATCCATAGCTAGTCGGGAACACTCCTTTTCTGTGTCAAGTGCAAGCGAACGTTCCGTTCCTTAGGTCTCTGTTTTTCTTTGGGCTTTCCTCAAAGGTGTTAACATACCGACCTACGCTTGTACAACCCCCGCGGTTTCTAAAGCTATGGTCGTCAAATGTTCATCACCTCAGGGAAGTGCGAGGGACAAAGTCGGACCTACGGAATGGCCCGACTGGCCAAAATGCTAAAGCAAACTTCAGTTCATTACATGACTAAGTTACTACATTACGAAAAAACATCTAACTTTCTCTCTACTGCCGGTGGAGGGCGTTCTGAGGCGGTATCTGGCCGGCGATAACTCGGGCATGCGCGTCGACTTCGACCTCGAACCTGTCAACCTCTTCTTCAGTCTGGTCTGCAGCGATCCCACTGCTGATGGCATCGAGGTCGATACCGTCATAGTGGGAGATGGTATTGACGAGCGCCGAAGAAGCCCCAAGCACGATCCCATCGCCCACCGAGCTCTCGACGTGCTCCGGCACGCGGGCTAGGTCAGTGGCAAGCGGGCTCGGACTCTGTGCGGTGGTCCCAAGCACCCGGGCGCAGACCTCCCGACCGACCCTCCGAAGGGTCGCCAGCTCGGCGGTCTGCTCGGACAGCTCCCACTTCGTCGACTCCTTCGCCGTCAGGACCTCGTCCCGCGACGCAACCGCCGTGTCGCACTCCTCCACCGCCTGCCTCCGGGCCTCTATGGCATCATCGAGTTTCCTCTGCAGCCCTGCAGATCGAGATAATCTCAAAAAAGAAAAAGGCAAACTATGACGACGAAGAGCCGGCCAAGAGGCTGGGTCACTTACCGGCGGCCTCTCCCTGAGCGGCGTCCTTGGCACTAATGGCCTCCATCAGGAGGGTTTCAAGCTCGGACACCCTCGCCTTCAACTGCTTGCTTGTCTGGCGCTCCTCGAGCAGAATCTGGGAGAGCTGATCCAGCTCCTGACGGGCCCCGCTCGTCTCTGATCGCTCAAGCGCCAGGCTTCTGAGCATCGCCTTGTGCCGGGCCGCCTTGATCGTCGCGCTCCTTCTCGTGCCGAATCCTCGTGAGTAGGCACCGGAGCAACCCTAACTTTTTCGCCGTTCGGACCTTCAGTTGCTATAGAACACAAGCACCCTATTAAGCCTGCCGACCGCTAAAGCAAATTGAAAGCTGAAGCTGGGGTTCGGTTCGGCTTATGTTGCCGATCGGGCGGGTTACCCTAGAGATGGCGTTCAGCGCCTCGTCGGCGGACTCGAGGGCGAGAGCCAGACCCTTCCGAATCTAGCTCACCCCAACCTCGACTCGCTGCGTGCCCTTTTGGAAGGCCCTCCACTCCCCGTCCTCTGCCTCGTCGTCCAGCACGAACTGCGGTTCGTCGGTTGGGTCGTTGCCCGGCCAGGTCAAGACAGGCCAGGCGTCCGGGCTTGCGGAGGGCTGTGCGCCGCCTCCACTTGCGGCCCAGCGGTGACCACCTCCAACGTCTGGACCGCCTCCTCCGACAGGCTCCCGGGCGGTTGCAGTAGGGTCCCAATAGGTGCCGAGGTAGCGCCAACTGGCGGAGGTCCCGGCAGCGGCGGTGGGAGCTGTCCCTCGCCCCCCTCGGCCTCCGATCAGGGCTCTGACCCGCCAAGGGTCGCTAGGGCCTCCCCGAGTCCCGGCTCCTCCGGAACCTTCTCCTCCCGCGGCGGCCCCAACTCCGCCCGCAGCATGTCGTCCCTCGCCGGCTTCGTCGGTAGCGATGGCTTCGTAGCCGATGCATCGATCATTGCCGGCTGCAGGAACGGCGCCGCCTCTCGCCGGGCTGCCGCCGCCTCTTTGTGTACCCACCCGGAAGTCTGCGCGGCAACCGCTCTCTTGATGGCCCATTGGGGCGTGTCGCTCCTCCGTTTCCCCAGGAACGTCTCCACTTGGGATGCCTCCACCTGGGGGTCGGCGGCAACGGCGCTCGTCGTGGCACCTTCGTCCGGGCCACCACCAATCGGCGGCCCCAAGATCTCGTGGTATGGGTCGTCGGGGCTGTCTCTATCGCCATTGCCCGAGGTCAACTCCGGGTCGGCCGAATCGACGGCGGTCGCGTCGGAGACCTCCTCGCCACGTGCGGCCCTCGCCGCACGCTCCTGCTCCTTCTCCGCCTTCCTCTCCCTCCTCTTCTGTTCCTTCCGCCTCTTGCGGGTGGACTCGTGCAGTGCGGACGCCTCGCGGGCCTTAGCCCTCTACTCCTTCTCCCCTGGCAGCAATGCCCGGGAGACCATCCTACCCAACCCCTGGATAACATGAAGGCGCGGGTTAGACAATGTGCTAAGGGTTGAGGAGGAAGGAAGAAAAAGGAAAAGAGAATTACTCGGCTTACCAAGTCTGGGGGATTCTCCGCCGAGAAGGGCTCGGGGTGGCCACCCACCGCCACGGTGGCACTCCCGACCAACACGGTAGCCACCCTGGCCTCGAGCTCCGACACGACGAGCTCTGACTCCGCCATTCTCATGGGGTCCAACGCCCCCTCGTACAGGAACATCGGGCGCGCCCTCCCCATGAGGGGTTGGACACGCATCTTCATGAATGCGCGTACAACAACATCGCCAGTCAGGCCCCGCTCCTTCTGGGCCTTGATCCGCTCGACGATCACCTTCACCCTATTCTTCTCCCTTTGGTCAGGGCCCTAGGCCCACTCGGACCTCGCTTTAGGGAGCCGGCCGGAGAAGGCCGGGGCACTGCCTTCCAGGTTCCGAACATAGAATCACTCGGAGTGCCACCCTCGGTTCAATGACGGCAGCTTCAGGTTGATATACTCCATCGAGCGACCAACGCGCAGCTGCAGGGCGGCACCCCCCATGGACGCCGTAGCGTCCGTCGTTTTGTCCTTCCACAGTCGGGCTTGAAAGAAGTACCTCCACAGCGCCTAGTGGGGCTCGATCCCCAGAAATGCCTCGCACAGCGTCATGAAGACTGCTATGTGGAGCACGCCGTTAGGGTTGAGGTGGTGTACCTCCACCCCGTAGTGATGCAGCAGCCCACGGATGAAGGGATGGAGCGGAAGTTTGAACCCGCGCTCGTAGAATGAGGCCGGCACGACGATCTCCTCATCCTCCAGCGCAGGTTCTGCGGCCCCCGTCGGCACCCTCCACCTCGAAACATCCTACGGGGGGAGGAACCCTTTCCTCTCCAGGCCAAGCGCGCGGTGGGCTGGGCGGTGCCCTCCGGTCACGACATCTCCGAAGATGCAGGCGGCGAGAAGGTGGGAAGAGAAGAACGTGAGCACCCCTCTCTTCTGGCTCCTTTGTTCCTTTTTTTCCTCTCGTCTCAGGCGAAGGCAAGGGGGTGGGGAAAGCGAAGGCAAGGGGGCGTCGAAGGCAAGGGCAGGAGCGTGCTCTAGCACTCTGAGCGCCAAATTTATAGGTGCCAAACAGCACCACCAAAACTCGCACTGCACCGAAACAAGCATCGGCCGTCTGAGCGCCCGATCAAGTGGGCATTGCTTCGATCGAAGCGTCGCACGTCCCGTCAGAGCGCCACGCTGCGCCGCTGGTAAGACGTATCAGTTCCCAATCATTTTGCTTCGCATTTAATTGCCTCCACACGCATTAAACACTGGCAGAGGCGTCAGGGCTTCGTTCCAGGTGACATGCCCAACGACCTCTCGATCTCTGCTGCTGGGCTGGGTCGGCCGGACCGAAGGAGGTATAAAAAGCCCACCGGGCCGCTACGGCCTCGAGGTGGCGAGAGGGCTCGAATAGCTCACGCCCAATGACTAGTCTGGCGCTGCGGGTTCCGAAGGCCTAATCCACCAAGTGGATGTCAAGCCACCCTAGCAGGCAAAACGAGCGAGGGGCGAGGACAAGGCGAACCCCCAGTGGGCCTCGAGTTTGGTTGGCGGACGACCCAATCGGCTTAACTCGTGTCCGAGACCATACTTCACACTCTCCCGCGGAACCCATCGATGGGTGGCAGCCAGCTGCGCTCCGGGTCGGCGGACGGCTCGGGGTCCGATACGGGATCGAGTAAAGAAAGGTTTCTTATGGGTCGCCCCCAGAAGGTCGGACACCCGACACAGGGATCGTCCGCTCAAAAAAAGGTCCCCCTTGGGAGGGATCTCCAGGGCCCACTCGGATAACCCGTTAGTAGCTCCACGAGCACGGTGTTCAAACCAACGCATGGTAAACACGCGCTTGCTCACCCCCTCCAGGTCCCACACCTGCAGACGGGGAGCATACGTGGGACAGACAGTGGCCGCTCCTCCCGTAGATAGCCTCGCCCGACGAGGACCCGGGATGGACGCCCTTCGCCTAGCTCTGGCGTAAAACTAGCCTTATGAACACGTCTAGCTACGACGTAAAACGAGCACACGGGAACTAGAACCTCGTTGAGGCACCTAGGCATCCCTGCCGACCAAGGCCGCGCCTAGCTCCGGCGTTAAACCAGCCTTACTAACACATCCGGCTACGACGTAAAACGAGCTTTCGGAAACCAGAACCTCGCTGAGGCATCTGGGCATCCCTGCCGACTAAGGCCGCATCCAGCTATGATGTAAAACGAGCATTCGGAAACCAGAACCTCGCCGAGGCATCTGGGCATCCCTGCCGAATAAGGCCGCGTCCAGCTACGACGTAAAATGAGCATTCGGAAACTAGAACCGCGCTGAGGCATATGGGCATCCCTGCCGACCAAGGCCGTGTCTAGCTACGACGTAAAACTAGCGCGCGGATAACAGAACCTCGTCTAAAGGCATCTAGGCGTCCACGCCGATCAAAACGGTGTCGAACCAGGCCCCCCCCAACCAAGTCGGTCGGGCTCAGCTAGCAAGCGTAACCCCCAACCACTCTCAGGCACGCTTGGGGGCTCGGGAACTACACCGTCGGTCTTCGCCGCGACCTGGTCGAGACCGGCCGACCAAGTCGGTCGGGCTTCACCAACTAAAGCAGCCCTCCGATCCACTCGGAGGCTTGGGACCAACCGAGTCCACTCGCTTCACCCAATTGGATTTCTGCCGACCAAAGTAACCCCCCGACTAGCTCTCCGACTTACTCGGGGGCTCGAGGGCTACACCCACCAGGTGCGCTCGCGCGCACCCGGTCGAGACCGGCCGACCGAGGCGGCCACCCCAGAGAGCCCGTCGCTTTGTTACGCGGCACTATAGCTAAGATACAAAAAGTTCTCAACAGACAAAAGCTAGTAACATTGATATGGTGCGTGAGTTACATACGGTTGCTACTCGCATCACGACAAACTAGCTCGAAGACATCAAGATGACACAACGCTCTAAGTGCCGCGCGCGCGCTGAACTACCTCGACAAGGGCATCCCTAGCCTTGGCAAGCTTCGGGACGACGTCGATCAGCGCGTCAACGGCAGCAACGTCGCGGGCGAGGGCGTCTTGCTCGGCCCATTCGGCCTAGACGAGCTCGAAGTCGCCCCAAAGCTCCGCGAGGAAGGCTTCCTCGTCCGTGCGCGCCGGCAGGTCATCATCTCCGAAGCCGAGTACCAAGGTTCCATTCTTGGAAGAAGGGAAGTGGGAAGAAGCCATGAGAGAAGCCAAGTATCGCGGAGCAGTCGAAGACCCGTAAAGCAAATGATCCCTCCAACTCCTGCAACTGCGCCACTCTCATATATGCTTAAGGCGCGGAAGCCGAACAGTTCCCAATAAATGGGGCGCAAGAAGCCGAAGTGTCGCCATGCATGCGAAGAGAGCGCGCCGCCGAAGACGATGGGCCCATCCGGGAACGCATGCGTTTCAAGATGGCCCCGGGGGCTACTGACGAATACTCATACCAGGGGTACCCCACAGCAAAGTATACATCTATTTCAAGATCGTCTCTCTCTCAGTCATACGGACAAGGTGGCAAGATCGGCAGCCATGCAGAATGCTGGAGAGGGTATTACCAAAGTCTCCGTCCATCACAGATGGGATTATCACTGAATATTGGCTGGAACACTAGATGATCCGTCTTGGGCCCAGCTCTAGACCTCGCGGGGCCACGAAGGATCCTCGGCCTCGTTCAGGCCGGTCACAGGTCAACGCTCCCGTAGGCTCCGACCTGGCCGCAGGTCGGACGCCCCCGTAGGCTCCGACCTGGCCTTAGGTCGGATCCCTAACGAGCTCCGACTCAGCGACCTCCGCCACGCCACCAGTCGGCTTCAAGCAGGTCACCTGCCCCATGGACACGACGGCCATGCTGGAGCAGGTGGCTCCTTCCCAAGGGAGGCCGCCTAAGTCAAGCGCCCGTCCCTTCGCCCCGTCATGCACAGTGGAGAGACGCGCTCCCTCCCGAGGCAATGCGAGCACAACAGAACGGCGTTAGTATCGACAACCGCTGAGGCGGTCGCTCCTTCCCAGCGGGCGTCGCTTCTTCGTCTACCAACCGGGCATGGGACTAGCAGAACTGTCAGTCACTAGTCACTAGGAACCTGTCATTCATCAAGACCGAAGACCGGGACTCCCAGGCGTAGCGTACCCCTACCTTTTTTTCCAAACTCCCGTGTAACCTGCCCCCTCCGCCTATTAAAGGTAGGCAGGGCCCTCAAGGAAGGGCATTCGCATTCACATCCGACTTAAGCGAGCACATCTGATCTAGAGCAAGTCAAACATACAACGAACATTCCCGGGCTCCTCCACTCGGATGAGCGCTAAGGGCCTGTCCTTAGCCCCCCTCTTGTAATCCTGTGTACTCTGCTGCACCCGAAGCAATACAAAACCACCACCACGAACTGGACGTAGGGATATTCAGCCTGAACCAGTATACATCTTGGACTCCTGTAGTCTAACCATTCAAGGAGAGGGAACGCGCAGCCCCTATACTTACAAATTTACTTGCCGGTTGTACGAAACACCGACAATACTTTTACCCTACAACTTTCAGTACGTGTTTTCCTACCTACTAGTCTCGTATATTTGATGTGTAACACTATATGATGACTAATTGGCTTCTACAGATTTCACTGGATCGTCCTCGTCTTCATGTTAGACGAAAGCAACGTCACTGTCTTGGACTCAATGAGGAAACCGACAAGCCAGTACAAAGAATTAATAGACTTGCTAGACAGGTAAACTCGGTCATTGCATTATTGCTCCAGTAATCTTCCATCCCATTGCACCTAATTAAATTTAATGACTACTTGAAACTATGAACAGGGTGTACGCAAAATAGCGCAAGAAGAGCCAGCGGCGTCATCCATTCACGAAGATGTTCAGAATAAAAACCGATTTTCCGTGCCTGAGACAACCCCGAGGGAATAATTTATGTGGATACTATGCAATGACACATATACACGCGTTCATCTCTGACAGTACGGACTACAACGGTGAGCTGGTGTATCGATCATTATATGTTGACCCGTACTTTTCTTTATAAAGACGATGACACTAATTAATGCTTCAATTTCTCCCATGATGGTAGCGTCAAAGCCGGGCACCAAACAACTTTGCTTTCGATAACGAAATTGAAGCTCTTTGAGAGCAGACATCTGGGTTCATTGTTCGAGAAATTATCAACCCGAAGGGCGAGTTTCACGAGCATTTGTAGCTTAAGTGATATGTCAACGATTGTGAATGAACAATGTAATATTTAAATATTATGATGCCTCAAAAGTGAATGAACAATGTAATAATTAAATATTATGATGCCTGAATGTATTTGAATTACACTTTAGCGATGTTTCGATACTATTGTGCGCAACATATACTGTATAGAATATATCTACTGTACAATATATATATGTTACAACATATACTGCAACAAATATATATATGTAAAAAGGTTTAAAAAACCCATCACTGCCAGTTTTGGATATGAAAATAGGACAAAGAGTTATCACTACCGGTTAACAAGGAAAAAGGGGCAGTGATACTACTTTTCATTGCCGGATATTGATAAAAATAGGGCAGTGATAGTTACTTATCACTGTCAGTTATCAGAGATGACCGGTAGTGATAATTATTATCACTGCCGGATATTATTAAAAATGTAGCAGTGATAGTTACTTATCACTGCCGGTTATGATTAATAACCAACAGTGATAATAATTATCACTGCCGGTTGGTGAGTATAAACCGGCAGTGATAGTCCTCGACTATCTCTACCACTTAGGTAGTACCGGGTCCACATCTGACAGTGATGCCGATGTGGACCCGACAGTAAACATGTGTTCGGTAGTAGTGCCTGCTTCATCTTTTATACTCATTAGCCGATCAAGTTCTATTACAACACGTCTTAAAAGTAGAATCCGTATTGGCCTCCATTTCTCTAATAATCTCCTTCGTTTCCAAATATCTTCAAATCGTGTCCTGTCCACCTCCTGTTGATCTCGAACTACCAATTTTAACTGTACCTACTAAATTTTGGTGCAAACACCAAGTTCGCTTCATATTCTTCCAGTAAAAAATGATAACCGTGCGCTCGGCCATTGCATTCAACTTCCAGCTTTCAAAGACAGCAAGAACTGCAATCTGTTAATCACTTGCTCTCTGAAACTCTATTGTTGTAGACAGCAATTTTCAAACCTGCAAGCGTTCGTTCTTAACTTGATTCCTCTCCTCCTTAGTACTCAGCCGATACGTGAGAACTTTTCCGCATAGACTCTTCCAAGTTTACCGTGACTGGGTATTTCAATCATTTGTTGCACTGTACAAGAGTACTCCTTGTTTACATTCGGCGCGCACTCAGCTCTTCAAAACTATTGGCCATTGTCATTTGTCCATGTTTGTTGCTGGTTTCCGTTTACTTTGTTAATGCTCGAGTTGACGAAGGTCACGCGATTAATAAACTGCTCATCTCTGCGCTAAGTATGCCTTCACAGGAAGTTCACAAAAAAGAAGCAACCTGACAGGGAAATCCTCGTAGTTGGCAGTCTGGGCTATAATAGCCCCATGGCCATCATTCCCGAGCAAATGTACGTACTAATTTTCTCGGAGCAGCCGCCTCGAGAACAGCAGAGCATCTGAACATTTGCACCAGGAAAAACAAACGGATTGCAAAATGACTTCAGATCTACGATGAACGGGAGAAATCAGCACTCGGATGTTCGATTACTGTTTATCCCATCGGATATTTCTTGTAATATTTTTTTCCTATGCTTACAACATTTTTTACTGATGCGTGCAATATTTTTTGAACGCTTACAACATTCGTTTACTGTAACGCATTTCACTGTTTGTCAAAGGAAATTATTGCACGCGTAGGAAAAAAATATTAGAACGTGTTCGAAAATTTCGAACATCCGGACACAAGTCATTCCGATGAAGAATTGCGTCCACCAGAAATTTCGTACAAATTATAACTTCTGTCAGAAAATTGTTTCTCACCTGCCATCATGACGATTTATATTTCCTTCTAAATAGATAAATCATCTAAACGATCCAATATCTTATTATTGTTGTGCATTTCTATTTGGATTGTACGGTCGAGCAGACCAACTTGTATTATCGTCACGGATCAAAGAATATTACTACAGATTACCATTATATATGCTTACAAGCACCCAAGAACGAATTGCGCAACCCATTATCTTATTCCGGAGGAGATCAACTCAAATTCTCTCCCTCTCTGCAATCTGTACCCATCTCATCGTCTTCGCGAGACGCTGAAGACCACGGAGATCGCCGGCTGACTCTCATCAACAAGATATCCTGATTGACACCGTCCGCGCCGTCAAGTTGACGCCCGGTCGCTGCTTCAGCCCGCTTATCAAGCCGCCGCCAGCGCCACAGTCCCGGCTCCTGTTCAGCGATAACCTCGTCTTGATCGGCGACACCAGCCTCGACGCCAACCTCGAAGGGGAGAACGAGCACCGCCGGTTCTTGCCCGACGCCGCCTGCGCTTTCCCCGGCGGCGACGCGGCGACGGGTCTTGAAGGGAGCAATTTGCACTGGCTTTTGAGTTTGGACCCCAGTGAGCTCGGCGGGGACTTGACCAGGAACTTGTGCGGCGTCTGCCTGGCGATGACCGGCGACCGCGTCTTGTAGAATCGCTTCTGCTTCTTGGACGGCGACGGCGAGGCGTACGATGCGGCGGAGTTGGAAGCAAGAAACGTGGGGTTGGGGAACATCACCGTCTTCTTAGCCCACGGCCGGTTCTTGGGGGACACCCTGTTTGCGGACACCGACGGCCGGCGGAGGGGTGAGGTGGGCTTGAACTTGATCCGGGACCGCACGCGGCCGCACGACGGCGGCGTTCCGGACTCGGTGCGCGCGGTCTGCTTCTCCCTGGCGCGGCGGGCGCGGAGCGGCGTCGGCTCAGCGGTGACCTTCCCGGTCCTAGCTACGGGTTTTGGGGTCATGGGGGGATCTCTGTTCTTGTTTCCGCCGCAGTCGGAGACCGCGACGACGTCCCGCGCTAACTGGCTGGCCTGGACAATCTCCAGCACGGTCTTGCCAAGGAGCATCGCCGGCAGCGACATCTGCCGCCACTGGGCGGCGCCCTCAACACCGCCGAACTTGCCGCTCTGGGACCTCCTCTGCGCCGGCGTGGCCCTCATCCTGTCGCGAAATTCATCGCACCCATAAAACAAGAATTCGCCTTTCCAAAAATCAAGTCAAGAATTCAGATCGAACCAGAGGAATTCAATTCTCATCAAGGCACTTGCCTGACGGTCTCCTGCTTGCAGCGGAGGCTGGTGCGGAGGTACCCGCGGGTGCTGCGCGGGCTCAGGCTGACGCCTGAGACCACCTTGGTGCCGCCGGCCACCGTGTACTGCAGCTCCTGCAGCCGCGCCATGCACCGGTCAATCTGCGCACCCCCAACCGCCACGCGCATTCAATCCCCCAGCAAACGGAAGCGAAACCATAAATCGAGCGCCTGCTCCTTACCTTCTTGACGGTCTCCCTGACGAGGGCTGGGTTGAGCGCTGCGGCGGTGGCGAGGGCGGCCGAGGTCTGCCTGTCCGGCTTGGCGTTGGGGCTCCTCGCGACCATGGCCGTCGTGCCTCGCTGTGGATGGTGAGGAGGAGGTCAAGAAGGGGTGCTCGTGGTGAGCGGAGAGGTTTGGAAGGCCATAACGCATAAGCAAGGGGGCCTAACGGTTGCCGGCGCAACGGCTAGTTCTCGGGAGTAAACACCAAGGGGACCTCTCCTCCTTCTAGAGTATGTGCGCAGAGCACTCACAGCGGGAGCCCTAATTATGTTGGGCCCGCCACGTGAGCTAGTGGACACGGGTAATTAAGCTGAAACTATTCATTGCCATTTGCATGTGTTTGTTCGTAGTTTCAGGAATTGATTTTTCTCTGGGCCAGCTGAATGGGAGCCATTTTCGATTTTGATGACGGGTGAGATGTTTGGGTGTAGATTTCGCATAGGGATTTTGGGCGTAACCATTTCAAATTTCAAACCTCGGGTGTTAAGTTTTCGTCTAATTTATGCGTGTGCTGGACCGATAAGAATTACAAATGAGACAAGAGAAGCATCATTTAGGGCTTGCTTGGAAGACCAGTTTTTAGCTCAAAACCAGTGTAAAATATAGGCCTCAAAACTTCTCTAGGCTGGGCTATGATAGCCTGCTTGGATGGGTAGGTAAACTAATAAAATTATACCCAGTTCAGCCCATTACAACTAAAAAATAAAAATCAGGTGAGAAGGCAACAATTTTTTACAACAAATATCAAGGAGGCTGCTCGTGGGTTGTGACTTGAGTCGCGTCCTCGACTTCGCGAGGAACCCTAGACGACGCGTGTGATCTCAATGGCGGTGACAACCCTCTCTTTGATGGCAGCCCAAGAAGAGTGTTGGCGGCATCCTCCACCCCGGGACCACCAAGTAGGTATCTTGTTCTTCTCCCCCTCCAATTTCCTTCGCAGATCCATGCTTGAACCTGTGCACTGGTGGCCTTGGAGGCATCCCATTTGGTGCTTTAGATCTGTGGCTGGTGGTTAGGATCGTGGCGAGGAGCATGATTGCAAGAGGAGTTGGGCTTGAGAGAACTAGCTTGTACCCATTGATTACAGCTCTTTGATTGTTCTCTACTGATGGAATAGGAGCTATTGATTGACTTTTTTCTTAGGTTGGGATTTTTCATACCATTCCAAGGTTGTACTAATGTGGTGGAATTGAAGCGTGTAAATGCAATACTTTGCATTTGAGGGAATTCTCTGTTTCTTCATAATCTAGTTACTTGTGCATGTGGGATTCGTGGAAACAGGGTTGTATAATTTGATATGCTATTTTGAATCCTAGTATAGTCTTGATAATCTAGTTACTTTTTTATGCGTTTGGAATTTGTTATAACATGGTTATATAATCTGTTATGCTATTTTGCTAGTTCGTGATTCCTCATTGTGTCAATCTATTGGGGCATTATGGTGCCTACCTTGGTTATGTCATTCTTTGAAATGTTGAGTATGGTGATTTTGTAATCTGCATAGATTCTACAATGATGTTGCTTATGTGTGATCTAAGCTGATTTTTTTACCTTATATCTAAGGACACTCGTATACCATCATCATGAGATAAAAGGTAGGGCCAAGTTCGAGGGCTATTATATTGAATCAAGGCACTACCTGGTTAGCTTGTGTTTGAAACTGTATTAGGTGTTTTGGAGTAATTGAATTATGGTTCACAGTAGCCTAGTAGGTTTGGAGTTTTCACATATTTATTGGGAGCTAATGTATCCCTTTATTCGAATCTAGTTGAACTCTATAAAAGCTGTAGCTGTTGGTCCTGGTGAGTGTGATTGGGATGCAAGCTGATCTCTGTATCTCCGAAGGAAGTCAACACTGTTTTACTACATGAGTATGGAGGAACAGAAGTGAAGCTTTTGGAGAAAGAGTATGTGAAACTCATAAATCATATTAACTTGACACTTCGTTTGTTATTTTTACATTTTAGCTAGAGACATATTCAAATGCCCTGAATCATTGAAGTATGGAGGGAGAGTTGTTTTCAAAATATGACATAGGCTGCTTGATGCACTGATCACACTTTTCTTCTTTTTTAGATTGGTTATGCCTACAGTTTGTTCTAATTTTTTAGCATCTTGTCACTATCATGTAGTTTTATGATTACCTTTGCATTATAACTAATTAAAAGTGATGCTAATGGCAAAGGTTGTAGTTATGTGTTCAAATTTATAGATTGGGCTGGAAAGCATACTATCTATTACTTTGATGGCAAAACATATGAATGGGTTGGATTGAGCCATCAGGCAAGCATCATGGGTAAGATATGTTAACTAAAAACATGTGAATAAGTTACCAATTTATTTTCTTCACTTATTATCCCTTAATTTGATTATTGCACAATGCATAGATAACTGACCCAAGGACTGGCCACTAGGTCAATGAATTGCCTTTCATAAGTAGTACACTTTGCCTTAGGTGTTGCAATGTTGCTAACTGTTCTTGTAAAATTGTCCATAGCCAATCAAGGAGTCTACCCTGGGGAACATCCCGACCATTGTGCCTTCTACGACACTGACTCCCCAATGCGGTTTGTGATGTCAGCATCCTGGCTAACATCAAGGGGAGGAACAACTTTTGCTGCCTATTCTTGCTCTTGGCCAGGATGATTCTGTAGAAGAGGGGCACTATCCTCCCTAGGCACAAGTGGGAAGACATGGTACATGAGCTTATTAGACTTATCCAAAATCACATTTCTAGTGCATTATGTGGAGATAGTTTTCTATCCTTTGCGTACTTATATAGTGAGTACGCTATTTGTCGGTTGATCTATTTTTCTATAGAGGCCCTAAGGATGCCAAGGAGTAGGAGGAGGAAGCTTTCGTGGCCCTAGAGTGTGCTACCATTATAGATTACCCAAAGAAATGATCAATGGATGGTGACCAAGGACCTCTAAGGTGATGCACCACTAGTCGCTCTGCAAGACCGAGTGAGGCATTGCTCAAGGTTTTTCTTGTTATCCCCTGTCGATAAAAAGTTTATTATCTTGTATACAAGTAGTGCATATCTCTTGGTTTTGTATTGTCATAGCAATATTTATATATAATATATGTATGTATGTATGTATGTATGTATGTATGTATGTGTCACTACAACACGTCGGGCTTCCGATGACGCCTATAAATGCCTTTAAAACCTTATAAATGCCTTAAAAAGATTTTAGATGGCGTCAAGAAAAATGGCATCAGGAAAAGTAATTGGCGGCGCTTAATTATCCACGGCGTTTATAAGTGCCGTGGAAGACTCTAACCCGGCGTTTATAAGTGCCGGGGTTCTCTCTATTTATGGCGTTTACAAGCGCCGGGGTTTTATCTAGCATGACGCTTATAAGCACCGGGGATCCCTCTATTTGTGGCATTTAAAATCACGATGCTTATAAGCGCCGGGGATCCCTCTATTCGTGGCATTTAAAATCACAGGTGCACAATGACTTCCCAGGAGGTCACGCATCTTATTACTACTCTTGTCCAAGCACGCTTAACTTCAGAGTTTTTATAAGATCTAGTACTTTAGTGGTGGTATGATCACATCGATATATAATCGTCCCTCCTCCCTTAACCCGTTAAACACCGAACACCGATTTTCAATTATTTCAAATTAGCAAACTATTGAGGTAATTAGCAAAATCATCATACGATAAGATCTCCAATTATATTCTTTTGGGTACCAATTCTAGTTTGCAAATACGAAATCCAAGCATATTTCTTAAAATATACATAACTTTTGACTCGTACCTCCAATCAGGGCGTTCTTTGGCTCATTGGAAAGATAACGAAAAGTAGCATTTGAAATTGATAAGTGTCACAAAATCATATGGTCAAAAAAATTTGAATTTTCAAACAAAATATCAACGAAAATTGAATTTTCGGACAAAATTTGAAATTTTAGACAAAATATCATCGAAAATGAAATATTTGGACAGAAATTATTGCAAATGGAATATTAGTTTCAATTATTTCAAATATAATATTATTTAATTTCAATTCTTTCAAATTCCCGGTGTGGTATTCATGTTTATAAGCGCCGGTAGAGTCTACCAGGCGCTTATAAACGCCGAAATCCACTCTATACCGGTATTTATAAGCGCCGTGAAGACTCTAACCGGCGTTTATAAACGCCGGTATAGAGTGGAATTCCCCGGTGTTTATAAGCGTAGTGGAAGATCAGAACCGGCGTTTATAAATGCTTGATATAAGTGGAATTCCCCGGCATTTATAAGTGTCGTGGAAGATTCTAACCCGGCGTTTATAAACGCCGGTATAGAGTGGAATTCCCTGGCATTTATAAGCGCCGTGGTAGACTCTAACCCGGCGTTTATAAACGCGGGGGAATTAAACGCCGGGTAAAATAAACGCCGGAAAATCCATATTATCTTGTAGTGTGTGTGTGTGTGTGTGTGTGTGTGTCCCATTCAAATGAAAACTACGGTGCCAATTGTTGCTAACGCTGTTTTGCATCTTTTCAAGGTTTTTTATATTACCATGAAAGTTTTTTTGTTGCTATGCTTTTTGGTGGTAGCACCAGTTGCTGCTGCTAATGGGTGGGATCAATGTAATATCTCGGTTGACCTTTGGGGTTTTTATTTTTCTTTTTGAGTGCGTTTGTTTCGTCGCGGGTCATCCTTAGGCTTCGGAAGGACCCGGAAGAGGGTTTGGGCCGTTGGGAGCTGGTTTGGGCCTTAGGAAGGGTTCTTGGGCCTTTGAGGGAGTAAACCCCTAACCCTAAAAGCCACATCAACCAAGGGGAGCCAGCCATTTTTTCCCAAAAGCCCCAGCTGCCTCCCTCCCAACTCCAGCACCTAGCACCGCCCCTGGCTCCCTCCTGTCGCCGCGCCCTAGCTTACTCCCTGCAGTAGGCCGGCCGAGCGCCGCCCCTCCCCTGGCTCCCTTCTCCTCAGCCGGCGGTTCCCTGCTCCCCTGCTCCGGCGAGTCCCTGGCTGGCGAGCTCTCCTGGCCCTCCCCGTGCCCGACGATGACCCTGGACCCCTCCCCTAGCCGGCGCACCACCCCGGCCGTGAGCTCTCCTGCCCTTCCGCGCCCGAACGCGACCTGGACCCCTCCTCAAGGCGCACCACCCTGGCCGGTGGCACCCTCCCCTACCCCTCCTAGCTCGGCGCCTCTCTCCCCTCTGGTAGCAAAGAAGGCAGGCAAGCAGAAGCAGCGATTCTGGCGGCAGCAAGTGACCAGTGACAGCAGAAGCAGTAGTAGCCGCACATTACCCTTCCCTCTTGCCTTCTTGTGGTGAGGACTCAAGCAATTGAAATTTGCGGTATTTGGTTTCTTTGTGCATGCCATGTGTTTTGATGTAATGCCTAGAAGGTTTATGATATGGTATCACAGTGATTTAAGTGTGCAAGGTTGAGACATGGGCTTGGAATGCAAGAATAGATGCATTGCTAAATTTGTGTACATACCTATATATCCATGCCTGTTGTTCTATATGTTTCCCTGCTAAGTTGCTATGTGACGAGTATGAGTTGTATCCCGGTTTTTAGTATAAGTTTTTATGCTTCGCTAATATGATATTTGAATACTATGGAAGGGACTTGGTGATATCACTGATTTAGAGGGTAATGGCAAAATTGACATAAAATCTATTGGTTTAGGTAGCAGTAAATACTCCCAGGATCAAATCCAACCTTGTTCTCCTAGTTCTGATTCAGGGGCAAAGTGTGGCTGTTAGAATATTACTTTAAAACAATTCTGTTTTGATGATCTGAGGTGTATGCTCCTTTATGCATGACTACTAATGAATTAAAAGGAATTGAATGACCAAAACATGTAGCCAGCTGTTAACCTTTCCTCCTAGTAGATTTTCCAGTTATTTAGTGCTGTTCATGCTTCAAGGGTTTAGCTTTTGTGCATAGTGTCTAGGAAGGGTGTTTTGAAGTGGCTATTGTTGTATGATACTGAGTCTTTGCATAATCATGCTTAAATCAAAGAATGTACTTCTTTCTGTATGATTCAATTCAACTGAGAGTTAAGAGTTTCTTACTACCATTAATGCTGAAACAAACAATGGTATATTAGCTCATATTGTTAATACTATCGTTATTCATCAAATAGGTAAGATCCCAGGTTGAAAAAGGTGTTAGTGTACACTTGATTGTTTGTGCTCCTCAAATTCTGATTCAGCTGTTAAGTGTTGATCGATCATCTATTCATGTTTTATTATTATGTAGGTGTGTTGTCGTTATCTAAATCTCTGCTGCTGTCGACGTCTTTCGCCTGACAAGATTCCGTCGATTAACAGAGTGGGTTACCCCTTGGACGGAAATTATGGTTCGGTAAAGGGCATCTTCGTGGCTGGAAACCCTAATTTCTCTCAACGATGGATTTCGGGAATCGACAGCCGATGGACACAGCGATTTACCTAGGTTCAGGCCCCCGGTGTGGGTAATAGCCCTACGTCCTGCTGGTTCTCTGTTGAGAAAATGGAGAAGTGGTTACAAGAGTGTTCTTTTATGCTTTCTGCTTTAGCCGATCGGCCCCTTTCTTCATGCACCAGGGCGTTCTTATATAAACGAGACAGCCTGGGCAGCAGAGAAGGTGGTGCTATACTTATCTACAATACATTAATTACATCCATCACTCCAGCCTCCACGTCGACCCACGACTCATTTATTAAGCACGCCTCCGTGGCCTTGTCCTTCGGACCTCATTTAATGTCTGTGAGAGGCCTCGCCCGTCCCGGACGGGGACGCCTCTGCGACGGGTTGGTAAGAGGCGCCGAGGAATGAGCCGTCTTAAGTGTCGAAGGCTGAATTCTTCATATCAATGACCCTGACACGAGGTGCCAGGGGAGGAAAACTTCGAGGTGAAGCCTTCCCCTCATTCTTTTGGTTGCCTCCGTGGCCTGACAAGGGGGTCCCAGACGCCCACCCACTTGCTAGGCCGCCTCAGCTTCTCACCCGGCGGGCAGGGCGTGGTCGCCCGGCCGCCCGCCAGTGTGCCACGTGGGCCACTTGCTCGGCGAAAGCGTGGCGTGACCGCTAGGTTGCTTTCGCCAGAGGGCGTGGGCTTCTCGCCCAGCAGTGGCGTGGTCGCCCGGCCGCCCGCCAGGGTGCCATGTGGGCCGCTCACCCGGCGAGCAAGGCGTGACCGCCAGGCTGCTCGCTAGGGGGCCGCGTGGGCTTCTCGCCCCACTGGGCCAGGCCACCTCTTGGGCCTGCTACTTTTACGGTGAAGAGGGTACGCCGGTGCAAAGTACATCGACAGTAGCCCCTAGGGTCGTCCCGGAGCGCGCGTCAGTTGCTTTTCAGACCTTATTTAATGCTAGTGCGCTCCTGGATGGGCCAACCACCTTTGCACATGCAACCGCTTCGGTTTTCTCCACTTCCGCCAATTTTTCTTGGGACCCGAAATGCCGTGCCTTTGACCTGGTTGCGAACCGTCTTCGCGGGGGGTCTATATATGTGCACACCCCCACGCAATAGTTCATGCCTTCTGCTTCTTTCACATTTTGCTCCTTGCCCTTTCGTCTTCTTTGCTTGAAAGACTTCACTTTCACTCCAATGGCGCAGTCCCTTCTTCCTTCCACCGCCGGCCAACGCCAGATAGACTTCGCCACTGGGATGGCCCAGTGCTGACATTAGCATAACGTTAGCATGATGCAATAAATAGTATTTTTTTATAAAAATAATTTGGATATTATTTGATTTTCCAATTTTCAGATTTTTATGATTTTTGAGAGCTCGTTCTCCCTCATACGAACTCTGATTGAGGTGATTCAAATTTTTAAAAATTATAAAACTGAAATCTATTTAATAGTGAATTTTATTTGATTTTTGAAGTTCATTTGCTCTCTATTTTTGTATTTATTTGGTTTTCTTTCTCGATTCGTGTAGACGTTGAGTTGTGCGACTCATCGGAGGAGGATCCGTCGACTCAAGATCAAATTCTAGAGCAAGACTAGGACCTTTGCCAAGGCAAGTTGTGCTTTGATCATGCTGATCCCATGTTTACAAAGTTGCTATTTTGCTTTACCATATTGCATATTATTTCATTAGTATAAACGTTTTCAATCTAAATTGGGAATAAGCTATCATACCTTTTGATCTATACTCTACCTTGTTAATTGTATGCCATGTTCTATTTGTCACCATAGTTCACTATAGTTGATTGATATTTAAGTCAACATGGGATGGTTAGATCGTATTAGTTTGCTTAGCCATGCCACGTCATCACATGTACTTGAACCATTAATGTTTAATGTTGACTAATGGAATATGGAACAATGATATAAACTTGTGTGCCATATGTGATTACACGATGAGATTGAGTTGTTGTGGCGAGGGATGTCACACAACAATGTTGTGGATAGCACGTGGTGCTTGGTAATCAACTGGGTTGGTAATCATTTAGATTGAAGCAAGTGACAAGGGGCAAGTGAGCCAAGGTGGCCCCGATGGGCAGACGATATGTGGAAGTCTTGCTTTGATTACTCTAAGGACTTAACCTTGCGAGCCTTTGACCTGAGTCAAGCATGTAACAACATATCTGTTATGGAGCAGCCTAGCTGATTAATTTGTAATGTCTTAGCATTAGTACTGCTGGTGGTGGTGTGAGTCCGAGTTCACAGATAAACTCATATGGTGCAAGAGGGGGGACCATGTTGTTGTGGTTTAGCCCTTCAATGTTAAACCTCGGTAGGTAGTATTGGGTTAAGGTAGGCCATTGTAAAGGCATTGTTATAATCACTCGCTTGTGTGGTATATGGTTGTATCATGTGGGTAAAGTGCATAACCTCTACAGAGTGTAAATCTATTCGGATAGCCATGCTTATGGTATTGAGCATAACTCAGAAATTACAGTCAAGGGTTAGTTAATAAAACAAAATTTGAATGGGATGGTAGGATGCCATATGGAAGGATGAGACTTAACCTAGGATTGAAAACTTGGTTTACTTGAGAAATGTTGAATCTATCTATTACTGTTATTTATTTTACTGTCTTTTCTGTACTTGTTCATAAATGTTGCATATCGCAAAATAACCATGTTAGCCATTCCTTTGGAATAAGCCTTGCATATAGCTATGTTAGGATTGCATTATGTGCGCGACTTGTTGAGTGCTTTTGTGCTCATCCTTACCATCACCAACTAATCAACAGTTGAGGAGTCATCACCTTTGTTGGAGGAGGAGTTCTAAGAGAATGCGAGTCATTAGGCCCAAGACTTGTTAGTCGCTTATAGTGAACTAATGACTCACCAGCGTCTTTTACTTTATCCGCTGCATTTGGCTTAGTCTTTATTTTTAGTCTAGCCCTGCGTGGCTTAATAATGTAGGTTGATCATAAGATCATACACTTAGTTATATCAATAAATGGAGTTTAATTATCCTTATCGTTGTATATGATGTGATACTTGCCAACGTTGAGCTGTATGCACTAGCGTTGATCCAGGGACTAGTGCAGTGAACATAGTGGGCTTGAATTAGTGAATTTGGGTCCTAACATAGGTGGTATCAAAGCATACTGACTATAGGTCTTGGCCCTAATTAGCATGGTATTGTCCTAGGTGTGTCCAAAACTATGTTCTAAAGAAAATTCAACTTTGACTAAAATAACACTCTTGACTCTTCTCACTCTCCGCTCCTTGCTTTTGCTGAAATTTTAGTTTTCTCGTGGCTGTTTGGGAGTTGTGGACTTATCTATTTCTCTTTTGAATAGATGAGGAGACAACAAACCTATGGAGAGCGTGAGGGTGGCTACGCAACAGAGCTTTGGAGGTTTCTTCAAGTTTTGGGAGTCTTCACAAGACCGATGTATCGAGGCAAATGTTAGGTCATCAATGGAGTTGCAAGTGGAGTTGTTTGTCGGATCTTGATTTATTCTAGAGAGGATGAAAAGGCAAGCCAACCAATTAATATCACTATGAGGAGAGCTGCCTTCGAGATTGGTATCCAGGAGGTTTCATGACTTGCTTTGAAGAGGATCTGCCGTGACTACTCCCATGAGCTCGACGACACCATGTTCCGACTTCACCCTACAGGACAAGCATCATAGTGATAGAGGACCGAGGAGGAGGACACCATAGTTGTGCACTTGGCACAGTTGGCAGCCGCACAGGACGCTCATGCGAGGGACACAACAAAGGAGTTGAAGATGGTGTAAGAGGCCCTCAGAGTCACAGTGGAGGAGCTACAAGACACCCATGTTGCTTTCACCGAGAAGATCATGGAGCTCGAGGAGGTAGTGTAGGGAGGTGGCTAGGCTGCACAAGCACTACCAGATGTCGAGGAAGAAGAAGAAGACCTTGAGGAGGTCGGTTTGAGCCAGAGGTGCACGATGTGTAGGTAGTGATGGAGTATCTAGTTGCAGGGTATCAGGATCAGTTTGCACCCATGCCAGCCCACCCACCGGTGTATGCACTGGGTTAGCCTAAGCCAGGGTGGCTGGATGAGTGAGAGTTTAGTGTTAGGTTGAGACTCAAGTGTTGAGTCATGTCTTCAAGATAGTCTTTACCCCTTTGTAATAGTCATTAAGGTTGTGTGCTTAGTTTGGTTCTTATTATTTGCTATGTGTGCAGTATGTGTTGCATATCCCTTAGGCTTTTGTAAGCAACCATACCAAGTTTTATTAATAAAGTTATTTAAGTTTGGGTTTAACTTGTTTCCCCCACCTTAGAGATTCTTGCACCTTATCTGTGCTGCATCTACCTCTTCTAACCCAAGAAGCTGTCGAATATCCAAATATGGGATATGGGCATGCGCCACAAAGTCAGAAACCATATCGTATACATATTTACCAATACCAGGATATCCTATATATCTCTAGCCTAAGCCTGCGGGATAAGGTATACTCGGAAAGGATATCCCTTGCAGGGAAAGTTCCAATTATACCTGATACGAAGAAACCTACTCGAATATGCTTGATAGTTATGGAAGTTTAGACACGATACGGGGATCATAATGGCAGAAGGATTCCTCATCGACTACGATTTGGTATTCCATCCACAATATATGGACCAGGGAGGACGTTGTCAAGGACAGAGCCAATTGAAAGCGAGCACAAGCCTGAAGGAGCCAGTTGCGACCCTTAGCAATCCAGGATAGCCATATAAAAACCATAGTCTAGATTTGTAGTTCTTCCTTGTAATCAGGGATACCCCCATTGATCTGTAATTTCTTCATCGATCTCAATCGTTGCTGACACAGGAGTAGAGTATTACTCATCAACGAGGCCCGAACTTGTCTACATTGCGTGTTCCCTCTTACATGTTTGACCCTGCATATCTCGAAGGTACCCAAGCATAAGTGTGTTATCGATCACAAACCTTTGACAGCTGGCATGCTAGGTAGGGGCCTTCAGCTATTTTTGCAGGTTAAGCATGTCTTCAACACACGTCAACGCTGGAATTCTCGACATCAGCCAAGCCCCGCCAATGGGCTCTGAGATCGTCTTCGGAACCATGTTGTACTAATGGGGTCCGGCCAGTGACCTCTAGTACATTGGCTTCATCGAGTTCTATCATGAGGACCCAAGCTGAGGGGTGTGCTTCATCGAGTTTGACCCTCTAGAGCCCAGCGATTCTCAAGTGTGTGGACATAGAGAGCAATAGCGACAATAGCGATGATGACCTCAGCAGTCAAAGTAGTAGTCATGCAGATTGCCACGTGTTCATGGCCAGAGCCAGCAAAGGCACAAATACTAGAAGTTCCCAAGAGAGGGACCCTGGAGTAGAAGCCTTGGGTAACTAGGAAGGTCACATTCCTCTAAGCACGCCCCAAGATCTTGGAGCAGTAACCACCTCAGCACATGCGGCCACGGATATTGTTGCTCCCGGCATGGCAGACCATCGTCACAACCCAACAGTCGTAGTAGCAGCAGGGATGGAGACCAGGTTGTCAAAGCACCTCAACCTGGACAATCCTTCGACACCTCACCCGTAGGCGCCAGGATTCTAGGGGCAATAGGCCCATTGGCAACTTGACCACAATGGCACGCCCGGCCGTGTTCCAAGAACAGCATACCAGCAGAGCCACCCCAGCGACGTTTTTAGCACTCCTGAGGCCAACTTCCAGTGTGCTCACATGCTATTGAAGTCTCTCCCACCGTTGGACCCGGCCAACCCTATGATGCCAATGTTCGACCAGATGAAAACGCTGCTCGATGTAGCATAGGCCCAGACTACTCGAGCAGCTAATTCATGGTTCGGACAGCCAAGCCGACAGGGCACCTGGTGCCAACTGCTGGGACCGTCCTATGACTGTCGCTGAGCAGCGAGATCAATGGTGGCCAATTCTACTCACCGTGTTTCCAGGACGGTCCACTCAAACCCCCACTAGGGATACTCTGGAGACCTCCGAGATAGAATCCCGCATGATCGTCGAGACTTGCGCGATGTCCCATGAGATCGGAGAGAAGAGCGGGACCACGAACAGCGTGAAAGGCGAGATAATGAATCTTCATCCTCAAGAGGCTGATCTCCGACATGACATACGTGCCACAGTAGACCTTTGCCCTTGAGGAACCGCTCGCCGCGACACAGGTTCCCCTCTCGGCAAGATGCACACAGAGGACAACGCCATATAACCCCAGAAGACAACGATGAGGGGTGCAAGGCGATCACTCCAGCCCTACGCGCGGTCAGATGGCCAGACAAGTTCAAGCCCGGTCCAGTTGAGAAGTATTCGAGGAAGATCAATCCTGTTGAATGGCTGCAGATCTATACTATAGTCATGAGAGCGGCCGAAGGCAACGAGAAGGTGATGGCCAACTACATGCTCACCACTTTCGATGGGGCAGCTAGGTCTTGGCTACACAACCTCCCGCCCCAGTCGATATCGTCATGGGCTGAGTTGCGGGTACAGTTCATCGTCAATTTTCAAGGAACTTATGAACTCCCTAGGACACGCAGTGATTTGCATCGGCTAGTGCAGAAGCCAAGAGAGTCGTTGCGTAGCTTCATTCGACGATTCATCGACAAATGAAACCTGATCCCCGATATCTCAGATGAGGTAGTGATTGTTGCCTTCGAGAATGGGGTGAAGGATGGAGATCTGAAGGGGAAGCTCGCCATCCGGAAGATCAGAACCACCAAGGAGCTCTTCGAGTTGGTGGATAAGTATGACATCCGCACCGAAGCCCGAGACCATCTCGATAACCCGAAGCTTGGCAGCAACAAGGCTGAGTCATCCAAGCAAGGGGCAAAGAGGAACAAGAACCATGTGGAGAAACACAAGGGCAACTCCACTATGGTTGCGGTCGACAGGGGCAAGGTGCGCGACCTAGACGACAATAAAGGTCGAAGCCGTGGGGGAGGCAAGTACTACCCCGTCCATCACTCGGACAAGCACGACATCGACGAGTGTCAGGTGATCAGTAATGTAGGATCGGATGACGACAATCAGAGGGGGGGTGAATGATTGAGCGGAAGATAAAATCAAAATTTTCTTGATTCACAAAACCCCCTAAATTAATTATGAAATATTGCTCTCGGTTTCAACAAAAAACAGATTAACAGACGTTCACTAAAACTGTAATTACCGAAGATCCAACTGTCGGATTGATGTAAAATTTTAACTGTGTAAACTAGATTCAAATCCAAACTAACGCAACAAGAATCACCTCAATCGGATATAGGGATCTAGAATTATGACCTTCGCAAGTTGACTGTATCAAATAATGACGAGAATAGATCAAACCCTAATTATGAGATTAAACAAAATCTACAAGGAATAAATCAATCAAACTTTTAAGATCAATTACTAGATGCCCTAGCAATATTTTGGATGGATCAAATCAAAATTATCATGGTGAAAACGTGAATCAATCTGAAATCAAAACAGGCATGCAAAGCGAAGAACGGAAAAAATAAACAAAATACTGTAGCAATTGAGATTACTGTAGCGCCGAATACTGTAGCACGCGGGTACTGTAGCACCGAAGTTGCTGCTGTGCTCGGACGTCTCCTTTTCTCACGCATGCATGCAGCGATCGGGAATCAATTCTCTTCTTTGCATGCATGTGCGTCGTCGGCCGACTGCTAGGAAAGCAAGAGACAAACGCTTTCTAGCCGGGCGCAAGAAAAACTCACGCATGCATCGATCAAAAGTTGCTAGTCACCAGAGATGCCCATATGCAAAGTGCTCGATCTCCAGCCGCAAGGAAACGCTCCAGCCGCCGCAAAAAGCAATCGCTAAAAACTTCGAAGCACCTGCAACCAATCTTCTAGTCGCGCATGAAAAACGGCGGAACCTCACCAGCCGCCGCAAAAGACACAATTTCATTGATCAGGTTTCAAGTCCTTTTATACAACTCAAAACCCTAACACATATATGCATATCCACCTGACCCAATACACATGGCCCAATATATGCATACAACCCAAAATTCACATATGCACGCGTACGGCCCGCCTGCCGCACTCACGTGACTAACCAGCCTTCGTGTGCACCTTCTCTAGTCCGAACGTCCCGCATGACATCCTCGACCACCAGACCTCGATTCCTCCACGAACCTAGTCCCAACCTCGGTTCCTCCATGAACCTAGTTCCGTCCCACATCGACCACGTCAAGCCCTCGAGCAACACCGCACACCTAATAAACAAACAACGATCCGAGCACAAGTCCACGACTTGACTCAAAGTCAATCCATGCAACCACTCACATGAGTGCATTGCATCAAACAAAATCATTAATCAATCATAATTATGCTCAATGGTCCGTTACTTACGCCGCTAGGCGGTAGCACTAGGAAAAGCAACCAACACTCAAATTGCTTCAATTTGAAGATCCAATTCAAATCAAACTCAATTTCAAATCAATCCAATCTCAAATCTTGTCAATTACTCATCACACACAAGGATAGACCTCCACATGGTCTTTCAAGTAAGAAGGTCGAGGAAAAGCTCAAGGTCACCCTTACCAAGCGCAGCATTGAGCAGGCTAAAGACAAGCTCGAGGACGACGAACCTAAGTATCGGGGAGCTGAGCAAAAGCTGGCACACATCTTCAGGGGGTCTGCCACGTACGATTCCAAGAGGCAGTACAAGGCAGTTGATAGAGAGGTCAATCTAAGCATGCCGGCTCTCCCCCGATTCCTTAAGTGGTCGGAGATGCCGATCACGTTCGACTAGTCGGATCATCCGACTTCGGTCCCACATCCAGGGTGATACCCTCTGGTAGTCAATACCACCATTGTAAACATCAAGGTCGCTCAAACCTTAGTCGATGGAGGAAGCTCGTTGAACCTCATCTTCGTGAAAACGCTGGACAACAAGGGTATTCCTCGGACCGAGATAAAAGCCTGAGCCGAGCTGTTTCACAGTATAACTCCGCAGTCATCGGCTACCCCGCTGGGTCAAATCAAGTTGCCAGTCACATTCGGCATGTCGGACAACTTCTGTACCAATAAGATCCTCCTTGACGTAGCGGATTTTGAAACTGCGTACGATGTGATCCTGGGCCGCCCACTGCTAGCCAAGTTCATGGCGGCAGTTCACTATGCGTACCAGATAGTTAAGATGCCGGCGTCAAAAGGAGTCCTTACGATCAAGGGCGACCAGTGCGCAGCAGTCAGGTGCGACAAAAAAGCCTAGAGATGGTTGTGTGTCTCGACTAATCGGCAGCCAGTGCCGGCGATGAGAGAGCTAAGTGCCAGAAACCTGAAGGCAATAAGTAGGCTTCCATATCCAACAAAGCCACCAACGACCAAGTCGATGACAGCAGGATCTGTGAAGAGGTCAAGACGGTGCCCCTCGACCCGATGGAGCCATCCAAGACAGTCAAGGTAGGCGCCGACCTTAACTCTAAATAGGAACTTGAGCTCATCACTTTCCTTTGGGCAAACCGTGACTTGTCCGCATGGCAACCATCCGATATGCCCGGAGTCCCTAGGGAGGTGATTGAGCATCGATTAACTGTGGAGCCAAGTGTCAGGCCCATGGTGCAAAAGCAGTGCAGATTCGCAGAGGATCGGAAGCAAGCCATACGAGAGGAGGTTGGCAAACTCCTAAAGGCTGGCTTCATCTAAGAGGTCCGCCACCCAACGTGACTGGAAACCTAGTCCTTGTAAAGAAGGCCAACGACCTCAACAAGGTGTATCCAAAGGACCCTTTTCCTCTCCCTCACATCGACCAGATAGTGGATTCCATTGCAGGTGATGAATTGCTAAGTTTTCTAGATGCCTATTCGGGGTATTACCAAATTAGCATGTCCATTGAGGACGAAGAGAAAACAGCCTTCACTAGTCCTTTCGGTGTATTCTGTTATGTGAAAATGCCCTTTGGCTTAAAATGTCCTGGTGCGACATATCAACGATGCATTCAAAACTGCTTGAAATCCCTAATAGGATGCAATATAGAAGCATACGTCGAGAACCAGGGGCACTCTAGTCGGGGACCTCGGTGAAACATTTGACAACCTTAGAAAGTATCAGATGATGCTTAACCCTGAAAAGTGCATGTTCGGCGTCCCATCCGGCAAGCTTCTCGGCTTCCTGGTGTCTAGTCGAGGCATCGAGGTCAACCCGCACAAGATCGAGGTGGTAAATCAGATGCGTCCTCCATGAATGCTAAGAGAGGTACAAAAGATTATAGGATGCATTGCTACCCTTAGTCGATTCATCTCTCGGATGGGTGGACGGGGGCTACCTTTCTTCAAGCTACTCAAGAAGCATGACAACTTCGAGTGGACCAAGGAGGCCGAAGAAGCCTTTCAAGATCTAAAAAGGTATTTATCATCTCCGTTAATTCTGGTTTCACCTAACAAAAAGGAGGAGCTTTTCCTTTACATTGTAGCCACTACCCAAGTAGTAAGCACAGTCCTAGTAGTCGAATGGGATTGCCCTCATAAAAAAATCAAAATTCAAAAGCCGGTGTATTACGTGAGCGAAGTCTTGCACGGAGCCAAATCATGATATTCGAGGATACAAAAGATGATATATGCCGTCTTGATGACCTCCCGAATGTTACGACACTACTTCCAGGTGCATAATATCATGGTGATGACCATGTACCCGCTGAAGGAGGTGCTGCGCAATAGAGATGCAACAGGACAGATCGTACAATGGGCAGTCGAGCTCAACGAGTTCAAGGTCGATTTAGCGCCAAGGACCAGCGTCAAGTCAGGGATTCTAGCGGATTTCATTGCGGAATGGACCCACGTCGAGGATAAGGAAGCCAAGGCGGCCGACGACCACTGGACCATGTTCTTCGATGGATTGCTCACGCTCCAAGGCTCCGGGACTAGCATCGTATTAAGATCTCTGATAGGTGAGGAACATAAATATGTCATCCAACTTGATTTTCAAGCTTCAAATAATGTTGTAGAGTACGAGGGACTAGTCAACAGGTTTTGGATAGCCGCAGCACTAGGAATCAATCGATGCTGAAACGCTCGTAGTTGTCCACGCACCGGTGCCATTCATCATCCTCCCGCTCACGCCACCGGGCATTAAGGTCCAAGCAGAGGTCGCGGTTGAGACTCCGGTGGGCGTCTTCATCATGGTGAGACTTCATGCCGACTACGCCGCAATCCGATCAGGGCGGTCCGACCGCTTGCATTCTCGAGTGATTGTTTGAGGAGAACGCGAGGCTACGCTTAGCTTAAAACAAAATTTTCACGATTCAACCAGATACATGCGAGTAGTGGATCATGGATCATTACCCTTGGAGCACGTTAGCGGCGGAAGAAGAGTGGGTGAAGCATCCTGCGCACTCCAAAGTACAAGAGTAGATGCCGGAGTTGATCGCTCTCCTCGCGATCGCGCACACAACGCCAGAGAGGAAGTAGACGTTTCGCCAATCGCCGAGGTAGATGCAACGGCGCCTCTACGGTATCCACACGTCAAGGGTAGGATCACCGCTACCGGTGTGCTAGCACCCACGCTGCGCGGCTAGGGTTTAGGGGCGGTAGGATGCAATGATCGCTAGGGTTTGTGGTGGGGAGAACCTATCGGCCGCACACCCCCACGCCTTTATATAGAGTGCACTAACGGTCTTCTACAATAGAAGCCCACTAGACTCACACTAATGGATCTTCTACAAGAGAAATCCATTAAGACGCCAAAGAATCCAAATCTGTAAACCCACTAATGGATCCAATCCATCGACATGATCCAACCCGCTAAGTGTGTGACCCGTTAGGTTCATGCATAACGGCCATGGCCCCGAAACCTCTTTTCCGCACCATCGACAACAAAGGGTTCCTAGCAGACATGTTGTCCCCGAATGCACAGAGTGATCGTATAGGTTGAACCATGATATACTCATATACCAATCCTTTTGCCACGCGATACTAGTCAAGCTCAAGGCAAGATGCGTGCCATCCTTGTGATAGCTCGACCCATTCACTCGTCAATGTAATGGATATAATTCGTGATTAACACTTTAATCACTTTGGCATGGCCATGCACTTTTACTTATCCATCCACACCGAGGGGCCTAGAGATATCTCTCCCGTTATCAAGGAGGGGTAAATTCCATCTTGATCTCTTATATCTCACGTCATGTTTCATGGCATACTCGTAAACTACCTTTATAACTCCCCTGCTACGGAGAAGCGTTTGATAGCCCCAAAGTATACAATTACACATGCCGAGAATCAATAAGAATCTCGTGTCAAAGGATCGTATAGGTATATCACTCGAGACTACACTCTGATGGCACTTCTAAAATAACAATCTCATCAGTGTCTCAGAGTGGGTCTATCCAACCCCATGTTCTCTAACATGTGTCCACATTATTGATTTGATATCTCCATATCTATGGTATGTGAAACATTACCATCAATCAATACATGTGCTGGTCAGATCACTATTGTCCCAGATAATGATATGTGACCAGGGATCGTTTAGAATAATATCATATAACCAATGTGTTTCACAATTAAGTCATACTCAATAAACAAAGGAGTGACATTAATTCATGGAACTAATAAGTACATGAACATAGACGTATGATACAATCATCTCACATGATCGCCTCTAGGGTATATCACTAACAATTGCGTGAGTGTGGGTGTGCGCCTTCCCCGTCGGTTCTCCCTGGTTGTGCTGAATCACTGCCACCGTCACCATGACATTAACTTGGGCCAAGATCGGGGCAGTCGGGCTATCAGCCTCAAGCATTGGACCCAGAGTGTCGAGGAGTGTCTTGGAGGCAACAATATTCTGATGCGGTGTGTGGAAAACTGATTGGCCCCCCATCTTCACCTACAAGATGTCTTTGTTGACATTGCGGCCTCGGGCTAGGAGGGATCGTGCGCGCGCTTCTTGGGCCTCACGACGATGACGATCTGCCTCCGCAGTTTCTTCAGCTTCCCGCTGATGTTGAGATTCATTCCGCTGGTCTTTGATTACGTAGATGCCACGGAAGTTCTGGCAACTTCCTGAGCTGCTCTCTGCCTCAGCTTCTGAGCCAGAGGTGTGAAGGGAAGGCAGATCGAGATGATCCTTGAATCCGAGTGGTTTGGTGCTGATGACGCCTACCACCCGGGATTCATCCTTGATCGGAGCCTTACCGTATCTGAATCAGGGAGACAGCCTCTGGCTTACTGCTCATGAGTAGATGGCCGAGGCATTCCCTTACCTGAGCAGTAGTCCAGACGAAGGAGCAGTAGAGTGTCTCCTAGATTGGATCTGATCCGAGTCTAACAGAGCGAGCTTGCCGAGGTTGTCGGCGATGAAGTCCAAGGTCCCAAAGTAGAAGGCCTAGGCAAGAACAAAAGTGATGTCAATTCCATTGACGACGGCCATCGAGCTCGATGAGATTGATCTTATAGCAACCCCTACCTGGCGCACCAACTGTTGACGTTTGTTGTCGGTAATAATGAAAATGGGGCAAGGCGCTGGATCGAAACTCGATGGTAGCACAAGACATAGGATTTATACAGATTCAGGCTCTCTCAGAGGAGATAATACCCTAGTCCTGTGCTCTGAGATTATGAGTGTGATTGTGTGTTGAATGAGATGTTAATGTTTCCCCACCCCCTCCTTTATATAGCAAGAGAGGATGCGATTACAAGGAAGATCCCCGATTGGCCACAAGGTTGAGATTCTATCTCTATCCTTATCTACCGAATAAGGCAACAACCAGGATTACAATCATATCCTACCTAATCAAGGTTAGTTACTATCTTCATGGTTTCCTTGTTACGCACGTTGGAAGCAGCCTAGGCGATAGCCGTCCTTATGCAGTCAGCCCAGCCCATCCCCTCCTGGGTGACCCTCACAGCCTACACTACGGATACTCGGTGTGGGGAACCGTCCCCGGGACTCCACTGATTCACCCAATTGCGCGGTGCATCTCAAGTGAATCAAGGGAACCTCGGGCGTTCCACGATTATACCCGTGTTGGTCCCAGGATAGTTCGCCAACACGAGCATTCTCATCCAACAGTTGACATCACAACACATACACAATTATCGGAAGCATGAACGTTATTACATTCCAAAAGTAGGACCGCTGTCCATAACGACATATTTAGAGTTATTACAGTAAGTAGCAGCGGAAATCACAAGATAAACAACAAAACCCTCAGGCAACCAACTGGGGCAAGAACGGCGACTAAACGTTAGAATTGTAAAAATCGCCTGCAATAGTCCCCGGCGAAGGCCTCATCCTCACCGCAGCAAGTGGACAATTCGGTTGAGTACAAAGAGTGTACTCGCACAATAATATACATTGCATGTTGATTTCTAGCTACATGTGGTTGCTACATCAAAGGAAGGCAAAATGGCATTTTCAGCATAAAGCAATATTTGGGATAGATCATAAGCATGGATAGATTGAAAAGAATTGCATTTAGTAAACATTTGCAAAATCTAATACATAATATAACATCATCATAATCACATTCATATCATGCCTTCAAGCATTCTCCGAACCATGAGTTCCATCACTCATGCTTGATTACACACACAAGTACTCCAATACTTGCGTCTTTTTCCCACTCCCATCCCATTCTTACCAAGTCCTTAACCATGGACGCGGCTATTCGAATAGTTTAAACTCTGCAGAGGTACGACTTTACCCACACGACACGCCACACTCGTAAGCCAAGCTATTAACACATTTCCTTGGATGTGTCGGCCGAGGTGAACGTGACAAACCATTTTCCAGTATGCATGGTAGTGTATCTAAACCATCCGGATGACTGTGACCCTCGATCCCGCGTGCCCAGTGCTTGGTGTGTGTGGATCAAGGAGTACACCCATTGTTGGACATCCCCAACTCAACAAAGTTCGAGGGACTCCGAGGACATTCCTTGGCACTCCACCAAGCCCAAGGAATTCCGGCGGTCATTCCTTGATGCTCCACTAAGCTCAAGGAATTCCGAGTGCACATGGTTTACATAACCTAGTCATACATAAGTACTTGGTTACGCCGGTCCCATAAACGGCATGTGGTTCGCACGATAATTACTCAAAGAGATGTCACCAGGATTCCATCCTTAGGGTCCTTAACCAACATCTCTACTCATGAACCAACATTTGAAACCATCCTCATCATAATAATTCTTAATCATTGCGACCAATGGACTAAGTCCATCTATCGCGGTTTCTAACGATGTTCTAAGCATGGCTAAGCAATTCGTACAAACCCATATAATAAGAATAACCCTCCTCCTAGGGCGACAATCGAACTCGAAAGGAACATGATAAGGGGATATCATCACAATGTGGTAATAGCTAAGAATTCTACCCAAACATAATTGTAATTGAAAGTAAGCATGCAATTGATAAAATAATTTCCAAAAATGTAAGTTTCAATTAGTAGGAGCAATCATGGTCAAGGAGTAAAGTAGTGCCTTGCTGCTCGTTCTTGACTTCGAAAGCGTAGTCGTACTAGGGAGTGCCTTCCGAAGCGTCAACACCTAACGAGAAAATCCAAATCCATAAACACCAAATCGAGAACTCCAATGGTGCACATGATTAAAAGATGCATGAAATGGTCATGATGGGTAGTACTAATTGTAATATGAAAATACTAATTGAGTTTTGCGTCAAAAGTTTAAGTCCTAAAGTTTTTATTGAATTATGTCCGAGTATCCGGTTTTAACCCCGAGTGTCCTGCTTGACCTCTCGATGCCCGCCCTATCCGGAGTATCTGGACAAAACCCCGGAATGTCCGGGTTGACACCCTCGGTCTCGCGTATTCTGTCCTATCTAGAGTATCCGGATGAAATCCCGGAGTGTCCGGATGAAATCCCCGGAGTATCTGGGTTTAGCAGTCTGTTTCAAAAACGGCTATTTGTCTATTGTCCTCTACACTTCAAAGGAGTGGACTAGTGTTTCAAATGGATGAACTAGGGCAGAATATTACCACTACAAGATTGCTTTTGCACTTGGGGAAGGTTGGTTTCGGCGAGGGAATGACAAGAAGGTGTCGCAACGCTAGTTCTCGTGGTGCGCCTTCTCCTAGCTCGTGTAGACGACGATGACCTCGCTTGCCCGTGCTTGCAACAGCAACTAGCCCTCCTCCTCAAGCTTCCATGCGACACGCGCGACCCGATTCAAGGTGTGATGATGGATTCCATGGAGAGGAAGAAAATGAGTTACCATTGCAAAATTTCAGAACATGGGGAGAAATGAAATTGGTTGCCACTCACCCAAAACTTGGTTCCTCAAGAATCCATTTGGATGGATTTGAAGCTCTTGATCTTGGCTTCAAGGTGGTATAACATGCACAAGCTCAAACTCAAAACTTGTGTGGATTTGTGGGGGAGAATGGCAAGGAGTTGGAGAAGAAGTGCTTGCTGTTTTTCAGGATTTGGAGCAGCAAATGGGCAGGAAAGGGGAGGAGAAACCAATGTTTAGGGCCTTATATATGGCTGCCCATTCATGCCTTACATGTGGGGCTAGGTCCCACATGTCATAGGGTGAGAAAAGGGGTGGGTAGGAGTGATTTGAGTTAGAAAAGTCATGGAGATGTTGTGCAGCCCACAAGTTCCCATGCAAGGTAGGTCCCATGTGTCATTGATGGGTTAGGTAAATGGGTAAAAGTGAGTAAAGTGAAAAATAGTATGTTAGGTATGTGCAACCTACCCTCCTTTCTCTTGTGATCATGGCCCACATGTCATTGACTAAGATGAAAATAACATGTGTGCAGATTTGGAAAATGATTGTTAGGCTTTTGTTACTCCCTCTTTATGCAAGATGAATGTCCTAACACTTGTATGATTATAATTAAATGAGGATGTAATGACATTATGGAAGATGTTAGCATGACAAGCCTCACTTACCAGATTGATGAAAATTGGGCTGTTACACCCAGGGTCCATGTACTCCACAGCCGACCCGACGAATACCTGTTGCTTACATTATTGAGAAATTGAATGGGCCAAGTCTAAATTATTCAATTTGTGATAAAAAATTATATGCTCTTGTGCGTGTGCTTGAAACTTAGCAATATTATTTATGACCCAAAGAATTTGTTATTCATGCTGATCATGAATCATTGAAACATATTAGAAGTCAAGCTAAACTAAACCGTAGACATGCTAGTTGGGTTGAATTTATTGAATCTTTTTCGTATGTCATAAAACACAAGAAGGGGAAGGAAAATGTGATTGCTGATGTTTTGTCTAGAT
Organism: Guadua angustifolia; assembly: GCA_036346375.1. Lineage (NCBI taxonomy): Eukaryota > Viridiplantae > Streptophyta > Magnoliopsida > Poales > Poaceae > Guadua > Guadua angustifolia. Next base: position 46,013,333 of record CM070502.1, on the reverse strand, counting down.
AGTATACTTTGTTGTCTCAACTTGATTGTAGAATTTTGGGCTTAGAGACAATGAAAGATTTATATGTTTTTGATGAAGAATCAAAAGATGTCATGTCCAATTGTAAAGATGGTAAATGCTAGAACTAATTTCTTTTAAGTGAAGGGTTCTTGTTTAGAGCTAACAAGCTATGTTATCCAATTAGCTCTGCTCAACTTTTGTTGCTACAGGAGGCACATGGAGGAGAACTCATGAAGTATTTTGGTGTCATGAAAATAGAGGATATCCTTGCTAAATATTTTTATTGGCTAAAGATGAGGCGTGACATCAAGTGCTTTGTTGCTCGCTGCACTACATGCCAAAAAGCTATGTCTCGATTGAATTCACATAGTTTATATATGCCTCTTCGTGTTCCTAGTGTGCCTTAGGAGGATATTTCTATGGATTTTGTTTTAGGATTGTCGAGGAAAAAGAGAGGGAGGGATAGTATTTTTCTAGCAGTGGATAGATTTTATAAGATGACACATTTTATTTCATGTCATAAGAGCGATGATGCTACCTATATTGCTGATTTATTTTTCAAGGAGATCATTTGACTGCATGGTGTGCCAACTACGATTGTTCAGATTGAGATGCGAAGTTTTTAAGAAACTTTTGGAGGACCTTATGGAATAAGTTGGGGCTGAAGTTGCTATTCTCTTCCACATGTCATCCCTAAACTGATGGACAAATTGAAGTTGTCAACCGCACATTGCCAACCATGTTGAGAGTTGTTATGAAGAAAAACTTAAAGTTGTAGGAAGAATGTCTAACTTATGTGGAGTTTGCCTACAACCACTTGTTCAATTCAACCCAAAGATGAGCACTTTTTAGGTAGTATATGGCTTTAACCCTTGTGTTCTAATTGATTTGTTACCTCTACCATCTTGGGAGAAGATAAATCTAGATACTAAGAAATATGCCGAATTTATTCTTAAGTTGCATGAGACAATAAGAGTAAACATAGAATGCATGAATGAGAAATATAGGGTTGCTGGTAGTAAAAGTAGAAAGGAAATAACTTTTGAACTTGGTGATCTTATTTGGTTACAATTGAAAAAGATAGATTTCCATATTTGAGAAAGTCTAAATTGATGCCTAGAACTAATGGTCCTTTTAAGATTATCAAAAAGTTTAATGATAATGCACATAAGCTTGATTTACTTGTAGATTTTTGGGTTAGTCCCACATTTAACATTGCAAATTTGAAGCCATACATGGGAGAAGAAGATGAGCTTACGTTAAGGATGACTCCAATTCGAGGAGAAGGATGACAAGGACATCACTCCTACAGATGCAACCAATACTTCTCGCGCACTTTGCAAGTACGCGGACCAACCACATGAGCATGTGCACATCAATTGAATTATTAGGTAACTTTCATTTTTGGGAGTGAATTGTATTTCTAATGATAACATGATGCTTCCTGATATGTGTGATTTACTTATTCTCAGAAATCATAGAGAGGATTATAATGGGTCCGAATACGAGAAGGAATGCTACAAGAAGAAGGGCTATAAGAAGGATTTGAAGCCTAGACTAGGCTGATGACTTCATCTCCTCTCCCTGGTGACCACCGCTTCCAAAGCCCACCAGGCCAGCCCAACTATATTTGGAAGCCCTCATAGCATGGTGCTGCATCACCTTTGCCAATTAGGCTTCAACCCATATATTAGGAAGGTCTAGGAGGGACGCTAGGAGGAGTCCGTCTCCATGTCTCCCTCCTGGCCATAGCCCATTTAGATGCTTATTTAAGTTAGCTGAGTTCCCTCATGTTGTTTGGGTTTTAATAGATTAGTTTTCCACATGAAACTTTTATGTTCTTCACTTGAGTCAGCTAGACCAACCGTCAAGATGTCGCTCGTTATTCACCTAAATATGTTTACATAGCTTGCTCGTTATGCACCTAAAGATGTTGCCTCTAACAAAGCAAGATAGTCTTGTTTCATGAAGAGACTAAACTCTGGACTTCAAGTCGGGTTGATTACCCATACTTTTCTAAATTTCCAAAGAGTTGGTCAATAAGGCCCTTGTCCTTGAGGATAATTGCAAGGAGCTAGATGATAACTATAAACATAGAATGGCTAAATAAGGTAGTCATTTGAATTAATAAAGGTTGAGAGTTGCACCTCAATAGTTTGTTAGGATTCAATCTCAAGCCATTTTTAAGATGCCTTCGCTAACACCACATCCATCTAGTCAGAGTTTTCAGACACTTGTTTAGGTGAATGCTATGCTAGGAGGAAATAAATAGTTCATAGTTAAGCATTGTTTCTGTTGCGGAGTACTGGGACATTCTGCTAATAATCGTCCCTAGAGAGGAGGTGTCACTCTTATTCATTTCAATCTCAAATCTACACTTGTGAAGGCACTAACGCTAGGAGCAATTGTGGAGCATTTTGAGCTACCGGTCAAGCTAGAGCTACACCTTAAGCCATGGTGAGAGGTCTTATCAATCAAATTGCTATTGATGGAACCTAGGATACACCAGATGTTGTTCTATGTAAGTTCTTTTTCAACTTAGTACCTATAACAGTTTTATTTTATTCTTGAGCTTCCCATTCATTTGTTTCTCGAGTTTTTGCTATTGAGAATAAATTGAATGTTATGAGCCCTAAATTTACTTTTCTTAGTAAGATTCTCCTAGATTAGAACTTAGATCTAATCTATATTGTTTGGGAGTTAAGTTGTTTATTGATGTGATCGATTTTTTGGTAAATCTCATCATATTGGATACCTAGACCTTAGGTGTTATTCTTCAAATGGATTGGTTGTCCATGCATAAAGTTGTTCTACATTGTGGTCACAGAGTCATTTTAGTTGAGAGCTCGAAAGGCGAGAAAGTGGATTTTCAGGTAGCTGTAGTTCATGACGGTCAATTCATGGTTAACATTGTGAAAGTTGTCAGTTTGGAAATTGTGCCTATGGTTAAAGAGTATCTAGATGTTTTCCCTAAGGATCTACCTAGAATTCTACCAAATCATGATATTAAGTTAGTACCAAGTATATCTCAAATAGTGAAAAAATCGTATTGGATGCCTACCAATGAGTTAGTGGAAACGAAGAAGCAAATTGGAGAACTATTGAAAAAAGCTTTCGTGAGACCAAGATCGTTACCGTGGGGAGCACTAGTTCTGTTTGTCAGAAAGAAAGATGAAAGCGTGAGAATGTGTATTGATTACCATTTGCTAAATCAAGTGATGATCAGAATAAGTATCCTCTTCCTAGGATTGATAATTTGTTTGATCAGTTAAGAGGAGCTAGAGTTTTCTCTAAAATTAATCTATGATTAGGATATCACTAGTTGAAGATTTGTGCAGAATATGTCCGTAAGATAGCATTTTGAACATGGTATGGACATTATGAGTTTACTATCATGTCATTTGGATTGATTAATGCTCCTGCTTATTTCATGAACATGATGAATAAGGTTTTCATGGAATATTTGAACAAGTTTGTTGGCATGTTTATACATGATATTCTTGTCTACTCTAAGATAGGTAGGGCATGTAGAGCATTTGAGATTCATAGTTGAAATGCTTCGAGAGCAACAGTTGTATGCTAAGTTTAGTAAGCGTGACTTTTGGAAGAAGGAGGTTGAGTTTCTTGGACATATAATGACTACCAAAAGAGTTGCTGTCGACCCAAGCAAAGATGAAGTTGGATTGCATTGGGAACATCCAAAGTTAGTTATCCAGATTCGTAGTTTCTTTGGACTGATAGGATATTATCATCTGTTTATAGAAGGATTTTTGATAGTTGCCAAGACACTTACGCAGTTATTGAAGAAAGAGAAGAAGTTCACCTGATTATCGAGTGTGACAAGAGGTGAAAAAGCATTTGACGTCAGAGCCAGCATTAGTGTTGCTAGATATCCAGAGTAGTTTTGATATGTACTGTGATGCTTCACAGCATGGATTTGGATGTGTGTTGATGCAGAAAAGCAAGGTTGCTGCTTATGCTTCGAGCAATTGAGGTCACATTAGGAGAATTATCCAATGCATAATTTGGAGTAGCTGCCATAGTGTGTGATTTGAAGTTATGACATTTTTATCTCATTTGTAACCATTGTGAGAGATACACGGACCACAAGAGTTTGAAGTCTATTTTTACTCAGTCATATCTCAACATGAGACAACAAAAATGGTTGGGATTATAATGTGGGGATTCATTATCATCCTAGAAAAGCCAATGTGGTAGCAGATGCTTTGAGTCGTAAGAATTACAGTGTCAATATTAATTCAAAAGAGTCAGTTTGAGTTGTATGAAGAGTTTCAGATCCAAAGTTGAAAGTGGATCCAGAAGGTAATTCTCAAAGGTTAGAAGGATAATGCCAAGATCAAAAGAATTAAGTCTAAAATGGAGGAATGCAAAACTAAAGATTTTTCTTTAGATAATTTGGGTATTATGTGGTTTAAGAGTCACATTTGTGTACCAATCAGAATCACATTTATGTACTGAATCAAAATGATTTAAAGGAGTTGATTATCTAGAAAGCTCATGATTCAAAGTATTCGATTCACCCAGAAAGTACTAAGATGTATCAAGATCTTGAGAAGAGGTTTTGGTGGCCTAGTATGAAGCATGAGGTTGCTAAACATGTTGCCTTATGTGATGTGTGTAAAAAGTGAAAGCAATGCATCAAAGGTTAGCTGGTTTGTTAAAGCCTAAAGATTCCTATGTAGAAGTAGGAGAAAATCGGTATGAATTTTATTACTAGTTTGACTAGGACTCAGAATAGATATGATTCTATATGGGTCATAATGGATTGTTCGACAAAAGTTGCCCATTTTATTCCATATAAGACTACTTATACTAGAGATCATTCAGTAGAGTTGTATATATGAAGGATTGTCTATTTGCATAGAGTATCAAAGAAGATAGTGCTAGATAGAGGTTCTCGGATTACCTTGACATTCTAAAATAAGTTGCATGAAGTAATGAGAACTTGTCTAAATTTCAGTACTGCATATCATCCCTTGATTAATGATTAGGGTAAAATAGTTTATCAGATTTAAGAGAATATGTTAAGAGCATGTGCATTAGCTTATGCTACTACTTGGCATAAAAGTTTGTTGTATCCAAAATTCGGCTACAACAAAAATTATCAAGCCAGTTTACATATATCATCATTTGAAGCATTATATAGTCCTGTCAACGATTCGGGAATCGGTCCCCTGCCGAGCTTACTTGTTGAATGAAGGATCAACCAGGGCTCCTTTTCCATGGAGGGTATGGCGTCCGAGGGCCTACCGAGCTAAGAGGGATGGTCGGATGGTGCGAAATGAGGCAACAGACAAGGGCTTTTTTTATCCTGGTTCGGGTCTCTCGCAAGGGAGATAACGACCCTACGTCCAGTAGCTTTACTATCGTCAAAGGATGGATTACAGGGGGGCTTGCTTGGGAGCGCCAAGCTCGTCCTCCCCCTCTACTTCTTACAGATGTGTTTAAGTGTTTGCTTTCTTCTCTACAGTGTCTTCCCTGGGGGTCATCAGATAGCAGGATGCTAGATCGGTTGATCTCTCCTAAACATTATATACAACGGGGTATTTATAGACTATTACAGCCTTACATCATTTATTACAGAATGACATGCCACTACTGTGCCCGAACGTGGGTGTAACTGCTCCTTTGCTTTTCACAATACCATGACGTGGGTGTAGTGGGCTTAGGACGTGGTCGTACGGTCCTTCGAGCCACCGAGTGATTAATGCCACGTTGTCTTCAAGGACCGTGCCCGACCTGCTGGTCATGCCCGAGGTTCTTCCTCAGACTTGGTCGTTAGTCGCACTCTTCCGAGCAAGCATGCTCGGGGAACAGGGGCACATGCTCGGGGACGAGCTTAGTCGAGGCCGGGGTAGGCCTCGTATGTCGATTTACCCGAGGGTCTTCCTTGGGGACACCGTCCAAGGGTAAGCATGGTCGGCCGAAGATTGGCTGCCGGGTACAACGGTCCTTATGGGAATAACCCAATCCCCGACAGCTAGCCCCCGAGGCTTAAGCGGAAGGTTGCTCGACGGGGCCTTCCCCTTGAGCCTCCAGACTCACAGGAGGGATTGGGGGCCTCGCAGTGAAAAAACTACTACGGTATCTGAGCAATCTTTGCTCGGGGATGGAATAAGGATCTTGCAGCGAAACACTACTGCAGCATCCGAGCATCCCTTGCTCGCAAGCGAGCATATTCCGGCGGAAACCGAGCATCTAGCTTGGTGCCCAATCAAAACAGGGCCCGGGAATAGAACTAGAACCTTGCAACGAAATACTACTATAGCATCCGAGCAACCCTTACCGGGAATAAAAATCTTGCAGCGAAATACTACTGTAGCATCCGAGCGTCCCTTGCTCGCAAGCGAGCATATTCCGGCGAAAACTGAGCATCTAGCTCGGTACCCGACTAGAACGGGGCTCAGGAATAGAACTAGAACCTTGCAGCAAAATACTACTGCAGCATCCGAGCGACCCTTGCTCGGGAATAAAAATCTTGCAGCGAAATACTACTGCAGCATCTGAGCATCCCTTGCTCGCAAGCGAGCATATTCCAGCGGAAACCGAGCATCTAGCTCGGTGCCCGACCAGAACGGGGCTCGAGAATCGAAAGAGAAAGGTCACGGCAGTTCCTTCTCCGCAAAGACTCGCGGGTACGGATCTGACAGTTTTTTGAAAACCGCGCCTTTACCGGATAGTTTTGGAAACCGTGCCGCCGCGTGTCGGTTCACGAACGGGCGGGGGCGATTTTGGTCCATTTGGCTTCTCCGCCTATATATACCTGGCGGGGACAGTACGGAGACTTTATTCTTCTGCATTTTGCAATCAAACTCCAAAGCTTTCCAACTTCCAAGCTTTCTCTTGCTTTTGCGCACTTCTTTCTCCAAACTTTTCTTATGGCGAAGTTCGGCCCGACAAAGATCACTGAGGAGAGGCTACGGGCACTTGAGGGCTTTGGGTATCTTGACGGGGGCACCTGGCAGATCCCCCGCGCCGAAGAATGACGAAATCGTCACGTGTGAGCTCTACACCGTCAAGGGCTTCGAATGCCCGAGAGTGATTTCCTCGAGTCCATACTCGCCCATTGTGAGTGCGAGATTACAAATCTGAGCCCCAACTCCATCCTTGTTTTGGTCGTCTTCTCGCACCTTTGCGAGGGATTCGTGGGCATCCTGCCCACGGCGAGCCTCTTTTTCCATTTCTATTATTTGTTTCGCACAGGTGCGGCTTCTCCCACCGGCTCTGCTTATTTTTCGTTTGCGGCCCAACCGACCATACGAGTACCCTTTCTTCATGCTCAAAGACTCGGTGTTGGGCTGGGTCGACTTCTGGTTCTATCTGAGGAAGGTGGAGGGAAGCGCTCTTTGCTATTCTGGAATGGCAACGCCCAGCGTCGAGACCCCGCGCCCGCTCGTGCAAGCCGAGGAGGAGCAGGCCTTGATGACGATCAGCGAGCTCACAAACATGGGGCTCACTGGTCGGGACGTTGTCCGGAACTTCCTCAGGAACAGGGTGTCCCCTCTGAGGAGGAGGGAGCACCCCTTCTTCAAGGTCTCCGGGTGGCAAGACCTCACCCGAGAGGCTGACTCTGGTAAGCTTCTTGATCTTGATCGATTTCTGCTCTGCATGCACAACTTATGCCCGTGCTGACTCTTTTTGTTGATCGGTGGCAGCCCCGAGCTTTGACTGGGTGGATAAGTGGGTCACTGAGATGTTCGGCACCCCGAAGGGTAAGGAACTCGAGCACAGGCGGTAGGTCTCGAAGAATGTGCTCGAGCGGAGCGAAGTGGTAAGCTCTTCCACAATTCATGCTCGAGGGAAAGTGTCCCGAGCATCTTCTGATGTCTCCTTGCTTTTGACAAGAGAAGGTCGCCCTCGAAGCGGCAGTGGACGAGCTCAAGCCACTGTCGGGCGGCCAGGGGGTGCTCGTCCCTGCCACCAAGAGCAAGAAAGCGAGGGCAAGAGATAGGCACCACCACCGCCCCCCCACTCGATCAACGAAGAGGCGGGCGACCTCAACCAAGAGCCCTCTGCGGCATCACTTGAAGTTTGCCGACAAGAAGGAGGTAAGTGGCCTGAACACCTGGATGAAGGATTACTCTACGAGGAAACCGGAGCTGATGGCCCGCTTGGAATAGATCGTGGAAAGGGCGAAACTGGTCGTGGAGGCGAGGTAGGCCGAGCGCAAGGCGCTAGAAGGTCAGCTTGCCAAGCTCAAGGCCAAGCTCGAGCAAGTTACTTCGGTCCCCCGGGTTGTGGAACCCGAGGAGGAGGACGACGAGGATGTGGCGCCCCTCATGACAAGGTGTGGGCTCTCGAAGAAGACGCTGGAGGCGGTCAACATGGAGAAGGTTGGCCCCCCCTGGCGAGGATTAGCCACACCGCGGAGAAGAAGGCCGAGCTCGTAGTCATGGCAGTGGCCAATCCCACCGAAGATAACAACGAGGAGCTCGCCTAAGGTAGTCCCCGAGCTCCGTCTTCTTCTTTTTGCTATTTTTGTAGCTTGCTGCCATTTGTTTTGTTCGCCCTTATCCGAGCTAACCCCACTCTGTTGATGTGGGCGTGATAGCTCCTAGGGTCTTTCCGGATTGCGAAAAATAGTTGACGAGATCCTTGATCGTGTCTCAGAGAGGGAGCTCGCCCTCCTTGCTGACCGCGTGATGGGTGAGGCCGTCGATCTGGAGGGACCAGCCCCCCACGGCGCACTCCTGGCCCTCCCGAGTACAGCGGACGCTCAGGAGGGGGAGGAAGAAGATCTCGTGATCTTGGGCGAAAAGACTGCCCAAGGGAGCACGAGGTCCCCGGGCGAATCATCAGCCCGGGATAAGAGCAAGGAGCCCCCGAGCGGACCACATGCTCGGGCGAACAGTGAGAAGACCCTGAGCGGACCGGCCGCTCAGGAGGGAGGCACGACGTCCCCAGGCGAACCACATGCCCGGGGGGATAGCGAGAGGATCCCGGGCGAACTTCTTTCCCGGGAGGATGACGCAACGTCCCCAGGCGAACTTTGTGCCTGGAAGGACACCGAGGAAATCCCAGGCGAACACCTTGCCTGGGTGGAAGGCCAAGCTTCCCCACCAAAGTCGCCTGAGGGAAACCTTGTGGATCTTCGGGGGACGGACGTCGCCAAGGTTTTCCGAGACAACCTCTACGTGCGTTTTGGTCAGGTAAGCATACTTCCTTTCTTCTTGTAATAGTTTTTTCTTTGAAGTCCGGGGGGTGTCTAAGATCTTTCTGCCTGCAGGTGCTTCAACAGACCATGAAGGACTTCAACTCAATGACGGTTCCACCCGAGGTCCTAGTCAAGCTGCACGCCGATCACGACACCCAAGTGGCTGAGCTCGAGCAGCGGATAGACGACCTTAAGGCCAGAGATATGCTGATCTTGGAGAGATCTCGCCAGGCCGAGGATAACGCCACCAAGAATAGGGAGAGTATTTGCATGCTCGAGCTAGAGCTCGAGCAAGAAAACAACACTCCCAAGTTCTTGAGTCGAAGGTGGCGAAACTGGGCCAGGCTGCGCGGGAGGCTGTCAAGCTTGCTGACTATGGCAAGGAGGAGACAGAGCAGCTCCGCCAGGAAGCCCGCGAAGGACGGGAAGCTCGATGGAAGGTGCTCGACCTCGAGGACAAGCTCGATGAAATGAGGCAGAAGCTCTCCGTGGCGCTTAGAGGAGAAAGGCCCGGGGCGTAGAAGATTTTCTTTCTTCTCTTTTTGTAGTTCCTGACGTTGTGAATAAAGAATAATTCTTCTCCCCGATACTTTATTTTTGTCTTGTACATTTGTTGTTTTTGTATCTTTCTGGTGATCACCTGCAAACAACAAATGCAAGGTGAACATACGGAAGATAGGCAGATGGAAATGTGAGTTAGAACGAAACATGGGCAACACATGCCCGAAAGATAGACAAATAAGAGCCTGAGTTAGAATGAGCCACAAGCGCGTTTTCACGAAAAACGTTAGTGCGTAGCTCGTTCCTACTATCCCCCGCTGCGAATGAAGGTCGTGCACCTAAGTTGCGAGCACGAGCTCGTTCGCAAGAGAGTTAGAAAAATACGCATAGCTACCCTGACCATGTCACCAACTTCTCTGAGTTGCGAGCATGTGCCAGGTTGGGAGAAGGGAATGTGCGAGGCCTTAACTTCCTTAGCGTCTTGGACACATGCCCCTGATTTGCGAGCATAGCCCTTGGCGAGGAAGAATGCGCGGTTGCTCGACGGAGTGCACGATGACCAAACTCGTGCGAATCGAACTAAAACTCTGGACCAGCCGAGAGGGTGTCTGTATGCGACCATGAACATGCAGTGAAAAACTACTACAGACAATAGTCAGCTTATGGAGACTGAAGCCTCTGACAGCGAGTTTAGTGACTTGGCGTTTGGTCGTGGCACTCCATGCGTTGGTGCACGCGCTAGCCAAACCTTAGAATAAGGATGTTTGAAGCGAATGTTCCTGCCCGACGTGCTCGTCCCATCACCAAGATCGTGAGAGAAAAGTATGCCCTTGTGCGAGACTGAGTCGGCTTATCAATGAACAGTGACCTTGAAAGCATTCACCAAATCTTGGGGGTAACGGACTTCGCGTGGGCGAAGGAACTGAATTTTTATAGGAAAAAGCGCTGAGCAAGCGAGAAACATGAAAGTAAACGTGAGCTTAGACAAAGAACTTGCGCAGCTGGGCGATATTCCAAGAGCTCATGAGTGTCGGAGAACGCGTAGGCTATGCTAGCCGAAAACAAAATTTTCTACGCATTCAACCAGGATACATGCGAGTAGTGGATCATGGATCATTACCCTTGGAGCATGTTAGCAGCGGAAGAAGAGTGGGTGAAGCGTCCCCGCGTACTCCAAAGTACAGTAGTAGATGCCGGAGTTGATCGTCTCCTCCTCGTGATCGCGCACGCAATGCTGTAGAGGAAGTAGATGTTCTCGCCAATCAGCGCCGAGGCAGATGCAACGGCGCCTCTACGGTATCCACACGTCCAGGGTAGGATCACCGCGCACTGGTGTGCTAGCACCCACGCGTGCGGCTAGGGTTTAGGGGGCGGTGGGATGCAGCGATGACTAGGGTTTGTGGTGGGGAGAACCTCATGGTTGCACACCCCCACGCCCCGTTATATAGAGTGCACTAATGGGCCTTCCACGATAGAAGCCCACTAGGACTCACACTAATGGATCTTCTACAGTATAAATCCATTAAGACGCCAGAGGATCCAAATCCATGCAAACCCACTAATGGATCCAATCCATCAGACATGATCCAACCCGTTAAGTGTGCGACCCGTTAGGTTCATGCATAACGGCCATAGCCCCGAAACCTCTTTTCCGCACCATCGACAACAAGGGTTCCTAGCAGACATGTTGTCCCCTCAATGCACAGAGTGATCTATCGGCTGAACCTTGATATACTCATATACCAATCCTTTTGCCACGCGATACCGGTCAAGCTCAAGGCAAGATCGTGCCATCCTTGTGATAGCTCGACCCATTCACTCGTCAATGTAATGGATATAATTCGTGATTAACACTTTAATCACTTTGGCATGGCCATACACTTTTCCTTATCCATCCACACCGAGGGCCCAGAGATATCTCTCCCATTATCAAGGAGGGCAAATTCCATCTTGATCTCTTATATCTCACGCCATGTTTCATGGCATACCAGAAGATACCTTTATAACTCTCCTGCTACGGAGAAGCGTTTGATAGCCCCAAAGTATACAATTACACATGCTGAGAATCAATAAGAATCTCAGGTCAAAGGATAGTATAGGTATATCACTCGAGACTACACCCTGATGGCACTTCTAAGATAACAATCTCATCAGTGTCTCGGAGCGGGTCTATCCAACCCCATGTTCTTTAACATGTGCCCACATTATTGATTTGATATCTCCATATCTATGGTATGTGAAACATTACCATCAATCAATACATGTGCTGGTCAGGTCACTATTGTCCCACATAATGATATGTGACCAGGGATCGTTTAGAATAATATCATATAACCAATATGTTTCACAATTAAGTCATACTCAATGAACAAAGGAGTGACATTTATTAATGGAATTGATAAGTGCCTCTAGGGCATATCACTAACAGTGAGCACTTGACCATCTTCCATCGCTAGGCGGACAGCCCCCGGGCGTGCCATCGAGACGACCGTGAACGGACCTTCCCACCTAGGGAAGCGCTTGTTGGCCTTCGACGTGTCCTGGATTCAACGTAGGACAAGGTTGCCAACTTGCAAGGTCCTTGGCCGAATCAACTTAGCCGCATGCCTACGAAGAGCTTGTAGGTAGACGACGGATCACAGCAACGCCCTTTCGCGTGTCTCCTCAGCAGAGGTCGAGGTCGAGGAGACGCTCGAGCTCCTGGTCGACGCTATCGACCATGTGCACTCTTTGGGAGCCCAGCACAATTTCGGCAGGTAGAATGGCCTCAACACCGTAGACGAGCTGGAAAGGCGTTTCGCCCGTAGCCCGACTCGACGTAGTGAGAACAGACCAGAGGACGGAAGGAAGCTCGTCCACCCATGATTTGTCGTGCTGGGTGAGGTCTTTGAAGACCCTCTTCTTGATCCCTTGAAGGATTTGGCTGTTTGCACGTTCGGCTGCTCCGTTGCTCTGCGGATGAGCTACAAAGGCGAAGTATACCTTTGTCCCGATGTCCTCGCAGAAGGCTTGGAATAGTTTACTAGTGAACTGAGTATCGTTATCCGTGATGATGTGATTGGGGACCCCAAAACACGTCACCACGATGCTGCGAAAAAATCTCCTGGCTGCTTGAGCCGAAATAGTTGATATGGGTTTGGTCTCGATCCACTTAGTGAAAGTGTCGACGGCCACGAGCAAGAATTTGCAACCCCTTCGACCACGGGGGAAAGGTCCGAGTATATCGACACCCCAGGTCGAGAACGGCCATGAGAGCGGGATAGTTTGAAGCGCATACGCTGGCTGGTGTGCCTTGCGGGCATGGAACTAGCATGCCCAGCAAGTCGCCATGATCGCCCGAGTGTCGGCTAAGGCCATTGGCCAATAATATCCCAACCAAAAGGCTTTGCTCACGAGCGTCCTGAAAGACGAGTGAACTTTGCACACTCCCTCATGGATATCTCTGAGAAGGTAATTGCCCTCTTCCAGAGATATGCACTTGGAGAAGACTCCAAGTGCCCCTTTGTGGTATAAGGCTCCCTCGATCAATTTGTATGGAGAGGACCGCTTTATAAGCTGGGAATGCTCGGCTTCTTCCTCGGGCAATGTCCCATGGGCAAGATACTAGACTTAATGGCGCTATCCGCTTTGCACCTCGCGAGGAGGGAGATGTTACCGCACATCTCCAAAGGCTCTCTACAGAGGGAATGGAGGGCTTGTACAGATGTTGATTTAGCGCCGCCCGTGGCGGCATCATCCGAGAGGAACTGACCTTAGAGAGATGGTCGGCCAAGAAATTGTCCTTCATTGGGATGTAGAGTACTTCGAAATTTCTAGTACCACTCCATCTTTCTCACTTCAACCAAGTAAAGCGCCATTGAGTTATCGAAACACTGATACTCCTTGTTAACTTGGTTGATGACCAACTGCGAATCGCCTCTTACAGTCACTCGCTGGACTCCGAGTGCTATGCACGCTCGCAGCCCCGCTAGGAGGCCTTCATACTCTGGCGCGTTGTTGGTCGCGGCGAAGTGTAATTGGATGACGTACTGGAGCTGATCCCCTTAAGGGGATACCAGCACGACGCTAGTCGCCGAGCATTCGTAAGCTCGGGACCCGTCGAAGTACATGGTCCAGTGACCATCTTCAAATCCGTCGGGCTTGGCGGCGGGTGGCACTGGATTCATCCATTCCGCTACAAAGTCCACCAGAATCTATTGCGCAGCACAAGAAGCCCCACAGGAAATTACTTGGGAAGAGTTTTCAGCTGCCTTCCGTCAGTATCATGTACCTGAAGGAATGATGGACCTCAAAAAGGAGGAATTAAGGCTTCTGAAACAAGGAGGCCAGTCAGTGGCAGAATACTTGAATAAGTTTACTCAATTGGCGCGTTATGCACCAGAGGATGTGGCCACAGATAAGGCTAGATAGTCACGTTTCTTGAAAGGTTTAACTTCTGGATTACAGGTGGGATTGATTACCAACAACTTCCCCGATTTTCAGGAGTTAGTTAATAAAGCTTTGATCCTTGAGGATAAATGTAAGGAATTAGGTGAAGATCGTAAGCGCAGGATGGCTAGTCAAGCAGGACGGCCTAATCATCTTAGGTTAAGAATGACACCGCAACAGTTTGCCAGGATTCAACCTCAGTGGACCAACAAGACATCAACTCCATCATCTCGCCCAATTAGCCAAAATTTTCAAACACCAGCACCAGGAGGTAATGCACCAGTAGGAAGTCAGCAGTCTGTGTCAAGAAATGCTTCTCTTACAATGAACCAGGACATTTCGCTAACAAGTAGGGAAATGTTACCCCAGTTCACTTCAATCTGGGTACTACTCAAGCTAAAGCCCCAGTGATAGGAGGAAACCGAGTACCAAGGTGCGATGGAGCATCGCCTCATTTACAACGTGGAAGGATCAATCATATCACGACGCATTTGCGGCCCAGTGACACCACGGACATTGTGTTGGAAGTATCCGACGTCGACATCATCGTTGATCCACAAGAAGATGACTCTCTCATCGTTAACCAAGATCAAGAGAGCGAAGACAGCTATCCAAGAGCCTGCAACCCACCGTTCGACATCTGCGGTGAAGGCGGTGAAGAGGAGGATTAGCCAGACGTTTAGAGTCGCGTTTTTCCAGTCAATGCTTCGTCTAGAGTTTAGTTGCCAGTTAATGTCCCCGCTACTGTATGATCCACGGGTCCAATTTTTGTAATAATGGGATAAATGAGGCAGTGCTCCGAATAAAATTTTAAGTTACTACATAGTTATGGCCCAAGTTACTATGATCGGTGCGTATCAGCTATTGACCTATCTTGAGTCATGAACATGATGAATAAGGTATTCATGGAGTACTTGGATAAATTTGTGGTTGTCTTTATAGACGATATCCGCGTGTACTCTAAGACAGAAGAAGAGCATGCAGAACATTTGAGGTTGGTATTGGAGAAGTTACGAGAACAACAGTTGTATGCCAAATTCAGTAAGTGTGATTTCTGGAAGGAAAAGGTGGAATTCCTTGGTCATGTCATGACAGCTAAAGGAGTTGCCATGGACCCAAGTAAGGTGGAAGCTGTAATGAATTGGGAGCCGCCGAAGATAGTTACCCAAATCCGTAGTTTTCTAGGAATGGCGGGATATTACCGTCGGTTCATAGAAGGATTTTCGACGATTGCGAGACCTTTGACGCAATTGTTGAAGAAAGAAAAGAAGTTTGCATGGACGCCAGAGTGCGAAAGGAGTTTTGAGGAGTTAAAGAAGTGATTAACATCCGCACCGGTGTTAGTATTGCCAGATGTGCAGTGTGGCATTGACATTTACTGTGATTCATCAAGGCAGGGACTTGGTTGCGTTTTAATGCAGAATGGCAAGGTTGTAGCCTACGCGTCAAGGCAGTTGAGGCCGCACGAAGGGAATTATCCGTCGCATGATCTGGAGTTAGCTGCCGTAGTGCATGCCCTAAAGATATGGCGTCATTATCTCATTGGAAATAGATGTGAGATATATACGGACCATAAGAGCTTGAAATACATATTTACCCAGTCAGACCTTAACATGAGGCAGAGAAGATGGCTAGAATTGATTAAGGACTATGATGTCGGAATCCATTATCATCCTGGAAAAGCTAATGTGGTAGCTGATGCTTTGAGTCGTAAAGGCCACAAGTAAATTGCTAATAGCCGCCGATCAACCGGAGTTATGTGAGGAATTTCAGAAGTTGAGGTTAGAAGTTGTGCCGCAAGGATTTGTAGCTGCCTTAGAAGTAAAGCCAACTCTTGAGGATCAGATCAAGGAGAAGCAAGGTAATGATGAGAAGATCAGCAAGATCAAGTCCAAGAAAGAGGAAAGTTTAGCAGAAGATTTCACCTTGGATGAACAAAGGACTCTGTGGTTTAAAGGTCGGATTTGTGTGCCAAATGAGAAAGAACTTAAGCAATTGATTCTTGAGGAAGCACACGATTCTAAGTATTCTATTCATCCTGGAAGTGCCAAGATGTACCAGGACCTTAAGAAGAAATTTTGGTGGCCAAGTATGAAGCGTGAAGTGGCAGAGCATGTTGCCTTATGTGATGTATGTTAGAGAGTAAAAGCAATGCATCAAAAGCCCGCAGGACTATTGAAGCCATTAAAGATTCCGGAATGGAAATGGGAGGAGATTGGTATTGATTTTATCACAGGGTTGCCCAAGACTCAAAGAGGTTATGTTCCATATGGGTCATCATTGATCGGTTGACCAAAGTTGCTCACTTCATTCCAGTAAAGACGACTTATTCAGGAGATCGATTGGCAGAACTATACATGTCAAGGATCGTATGTTTACATGGTGTGCCTAAGAAAATTGTATCGGATCGAGGTACTCAATTTACCTCAAGATTTTGGGATAAGTTGCATGAAGCAATGGGAACTCGTCTGAATTTCAATACCGCTTACCATCCGCAAACAGATGGTCAGACTGAAAGAGTTAACCAGATTTTAGAGGATATGTTGAGAGCTTGTGCGATATTGTACAGTACATCTTGAGATAAATGTTTGCCATATGCAGAGTTCAGTTATAACAATAGTTACCAGGCTAGTTTGCAAATGTAACCATTTGAAGCCTTATATGGTCGTGCTTGTCGTACCCCGTTAAAATGGAATGAAACGGGGGAGCGTTCGGTATTTGAGCCTGAGTTACTCAGAGAGGCTGAAGAGCAAGTTGCCATGATCAGGGAAAGATTGAGAACAGCACAGTCAAGGCAAAAGAGCTATGTTGACAATCGTCGACGAGAGTTGAGTTTCGAACCCAACGATTTTGTGTATCTCAAAGTCACTCCCCTGAAAGGTGTAAAAAGGTTCAACGTTAAAGGAAAGCTCGCACCTAGATATGTTGGGCCATTTAAAATTCTAAGCCGCCGAGGAGAGGTTGCGTTTCAGTTGGGTTGCCTCAGTCATTAGCAGGAGTCCATGATGTGTTCCATGTGTCGCAGCTTAAGAAATGTCTCAGAGTGCCAGCAGAGCAAACACCGTTAGAAGCAATTGAGTTGTAGGAGGAACTGACTTACAAAGAGTAGCCAAATAAGATTTTGGACGTAATGGAGCGCAGGACCAGAAATAAGTCCACTCGCTTTTGCAGAGTTCAATGAAGTAATCATTCAGAGAATGAAGCAACCTGGGAGTGTGAAGAGGATCTGAAGGCAGAATTTCCAAACCTATTCTCTAGCCAGCCCTAAATCTCGGGGTCGAGATTCTGTAAAGGAGGGAGGTTTGTAACATCCCAAATTTTTTATTTTTATTTAATTAATATTATTTTCTTACAATTTATGATTTCTGTGAATTTTCTGGATTTATTTGGATTTTTTTAGATTTAATTGAATTGTTTTGAATTTAAATATATTGTCTTTTGTCAAGGAATAATTATAAAAAGAAAAGTTTAAAATAATGTTTTGTCAAAAATATTTTATTTAAGTCCAGAATGTCTCAAAGTATTTTTGAGATTTTTCTTGGAATTTTTCAGATATTTTTGCTACCCCAAATAAATCAAATGAATTTCCTTATTTTTTTTAATTAAAAATCCCGGAGTAAATCGAGGTGAACAAGATCGGGCTCGCCCAAAGACTATGCGCTCATTCGACCCAAGATCGCGTCGTGACGCGCGCGCCAAACCGTCAGGCAATCGTTAGATCACGATCCGAGGGCCTATGTTAAGCCGCGTCATTTACAAAACCCTAGTGCTTCTTAGCCGTCGGATTTTCATCGTATGGCCATCATCAATCGGTACCGGTTAGGAAATCTTGATCTATCCGGGCCGTCCGATGGAGATCGTGCGGCTGATCGGTGTCGTCTCCGAGCTGGACTCAGCGTCGCCGTCTTCGAGTCGTACACGCCGCCGCCCAAACCTTCCTTGTTTTGCGCGCTACCGCCGGGTATTTAAGGTCCGGGGTACTCCTCCGAGGATCCCCACAAGTCGCCGCGTCCTTTCGTTGTTGCATCATCGCCGGTGAGTTAGCCGCGAAGGTTTCCGAGCTCGCTGGAGTTTCCCGAGGAGGTTTCGCCGTGTTTCGTCATCACCGGTGACTCTTCCGCCACACCGAAGCCGGATTCGAGGTCGTCGCATTGCAACGCGTCCACTACGCCACTGCTTCCCCGTCGGAGATCACCGGAACGGCGTCGGGAAGGCTTCTTCATCAAGTCCGGTGAGTTTTGCACCGCCGCTTCGCCATCACCGACCGCGAGTAACCTCAACCGTGGGATCAGCATCGGACCGCTGGGAATTCGCCACGTCGTTTTGGAAGAGGTAAGCGTTTCGGTAAAACGTTAGCCGTAGGATCTAAGATGGACGGTTAGATTTGTGCCGCGTCAATTAAAGTGCACAGTAAAGTGCTCGGGTAAGCATTGGTCATCCGATCCAAATCGGATGGTGATGGTTTAGCCACGTCACCAATTTACCGGTAGCCGTTAGATTGGTATTCAATGGTTCAGATCGTGCCACACGTCGGCCGTACAGCACCGGCACCATGCTGACGCCAGCCGACGTCATAAATTCGGATTTTTCTTTATAAAAATAATTCTATTAAATCTGGAAATTCAATTTAATTTATTTTCAAACTTCTAAATGCTATAACTTTTGCATACGGACTCCGATTGAGGTGATTCAAATTCCTAAAAATTGGTAAAATTGAGATCTATCCAATGGTGATTTGTGTTGGATTTTTAGAATTTATTTGTTCTTTGCTTTTGGTGTTTATTTGCTATTTCTTCTCGATTCGCGTAGACGTTGAATTGTGCGAGGCTTCAGAGGAGGAATTTGCAACTCAGGAACAATCTTTAGACCAAGACCAGGAGCTTAAGCAAGGCAAGTTGTGCTTTGATCATGTTGCACCCATGTTTGCAAAATTGCTATTTTGATTTACTTTATTGCATGATATTTTATGTGTACAAATGATTTTAACTTAACTTTGGGATTAGCTAATGTACCCTTTGAGTTACACCCTACCTTGTTATTTGTATGCCATAATCCACTTGTTACCTTAGGTTGGTTCACTATAATTGGTTAATACTGAAATCACCATGGATGGTTAGATCGAATTAGAATGCTTAGCCATGCCACGTCATCACATGTATATGAAATATTGATTATTAATTTTGACTAATGGAATATGGAACAATGATGTTAATTTGTGTGTCATGTGTGGTCACACAAAGAGATTGAGTTGTCGTGGCGGGGAGGTCACGCAACGATGTTGATTTGTGAGTAGCACGTGGTGCTTGGTAACCAACCGGGTGGTTATCACTTTATGATTGAAGCAAGTGGAAGGGGCAAGTGTGCCAGGGTGGGCTCAGAGGAGCTGAGGGTATGTGTAAGTCTTGCTTTAATCAATCCTAAGGACTTAACCTTGCAAACCTTTGACATGAGTCAATCTTGCAACCACATGTCTGTTATGGGGCAGCCTAGCTGACTAATTTGCAAATGCTTAACTTGAGTGCTATCGTGGTGGTGTGAGTCTGGTTGTACGGAGAAACTCACATGGCGCAAGAGGGGGGCCCTGTTGTGGTGGTGAAACCCTTTAGTGTTGAAACCTCAACGGGTAGCACTGGGTTAAGAGGATGCATTGTAAAGGCTTTGTTATAATCATTCGCATGTGTGGTGCATGGTTGTATCATGTGGGTAAAGTGCATAACCTCTGCAAAGTGTACAAACTATTCGGATAGCCGTACTCACGGTATTGAGCAATGCTCGTGAATTACAGTCAAGGGGTAGTTAATTAAAATGAACAATTGGATGGGATGGCAGGATGCCATGTGGATAAAGGAAACTTGACTTAGGATGGAAACTTGGGTTTACTTGAAAATCACTGAATCTATTTACTTGTTAATATTTGTTTTACTGTGTTTTCAATCTATGAAGTATATGTGTTCTTAAATGCTACTTTACTGCAAATGAACCACTTAGCCTTCCTTTGGAATAAGCCTGCATATAGTTATGATAGAATTACATTCTGTGCACAACTTGTTGAGTACGTGTAGTTGTACTCACCCTTGCTTAACAAACCAACAACAGTGAAGAAATCATCGCCGGAGGACTTCCAGGTGGACGCGAGTCACTAGGCCAATCCTTGTCAGTCGCCTGTAGTGTGCTGATGGGGCATCTACGTCTTTTGCTACTTTCCGCTGCATTTGTTCAAGTTACTTTCAGTCTTGCCCATGTGGCTGAATAATGTAAGTGATCATAAGATCATACACTAGTTATATCAAATAAATGAAGTCTTGTTATTCTTACCGTGTGTATGATATGATGCTTACCGATGTTAAGCTGTGTGCACTAGCATTGATCCTGGGACTAGTGCGGTAAAACACAGTGGATTCGAATTGGTGAATTCGGGTCCTTACAGAGGTGGTATCAAAGCATAGTGACTGTAGGTCTTGGCCCTAGTGAGCAAAGTGGTATCTTAGGGAGTCCAAAACTATTTTCTAAAAGAAAAACCACAAATTGATTAAGACAACACTCTCAACTCATCTTATTCTCCGCTCCTTACCTATGCTGAAATCCACCTCAATTTTTCGGAATGGCCATTTGGAAACTTATCTATTGCTCTTTTAAATAGATGAGGAGGGCACAGTCATACGTAGAGTGCAAGGGTGGCTATGCAACAGAGCTCTGGAAGGTGCTCCAAGTTTTGGGAGGTTTCGCCAAACCAACGTATCAAGGCCGAAGTTGGATTGTCAACGGAGCCATAAGAGGAATGGTGTGTAAGCTTCTAATCTATGCCAAAGACGGTGAAAAAGCAAG
Organism: Guadua angustifolia; assembly: GCA_036346375.1. NCBI lineage: Eukaryota > Viridiplantae > Streptophyta > Magnoliopsida > Poales > Poaceae > Guadua > Guadua angustifolia. The sequence goes on along the minus strand of CM070502.1, from coordinate 45,992,404 downwards.
CCAACCTATCAGCATCATAGTGAGAAGAGCCACTTGGGAGATCGGTATCCAGGAGGCATCACGACTTGCTCTACGGAGGATCGACTACGACTACTACCAGGAGCTAGAAGACACGGTGTTTCGACTTCACCCCATGGTTCGAGATGCTTGGCGTTCTTACGTCACACGAAAGGAGGATGCTACTACAGTACACTTAGCACGATTTACAGCTGCTCAAGAGGCTCATGTCGTGACAACGGCATACGCACTGAGGATTTGTCTATGAAGCGCTCAGAGTCACGGAGAAGGAACTGCATGAGACCCAAGTAGCTTACGAGGAGAGGATAATGGAGCTCGAGGAGGCATTACAGGAGCGAGGCCGCGCTACACCATCATCATCCGAAGAGATGAAGTCTGAGTTCGACGAGCCTAAGCGCCACCATTCTGAGGACACCGGATCGGCCAGCCCCAAGACCGGATCACCACCAAGATACCCACCAGGAAGTTTCCGTGGAGGGTGGCTCGAGGAGTAAAGGTCTTAGTTTAAGTTGAGACTCAAGTATTGAGTCACGTCAATAGAATAGTCCTACCCAAATGTAATAGACGTTAAGGTTAAGTGTTTAGTTTGGATTTTAATGTTTGCTGAGTGTGCAGTATGTGTTGCAAGCTCTTAGGCTTTGTAAGCAACCATACCAAGTATAATTAATAAAGGATATAAAGTTTGGGTTTAACCTATTTCCCCCGCATTAGAGATTCTTGTATCTTATCTATGCTATTCCATCTTTCCTAACCTAAAAACAAATCAAGCAGATGGTGAACACTCGTGGTAACAACGGAGCGTCAGGAAGTGGCCTTCGCCGGAATGATGAGTTCAATGATGGAACGCCACTGCAGCCAGCACCGCCAGTAGATATGCAGAATTTGGGAGCTTTTATAGCCGCGTAAACTCAACTTATGCAAACGATGATGCAACAAATGCAGAACATGACTAATCAAGCCGCAGTTACAACAATGTGCCACAAGGCAATAATGGACCGCTTTCATTCTAAACCGCCGACTTCATGAGAACCCGTCCACCAACATTCTCGGGCAATGCTAATCCTTTGGAGGCTGATGATTGGTTAAGAACCATTGAGAGAAAGTTGCATATAACGTAGTGTGAGGGCAACGAGAAGGTGTTGTATGCTTCACATCAACTAGAAGGAACTGCCGCGGAATGGTGGGAGAACTATTGCGCAGCATATGAAGCCCCACAGGAAATTACTTGGGAAGAGTTTTCAGCTGCCTTCCGTCAGTATCATGTACCAGAAGGAATGATGGACCTCAAAAAGGAGGAATTCAGGGCTCTGAAACAAGGAGGCCAGTCAGTGGCTGTGAGGAGCCGCCTAGACCATCCTCGCATTATTTGAATGTCTAGTCGCCCTCATCGGATTTGGAGGCTAGCAACGGATCACCGATGGTGCTCACAGTGCTAACACCCAAGCCCAATTGGGACAACAATGACCCGATTCGAATAACTCGACGACAATCCCGGTATTCCCCCGGTATGCGACCCGAAGCTCGCCCAGGATCGCCCCGCATACCGGTTTCCATTGCCATATCAATTCAATTCGCATAAAAGGGGCAACGAACTCAAAACTTTACTACCAGACACGCAACGCGGAAGTACAACAAACAACACCAACTCAAGCACAAAGACAAACTAGACAACCACACAAGGCAAGAACCAACAACAGCAGATAAGACTCACAAAACGGACTAAACACAAGGTCCTGCCTAAACTCAGAAATTCTACAAAATTTCGGCATGACGCCCCTAGAAGTACGGACATCCACTCAGTAGACAGAAGAAACAATTAACTAAACAAATATATCACAACTACAACCACAACATAAACAACGACATGGATAGAATAACATCACAGACAGGAGTTAAGCACGGTGGTACAACGAGGTTCAACAACAAAAGTAGACAAGTAATTAAACGTAGCCATAACAAGTTTTAAAGTTAACTTTACGACAAAATAAATGAACAACCACCAAATTCAACCCAAAAGTCAGATATCTTCGGAAGTGTCCTGCCCTTGAACACTTCCAGGCGTTTACATCGTTGAGCTAGCTTTTACTCGGTGCCCGCCCGACCACCGAGAAGCAAGACGACAGAACTCACACCCGCTCAGGTCCTCACCAAACCACAAAGCGTAAGCATGAGTACGTATGGGACTCATAAGACTTACCCATGGTCCATATATGACCGACTCAAGGAATATGCATTTGGATGTAGCAAGGGATAAGCTTAAGGTAAAAGTGCATAAAAGCTTAACTTTGGTTCATTTTCACATTCAACTACTCAATTTAGAAATTTTATAGCAGTTATGTATAGCACCTATTGCTAAAGTGAGAGCTGAATTTAAACATTTAAGAGAGCAAATAAAATCATGAACAAGTAACCACATCAAGTATACCAACTAGTTTCAATTTAAGTTAATACTACGTTGAAGTGTCAGATGATACAAGTGTGCTCATATCCGAGAGCGCGGCAATTCGAATCGCTTATTCACCCTGTAGGGAATCATCAATCGCACGACATGTGCCACAAAGAACCTCATGTCAACCCTCCTCCCATCCATATCTACTCGTTGAACCATCCTCATGCGGCCCGAGCACCTAGCAACCTCCCTCGAGCGGCTCAAGCCTTGCTTAGCCCTCGAGAGAGGCCTAGGCCTCGCCCTCAACCACGTCCAATCGCATGAGGGCATGACCCATCGAGTAGTATGCCATGAAAGGGTAGCTTACCGTACCATTATATCGGGCATGCGATCAACAAGGGGTGCTCGATCAACATAGCAAACAATGGATCGGTCCTTAACCAACACAGGCGAGACTACAACATTTGAGTCTCCACACCCAAATGATCCAACCCTCTCGCCCGGTCTCAAATTTTCATTTCAAAGCATAATCATAACTATTGCAACCCAATAGTGTGAAGTAATTAAACTCAAGTGATGGAACCTTCCATCACTTAGCCCATACCCGACATCTAAGCAAACTAAGCATGGACACAATATAAATACCCATATACTAGTTCCAAGGAAGGTATTCAACAATTATCAATGAGTGTATGTGCAACAAGTAGGTTCTAACCCTATCCCACATTTGAATTCCTAATGCAAGACATAATCATCCAATAAGCAATTTATTCGCCAAAATACAATTATATAAGGTTGAAAATGCTTAGGTTCTTGCCTTGAGCTTCTATGGGATTCTCAAAAATAGCTGGCTCTCCGGTACCCCCCTCGGTCACTGCCACGTCACCCTCCGCGTGCTCGGTCTCTACACGATTACAATGCATATGAAATGAGATGCATGCAATGCATATGAAAATGAAAAAAACTAAAATGCAATCCCCATGACAGCCCCAAAAGTGCAAACATTCAGAAAACGGAAATTAAAGCCCTCAACTAAACTCTGAACTTCAGCCCCAAAGTCTGAATTTCAGAAAAACTGGTTTCAGGACAGCACTAATACAATTGGCCATAACTTTTGAACCACTTAATCAAATTGGGCAAACTCAGATCCTACACGACCACAAGACATAGATCTACCACTTAGCTTTGGCCAATCCTTCAGAATCTGCCCAGATAACTCCCAGTTTGGTCAGGAACAGAGAGCAGTTTCAGAGTTCAAAATTTTCAGAGTTTCAGAATAGCATGCACCATTTTCATCATAACAATTGCTATACTTCATGGAATTGAGTAAAGGCTAACATTTTTACAATCTACACAAAATTTCCTACAAGTTCTCAGGAAAAATTAATTTCTAATTAGGCTTAGAAATAATTTAAATTCGCAGCCCAAGTTTCAGCTCCACATTTTCAGCATTTGAGAGCAGCACGCACTAAAATCATCATAACTTTCAGCTGGGTTAACGAAATTGAGTGATTCCAGTTGGAAATGAAAGATAATTTCATTACCCACAACGTTCTCTACAGCCAGTCTAGCAGAAGATGCTCGAAACTTGCTCAAATCAACCCGAAACAGTAGCTACGAAATCTGCTCGAAAATTCAGAACTTTGCTCCAAACCCTAGATTGGTTATTCCCCATCCAAATCCAAATTTCTACTCACCTAAGCTCCCAAAACCACCATTGCTGCCCCAAAACTAGAAAACACCAACCCTAAACCCTAGGGAGCCTTACCTCATGGAAGAGGAGGAGGAAGAGGAGGAGGGAGCTGCTGCTTGTAGAGGCTGGAAGGGAGGCGCCACCAGGGATGTGCTGCTGCTTGGGGAGTGCTGGAGTGAGGGCTGGCCAGGGGAGAGGTGCTGGAGGAGGGCGCCACTAGGGAGAGCTGCAGGGAGGAGGACGGCCAGGGAGGAGGCTGCGTGAGGGCTGGCTTGGGGAGAACTCAGGAGAAATGATGTTGGCTTCGGTTTGGGGTTGGTGGAGTGCTTGCTTGGGAGAGGAGAGCTCAAAAGATGTGTGCCGGTTCGGTTTGGGTGGGGTTGGCCCTAAGGCTGATTTGGTTTGCTGCCCCCAAATTCCTTTTGCATTGCTCACTTGACCCCACTAGCAAGCAAGTGGCTAAGTCCCCAAAAATTTCAGCACATGGATTCAATTTTGATGCTATGTTTTAAATTAGCATTTGATGAAAATCGTATTTGCACACTAAAATTTCTAGCTCTTAAACTCTGCTAAGTTTGGAAATTCTTCTAAGTGGCAGTTTAGGATATTCGCTGAAGTCGGATGTTAATCTCAAATGCGGCCAAAAATTTGGTTGGCGCTAATGTTAGCCGCATGAGCCGATTCGAATTTGGGGCTATGACAGTGGCAGAATACTTGAATAAGTTTACTCAATTGGCGCGTTATGCACAAGAGGATGTGGCCATAGATAAGGCTAGACAGTCCCGTTTCTTAAAAGGTTTAACTTCTGGATTACAGGTGGGATTGATTACCCACAACTTCCCCGATTTTCAGGAGTTAGTTAATAAAGCTTTGATCCTTGAGGATAAGCGTAAGGAATTGGGTGAAGATCGTAAGCGCAGGATGGCTAGTCAAGCAGGACGGTCTAATCATCTTAGGTTAAGAATGACACCGCAACAGTTTGCCAGGATTCAACCTCAGTGGACCAACAAGACATCAATTCCATCATCTCGCCCTATTAGCCAAAATTTTCAAATACCAGCACCAGGAGGTAATGCACCAGTAGGAAGTCAACGGTCTGCAGTCAAGAAATGCTTCTCTTGCAATGAACCAGGACATTTCGCTAACAAGTAGGGAAATGTTACCCCAGTTCACTTCAATCTGGGTACTACTCCAGCTAAAGCCCCAAAGGATGTGAGGAGGAACCGAGTACCAAGCAGTCAGCCAAGAAGGCCGCCTTAGACGACAACGCGTGGAAGGATCAATCATATCACGACAGACGAGGCCCAGGACACCACGGACATTGTGTTGGAAGTATCCGACGTCGACATCATCATTGATCCACAAGAAGATGACTCTCTCATCGTTAACCAAGATCAGGAGAGCGAAGACAGCTATCCAAGAGCCTGCAACCCACCGTTCGACATCTGTGGTGAAGGCGGTGAAGAGGAGGATTAGCCAGATGTTTAGAGTCGCGTTTTTCCAGTCAATGCTTCGTCTAAAGTTTAGTTGCTAGTTAATGTCCCCGCTACTGTATGACCCACGGGTCCAATTTTTGTAATAATGGGATAAATGAGGCAGTGCTCCGAATAAAATTTTAAGTTACTACCTAGTTATGGCCCAAGTTACTATGATCGGTGCGTATCAGCTATTGACCTAGCTTGAGTCATGAACATGATGAATAAGGTATTCATGGAGTACTTGGATAAATTTGTGGTTGTCTTTATAGACGATATCCTCGTGTACTCTAAGACAGAAGAAGAGCATGCAGAACATTTGAGGTTGGTATTGGAGAAGTTACGAGAACAACAGTTGTATGCCAAATTCAGTAAGTGTGATTTCTGAAAGGAAAAGGTGGAATTCCTTGGTCATGTCATGACAGCTAAAGGAGTTGCCATGGACCCAAGTAAGGTGGAAGCTGTAATGAATTGGGAACCGCTGAAGACAGTTACCTAAATCCGTAGTTTTCTGGGAATGGCGGGATATTACCGTCGATTCATAGAAGGATTTTCGACGATTGCGAGACCTTTGACGCAATTGTTGAAGAAAGAAAAGAAGTTTGCATGGACGCCAGAGTGCGAAAGTAGTTTTGAGGAGTTAAAGAAGCGATTAACATCCGCACCGGTGTTAGTATTGCCAGATGTGTAGTGTGGCTTTGACATTTACTGTGATGCATCAAGGCAGGGACTTGGTTGCATTTTAATGCAGAATGGCAAGGTTGTAGCCTACGCGTCAAGGCAGTTGAGGCCGCACGAAGGGAATTATCCGACGCATGATCTGCAGCTAGCTGCCGTAGTGCATGCCCTAAAGATATGGCGTCATTATCTCATTGGAAATAGATGTGAGATATATACGGACCATAACAGCTTGAAATACATATTTACCCAGTCAAACCTTAACATGAGGCAGAGAAGATGGCTAGAATTGATTAAGGACTATGTTGTCGGAATCCATTATCATCCTGGAAAAGCTAATGTGGTAGCTGATGCTTTGAGTCGTAAAGGCCACAGTGTAAATTCGTTAATAGCCAGCGATCAACCGGAGTTATGTGAGGAATTTCAGAAGTTGAGGTTAGAAGTTGTGCCGCAAGGATTTGTAACTGCCTTAGAAGTAAAGCCAACTCTTGATGATCAGATCAAGGAGAAGCAAGGTAATGATGAGAGGATCAGCAAGATCAAGTCCAAGAAAGAGGAAAGTTTAGCAGAAGATTTCACCTTGGATGAACAAAGGACTCTGTGGTTTAAAGGTCGGATTTGTGTGCCAAATGAGAAAGAACTTAAGCAATTGATTCTTGAGGAAGCACATGATTCTAAGTGTTCTATTCATCCTGGAAGTGCCAAGATGTACCAGGACCTTAAGAAGAAATTTTGGTGGCCAAGTATGAAGCGTGAAGTGGCAGAGCATGTTGCCTTATGTGATGTATGCCAGAGAGTAAAAGCAATGCGTCAAAAGCCCGCAGGACTATTGCAGCCATTAAAGATTCCAGAATGGAAATGGGAGGAGATTGGTATGGATTTTATCACTGGGTTGCCCAAGACTCAAAGAGGTTATGATTCCATATGGGTCATCATTGATCGGTTGACCAAAGTTGCTCACTTCATTCCAGTAAAGACGACTTATTCAGGAGATCGATTGGCAGAACTATACATGTCAAGGATCGTATGTTTACATGGTGTGCCTATGAAATTTGTATCGAATCGAGGTACTCAATTTAACTCAAGATTTTGGGATAAGTTGCATGAAGCAATGGGAACTCGTCTGAATTTCAGTACCGCTTACCATCCGCAGACAGATGGTCAGACAAAAAGAGTTAACCAGATTTTAGAGAATATGTTGAGAGCTTGTGCGATATCGTACAGTACATCTTGGGATAAATGTTTGCCATATGCAGAGTTCAGTTATAACAATAGTTACCAGGCTAGTTTGCAAATGTCTCCATTTGAAGCCTTATATGGTCGTGCTTGTCGAACCCCGTTAAACTGGAATGAAACGGGGGAGCTTTCGGTATTTGGGCCTGAGTTACTCAGAGAGGCTGAAGAGCAAGTTGCCATGATCAGGGAAAGATTGAGAACAGCACAGTCAAGGCAAAAGAGCTATGCTGACAATCGTTGACGAGAGTTGAGTTTCGAACCCAATGATTTTGTGTATCTCAAAGTCACTCCCCTGAGAGGTGTAAAAAGGTTCAATGTTAAAGGAAAGCTCGCACCTAGATATGTTGGGCCATTTAAAATTCTAAGCCGCCGAGGAGAGGTTGCGTATCAGTTGGGGTTGCCTCAGTCATTAGCAGGAGTCCATGATGTGTTCCATGTGTCGCAGCTTAAGAAATGTCTCAGAGTGCCAGCAGAGCAAACACCGTTAGAAGCAATTGAGTTGCAGGAGGATCTGACTTACAAAGAGCAGCCAAATAAGATTTTGGACGTAATGGAGCGCAGGACCAGAAATAAATCCACTCGCTTCTGCAAAGTTCAATGGAGTAATTATTCGGAAAATGAAGCAACCTGGAAGTGTGAAGAGGATCTGAAGGCAGAATTTTCAAACCTATTCTCTAGCCAGCCCTAAATATCGGGGTCGAGATTCCGTTAAGGGGGGAGGTTTGTAACATCCCAAATTTTTTATTTTTATTTAATTAATATTATTTTATTTCAATTTATGATTTCTGTGAATTTTCTGCATTTATTTGCATTTTTTGAGATTTAATTGAATTATTTTGAATTTAAATATATTGTCTTTTGTCACGGAATAATTATAAAAAGAAAAGTTTAAAATAAAGTTTTGTAAAAAATATTTTATTTAAGTCCAGAATGTCTCAAAGTATTTTTGAGATTTTTTTTGGAATTTTTTTGATATTTTTCCTACCCCAAATAAATCAAATGAATTTCCTTATTTATTTTAATTAAAAATCCCGAAGTAAATCGAGGTGAATAAGTGTTAGGCTCGGCCAAAGATCGCATCGCCATTCGACCCAAGATCGTTGTGTATGCTCGCGCCACCATCGTGCAATCGTTAGATCACGATCCGAGGGCCTATGTTAAGTCGTCATTTACAAAACCCTAGTGCTTCTTAGCCGCTTGGATTTTCATCGTATGGCCATCATCAATCGGTCACCTAGAAATCTTGATCTATCCGCCATCGATGGAGATCGTCGGCGGTGATCGGTGTCGCTCTCGAATCGACTCGGCCATTGCCGCCTCGAAGTCGTACACGTCGCCGTTGCCCAAACCTTCCTTGTTTTGCGCGCTACCGCCGGGTATTTAAGGTCCGGGGTACTCCTCCGAGGATCCCCACAAGTCGCCGCGTCCTTTCGCTGTTGCATCATCGCCGGTGAGTTAGCCGCGAAGGTTTCGCCGTGTTTCGTCGTCACCGGTGACTCTTTCGCCGCACCGAAGCCGGATTCGAAGTCGTCGCATTGCGGCGCGTCCACCACGCCACTGCTTCCCCGTCAGAGATCACCGAAACGCCGTCGGGAAGGCTTCTTCTTCAAGTCCGGCGAGTTTTGCACCGCCGCTTCGCCATCACCGACCGCGAGTAACCTCAACCGTGGGATCAGCATCGGACCGCTGGGAATTCGCCACGTCGTTTTGGAAGAGGTAAGCGTTTCGGTAAAACGTTAGCCGTAGGATCTTAGATGGACGGTTAGATTTGTGCCGCGTCAATTAAAGTGCACAGTAAAGTGCTCGGGTAAGCATTGGTCATCCGATCCAAATCGGATGGTGATGGTTTAGCCACGTCACCAATTTACCGGTAGCCGTTAGATTGGTATTCAATGGTTCAGATCATGCCACACGTCGGCCGTACTGCACCGGCGCCATGCTGACGCCAGCCGACGTTATAAATTCGGATTTTTCTTTATAAAAATAATTCTATTAAATCTGGAAATTCAATTTAATTTATTTTCAAACTTCTAAATGCTATAACTTTTGCATATGAACTCCGATTGAGGTGATTCAAATTCCTAAAAATTTGTAAAATTGAGATCTATCTAATGGTGATTTTTGTTGGATTTTTAGAATTTTTTTGTTCTTTGGTTTTGGTGTTTATTTGCTATTTCTTCTCGATTCGCGTAGACGTTGAATTGTGCGAGGCTTCGGAGGAGGAATTTGCAACTCAGGAACAATCTTTAGACCAACACCGGAGCTTAAGCAAGGCAAGTTGTGCTTTGATCTGGTTGCACCCATGTTTGCAAAATTGCTATTTTGATTTTCTTTATTGCATGATATTTTATGTGTACAAATGATTTTAACTTAACTTTGGGATTAGCTAATGTACCCTTTGAGTTACACCCTACCTTGTTATTTGTATGCCATAATCCACTTGTTACCTCAGGTTGGTTCACTATAGTTGGTTAATGCTGAAATCAACATGGATGGTTAGATCGGATTAGAATGCTTAGCCATGCCACGTCATCACATGTATATGAAATATTGATTATTAATTTTGACTAATGGAATATGGAACAATGATGTTAATTTGTGTATCATGTGTGGTCACACAAAGAGATTGAGTTGTCGTGGTGGGGAGGTCACGCAACGATGTTGATTTGTGAGTAGCACGTGGTGCTTGGTAACCAACCGGGTGGTAATCACTTTATGATTGAAGCAAGTGGAAGGGGTAAGTGTGCCAGGGTGGGCTCAGAGGAGCTGAGGGTATGTGTAAGTCTTGCTTTAATCAATCCTAAGGACTTAACCTTGCGAGCCTTTGACTGAGTCAATCTTGCAACCACATGTTCATATGGGGCACTTAGTGACTAATTTGCAAATGCTTAACTTGAGTGCTATCGTGGTGGTGTGAGTCCCGTGTGCGGAGAAACTCACATGGCGCAAGAGGGGCCCTGTTGTGGTGGTGTAACCCTTCGTGTTGAAACCTCACGGGTAGCACCGGGTTAAGAGGATGCATTGTAAAGGCTTTGTTATAATCATTCTTTGTGTGGTGCATGGTTGTATCATGTGGGTAAAGTGCATAACCTCTGCAGAGTGTACAAACTATTCGGATAGCCGTGTTCACGGATTGAGCAATGCTCGAATTACAAATAAGGGATAGTTAATTAAAATGAACAACTGGATGGGATGGCAGGATGCCGTGTGGATAAAGGAAACTTGACTTAGGATGGAAACTTGGGTTTACTTGAAAATCACTGAATCTATTTACTTGTTAATATTTGTTTTACTGTCTTTTCAATCTATGAAGTATATGTGTTCTTAAATGCTACTTTACTGCAAATGAACCACTTAGCCTTCCTTTGGAATAAGCCTGCATATAGTTATGATAGAATTGCATTCTGTGCACAACTTGTTGAGTACGTGTGGTTGTACTCACCCTTGCTTAACAAACCAACAACAGTGAAGAAATCATCGCCGGAGGACTTCCAGGTGGACGCGAGTCACTAGGCCAATCCTTGTCAGTCGCCTGTGGTGTGCTGATGGGGCATCTACGTCTTTTGCTACTTTCCGCTGCATTTGTTCAAGTTACTTTCAGTCTAGCCCATGTGGCTGAACAATGTAAGTGATCATAAGATCATACACTAGTTATATCAAATAAATGAAGTCTTTTTATTCTTACCATATGTATGATATGATGCTTACCGATGTTAAGCTGTGTGCACTAGCATTGATCCTGGGACTAGTGCGGTAAAACACAGTGGATTCGAATTGGTGAATTCGGGTCCTTACATATTCCACAATTCTTAAGATGATCATTAAACTCATGGGTCAAATACTCACCTCCACGATCAGATCGTAGAAATTTAATTGTTTTGCCCAAATGATTTTGCACTTCATTCTGAAACTCTTTGAACTTTTCGAAAAATTTGGACTTATGCCTCATTAGATAGATATAGCCATACCTACTAAAGTCATCAGTAAAGGTAATGAAGTATCGAAATCCACCTCCGCCCCAAAGACTCATCGGTCCACATACATCAAGATGTACTAAGGCCAATAAGTCACTCGCCTCTCACTTGAACCAAAGTGAAAGGCATTTTAGTCATCTTGCCAAGTAAACAAGGCTCAGACGTGTCAAATGATTCAAAATCAAATGAATCAAGAAGACCATCTTTATGGAGCTTTTCCACGCGCTTCTTATTTATATGGCCTAAGCGACAATGCCACAGATAAGCGGAATTCAAATCATTTGTTTTGAGTCTTCTCGTATTAACATTATAGACAAAATTATCTTCAAGATTTAGCACATATAGCCCATTCAATGATGGACAATGACCATAGAGCATACCATTGAAATAAATTGAACAACATTTGTTCTTTATTATAAAATCAAAACCATCTTCTTCCAAACATAAAGAAGATATAATGTTTCTGCTCAAAGTTGGAACATAATAACAATTATTTAATTTCAAAACTAATCCTAAAGGTAACGATAAGGGATAAATGCCAACGGCCATTGTAGCAACCTTTGCGCCATTGCCGACGTGAATTTCCACCTCACCACTTGCACATCTTCTAGTCCTTCTTAGTCCCTGCAACGATTTGCAAGTATGAATCATCGATCCGGTATCAAATACCCATGACTCATTAGGACAAGTAGCAAGATTAATTTCTATAACACTAATACCTGAAGTGGAAGCTAGAGTTCCATTCTTCTTATCCTCCAAGTATTTCTTGCGCTTCTCGCCAATGACCTTTCTTATGGCAAGAGTGACATGCATCGAAGCGATGGGACCACTTTTGGTCTTAGGTTTAGGGTTGGGGATCGATCCACACCCTTGCCTTTTGCTCCACGCTTCCTTTTCTTACCACCATCCTTTTGGACCATCATCACATGATTATTGCTTTTCTTGATGCTTTCCTCTCATTGCCTTAAGCATCCCATGCGATTCGAGACATGTTTTTCTCCATGCCATTCATATGAAAATTCATGATGAAAGGCTCAAGCTTGCAGAAGCGATCGAGAATCACATCGGTGGCCAACTCTTGGCTTAACGGGAGTTCAGTTTCTCCATGTTCTCAATGTAACCAATCATCTTGATCACATGAGGACTCACCGAACTACCTTCAGTTAGCTTGCACGCAAACAGAGCTTTTGAGATCGAGTATCTCTCAGCCCTAGCTTGGTTCTCAAACATGCTACGAAGGCCTGTGATCATAGCATAGGCATTCGTGTTCTCATATTGCTTTTGAAACTCAAAGTTCATTGTAGCAAGCATGAGACAGCCAACATCAACCTCATCATTGACATGCTTCTCATAAGCACGCTGCTCAAGAGCGATAGCATCATCGGCTAGTTCCTCGTGATATGACTCCTCAATGACATATTCCTTTTTCTCTTGCTTGAGAACAATTCTCAAGTTTCGTACCAATCAATAAAGTTTGTTCCAGAGAGTTTCTCTTTCTCGTAATCGATCGCAAATTAAAACCAAGGTTTTGAGGGACAAGATTAGGTGCCATCTACAATGTAAATAAATACGCAAAGTCTTAGCACAATGTTCATGTAAATCTTCTATTAAACATTTTAATAAAAGATACTCCCACTAAAGTCACTTTCCCTCTGGCGACCTTCAAGAGGACAAGATCCATATTCACTAAAGTCCTAGTGAGCTTTGGCATCACCGCTAGAACCCAAAGAACATAGGTAGGCATAACATTGCCAATCACATCATATGTGATTCTTGTTTGTTGAGTGGCATCCAATGCCCCAGCTCCCAACATCCATGCCCCGAAGCCCAAAACCGTTTTGATAGCTTCGATAAGTAAACCAATACTATGCATGCGGATGTCTGACATCCACCCTATTGATCAAGGAAGTTGATGGCACCCTACTTTGGTAGAAACTACCATTCAACGTACAAGATCTCTATAGGTGCAGCTATTGGAAGGGCATGAAACTCTTAATTTTTTGAGAGAAACCATTCTAACATGACAATCATATCCACCAAACATGATAGAATAGCATGACAGAAATCATCACAGATAATCACATTAACTTGTGAAATAGTATGGCCCAAAGCACTCTAATCTCCATTATCGCGCTTCCTGTCCACCAAGCCAACATGCTTGAAGCCGGCCTCCATGATCGAGTACCACGCTACTTCGTCTAATAGCTAGTAAACAACTTACATGAGGATTTCAAGCATCACAAATAGGCACGCAGGTCGTTATACAATAACATGGCAGCCCTAGCTGCAATTAACCATAGCACGCAGGCTGTGAAAATTACATTAATGCATCACATACACATAATGGAGCCATACTATTCACATCATTCCCTGCAAAAACAAGTTAAGTGCAGAATCGCATTCTACCCTGCAATGGGAATCAAGTTTTATTTTTCGGGGAACGTAGATCACATCTACGAAAACGCTATGGAAATTCAATCGGATTGAACAAATCATACCGATTCTGAGCCATCAGAATGCCTCAATTTCCATGAGATTCTTGAGAAGGCGGCGACCACACCGATCTCGATCTGTTGGCACGTTCAGCACGGGCTACTACCACGATGGTGTTACCAGCAGGCAGGGATAATGCACGGCTTGAAACAGAACGAGCACGAACTAATTTTTGATCGTGTAGAACCATCAACTCATACATCAAATGCGTGAGGCCCCTCGAGACGGTTGTGCGCACGCGGCCTCGATCTGTTGGCTAATATCATAGATGGCACATGACGGAAGTCTAGATGGTGTTTCCAGCCGGTATAGACTAGTCACGACATGATCTAGATAAAGCACAAACTAATCTTTTTGGCCTCGTAGCACTACCAACTCGTACCTCATGAACCTTATACCAATTGATCACATCAACCCGTGACAAATCTAACAGCATATCAACATATGCGCAACATCCAGATCCAAGACAACGCAAGATCGGCTCTGATACCACTGTCGGAGAACGCGTAGGCTATGCTAGCCGAAAACAAAATTTTCTACGCATTCAACCAGGATACATGCGAGTAGTGGATCATGGATCATTACCCTTGGAGCACGTTAGCAGCGGAAGAAGAGTGGGTGAAGCGTCCCCGCGTACTCCAAAGTACAGTAGTAGATGCCGGAGTTGATCGTCTCCTCCTCGTGATCGCGCACGCAATGCTGTAAAGGAAGTAGACGTTCTCGCCAATCAGCACCGAGGCAGATGCAACGGCGCCGCTACGGTATCCACACGTCCAGGGTAGGATCACCGCGCGCTGGTGTGCTAGCACCCACCGTGCGGCTAGGGTTTAGGGGGCGGTGGGATGCAGCGACGACTAGGGTTTGTGGTAGGGAGAACCTCATGGCTGCACACCCCCCACGCCCCTTTATATAGAGTGCACTAACGGGCCTTCTACGATAGAAGCCCACTAGGACTCACACTAATGGATCTTCTATAGTAGAAATCCATTAAGATGCCAGGGGATCCAAATCCGTGTAAACCCACTAATGGATCCAATCCATCAGACATGATCCAACCCGTTAAGTGTGCGACTCGTTAGGTTCATGCGCAAACGGCCATGGCCCCGAAACCTCTTTTCCGCACCATCGACAACAAAGGTTCCTAGCAGACATGTTGTCCCCGAATGCACAGAATGATCGTATCGGCTGAACCTTGATATACTCATATACCAATCCTTTTGCCACGCGATACCAGTCAAGCTCAAGGCAAGATGCGTGCCATCCTTGTGATAGCTCGACCCATTCACTCGTCAATGTAATGGATATAATTCATGATTAACACTTTAATCACTTTGGCATGGCCATGCACTTTTCCTTATCCATCCACACCGAGGGGCCCAGAGATATCTCTCCCGTTATCAAGGAGGGGCAAATTCCATCTTGATCTCTTATATCTCACGTCATGTTTCATGGCATACCTGTAAGCTACCTTTATAACTCTCCTGCTACGGAGAAGCGTTTGATAGCCCCAAAGTATACAATTACACATGCTGAGAATCAATAAGAATCTCAGGTCAAAGGATCGTATAGGTATACCACTCGAGACTACACCCTGATGGCACTTCTAAGATAACAATCTCATCAGTGTCTCAGAGCGGGTCTATCCAACCCCATGTTCTCTAACATGTGCCCACATTATTGATTTGATATCTCCATATCTATGCTATGTGAAACATTACCATCAATCAATACATGTGCTAGTCAGATCACTATTGTCCCACATAATGATATGTGACTAGGGATCGTTTAGAATAATATCATATAACCAATGTGTTTCACAATTAAGTCATACTCAATAAACAAAGGAGTGACATTTATTCATGGAACTGATAAGTGCCTCTAGGACATATCACTAACAGTGAGCACCTGACCATCTTCCATCGCTAGGCGGACAGCCCCCGGGCGTGCCATCGAGATGACCGTGAACGGACCTTCCCACCTAGGGAAGCGCTTGTTGGCCTTCGACGTGTCCTAGGTTCGACGTAGGACAAGGTTGCCAACTTGCAAGGTCCTTGGCCGAATCGACTTAGCCGCATGCCTACGAAGAGCTTGTAGGTAGACGGCGGATCGCAGTAACGCCCTTTCGCGTGTCTCCTCAACGAGGTCGAGGTTGAGGAGACGCTCGAGCTCTTGGTCGACGCTATCGACCAGGTGCACTCTTTGGGAGCCCAGCACAATTTCGGCAAGTAGAATGGCCTCAAGACCGTGAGACGAGCCGAAAGGCGTTTACCAGAGCCCACTTCGACGTGGTGAGAATGCACTGAGGACGGAAGGAAGCTCGTCCACCCATGATTTGTCATGCTGGGTGAGGTCTTTGAAGATCCTCTTCTTGATCCCCTGAAGGATTTGGCTGTTTGCACGTTTGGCTGCTCCGTTGCTCTGTGGATGAGCTACAAAGGCGAAGTAGACATTTGTCCTGATGTCCTCGCAGTAGGCTTGGAACAGTTCACTAGTGAACTGAGTACCGTTATCCGTGATGAGGTGATTGGGGACCCCAAAACGCGTCACCACGATGCTGCGGAAAAATCTCCTGGCTGCTTGAGCCGAAATAGTTGATATGGGTTCGGTCTCGATCCACTTAGTGAAGTGTCGACGGCCACGAGCAAGAATTTGCAACCCCTTCGACCACGGGGGAAAGGTCCGAGTATATCGACACCCCAGGTCGAGAACGGCCATGAGAGCGGGATAGTTTAAAGCGCATACGCTGGTTGGTGTGCCTTGGGGGCATGGAACTAGCATGCCCGGCAAGTCGCCATGATCGCCCGAGTGTCGGCTAAGGCCGTTGGCCAATAATATCCCAACCGGAAGGCTTTGCTCACGAGCGTCTTGAAAGACGAGTGAACTCTGCACACTCCCTCATGGATATCTCTGAGAAGGTAATTGCCTTCTTCCAGAGATATGCACTTGGAGAAGACTCCAAGTGCCCCTTTGTGGTGTAAGGCTCCCTCGATCAATTTGTATGGAGAGGACCGCCTTATAAGCCGGGAATGCTCGGCTTCTTCCTCGGGCAATGTCCCATGGGCAAGATAATGGACGAATGGCGTCATCCAGTTTGCACCCTGCTCGAGGAGGGAGATGTTACCGCACATCTCCAGTGCCTCCTCTACAGAGGGAATGGAGGGCTTGTACAGATGCTCGACGAGCGCCCCCGGCGGGGCGGGCATCTGAGAGGAACCGACCTTAGAGAGATGGTCGGCCAAGGAATTGTCCTTCCTGGGGATGTAGAGTACTTCGAAATTTCTAGTACCGCTCCATCTTTCTCACTTCAACCAAGTAAAGCGCCATTGAGTTATCGAAACACTAATACTCCTTGTTAACTTGGTTGACGACCAACTGCGAATCACCTCTTACGATCGATTATTTGGACTCGAAAGCTATGGACGCCGCAGCCTGCTAGGAGGTTTTCATACTCCGCCGCGTTGTTGGTCGCGCGGCGTAATTGGATGACGATCGAGCCGATCCTTAAGGGATACCAAGATGATGCTAGCCCCGAGCATTCAAATGAAGCTCGGGACCCGTCGAAGTACATGGTCCAGTGAGCATCTTCAAATCCGTTGGGCTTGGTGGCGGGTGGCACCGGATTCGTCCATTCCGCTACAAAATCCACCAGAATCTGGGATTTGATCACCATGGGAGCCGAGAAATGGATATCGAACTCGGCGAGCTCCATAGCCCACTTCGCTATCCAGCCGCCGACATCCCGATTTCTTAGGATCTCCCTAAGTGGAAAGTTAGTTGGAACGATGACCTTGTGAGCTTGAAAGTAGTGGCGCAGCTTCTTTGAAGCCACGAGCAGTGAATACAAGAGCTTCTGGACCTCAGGGTACTGCTCCTTTGGTCCGTGTAAGACCTCGTTGACGTAGTATATTGGTCACTGCGCCCCATCTCGTTCGACCGTCAACACCACGCTTACGGCCTGGGGGGTCGCTGCAAGATATAGCAGAAGCGTCTCCCCCGACCTCGGCGTGGCTAAGATAGGTGGGCTGGACAGGTACTGCTTCAGCTCCTCAAAGGAGCGGTTGGCTTCTTCCGTCCAAGCGAAGCCCTCGTGCCTGCGAAATGCCTTGAAGAAAGGCAGCCCGCGCTCGCCCGACCGGTGTACGACGGTCCTTGTGGGAATTACCCAATCCAAGGGTAAGCACCGTCCAAGGGTAAGCATGGTCGGCCGAAGATTGGCTGCCGGGGTACAACGGTCCTTGTGGGAATTACCCAATCCCCGACAAGTCCTTTGTATTATACTCCATTGAATTGGATGAAATATAAAAATGTCTTGTCTTTCAACCTGATATTCTCAAAGAGGTAGAATAACAAATTGCCATGATCATAGAAAGGTTAAAGGTAGCTCAGTCAAGACAGAAGAGCTATGCTAAAAATCACTGTAGAGAGTTGAGTTTTGAGCCTAGGGATTTTGTTTATATCAGAGTTACCCCTCGTAAAAGGGTTATAAGGTTTTACACTAAATGAAAAGCTTGCCGTAGATTTGTTGGTCCATTCAAAATCTTGAAGCACAGAGAAGTTGCTTATCAGTTGGAGTTGCCTCGGTCGTTAGCAGGAGTGCAAGATGTCTTTCATATCTCTTAGCTTAAGAAGTGTCTTTGAGTACTGACAGAGCAGACATCGTTGAGGATTGAGTTGCAAGAGGATTTGACTTATAAGGAACAATCGATTAAGATTTTAGATGTTTCTAATCATAAGACCAAGAGCAAGTCAGTTTATTTCTGTAGAATGCAGTGGAGTAATCATTCTGAGAGTGAAGCAACATGGGGAGCGTGAGGAGGATTTGAAGTTAGAATTTCCTAACCTATTACTTTAGTCGTGGGATCTCTTGGTCAAGATTTTGATAAGGGGGAGGAGGTTTTTAACATCCCAATTTTTACACATTGGAATTGGTTTTATGTATTTTTGGAAATTTTCTGAATTTTTATTTTGAATTAAAGCTTTGATGTGAATTTTCCTAAGTAAAAAAGGATTTAATATGACTAATATTCAAGCAAACAATTGTTTAAACTATTTTATTTTGGTTCAATATGCTTTAAAGTATTTTATAGAATTTTCTAGGATTTTTCTAAGTTTATTTGCTATTTATTTGTAGGTTATTTGTATTTTCTAAAAAGAAAAAGTATTTATAAATCCCCCAAAGGCTTTGGGCCAAAACCCATCTAGTCTGGCCTAGATATGCCATGTGACCTAGCCCAGCTAGTAGCCTGGTTCGTTGTCCTGTTTTCACGTAAGCCATTGATAGGTGGGTCCACCTATTAGTGTCGTCATCTTCGTGTTCAAGCCAGACAATGTTCATACACTGTGTCCTTGTGGACAAGGACATCATCTCGTGGATGACACACGTTGAGGGCTATTGAATGTGCACACCATGACCGCTTTGAGTTAGCAAACCCATATCCTAGATCAATTTCCCTTGAGTTGCCTTCATTTAGCCGAGATCTGCAATTTTTCATGCACACTGCCATCAGAGAAGAAGACTAAGTCACTGCCACAGGTGAGCCGTAGAGCCCTTGGTTACCCCATCTTGATCGCCGCATCATGATCTATTTGGTGCTCGAGTTATCTTTCTAGGAGGGAGCCTTTAGGTCACTGTCGCCATTGAAGCCACGCAATCACCTCTTCTCTTGGTTGCCGCTGTCATTGTCGGTTGTTGTTGGCGGCCGCGACACTTGCATCACCATGTGCACCATGTCGAGATCTTTCTAGAGGAATGACTCTAAAGTTGATGGAGTCACCATAGCTCGCTGTCGACGACCATGGGTCCGTGTGCTCTACCAAGCTAACTTGTCACCGACGTGGCAAGCCTCATAGTGCCACGTTGTGCTTATGTTGATGCCACACAAGCGTAAATTTGTGTGGATTAGGTACACCATAAGCATTCAAAGATGAAGAGTTGACTCAAGTTCAAGGTCCAAATCAAGATCAAGAGTTTTTCCAAGACACATTGTGCTTTTGGTCATATTGAATCTAGTTTTTCAAATGATATTTTGTTTTAATCTATTGCATGATATTTCAAGTTATATTGTTTTCAAATAGTTTCATATTTTGTTATTAAACTCATTTGAATTATACATACCTTGTCATTTTCTATGCTATATTTATTTATTACTTTAGGATGGATAATTATTAGTTGATTGCTAATATATGCCAACGTGAGTTGGTTAGAACGTCCTTAATATGCTTATCCATGCCATGTACAACTGGTATCTTTTGAAATTGAAAATTCAAACTTTACTAATGATATATGGAATATGTTTATGAAAAGGATGTGTCATGTGTTGTCACACAATAATATTGAGTTATTAATGGCATGCATTTCACAATAATCAACTGGGTGGCAAATGATTCAGATTGAGATAAGTGGAAGCGGCTGTGTGTAAGGGTTGGTCTATGTGATATTTGGTTTGAAGATTCTGTGTGAATCGTTCGATATTGGTTACTATAAATAATTAGAACTTTTGTCCTAGTCAATTAAGGACTTAACCTTGTAAATCATTGAACTAGACTAATCATACAACTAAATGTTTGTTATAGGCAAGAACTAGCTCAGTAGTTTACCGAATGTTGACATATGATATCTCAGGAGGATAACCAAGCTGTGTGCATGGTTGGGGAAGTGTGTGTTGTAGTGGATCCACATCTTGAACAGTTATCGTTTCTAGTCAAACGATGTCCCTTTTATTCTCTTGCTCTATGTGAGGAGGAATAGTGAGATCAAGCTTATCCAGAGTATCTATATTCGGATAGAGTTTTTGAATAGTTTAATTGTGATATTCTTAGTCACACATCTATGGGTACGTGTCTTGGCGGATATTATAAGATTGATCATATCTTGTGGGTAAAGTGTATAACCTCTGTAGAGTATCAACCAATTCGAATAGCGATGTCCTCGGTTATAGGCAATACTTAGAAATTTCACATAAGAGTTATATTTTATAAAATAAAGCTTGGGAAAGAGAGGCTGTGTGTTAATGGAGGTAATGGAAATTGGTTTATACCATGCTCCAACTTATTTTAGGAAATACTTGAAAGCTTTATTATTATTGTTATTTGTTTTACTGTTATTTCAATATATTTATTGTATTTAATTGAAATTGCTGCTTTACTGCATAATAGACATGTTAGTTTATTTTGGGAAATACTTGAAAGCTTTATTATTATTTTTATTTGTTTGCTGTTATTTCAATATATTTATTGTATTCAATTGAAAATGTTGTTTTACTACAAAGTAGACATGTCAGCCATTCTTTGGAATTAGCCTTGAAAGTAGTCATAATAAACTTGCATTCTGTGCATAACTTGTTGTATACTTTATCTACTCATCTTTACCACAACAAAACCATCAGTTGAAGAGAAGTTTACACATGCTATAGAGGAGTTCCAAGAGGAGGCGAGTTATTAGGAATCAAACCTTGTCAGTTGCCTTTGATATATTGATGAGCGGGCTATGAAGTTTTTCATTCCGCCATAGTTATCTTTTTCTGAGTTAAAGCCTTATGAGGCCTAATAATGTAAAGTCAATCTTAAGGTCATTCTACAATCTTTTAGTCAATAAATATAGTCTTTTATTATATTTTCGCTGTGTATGGTTGTTATATTACATCTATGTTGTCCTGTGTATACTAGCATGATACTGGACTAGTGCAGTATATACAGAGGTTTCAGACTTGTATATTCGGGTCCCGACATCAGGTTTTGGCGACAAAACTTTTGTTGTTCATATTATATACACAAGTACTCTCATTTTAAGTGGTGCTTCAATGCTTTTCTTTTTGTGTTGTTATATAGTCCATGTTTGAATTTTTAATCCAAAGAAACCAGTTGATTTTTTTAGCGTCATATCTAGATCCAAAGGTCCACATCTCTTCCCTTAGAGTGCGTATGGTTGAGTGTACGGGGATGAATATGATAGGATGGTACAAGATGGATGGGATGATCCTGAATGAGATGGTACAGGGAACATGTTTGGTTGTCTGAATGGAATGATACAAGATTTTGTTTGGTTGTTTGGATGAAATGATACAGGATGGTACGAGATGATGTTTGGTTGAAGGGATGAGATTGGATTGAGAGATGAGGTTACTTTGAGGGATAATGTGAGTGAACATCCTGTCCTGGACCGATTAGTTCAGCCAAATTTCCCGTACGGGATGGTGCAGTATCTTTTTAGAATATTCCAAGAATCTGTACCATCTCATCCTGTACCAAATAATTCTGTTCAACCAATCAAACGCAAAGACAGAACCAAATCCTATATGAGACGATTCGGTTCACTCTCGTACACCCAACCAAACGCATACTTAATCCTTCACTCCGATCCTCACAACTGTTCGGTCTTCCACACGAATCCTTTTTTGGGCCACCTCCTAACCTCTCTTTCTTGCCACCCCTACGGCCCTCTGCCCTCATCCAAGCCCGCACCCAAGGCGATGCGATATACGTCGGGTCGTTGCCCTAAAAGACTATATATTATCCGTAAATTATCCGTATATTACTTTATATATGCGTATAAAACCTAATATGAGGTTGGGGTTTGGAGAGTCCAAACCTTTATCCCGATGAACTCTGACATTAAAGAAGCTCACCAAAGCACGCTGGAGTTGGAAACGATGCTGGACGGTGCATGAATCTTAGTGAATTGTAAGATTAGAAATTCGATTGATTAAAAAAACATTTTATAAACTTTTAGTGACTGCTTATAAAACACTCGTGTAAAATGACAAGAACCATCCATAACATTTCGAGCCTCGACTTGCTACTGAGTAGAGGTAAAAACGGATTAGATATCTTCTGCAGATCCAGAATCGAAACAGATCGGGATCGGATTCGGGGCCAGATTTAGCTGTTCGGTCGGGTCTAGGACCAGATTCGAATACTTGAATCTGGATTCGAGATCGGATCTGGAGCATTCAATATCTGGTAAATATGGGACGAGATCCGAATATTCAGATTTTTCCTATTCGGATATCTAGATTTTTCCTATTCGAAGCGGATATTCGGTTTTTTTCTATTCGGATATCAACGAGACCCATCCCGTTTTCATCATTTTTTCCATTGTAGCCTATTTATATTAACAATTAGTTAGTTCTATTGATTCTTAAGTACCATATTCTTTTCACAACGTCTATTAAGTTTGATTGATATGTAACTTGTTACTATAATCATGTACTCGTATGGTTTTAGTTCAATATATATTACTTTATATATGCATATATTATCCGTATATATTTATCTGTTTTCGATCTGAATCTGTCATATATCCGTATTCTGAATAACCTCGATCCGTATTTCATATTAAATTAAAAAAATATAAGTTAAAATACGCGGAAAAACAATATCCGTTTTCACTCTACTGCTGACTACTGGCCTACACGGGTAACACGGCTACCGAAGCCAAAGTATTAATCCCCTTCTCTCTACCGGCCTACCGCTGCAGCAAGCCAGCAACACCCATTACGCTCAGATCCGCGCATCCCACCGAAGATCTCACCGATTCCCCGCCGCGCGCGTCGGCCATGGCCGTGCCTTCCCCCTTGCCCACCCCGCGCCCCCCTCGCCCCGATGCCGCGCTACCTCCAGACGCCTCCGCTGACCTGCCCCCATCCCTCGACTTCGGGGACCCAGCCTCACTCGTCGCCCTCCGCTCCCTCACCGACGCCGGCACGGCCACCCGCCTCCTCCACGAGTGCGTCGCCTACCAGCGGTCCCTCGACGCGCGCCTCGACGCGCTCCTCGCCCGCCGCCCCGATCTCGACCGCACCGCCGCGTCCCTCCTCCGCTCCGCCCCGCCGCTCCTCTCGCTCGCCTCGTCCGACGCCGCCGCTCTCAGGGAGTCGTCCTCGTCCACTGCGGCGCTCGCCGACGCGCTCTCCTCCCGCGTCCGCCACCTCGACGCGGCGCACTCGCGCGCCGAGGCGGCGCTCGCGCGTGCCGAGGCGGCGCTTGATCGGTCCCGCGCGCTCGATGCTGCGCGGCGAGCCCTTGCGGCGGACGACCTCACAACCGCCGCCAGCGCTGCGCACGAATTCCTGGCCATCGATGCGCGGTTCCCCACTGACGACGACCTCCGCCGCGACCTATTAGACATCAAGCGCCGACTCGAGGGGCTCGTGCGACGAAGGCTCGCTGCTGCAGTCGACGCCCAGGACCACGCCGCCGTGCTCCGCCTCGTCCGCATCTTCCCCCTCCTCGCCCTCGCTGACGAGGGACTCCAGGTCTACGTCGCCTACCTCAAGAAGGTCGTCGCCCTCCGCGCCCGCGCTGACTTCGAGCACCTCGCCGAGCTAACCTCTGCAATCCAGCCTTCCGCAGAGCGTCCTGATTTCATCGGCTGCCTCACCCGTCTCTTCAAGGACATTGTTCTCGCTGTTGAGGAGAATGATGCCGTGCTTCGTGAGCTCCGAGGTGAAGATGGTGTCGCCTATGCCATCATTGAGCTGCAGGAGGAGTGCGACTCAAGGGGCACCCAGATCCTGCGCCGGTATGCTGATTACCGTAAGCTTGCCCGTCTTGCATCGGATATAAACTCCTATACGAAGAACCTTCTCTCGGTGGTGGGTTCTGTGGCCAACGCTGCAGGAGGTAACGAAGGGCCTGACCCCAGGGAGGTTGAGCTTTATCTTGAGGAGATTCTTGCATTGACACAACTTGGTGAAGACTATACTGAGTTTATGGTAAACAAGATCCGTGGATTGCGAGATGTCAAGCCTGAACTTGGGCCGCAGGCAATGAAGGCCTTCCGCAATGGTAGCTTTAATAAAATGGAGCAGGATTTGACTGGATTTTACGTGATCTTGGAGGAGTTCTTCATGGTGGAAAATATAAGGAAGGCCATCCGGATTGATGAGCCGGTGCCTGATGGTCTCACAACCTCGATGGTGGATGACGTGTTCTTTGTACTGCAGAGCTGCTGCCGGCGGGCAGCATCCACTGCAAGCATTAACTCGGTACTTGCTGTGCTTGGTGGGGCAACGAGCCTCCTGAGCAATGAGTATCAGGAGGCACTGCAGTGGAGAATGAGGGAGCCAAACTTGGGTGCAAAGCTCTTCCTAGGTGGTGTTGGAGTCCAGAAGACTGGGGAGGAGATTGCGACTGCGCTGAACAACATGGATGTGAGCTCAGAGTATGTCCTGAAGCTCCGTCATGAGATTGAGGAGCTCTGTGCAGAGGTGAGTGCAACATTTTCTTCTTCTATCTGTTTGTGTATGTTAAAACTAGCACAAATTTGGCAAGTAAGCTATGTATGCTTTCAATCAAGTTGAAATTGAGTAATCGACTGAGTAGGTGCACTTCTGCTGTCTGTTCTTGATTGCAATTTTTTAAACGAAAGAAACCCAAATTGCTTTGACATTCTCTAGAAAGTAGATGTTAGTATTGTTATGTCACGAATGACTCCAAACTATTTCACATAAGTGAAGGGTTGTATGTGCCTTTCTTGAATTGCTAGTGTCTCAGTAGCACCAATTTATTTGTTTACACTGTTGAGGAATCTCTAGGTACTTCTCATATTTATGTGGTTGCAAACTTGTTTTCTTAATAATGATCCATGTTATCTCCTCTATGAGACTGCCACTACTGTCATTCTGCCTGTGATATTGGATAGAAGGGGAAAAAAACTATGAACCCACACTAACTGTTTTTTTCCCTCCATCCTAACAAATTTATACTGGGAAAGTTATGGTCATTTCCCTTCACCATTACCTCGGCTTTATAAACTTTTTTTTTTCCATGTGCCTGATCAAAATGTCTTATCTTGTCTGTCATAGAAAATCTTTATTTAATAAATTTTGTCTTTTGAAGTCTTGGCCAATTTACAAAGTTGACATTTTCAGTTTGACAAATTTCTTCATTTTTGTAGAGCTACTGAAACAGAATTAGTACACTTGCATTTATTGCACAATAAAATGTCTCCTATCTGATTGTATTTACCCAGCTGGAAAATGTCAAATTTAGTCTTCTTAAATACTTAAACTAGTAAGTATCTAAGGAATTTTCTATATACCTTTTTTGTTTTATGAGTTTATTTGATTATGATTAACATATATGAATTTTGTTTCGTAAATTTTGGATTTATGTCATCGTGATCTCCAATTTGATGTAGTTGTTTTTAATGGTTCAAATATGAAAATTCATTAGTGTTGTCCTAGGCGCTAGGTGGGCACAGCACACCAGCGCCTAGTGGAACATTGAAATTTATATATTAAAAGTCAAACTGAGATAGCATCTATCTAGTGGTGGATGACATAACAGCACAAACATGATAAATTTCCTTAAAAAAAAAAGGAAAAGAAAAGAAAACATCACAATAATGAAGCATCCTTACAAAACACCAGTCTAATAGAAATTAACACAAACATAGCTAGCTGTTCAACACAAGAGCACTGTTAACTGACACAAAAAGCTGAAATGTGTATGCAGTTATGCACAGTACCATACAGATCCATTTGCAAACTAAGGCTTCTCACCACGGATCCTCCAATCAAGTTGAATATCTTTGGACATGATTGTCACATGCTTGGCATGAGTAGGACATAGATTGGTGTCCTCAAGTGACCCACCAGATATGTTTTGCTGCCACCTGCAAGGCAAGATCCATGTGGCTTTGGAAATGCATGTCTTCATAACAGTAAAATAAATGAAAAGAATTGCAAGAACATCTTCTCAGTTTGGTTCAATGAATGGTAGACACATATCAGTTTGCGTTTCAAAAGCATGAAATTTTAGGCAATCCCCCTAACTGGAATGCCAGCTTCCTCATGAGCAGCTCAATTCCCTTTTGGTACCTCCAAAGTTTACAACAAATAAAGTAAAAAACATTTAATGTCACTTGTTGCAAAATATCTGGAACTCACAGCAAGCAACAACTAAAGAAAAGGTTGTAACTGCTTGCTCAATCATTTCAAATGCAATAGAAGATAGGAACGACACAAGAGCATTATATTATGCTTTGCATACTTAAGAGTTATGGTACTAGCACAGTATTGACAATTTTTCATACTCCTGCTGTGGGAGCTGTTGTACGAACAGTCTATCATACCAATTCCAGTAAATTAGTCAGACAAACAGTTCGAGCAAGGTAAATTTACTGTGTAGTGCAAATAATATTGATAAACATCATAGTTGTCACGGCGGTCCAGCTAGGCGCGGCGAGCCCGGACCGCCTGGACGCCTAGGCGCCTAGGCGGTGATTAGACGATTAGCAGTTAAGTAGCATCAAGCATTAGCAATTAAGCAGCAGCCCAGCACGCATCAAGCATCAAGTATTAGTAATTCAGCAACAGTAAGCATCAACCATTAGCAGTTCAGCACAACAGCAACATCAGTTCATCTAACTGTGCTACTATTAACTATTAAATACTGTACTACTACCTGTAGTACTACTAACTCTGTACTACTACTGCACTACTACTACTACTACTGCATACTACTAATAAGAAGTACTACTACCCGTCACCGACGCTGAGTTCCTTCCACTCTCGAGCTCCTCCCCGACACAGACGCCTCCGCCCCCAACCCCGACACAGAGAGAGGACCAGAGGAGGGAGGATTAGCGCCAGAGCTGAGGGGGAGGAGCAGCGCGTAGCGCGTGCGGGCGAAGGCGACGAGCAGCGCACAGCGAGCGAGAAGCGCGCGTGGGCGAAGGCGACAAGCAGTGGGAGGAGGCGAAGGCGACGAGCAGCGGGAGGAAGTGAAGATCCGGAGGAGGCGAAGGCAACGAGCAGCGGGAGGAAGCGAAGATCGGGAGGAGGCGAAGATCGGGAGGTGGCAACGAGCAGAGGGAAGGGAAGAAGGGGATCGGGAGCTGAGGGAGATGTGGATTCGAGAAGGGGAGATGTCACCAGAGGCGATCCGGCGGTGGAGGCGCTTCGCCAGCAATGGAGACGGAGCTGCGGTTCGGAGGCTGCGCTACGGTTCGTCTGCGCTCTGGAGGCTCTGCCGGTTCGGTCTCTGGCTTGACTTCTTAAATCCCGCAGGCTTTCTTCCCCTTATCTTCTCAGCTCGGCGTCCGTCCAGCTCAGGCCGCCGCGACGCCCAATCGGCCGCCTCGTCGCCTGGACGCCTGGGCGGGCGCCTAACTCTCTCCAGTCGAGGCGGCCGGCCCAAGTGTCCAGCTCTCGCCGCCTGGACGACTAGGCGTATTACAAAGCGCATCATTGCAGCAAGATGCTGCCCAAGAGCCTGTCCTCCAGTGGAATTACAGGCAGTCTGCCTAGTTCCAGTCATCTTTCAAACAGAATAATACACAAAACACTCATTGATGAACAATCATATATACCTAAAATTTCAATGGAGCATCTATCTATAACGAAGCTAAAAGGAATCATGTTTGCATTTGTCAGAAAGATACTATCATGGAAATAGCATCTTCCAATAAACAATTTGAAGCAAGGGTCTGTCCATACCAGCATCTTGCATCTATTGTTTGCATGGTCGAGAGAAACAAGTGGCATGGAGATCAGATCGGTGTACATGTGGAAAAGACATATTCCTCGAATAGATTTTGTCCTAGACTGTGTGCAATCAATTTTTAAAACTTTCACTACTAATATACATAAAAGTATATTAGTTTGTCACATGGAAGGAAATGATATTAGTAAATTTGTCATCAAAGCTACTACCGTATTTTTAATAATTTTTTACAACATATAATTTTAAAAAAGTGATGGTCAAAGGTGTGTATTATAGTCTGTGTCCATGTCCAAATTGACAAGCAAAAGATAATGAAGGGAACAATATTTTCCTTTTTTATTGTTGAGAATCAATGGAGGTAGTAATATGCAAATTGTATGACTTCTGTGTTCTGTTTCAAAATTTGTCAATCTTCTGCAGAACATCTAATGGTTTGATTCTGCTATGGCAATTAGTAATTTAATTTCAATCTAGTATTGTTGTCATGGTTGACGGCTCAATTCCACTGACTGTTGTGGGTTTTCACCAGGCTTTCAAGGCTCCTGCTGACCGAGAGAAGATCAAGTCCTGCTTATCGGAGCTAGGCGAGATTAGTGCTTCCTTCAAGAAGGTCCTTCATTCTGGACTGGAGCATTTGGTGGCATCTGTGGCGCCACGCATTCGTCCAGTCCTTGACACTGTTGCCACTGTTAGTTATGAGCTGGATGATGCTGAATACGGGGAAAATGAGGTGAATGACCCATGGGTGCAGAAGCTTCTCCTTGCTGTTGACACTAATGTTGTATGGCTCCAGCCGGTGATGACATCGAACAACTACGATTCATTTGTGCACTTGATCATTGACTTCATTGTCAAGAGGCTCGAGGTGATCATGATGCAGAAGAGGTTCAGCCAGCTCGGTGGCTTGCAGCTCGACAAGGAGGTTCGCTCCCTAATTAACCATTTTTCAGAAATGTCCCAGAGACCAGTTCGAGACAAGTTCTCAAGGCTTTCCCAGATGTCAACGATTCTGAACTTCGAACGTGTATCAGAGATTCTTGATTTCTGGGGTGACAATGCTGGGCATCTGACATGGCTGTTGACGCCTGCAGAGGTGAGGAGGGTGTTAGGGCTTAGGATTGACTTCAGGCCTGAAGCAATTGCTGCTTTAAGGCTCTAAATTGTGCGTTTATATCTACTTGTTTAATTCTTTATATGTGATATAGCATGAAATATTTTCCCTTTCACCCATTGTCGTGGACTTGCTCTGAGCATTTTTTTTGTTGTTGCGGTGACAGACATTTGTATTATCAAAGAAATTTAAAGACACATCTTCCGCTACTACCGAATTTTTTTAAATAATATTATTTTAATCAAAATTTACAGAAATAGTATGCCGAAAAGAAAAATGACAGGATTGGACACCTATCGCCGTTTCATTTGGCGACACAGAGATTGTCGCTTTTTAAAACAGCGATACAGTTTTTATCGCCATTCCAATTGGCGACAGAGCAGTCGTTGCTCTCTATCGCCAATTGAAATGGTGATAGATAGACGAAATGGTGATAGAGAGTCTCTCTATCGTCATTTCAATTGGTGACAGAGAGGAACGGTCGCTCTGTCACCAATTAGAATAGCGACAGAGAGCGCTATATAAGCCACCGCTTCGCTCGGTCCCCATTGAGCCAGATCCAAACGCGAGAGGCAGGGAGAGCAAGAGCCAGAGGAGAAGAGGGGGAGAAAAAGGGAGAGAGGAGGCAGTGGAAGAAGAGGAGGGGAAGAGAGGGAGAAGGCAGGGAAAAGAAGAGGAGGAAGAAAGGGAGGAGGCAGGGAAAAGAAGAGGGAAAAAAGTTGTGTTTGTCAGGTAATTTTTTTTGTGCTTGTATTTAAATTGACATGTACGATATAATGACCAGATCAAATAGAATGGTGATAGTTGATCGATTAGATGACCTAGGAACCAATTTAATTAGGCGTGTAGAGTGATAATAGTTTTTTATTAGATGACTTAGATACCAATTTAGTTAGGCGCGTAGAGTAATGATAGTTGTTAATCATGTGTCAATCATTCCTCTTTTTTCAAATACAATGCTAGCATTTGTAGCATTTTAGAAATATGAACATCTAATGATGCCAATATTTGTTAATTCCGTGTGACTTATCCATGGAAGATGATTTTATTTTGATGTAAATGTATTCGATAAACATTAAAAGCCGCCAACACCTTTTGAAAGAGCCCCTAAATTGTTACCCCTTACACTTGTACATCCAGACATCCCAAAATTATGAAAACCAGCAATTACTATTTTTATCTGCAGGTCATTAGTGAATTAAGGCCTATTTGGTTCATATACAAATGTTACTATGCTTTATTGAAGTTTTGTTTTTGCCAAAATTGACTAAAATTAGGTCATCAAAATTAAAGTCACATTTGAGCTAGTAAAATAAATTTTGCCAGACTTTTTTGTAGTCAATAACACGTGGGAGCTAGATGGCAAAAAAGAATGTTGCTACAGGTGTAGATATGAACCAAATAAATGCCTAACTTGCTCAAACTTTTATAAATTGATGTGTAACAAAGTGTGGCAAAGAAGTAGTTTCTGTTAGATGCAACTTCTATTAACGTGCAAAAGGAGTAATTAGTCTTGCAATGTAGCATTAAATTGTGTACGTATTAAGAATTTTATGAAATACTTGACAGCTATGGATGAACGAGTGAAATTTAAAATATATTATGAAGAAGAGGTTCCGCACATGGGTGTTGAAGGGGTAGATCTAAGTCATTTTGTAAGTGTTGAGGCTAGCCTGTCACGTGCAGGGGAGTGTTCATAGGGCACGGTTATGAGATAGTTATACCACATGTTCTCTTTGGACCATGAATTGTATGATCTGAAGTTGCACAAAGTAGGTTGCCGGAGAATAGATTGCACGTACTGGGAGTCACTGAAACTGAGGGGACCGAAGTCTTGGAGATCGTATGTAAGAATTGCAATTGAGAAAGGATGGCCATTAGTATTGTTGGCACAAGCATTTGATATGGCCAATACCGGCCATGCGATGCAGCAAGAGGTTGGTGAAGAACCAGAAGAAGTTGGAGAGAGCAACAGTAGTAGAGATGGCTTAGTAAGGCATGATGAAGGTTCGGGGCAGCACAGAGTGGAAGGTGATGTAGCTGATGTTGCAATGGTAGAGGTTCAGGAAGCAATGGGTGTGGCAGACAAGGGAGAAAATATTGAATCGGTGGTGCAAGCGATGGACGCAGAGAGTTAGGACTACACGACTTTAAGTAATGATGAAGACGATGAAGAGCCATTCCCTATAGAGTGGGACGAGTGTTAGTTCGATAGACTGGTGGTCAACGATGGCGAACACTTCGCTTGGGAGTATGATTGGAATAAGGTAAGGCAAGGTGCAATTTACAAGAATAAGAGTGAGGTTCAGGAAGCAGTAACAATATGGGCACTGTCGCTGCGCAGAACCTTCAAGGTTGTAAAGTCTGATTAGTGGGTGTATGATGTCAGATGCCAGATGGAGGGTTGCTCGTGGTGTGTCCATGCGTACCAGCCTAAGTGGGACAGTACGAGTTGCTAGACCCGTTGGTCGATGGGACTCACTAGAGCCGCTTAGCGACCTTGCCCCGCAGGATGGGGAGGCGACGTTCGAGCTTGGTGTCCTGTGCTTGCTCACCCCCATGAGGGCATGGCGTGTTGATCCACAATGGATCCCAAGGTTAGTTCAGTTTCGTCGAAACGTTGTATGGATGTCTTCGGCAATCATACTTGTTATTTTCGTTTGCAGGTTGAGAGCGGCTGGCCTACTCCCTATAGCCCGGCTGGTGGAGGTGACCACCGCGGATGCTCAGGATCGATGGGGTGCCTCCAGGAGGTTCCCCTACGATAGAAACTTGTAAACTGCTCTAGTGGACCGTTGGCAACTTGAGACTCACACTTTCCACCTACCGTGCGCTGAGATGGCTTCGACACTAGAGGATGTGAGTTACCTCTTGGGCCAGCCCTACGCGGGGGATGCGATGGTTCTTGCAGATGTCGACCCAGAGTGGTAGATGGATATCCTCCACTGGCTCGAGGGCGTGTGTGAGGAGCCGTCCAGACCATCCTCGGGTTATTCGAATGCCTGATCGCCCGCATCGGATTTGGAGGCTAGCAACGGATCACCGATGGTGCTCATAGTGCTAACACCCAAGCCCAATTAGGACAACAAAGATCCTATTCGAATAACTCGACAACAATCCGGGTATTCCCCCGGTATGCGACCCGAAGCTCGCCCAGATCGACTCGCATACCGGTTTCCATTGCCATATCAATTCAATTCGCATAAAGGGGGCAACGAACCCAAAACTTTACGACCAGACACGCAATGTGGAAGCACAACAAGATGACTAAAACCAAGGCACAAAGACAAACCAGACAACCACACAAGGCAAGAACTAACAACATCAGATAAGACTCACAAAACAGACTAAACACAAGGTCCAACCTAGACTCAGAAATCTACAAAATTTCGGCATGACGCCTCTAGAAGTACGGACATCCACTCAGCAGACATAAAAGCAATTAACTAAACAAAAATATCACAACTACAACCACAATAAAAACAGACATGCATATAAGTAACAAACCAGACATGAGTTAAACATGGCGATACATTAAAGTTCAACAACGGAAATTGCCAAGTGATTAAACATAACCATAACAAGTTTGAAAGCTAACTATACAACAAAATGAACGCACAACCACCAAATTAAACCAAAAGTAAAACATCTCCGGAAGTGTCCGCCCTTGAACACTTCCCAGGCGTTCTATCGTTGAGCTAGCTTTTACTCGGTGCCCGCCCGACCACCGAGAAGCAAGACGGACAGAACTCACACTGCCGGGTCCTCACCTGAAAACCACAAAGCAGAAGCATGAGTACAGAAGGTACTCGCAAGACTTACCTGTGGTCCATATATGACCGACTCGAAAGAATATGCATTTGGATGTAGCAAGGTATAAACTTAAGGTAAAAGTGCGGAAAAGCTTACTTTGTTGCTTAATCGTATTCAACTACACAAATTTCAAGTTTTTAGCATTTATGGACATCACCTATTGCTAGAGTGAAATCTGAAATTAAACATTAAAGAGAGCAAGTAATAGCATAAACAAGTATCAACATCAAGTATACCAACTAGTTTCAATTTAAGTTATTACTACGTTGAAGTGTCGGATGATACAAGCGTGCTCATATCCGAGAGCGCTGCATTCAATCGCTTATTCACCTGCGCAGGGATCATCAATCGCACGACATGTGCCACAAGGAACCTTATGTCAACCCTCCTCCCATCCATATCTACTCGTTGAACTATCCTCATGCGGCCCGAGCACCTAGCAACCTCCCTCGAGCGGCTCAAGCCTCGCTTAGCCCTCGAGAGAGGCCTAGGCCTCGCCCTCAACCACGTCCAATCGCATGAGGGCATGACCCATCGAGTAGTATGCCATGAAAGGGTGGTTTACCGTACCATTATATCGGGCATGCGATCAACAAGGGGTGCTCGATCAACATGGCAAACAACGGATCGGTCCTTAACCAACACAAGCGAGACTACAACATTTGAGTCTCCACACTCAAATGATCCAACCCACTCATCCGGTCTCAATTTTTCATTTCAAAGCATAATCATAACCATTGCAACCCAATAGTGTGAAGTAATTAAACTCAAGTGATGGAACCTTCCACCACTTGGCCCATACCCGACATCTAAGCAAACTAAGCATGGACACAATATAAATACCCATATACTAGTTCCAAGGAAGGTATTCAACAATTATCAATGAGTGTATGTGCAACAAGTAGGTTCTAACCCTATCCCACATTTCAATTCCTAATGCAAGACATAATCATCCAATAAGCAATTTATTCGCCAAAATACAATTATATAAAGTTGAAAATGTTTAGGTGCTTGCCTTGAGCTTCTGTCGGGTTCTCAACAACAATCGCCTCTCCGATAACCCCCTCGGTCACCGCCGCGTCAACCTCTGTGTTTTCGTTCTCTACACGATCACAATGCATGTAAATGAGATGCATGTGATGCATATGAAATGAAATACAAAATGCTTTCCCCCCCATGACAGTTCAAAAAGTGCAACACATCCAGAAAAATGGAATTAAAGCCCTCAACCCAACCCTGAACTTCTGCCCCAAAGTCTGAATTTTCGGCAAAACAGGTTCTAGGACAGCATTGATACAAATGACCATAACTTTTTGATCACTCAATCAAATTGAGCAAACTCAGATCCTAGACGACCACAAGATATAAATCTACCACTTAGCTTTGGCCAATCACCCAGATTCTGCACAGAGAATTCCCAGTTCGGCCAGGAACAGAGAACAGTTTCAGTGTTCAGAAGTTTCAGAGTTTCAGAACAGCATGCACAAATTTCATCATATAAATAGCTATACTTAACGGAATTGAGTAAAGGATGACATTTTTACAATCTACACGAAATTTCCTACAACGTCTCAGGCAAAAGTAATTTCTAATTCGGCCTCTAACTAATTTTAATTCGCAGCTCAAGTTTCAGCTCCACGTTTTCAGCATTTTCAGAGCAGCACGCACTAAAATCGACATAACTTTCAGCTGTATTAACCAAATTGAGTGATTCTGGTTGGAAATGAAAGATAATTTTATTACCCAGAACTTTCTCTATAGACAGCTTAGTAGGAGATGCTCGATACTTGCTCAAATAAACCTGAAACAGTAGCTACGAAATCTGCTCGAAAATTCAGACTTTGCTCCAAACCCTAGATTGGTTATTCCCCATCCAAATCCCAAATCTCTACTCACCTAAGCCCCCAAAACCACCATTGCTGCCCCCAAAACCAGAAAACACCAACCCTAAACCCTAGGGAGCCTTACCTCATGGAAGTGGAGGAGGAAGAGGAGGAGGGAGCTGCTGCTTGTGGGGGAGAGGGAGGCGCCACCAGGGAGCAGCAGGGAGGAGGGGCGACCTGGGGAGGAGCTAGAGGGAGTGGCGCCTAGGGAGGAACTGCAGGGAGCACTTGTGGAGGCGTGATGGGGGAGGAGAAGCCAGGAGAAAAGGGGAGTGGGGTTTCGGTTTGGGTGGAGGGAGGGGGCTGCTTTGTGGGAGGAACAACCAGGAATTAAGAGATGTGCTGTTTGCCCCCAATTCCTTTTACATGTTGAGCTCACTTGACCCCGCTTGTAAACAAATGGCTAAGTCCCCAGAATTTCAGCGCATGGATTCAATTTTGATGCTACGATTTAAATTAGCATTTGATGTTGGATTGGGCTCAAAACTCAACCATTGAATAGAGAGAAAAAAAATTCCTAGATTGTAACCCACTAACATTTACACTAAATTTCTAGCTCTTAACTTTTTGCTAAATTAGGAAATTCTTCTGTGGCAATTTGGGATTGGTTCTGAAGTTAGCCGTGGATCTCACATGCGGCGGTTGGCCCTAATTTTAGCCGCATGAGTCGAATTCGAAATTGGGGCCATGACAAATCCTCCCCCCATAAAAGAATCTCGCCCCGAGATTCGGAAATGAGAGCATAGACGGATAGAATCTATATGGACAATGCAGCCACATACGAATGATATTGTCTTAATTGCGAAAAGACTGGATGGTAGCACTTACATGGCATGGAAAACTTGGGATACTCAATTTTTAAACGGTCTTCCCGCTCCCATGTGGCCTCATCTTCAATGTGATTGCTCCACTGAATTTTGTAGAATTTGAGAGTCCTCCTACGAGTCTTGCGTTCAGGTTCATCCAAAACTCGAATAGGAAACTCTTCATAGGACTGATCGGGCAGAACCTCGAGTGCATCCACTTCGAGATGTTCAAAGGGAATACGGAGGCACTTCTTCAATTGCGATATGTGGAAGACATCGTGGACCATCGCTAGAGTGGGAGGAAGCTCCAACTGATATGCCACTTGACCACGTCTTGTAAGGATCCGGAAAGGTCCTATGTACCGAGGTGCTAACTTTCCCTTAACCCTGAAATGATGGGTGCCCCGGAGGGGAGATACCTTCAGATAGACATAATCACCAATGCTAAAAGAGAGAGGTCTTCTACGACGATCAGCATAGCTCTTTTGCCGTGATTATGCTACCCTAAAATTTTTTTGTATGGTCTTCACCTTCTCTTCTGCCGTCATGACCAGTTCAGGTCCAAAGAATGGACATTCGCCACTCTCGGACCAGTTCAGGGGTGTCCGACAGCTACGACCATAGAGTGCTTCGAAAGGAGACATTTGATGCTGCCCGGATGAATTGTGAGCAAGGAGTTGTGGGCTTCATCGAGAATCTTTCTTCTCAACTCTTGGTCTTTAGGGACGACTAGGCGCTTGCCGAACCATAAAGTTCCACAATCATCAAGATGGAAAGAAGTAGCTTGGCCAGAATTCAACTTGGCACGTATTCGGGCAACACCCGTGCACCAGCAAGCTGATCAAAGAGGATGTCAATTCGAGGAAGAGGGTACTTGTTCTTTATGGTGACTGCGTTCAAAGGACGATAATCAACACATAGGCGAAGAGAACCGTCCTTCTTGGTCACGAAGAGAGCCGAGCAGCCCCAAGGTGAGGAGCTCGGATGAATGAATCCCTTGTCCATCAGTTCTTTCAGTTGATTCTTCAATTCGGCCAATTCATCGGGCGGCATTCGATACGGCCGCTTGAAAATGGAGCAGCCCTAGGCTGAAGTTCAACTATGAACTCAATATCCCGATCGGGCGGCATCCCCGGCAATTCCGCTGGGAACACATCCGGGTATTCAGAAACCACGGGAATGGAATCTAACTCCTCGTGGAAGGGATAGGTTCTTAGACTTGGCTAAAAATTCGAATTAAAAAAATGACCTAGACAATAGCACAAGACAAAGGAATCCTAAAAGTCTAACATATATAAAAGCATAGACCATGATGCAAAAAGGATACGGCAAGACATATGCATGCATGGTATGACATGGATCTCATATGCATGGTATGAAATGCACGGTTCCAACGTGATCGTTTCTCCCACGTTCACCATTCAACCCACACAACCTTAATTATAGACATAGGGCGGGTAATATAGCGCTAATTGCTACTTAGAAGGTTAAGTAAGTCCTAATTAATCACCTAATTGGTTGTCAAGTTTACGGTTCGTCTTTATGCACCTTGCTCTGATACCAGCTTGTGAGGAGCCGTCCAGACCGTCCTCGGGTTATTCGAATGCCCGGTCGCCCGCATCGGATTTGGAGGCTAGCAACGGATCACCGATGGTGCTCACAGTGCTAACGCCCAAGCCCAATTAGGGCAACAAAGATCCTATTCGAATAACTCGACAACAATCCCAGATTCCCCGGATATGCGACCAAGCTTCGCCGAGATCGCCTCGCATACCGGTTTCCATTGCCATATCAATTCAATTCGCATAAAGGGGGCAACGAACCCAAAACTTTACGACCAGACACGCAATGCGGAAGCACAACAAAACGACTAAAACCAAGGCACAAAGACAAACCAGACAACCACACAAGGCAAGAACTAACAACAGCAGATAAGACTCACAAAACAGACTAAACACAAGGTCCTACCTAGACTCAGAAATCTACAAAATTTCGGCATGCCGCCTCTAGAAGTACGGACATCCACTCAGCAGACATAAAAGCAATTAACTAAACAAAAATATCACAACAACAACCACAATAAAAACAGACATGCATATAAGTAACAAACCAGACATGAGTTAAACATGGCGATACATTAAAGTTCAACAACGGAAATAGCCAAGTGATTAAACATAACCATAACAAGTTTGAAAGCTAACTATACAACAAAATGAACGCACAACCACCAAATTAAACCAAAAGTAAAACATCTCCGGAAGTGTCCTGCCCTTGAACACTTCCGGGCGTTTACATCGTTGAGCTAGCTTTTACTCGGTGCCCCGCCCGACCACCGAGAAGCAGTACGGACAGAACTCACACCCGTCGGGGTCCTCACCTGAAAACCAAAAAGCAGAAGCATGAGTACAGAAGGTACTCGCAAGACTTACCCGTGGTCCATATATGACCGACTCGAAAGAATATGCATTTGGATGTAGCAAGGTATAAGCTTAAGGTAAAAGTGCGGAAAAGCTTACTTTGTTGCATAATCGTATTCAACAACACAAATTTCAAGCTTTTAGCATTTATGGACAGCACCTATTGCTAGAGTGAAATCTGAAATTAAACATTAAAGAGAGCAAGTAATAGCATAAACAAGTATCAACATCAAGTATACCAACTAGTTTCAATTTAAGTTATTACTATGTTGAAGTGTCGGATGATACAAGCGTGCTCATATCCGAGAGCGCGGCAATTCGAATCGCTTATTCACCCTGCAGGGGATCATCAATCGCACGACATGTGCCACAAGGAACCTCATGTCAACCCTCCTTCCATCCATATCTACTCGTTGAACCATCCTCATGCGGCCCGAGCACTAGTAACCTCCCTCGAGCGGCTCAAGGCTCGCTTAGCCCTCAAGAGAGGCCTAGGCCTCGCCCTCAACCACGTCCAATCGCATGAGGGCATGACCCATCGAGTAGTATGCCATGAAAGGGTGGCTTACCGTACCAATATATCGAGCATGCGATCAACATGGCAAACAACGGATCGGTCCTTAACCAACACATGCGAGACTACAACATTTGAGTCTCCACACTCAAATGATCCAACCCTCTCGCCCGGTCTCAATTTTTCATTTCAAAGCATAATCATAACCATTGCAACCCAATAGTGTGAAGTAATTAAACTCAAGTGATGGAACATTCCACCACTTGGCCCACACCCGACATCTAACCAAACTAAGCATGGACACAATATAAATACCCATATACTAGTTCCAAGGAAGGTATTCAACAATTATCAATGAGTGTATGTGCAACAAGTAGGTTCTAACCCTATCCCACATTTCAATTCCTAATGCAAGACATAATCATCCAATAAGCAATTTATTCGCCAAAATACAATTATATAAGGTTGAAAATGGTTAGGTGCTTGCCTTGAGCTTCTACCGGATTCTCAACGACAATCGCCTCTCCGGTAACCCCCTCGGTCACCGCCGCGTCAACCTCCGTGTTTTCGTTCTCTACACGATCACAATGCATGTAAATGAGATGCATGCGATGCATATGAAATGAAATACAAAATGCATTCCCCCCATGATAGTTCAAAAAGTGCAACACATCCAGAAAAATGGAATTAAAGCCCTCAACCCAACCCTGAACTTCAGCTCCAAAGTCTGAATTTTCAGCAAAAAAGGTTCCAGGACAGCATTGATACAAATGGCCATAACTTTTTGATCACTCAATCAAATTGAGCAAACTCAGATCCTAGACGACCACAAGACATAAATCTACCACTTAGATTTGGCCAATCACCCAGATTCTGCACAGAGAATTCCCAGTTCGGCAAGGAACAGAGAACAGTTTCAGTGTTCAGAAGTTTCAGAGTTTCAGAACAGCATGCACAAATTTCATCATATAAATTGCTATACTTAACGGAATTGAGTAATTTTCTCAGGAAATTTCCAATCTACACGAAATTTCCTACAACTTCTCACAAAATTTCCTACAACTTCTCAGGAAAAATTAATTTCTAATTCGGCCTCTAACTAATTTTAATTCGCAGCTCACGTTTCAGCTCCACGTTTTCAGCATTTTCAGAGCAGCACGCACTAAAATCGACATAACTTTCAGCTGGATTTACGAAATTGACTGATTCCAGTTGGAAATGAAAAATAATTCTATTACCCATAACTTTCTCTATAGCCAGCCTAGTAGAAGATGCTAAAAACTTGCTAAAATAATCCCGAAACAGTAGCAACGAAATCTGCTCGAAAATTCAGACTTTGCTCCAAACCCTAGATTGGTTATTCCCCATCCAAATCCCAAATCCCTACTCACCTAAGCCCTCAAAACCACCATTGTTGCCCCCAAAACCAGAAAACACCAACCCTAAACCC
Organism: Guadua angustifolia; assembly: GCA_036346375.1. Classification (NCBI taxonomy): domain Eukaryota; kingdom Viridiplantae; phylum Streptophyta; class Magnoliopsida; order Poales; family Poaceae; genus Guadua; species Guadua angustifolia. Next base: position 45,952,006 of record CM070502.1, on the reverse strand, counting down.
TAGGGAGACTTACCTCATGGAAGTGGAGGAGGAAGAGGAGGAGGGAGCTGCTGCTTGTGGGGGAGAGGGAGGCGCCACCAGGGAGCAGCAAGGAGGAGGGGCGACCTGGGGAGGAGCTGGAGGGAGTGGCGCCTAGGGAGGAACTGCAGGGAGCACTTGTGGAGGCGTGATGGGGGAGGAGATGCCAGGAGAAAAGGGGAGTGGGGTTTCGGTTTGGGTGGTGGGAGGGGGCTGCTTTGGGGGAGGAACAACCTGGAATTAAGAGATGTGCTGGCTGCCCCCAATTCCTTTTACATGTTGAGCTCACTTGACCTCGCTAGTAAACAAATGGCTAAGTCCTCAGAATTTCAGCGCATGGATTCAATTTTGATGCTACGATTTAAATTAGCATTTGATGTTGGATTGGGCTCAAAACTCAACCATTGAATAGAGAGAAAAAAAAATTCCTAGATTGTAACCCACTAACATGCACACTAAATTTCTAGCTCTTAACTTTTTGCTAAATTAGGAAATTCTTCTGTGGCAATTTGGGATAGGTTCTAAAGTTAGCCGTGGATCTCACATGCGGCGGTTTGCCCTAATGTTAGCCGCATGAGTCGAATTCGAATTTGGGGCCATGACAGCGTGCTACGCCAGGAGGCAGGGTACACGCCTTTCACGTCTGTGCACAGTCCAACACAGCGGTGGCTTGTGCAGTTCTACGTAAGTGTGATTTCCCCTTTTGAGGCGTGATTTTCTTTGCAGTTAACAAACTAACCATTACTTTATACAGCCCAAGAGGATGGCAGACGAAGCTAGGGAGCACGTCGTGGCCCGACACTTCGAGGCATACCTTTTGTGGCTATTCGGGTGGGTCCTATTCTGCTCATCGCATGGGGACAGCGTTGACAGGCACATGATCCAGTTTACAAGGACGATCGCTGACGCCGAGTTGGAGGAGATCCCGCAGCTAGTTTGGGGACCTGCGGTACTCACTGTGACGTATCGGGCCCTGTGCGAGGGTGTTGTCATGTGGCAGACTTGTCGACTCTCACCGGGTGCCCTTTGCTACTACAGCTGTGGTCGTTCGAGAGGTTCCAGATTGGACAACCACAGATGGACCTGTCCCCTTATGGTGCAGACTTCTATGGGCCCCCGGCGATGAGGTCGATCGTCCAACGATGGGGACACTGTGGTGTCGTCGACGGGTCAGTAAAATCAATCTTACCATTCTATTGTTTTATTATTTTCCATGTGTTCAACTAACGTTTGCCTCTGTTGGTTTTTTTTGCAGCCGACGTTCACCTTGGTTATGTCGCATGCTTCATGCCCTGAGTACATAGCGATGTTCAACTAGCTCACGGATGATCGCGTCATATGGCGCCCCTACGTTCCTGAACTCGTCAATGCACGCGCACCACACGACCTTTCGCTGCAGTGCACTATGGACGCTGCATACTGGTTAACACGACGTCACCTAGTGTTCGATGTGTTCATCGAGACGTATGCCGTCCACCGAGTCTTGAGGCAGTTTGGTCTGTGGCAGGCCTTCCTAGTACCCATAGGCGACATCATCCCAGCTACCGTGTACTCGTACGTATTTATACATTTTTCTACTAGCATCAATCTTTTTGATCTGGTTGGCTTGGGAAGTTATGTTGCGCTTCCATTTTCGCAAGCACACACGAAAGGGCTTCATCGGCACACAGAGCTGGGCAGCACGCATGTGATGTGGACACCACATGCTTCAACGACCAAGGTAACGCAAACCAATGTGTGATCAACCAAAATGGTTGCTCCAGCAACCAAAATGATGATGGTCGCATACACCACCCTTCGACCAATTTACAAGGACCGATCACTCAAGCTTGCGCTAAAAAATTCGTGACCAGGTGAATGCTAACTTAAGTCTCATTCTAGATTTTAACAACTTAATGGTGCTTCCAACTTCTACTTCTTTAGTGGAACTTAGGTGCAATGGAAGGGACAATGAAGAATGGCCGCCCGCATAAGAGAAGCGCAAGTCACGCACTGTCCATCTTTTTGCCAACATTTTTGGAGACAATCTGAATGAGCAACACGGCCATGGGCCATATCATTGGGAAGATAATGAAGTCAAGATTACAACATTACAAACCACTTGTCGTTTTGACTTCCGAAGCAAAAGTTATTACTATTTTCATGGAAGGTGCACATATTGTCATGTCTTGCGCGAGAATTGAAGAGTCTTCACAATTACCAACCCGAGATGGCCTTTGGATATTCAAGAAGAATTGAAGAGTCTTCACAATTACCAACCCAAGATGAACTTTGGATATCCAAGAAAACTTATTTAGTTCTGGTTTGTTTTCACACCTAAATTAGGAGGGTTGTTCCTAGTATAAATAGCCAAGCACTCTAAGTCTTTTGGTAACAAAGATCAAACCCATTTCAACTATAAGCTATCATAGCAAGTTTGCTAGTTGTTCCTCTATCATTGCTCTTGTGAGTTCTCTTGGATTTGCGGGAAGGATCTTTATGGGTCCCCCTAATTCGTGCTCTACGGTTCCGGCTATTTTGTGTGGGTTAGTTCTGGTTTGTGGTTCTGCGATTGTTCGGACAACAGGTCGAAGTTCTTGTACCTTCGGATCGTCTTCCCCATCGTACGAGTTGCAACCAACCTTGGTAGGTACAAAGCTAGTTACCTGGGCTGTTCACAGCTAGTTATCCTTGTTCTATCCTACACTGTGAAGATCGGGCCATCCTTGTGGAGAAACAGATATGCGTTGGCGTAGCAGTGATGCACCCTCACACCATTTGGTATTAGAGCATCCGTTGACACGGTAGGATCTACTATCTTTTATTATCCTTTGTTATCCCTATTACTTGTGATCCTCATGTTCTTGTTCTTGTCCTAGAGACCAAAATCCACAAAAAAAACCAAAACGTTTGTTGTGGTGCTGAAATTTTAGTGTTGCACATTGCAAGTTGTTATTTTATTCATATCAAAGTATTTTTGTGCTGCACTTTTATCATATCTAGTTATAATTTATTGTTTGTAAAAAAAAGAAGAGAAGAAAAGAGTTTAAAAAAAAGAGAGAAGAAGAAAAAGAAGAAGAAAAAAGAAGTGTAAAAAAATATTAGCAAAAGAATGCATTGCAGCTAGTAGATGATGTGATTGTCAATTTTATTTACTTGCTTTGTTTGCATAGCTTCCACTTAATTTCAGTACTACAAAGCCTTTTCTTTGTATAGCCCACCGAACTCCACTATAAACCAAGGCTAAAAGTTCTTTTGATCCTTGTTATTCAATCGCTTAATCACTTCCGGTTACTACCACATTGCACAATCGCGATCTAGCAAGGATGCATAAGAACATTGGTAAGTAGGTGGTGAGGTTGTGCGATTCCACAAATTTTTCATATACACTATATTGCCCTTACTAACATGGCAGGATCTTAGTCAAGTGCTCATGGAGGAAATAATGGTGAACCTAAAGCCCCAGTAAGGTGTGCTGAATTACGACAAATGCAAGATTGCTCCGAGAGAACCTTCCAGCTGCCGGTGGTGGAGTGCCACATCAATCGAACCCTGTTGACCAAATAGCCGAAGATGGTGATGAGAACTCTATTAGATCCCATGCTGGAGATGAGCACAACAATATTGACCATCGGGCTCATCATAATGCCAATGCTCAGGCTGCAGCTGCTATCCATGGTCTTGGAGTTGATGCCATTCCTATGCAGCAAGGGCGTGGTGCTCGCGGGCAAGGTTACGGACCCCGTGTGCACTTCAGCAATGGTCACATGATGGCTGCGCATGATCTTGAGGGTGAATATGAGGTTTATGAAGGTGTTTATGATGACAATGAAGGATATAGATAGCCACCATCACCTCGTTGTGGCATTGTTCAACGCGAAGACAATCGTCGTCATGGTCATCATGGTAAAGATGATCCTGATAGTGCTGCTCGAGTCAAGATAAGTATCCCCAAATTCACTGGAAAGGAAGACCCTGATGCTTATCTTGAGTGGGAGGAGCAATGTGATCAAATCTTCCGCATACATAACTTCTCCGATGCAAAGAGGGTAAATCTTGCTTGTGTTGAATTTTCTGGTTATGCACTAACATGGTGGAATCAAGTGCAGCAAAACCAACATCAGTTGGGCTTAGATTACATCAATACATGGGGGAACATTAAGCGTGTGATGAGACGTCGCTTTGTACCGTCACAATATCAACGAGATCTCCGCGATAGGCTACAACGCCTTACGCGAGGATCACGCACTATGGAAGACTATTATAAAGAGATGGAGACTCTCTTAATTCGTGCAAGGATCCAAGAAGATGAAGAATCTAAAATGGCCAGGTTTTTCCATGGTCTTAATGCTAAAATTTCTGATTTTGTTGAGATGTTTCCGTACAACACTTTGCAGGATCTATTGGATCAAGCAAAGCGAACTGAGAGAAAGATTTGGTACCCTGGAACTTCTCGTCCTTTGACAAGTCATTCAACTACAACACCTTGGCGTCGTTCTCAACCAAGTCAATCCCACAGAGGTTCCCAATTTCAAAATACAACTAAAAGTACATCAATTCGTGCTACTAGTGGTAAGCCTTCAGCTTATTCGGCAACATTACCAGTTGATCGGAACAGCAATAGGCGCCTTGTTGCATCTACTGGAGCATCATCTGCTACACCAGCTCCCAAGCGGAACTGAGACATCGAGTGTTTCAAGTCCAAGGGGCGAGGGCATATTTCTTTAGAATTTCCTAGCAGGAGGGTGATGATTATGAATGATGAAGGGCAGTGGGAATCTAAAAGTGATGGAGAAGAACATAAACGAGAGGAGGCGGAGACAGATGATGAGAATGTGTGTGACATTCAAGCTGATGAAGGAGATAGCAATTGTTTTATTTCTCGCCGTGTGCTTAGTGTTACCGCTGCAAAAAAGGATAAAGGACAGTGACATAACATCTTCCACACTCATGGCACTATAAAGGAAAAGGTATGTCGAATCATTGTTTATTATGGTAGTTGCAACAACATTGCTAGTTCAGATTTGGTGGAGAGACTAAAGCTGAAGCAAAAAGGCTGCATCCTAGTCCCTACAAGATGCAATGGCTTAATGACTGTGGCTCACTGAAAGTTAGTAATATTGTGACAATTCCTTTCTCCATTGGGAAGTTCCAAGATCAAGTAGAGTGTGATGTGGTTCCAATGCAAGCTTGTCAATTGTTGTTGGGACGACCATGGTTATTTGTTCATGATGTTCAGATTAGTAGTCGAGCCAACCGACTTACTTTCATGTATAAAGGAGAGCGCATATCATTGCTTCCTTTAACACCAGAAGAAATTTTGATGGATGATCAAAAAAGAAAGGAGAGAGATAGAGCGAGAAACACTTGAGAGAACACCACCAACATAGTGAGCGAGTGATTCCAAAGCCAAATAAAACTCCACGGTTGAAACTAACCGAGCCATGGGGAAAAGAGGGTTTAGTGTTGATGGCTAGGAATGGGGACATGAGAGAATTGAAAAAAACCAATTGCACTTTCTTTGTACTCATGTACAAGGAGAATTTTCTATCGACTAACAACTTATCCTCTACTTTGCCAAGTGTTGTCTTTGATCTTTTGCAGAGCTATGAGGATGTATTTCTAGATGAACTACCACCCGGTTTGCCACCAAAAAGTGGCATTGAGCACCAAATTGACTTGGTACCAGGGGCACCACTACCCAATCGATCACATACCGCACCAACCTAGAGGAAACGAAGGAGATACAACGCCAAGTTCAGAACCTTCTCCACAAAGGTTATGTAAAGGAAAGTCTTTGCCCTTGTGCTGTCCCTATTTTGCTAGTTTCAAAAAAGGATGGATCATGGAGAATGTGTGTTGATTGTAGAGCTATTAACAACATTACTGTTAGGTATAGGCATCCAATACCTAGACTTGATGATATGCTTGATGAACTAAGTGGCTCTATCATTTTCTCCAAAATTGATTTGCGAAGTGGCTATCACCAAATAAGAATGAAAGAGGGAGATGAGTGGAAAACAGCATTCAAAACAAAATTTGGGTTGTATGAATGGCTTGTCATGCCTTTTGGTTTAACAAATGCACCAAGTACTTTTATGAGATTAATGAATCATGTGCTTCGAGCTTTCATTGGCAAGTTTGTTGTTGTTTACTTTGATAATATTCTTGACGGGGACTGGGCGATCTTCGACTGGTCCAAGCTTGGTCAACGGGCCCCTGCTCGGGGGTGTCGACCACGACCTAGTCTGTGCGATCGCGCATGACCTAGAGCCTGCCTCAGCCAAGATCTCGATCCCACACGCCCTCGGGCTCAAGGGCGTGAAGTCAGCTCCTGCTCGGGGCAGTTTCTCCCTAGGTCATGGGGCTTGTGCCCACTCGGCAGTTACCATGACCTGGAGGGTGGCGTCAAGGCGGACGTGGGTGGCATATCCGGGGTGGTTATAGCCCACCTTCAATGCGCACGAGGCCACTACTCCGGGAATCTCTTCCGTCCGTTACAGGCAGCGTTCGGGAGGATATAAGATCTCGCAGGGCATGCATACGGGGACAGGAGAACCTCAGCAGACAATCTACACGCGCACATTCACACGAGCTATAGGGCGAAAGCCATTGACAACAAGCTCGAGCTGTAACACACTCCTTGTACTCAAGATAGTGAATCCTCCCGCCTCAGGAGAAGACTGGAGTAGGGCTATTACCCTCACGGGGGCTCGAACCAGTATAATCCACTATCCCTTGCTTGCTGGCGCCTCGCCCTGACCATACTCTCGAACCATTGTTGAGCGCTGTACTTTTTGGGTCCCCAGATCTCACTAACCCCTCTTCACATTTGCGGTCAAGCGATCCCGATCGTCGACAGCTGGCGCCCACCGTGGGGCCCGATAGCTTCGCTCACTCGAAGGAAAGAGATCAAGGTTTCAGGAGCATGGCGTACTCCGTCGATGGACGTTCCTCAAGCGTGGGCTCGGGCGCAGACCCTGGGCGCGATGACTCAACATCCATGTTTTCGCCTTCGCCCCCGCTGCACGGGCAGCATGTCCTTATGGCAGACAGCCACGGTGTGGGTGTGGTGGAGGATGAGCACGACCCGTAGACCCCTAAAGACGCTCGTCGGATGGTGCATGTCGCCATTAACCAGGCCATAACTGCCCTCCAGCGAGAGGACCAAGAAAGGGCCGACGCTTCGTCCGGTCATCCCAGGCTCTCTCCCTCGGGAGAGCGCCTCCATGCTATCGCCCGGGTCATGGCTGATCCAAAACGGGTGAGGTCAGAGCTCTTCGGCCGTGCTTTGGCCGACGAGCTCGATCGTGCCGCGACAGAGGTCGTACCTCCGCAGCACCAGAGTCGCCGCTCAGGGACTCATTCCCTGAGAAGTGACGACAACTCATCGCGCCGACGCAGGCGCGCTCACCGATCGTCTCCCCAGCAGGAGGCGCATTCTCGCCAGCAACTCCGGAATGTGTCCCTGACTCCACCACGTCGCCGCCCAACGGACGCAGTCCCGAGTGGTGTTTGGCGTCAGCCAAGCTACGTCAGTTCACCCTCAAACAGCGGCGGGTCTGGGGGTCTTTCCCTGGATATTCCACCTAGGCGCTGCAGAGTCCAAGACCGCCTGGGATATCTCCCAGGTGACTCCCACGCTCGGCGCCACGACCGCCCTCACCGAAGGTCGGGGCGTCGAGACAGCCTCGGCCTTGAGTTCGGTAGCAGCGAAAGCCTCACCAACGACGACCTCCCCAAGCGTGCCCCAGTTCTGGCCTACGGTTGCGCGGCGTATTCCGACGACCTTCGGCGGGTGCGTTGGCCTATTCGTTTCAAGCCTGCCTTGATCGAACGGTTTGACGAACGAAGAACCCCGATGAGTTCCTGTCGATCTACACCACTGCTATTTTGGCCACAGGGGGAGACGAGTACGTGATGGCCAATTACCTCTCTACCGTTTTGGATGGTACCGCTCGCACCTGGCTCTTCAACTAGAAGCCTGGCACCTTCCGCTCATGGCGCCAGATTCAGAGCGCGCTTCGCTCAAACTTCCAGAGCTGTTACGAGCGGCCCGGCAGGGAGAAGGACCTGGATCAAGTGATGTAGGGGAAGAACGAACCTTTCCGCGATTTCGTGCGGCGGTTCATCTGCACCAGGAACCTGATCCCAAGCGTCTTCGACGAAGCCGTGATCAAGGCCTTCAAGTTTGGCGTCCGTGACCGGCGCTTCACCGAAGACCTGGAGATTACAACGAGGCTCACCGTCGGCAAGCTGTTTCGCATGGCGAAGCGCTACGCGGACGCAGACGACGCGGTCCGCTGGAAACGCGACTACGACCAGCGGAAGCTTGGCGTCAACCCGAGCGAGGCTGGGCCCTCCGGCGCTAAGGGTGTCGACCAAGACTCGGCCGCCAAGAAAAGGAAGAGGGACCGCAAGTGCGATGGTGGCCGTACTCAGGTGATTGTTTCGGCGGATGGTCACCGCGAAGTCATGGAAGTGCGGGACTCGGCCTAGGAGAGGCCCCGTCCTCAGCCAAATCGACCACAGCCCCAGCAGGCGCCACGCCGACCTCGACAGAGGGATCACCGGTCTAGGTCGCGCCAGGCTGAAGACCGCCCGCAAGGTCTTGAGGGCCGGCCTCGGTTCGACGAAGGTAAATTTTGCCTGTTCCACAGGACCTCGGGCCACGACTTGCGAAGCTGCAGGGCCTGGCAGGCCAGGTTGGAGGCCTTCTACGACGGGCGCGGGGAAATGCCCACACTCCCGAAGGAGGGAGACCAACCCGATAGGGTGAACGCGGGGGAGGACCAGGCCGACCTCGACCTTGATTTCCAGCAGGGCGACCGTCGGATTGACGTCATCTTCGACGGCTCGTCGACGTATCAATCCCGGTGCGAGATCAAGGATGCCGCGCGCGTGGTCTACCGGGCCACCACCGGGAAGCCCGCGGATCAGCCCTGCAAATGGGCTGGGAAAACGATCACCTTCACGTCGGAGGATGCCCCCCAAGGTATGTCCAAGGATCTCAAGACCGCCTTGGTCATGACTCCCACCATTAGCAATACCTTGGTCGGGCGGGTCATGGTCGATGGGGGTAGTTCCCTCAACCTGCTGCTAGCCAGCGCACTTAACCGGATGCAGATTCCCCAGTCGAAGGTCAAGAATATCGCGATTCCGTTCTTCGGGATTGTGCTTGGAAGCTCGACCACCCCGCTGGGACAGGTGGTCCTGCCCATCACTTTCGGTGCCTCGGACAACTTTCGCACCAAGCTGGTCACCTTTGAGGTGGTTGAGGGTGATCTCCCTTATAACGCCATCCTCGGGCGCCCAACTCTGGTCAAGTACATAGTGGCCAACCACTACGGCCACCGCTGCATGAAGCTCCCAGGACCAAGTGGCGTCATCACTATGCACGGCGACCTCAAAGCGGCGCACGGCTACGAGACTCAAGCCCTAGCCCTCGCCGGCATGCTACCTCAGTAGGGCCCAGTAGTGACCACAAAGGTCGCCCGCCAGAAGGCGGTCATCCAGCCAGTGAGACTCTGAAGGTCAGGTTGCCGAGGAGGGGACCCTCCAAGTGCATCCACGTCTCGGTCGAGCTGAGTTCCAAATAGGAACTCGTGCTCGTCACCTTCCTCCGCGCAAACAAAGACATATTTGCTTGGGAGCTGGCAGACATGCTGGGTGTCCCGAGGGAGGTGGTCGAGCATCGATTGTAGGTGCGGCCCGACTGCCAGCCCGTGCGCCAGAAGTTGCGGCGTTTCTCTCCTGAGAAGGTCGCCATCATCAAGGAGAATCTTGACAAGCTGTTGAAGGCCGGCTTCATTCGTGAGATCGATTACTCCGAATGGCTGGCCAATCCCGTCATCGTGCATAAGAAAGGCGGGAAGTGGAGGATGTGCGTGGATCACACGGGGTTGAACTCGGCTTGCCCGAAGGACAACTTCCCTCTCCCGCGCATCGACCAGATCGTCGACTCCACAGCAAATGCCAAGCTACTAAGCTTCCTGGACGCTTATTTTGGGTACCACCAGATCAAGCTGGCGGTAGAGGACGAGAACAAGACATCGTTCATTACACCGTTCGGGACTTACTACTACACGACCATGTCGTTTGGTCTCTGCAACGCCGGCGCAACCTTCCAGTGCTTAATGACCAAGACATTCGAGCCTCAGATCGGCCGCAACCTCGAGGTCTACGTGGATGACATCATCGTCAAGAGCTCCACTGAGGCCGACCACGTTCAAGACCTTGGGGAGACCTTCGCCAACCTGAATAAGAACAAGATCAAGCTCAATCCGGAGAAGTGCATGTTCGGCGCTGCCTCTAGGAAGGTGCTAGGCTACATGATTGGGGACTCGGGGGTTGGCCCGAACCCGGAGAAGATCGAGGCAATAGAAAAGATGGCCCCTCCGAGTTCGGTAAAGCAGGTGCAGTGTCTCACTGGCCGTATGGCCGCCCTCAGCCAATTCATTTCGAGGCTCGGCGAGCGCGGGTTGCCTTTTTTCAAGGCCTTGCGCAAGCGCGGGGGCTTCGAGTGGATGCCCGAGGCTCAGCGTTCCTTCGACGAATTGAAGGTATACTTGTCAACCCCACCCTTGCTTACGACCCCACAGCCAGGCGAGAAGTTGCTGCTCTACCACGCGGCCACCATCCAGCCGTCGGCTGCTGCAGTGGCCGAACGCGAATCTTAAGACACCGATCTACTACGTCAGCGAGGTTCTCCATGGGCCAAAAGAGCGCTACCCTCAAGTCTAGAAGCTGCTATACGCCCTCCTCATGGCTTCGTGCAAGCTCCGGCACTATTTTCAAGCTCACTCCGTGGTCATCCTGAGCAACTTCCCGCTCGGGGAGATCTTGAGGAATCCGGAGGCCGGAGGTCTCATCGCCAAGTGGGCCATGGAGCTGGCCGTCTTCGACCTCCAGTTCGTGGCGCGCACGGCCATCAAGTCGCAGGTGCTGCCCGACTTCGTGGTCGAACAAACCTCGTAGCCGGCTCCCGAGCTCGAGGTTGATGAGGAGAAGTCCTGGGTCATGTACTTCGACGGCTCACGGTCCTTCAAGCGCTCAGGGGCTGGCATCCTCGTTATCACCCCTCAGGGCGACAGGCTGAGGTATGTGGTTCGTTTCGGCTTCCCTGCAACAAACAATGTTGCAGAGTATGAGGCTCTTTTGGCGGGGCTCCGAGCTTACAAGGCGCTGGGAGTTCGCCGGTTGGTCATCAAGGGCAATTCACAGCTCATCATCAACCAGTTCAACAAGGGTTACCAGTACTTCGAAGATTCCATGGCCAAGTACCTCGCCGAGGCACGCAAGATGGAGAAGTGGTTCCAGAACCTAGAGGTCACGCATGTGGCGCAGAAGGACAACTCCGACGTAGATTTCCTCTCCAAGCTCGAGTCATCTGATGATGAAGTTCCTCCAGACGTGATCCTGGAAACCCTGGTGTCTCCCTCCATCTCCGACCAAGGGGCCTCGGTCGCCTTCATTGAAGGTATTCCCTCGTGGGCCGAGCTGATCCATCATTTCCTGGCGACGGGTGAGATCCCGGCCGAGCCAGCGGAAAGGAGAAGGATCAAGCGCTGGGCGAGCTCGTATAAACTCGTGGACGGCAAGCTTTATCATCGGAATGTTTCTGGCATCCTGACGAAGTGTGTCACCATGGAGGAGGGTAAGTACCTGTTACATGACATTCATTCAGGTCTGTGTGGGGCACACTCTTCTTTCAGGACCATGGTCGGGAAGGCTTTCCGCATGGGGTTCTACTGGCCAACGGCACTCCAGGACGCGCGCAACATTGTCCGCACCTGTCGAGCCTGCCAGTTCCATGCTCAAAAGTCGCATCACCCGACCTCTGTGATCGCGCACGGTGGTCCGATCTTCCGCGGTAGAGGTAAGTCGATTGGTGGAGACTCGGCGTTGACGATCGCTTCCGATCGTAACCGATCCAACCCAAAGAATCGCTACACCACGGCTCGTTGGTTATCAACCTTGCACAAACACGGTTGACCTCGCCAAGAAGGCTTATCCTTGCATGCGAATCGAGAACACAAGCAAGAACGTAGAAGAAGTAATCTGAAATTGCGAATTATATTAAGCACACGAGTTGGGGTTCCACAAAGCGATGAACGGCGACACTGTTCAAAGACAGAATTGATCTAAGCAAAACCCAAGTCCTAGATGAGGGTTTGGGTGGTTATTTATACTAGGGGAGTAGGAGGGGGTCGTCCATAGCATTGGAGATCTAATACAACTCAAATTGAAAACACCAAGTCTACTTTGACTAGAGTTTGACTCGGACTGAAAAAGCAATATTTGTTTTTTGGCAGTTTCCAGACGCATCTGATGGAATTTTGAGGTGAGGCTGGATCCTTTGGAAAGTAGACTCCGAGATCTTTCAAACGTGTACTCATGGGTCTCTAGAGCCTTCCGGAATCAAAAGTTATGGCACTTTAAATTCAGTGCTGTTGCTGAGGCCGAACTGGACTCGAACTCGGACTGAAAAAGTGTTCTGGATTGTTTTGCATATTTCCATTGACTCCAAAGTCCAATTGACCTAAAACTAGTGGCATTGGAAAGATTATCTCCTTAGCTTTCGATACATATGTGGATCATTGAAATCGGAGTCTGTTTGTGGCCTAGACAATGATTTTAGTGAACACTGCTCCTGGTGGCCGAGGTAGTCGACTCCGAGTTGAATTGGGACTCCGACTCCGAGATGAATTGGGACTCCAACTTGACTTGGACGCCCTCCTTGCCTCCCTCCTGGCCCTTGCTGGTTCCCAAAGCCTTCAGGATTCTCTCCAAAATTCCTAAGTACAATATAATCAATAATATCATTAGGTAGCATACCATCCTCACAAGTATATACACAGGCACTTAGGAACGAGCTCACCTGTTGATTCAATTGCCGTGCTCGTGCTCTTGTGATGGGTCCTTGCATCACAACTAGAGGAGTCTCGGGCGTATGCATAGGAGTGATGTCCTCATCATCCTCCCCCTCTTGAAGTGGAGTCGTCCTCGACTCAAGCTCATCTTCTTCTCCCGTGAACGGTTTCAAATCTTGGTGGTGGAGTGTACCGCCCTCGGTTTGGCCGTCGGTTTGGGGATGACATGTTGTTGAAAACAACAGCTTGGTCCCCAATTTATTCCATGGAGTTCTCCAAAAGTGGCTCAAAAACTTGGCATCACGATCTGAAACAATAGTAGAAGGCATACCATGCAAGCGAACGATTTCTTGAAAGAAAAGGTTAGCAATATTAACAGCATCGTCACTCTTATGACAAGGAATAAAGTGAGCCATCTTAGAAAATCTATCAACCACCACAAATTTTCCAATGAAAGCTCGTAAAACCTCGTTCATTAAGCGCATGAAAGTGCTAGGTGCATTAGTTAAACCAAAAGGCTTGACTAACCACTCATACAATCCAAACTTGGTTTTAAAGGCTGTTTTCCATTCATCTCCCAGTTTCATTCTTATTTGGTGGTATCCACTACGCAAGTCAACCTTAGAAAAAATTATAGAACCACTTAACTCATCAAGCATATCGTCTAACCTAGGAATAGGATGACGGTACCTTATTGTGATATTGTTAATAGCTCTACAATCTACGCACATGCGCCAACTGCCATCTTTCTTAGGAATCAAAATAACAGGAACGGCACAAGGACTAAGGCTCTCACGTACATACCCGCGGTCCAAAAGATCTTGGACTTGGCGCTGAATCTCCTTAGTCTCCTCGGGGTTGGTCCTATAAGCAGCTCGGTTTGGCAAAGCCGCTCCGATTTGGTGCTCAATACCTCGAATAGGTGGCAGCCCCGGGGGTATCTCAGCGGGAAACACATCCTCATACTCCTGCAAAAGGTTAGTGACAGCAGGAGGCAAAGAGCTAGACATATCATGAAATGATAATAAAGCTTCTTTGCATATCAAAGCATAGCATGGTGCATCATTCTCATTAATTTCGGCAAGGTCAGATTTTGTAGCAAGCATAACACCACCCTTCAATTTAATTCCCTTGGACCTAGAACTAGGTTCTTTCTTGTCTTTCTTAGGTGGGAAAATATTTTTAGCCACTTGCCGATTTTCAGATTCTAGCGCACTCTCCTTTCTCTCATTTTCAGCTCTTTCTTTGTCACATTGCACAATTTCAGCAGGAGTCATAGGAAGTAAAGTGATTTTCTTCCCCTTGTGTATAAGAGTGTATTTGTTACTTCTACCGTGATGAATTGCATCAGTATCAAATTCCCATGGACGGCCTAACAAAAGGGAACATGCTTGCATAGGCACTACATCAAAATCAGCAAAATCATGGTATGTTCCAATGGAAAATTGCACTCTCACAGTTTGTGTTACCTTCACCTTACCGATGTTATTGAACCATTGAATATGGTAGGGATGAGGGTGTTCACGTGTGGGCAAGCAAAGCTTCTCCACCAGATCTGAACTCACCAAGTTATTGCAGCTCCCACCATCAATTAGGACACGAACACAACGGTCCTAGACGATGAGGTACATCTGAAACAAATTATGGCGTTGTAGCTTGTCCGCTTGCTCCATTTGAGCGCTCAACACTCGTTGCACGATGATTGTCCTATAATTCTTGGTGGCAGCGGTCCCTAAAATTTCCTCATCATCGTCGCCCATCTCATGGTCATCCTCATTATCTCCAAGGTTAGCTGCAAGAGCATATTCATCCTCAACATCACTAGCACTAATGTACCCACCTTCTTCTGTTGTAATGTACGCTCGACGACTTGGGCAATCCTTCATGACATGGCCCATCCCCTTGCATCGGTGGCACACAATTCCTGTTGTTCGACCCGTGGAAGCCACCGATGAAGAACTCTTTGTTGGTGCCTGCTCATGGTTAGCTTTACTCACCTCAGGTACTCGTGATGGCGGTGATGGTGCTGCTGAACGCGCCCTACTCATGGAGGGGGCAGCAGACCGAACAGAAAGGGGTGGAGCTGATTTGGTTGTCCCTGGCGTCGTCTTTGGTGTGGGTATGTTGCCGAAATTACTCCTTGGCCTTTGCTGTTTTCCCTGCAATTATTTTTCTGCCAACATAGCAAGCTGGAACAATCTATTGATAGAATTATATTCTTTGTAATCAATTATGTCCTAAATCTCACGCCGTAAACCCCCATAAAAACGAGCCATCTTATCCTCCTCATCCTCAATTACCTCACAACGCAACATGCCTATTTGTAGCTCTTGGTAGTACTCCTCAACAGATTTATTATTTTGACTTAAGCGTTACAATTTCTTGCGCATATCACGTTTATAAGGAGGAACAAATCTTCTACACATGGCTTGTTTTAATCTATCCCATGTATCAGGTGCTAATCCAGCATTTACTATTTCATTCCACCAAATGATAGCAAAATCTTTAAACTCACTAGTAGCTTGTCTAACTCTATGTATCTCAGGAACAAGATGAGAGTTAAATTTTTGTTCAACTGTCATTTCCCAATCTAAGTAAACTTCAGCATCATAAGTACTAGAAAAAGATGGTATGGTAAATTTAACCCTAGCAAAAGAATCATCATGGCCACGACCATTACGAGGATTAAAATTGTTACCTCCCATACCTTGACGGTTGAAGTTTTGGCGTCGCTGTTGCCGTTCATCTTGGGCAGTGGGTTGCTGGCGCCCAAAGGTAGCAGGAAGTCCTGCTCTGGCAGCAGCTCGGTCGTAGTCTTCCTCATCCATAGTATTCATTGCGTCTATCTCTTCAACTACATCATCCACTTCTTCATCCCCTGGTCCTTTGGGAGGAAACTGGTCCTCCAGAATCTGAACTCTGCCGGTGAGGTCTGAGATTCGACGATCTAGCCTCTCAAAGTTCTCTTGATTGTCTTGCTGGACCTTCGCGACATCATCCTTAATCTCTCGGATGTTCTTGTCCGCTTCTCGGTTTGCTTTGGCAAGGGTTTCCTTGAGCTCCTTGTCCCTCTTCGCGAGATCCTCTCTAAGATCTTCAAAGAGCTTACAGAATTGAACCTGAACTGACCAGAAGAAAGGTGGAGCTTGGAAGGCAAAGTATAGTAGCAAGGATTAGCAAAGCTGAATAAAGATTCAAAGTTCTTGTCACAGTTGCTGGCCTAAGCGTGCTCCTAGAACTAGTTCAAACTAGCAAGGGATATATCAAAGCACAAAGAACTCAAAGGATGCAAGCAATTCTGATTTTCTTCTTCTCTTTCTCTTCTCTCTGTTTTTTTTGCCGGTTTGGCTCTTTCTCTCCTCTTTTTTTTTCACTTTTTTTTCTCACTTTTTTAACACAAATATATACCTCTTAACTCAGAGGAGAAACAAAAATCTCACAATTTGGAGCAACGAACGACAGGAAACCGATGCCCGAAAGAATTGACAAAACAGGACAGCAAACTTCCGGGCACCAAAACTGAGACTTAGAGGCTTTGTTTAGGGTCAAAAATTGCACAGGTCTAAAGAAGTGTGGAATTTTCAGATGCGCGTCGTCGTCCCCTTCGAAACAAAAAAAAGTAGACCCAAATCGGAGTTCGTATGCAAAAGTTATGCCAGTTTTAGTGAACACTGCACAATCTGGAATTGCTCGCGAATTCAGATCTTTCTCCCGGTTAGGCTAGAATAGGATTAGGTTTGCGGGTGAAAAAGGATGGCCAGCGGTGCAGGGCAATTGACACAAGGCGGTTCGCGACCTATCTAGAGTTTGCGGAATAGGTTTTATAATGCAGAGCAGCGGCAAGGACCAACCGAGAAGAATTCGGTTCGGTTCTAGGGTTGGCGACGATGGGTTGATAATTGATGCAAAACATGAACTAGGGCAACGGACAGGGACAACTAGCAACTAGAATCGCGACCTCAAACCAGCAACAAGACGATGACTATGGATCAATACTCAACAATACGATACTAAAAACGAAATTGCAAGGCTCAAAGGTTGTAGGACAGCGGAATTGATGATGAACTTTTTGTGGGGCAGTTTTTTCTGGACTCTAGGACGATGGCAAAACAAAACTAAAGGGGATACAATGATACCTGACAGGAAACCGAGGCTCTGATACCACTTGATGCGCACGGTGGCCCGATCTTCCGGCGGTAGAGGTAAGTCGATTGGTGGAGACTCGGCGTTGACGATCCGGCTTCGATCGAACCGATCCAAACCCAAAGAATCGCTACACCACGGCTCCGTTGGTTATCAACCTTGCACAAACACGATTGACCTCGCCAAGAAGGCTTATCCCTGCATGCGAATCGAGAACACAAGCAAGAACGTAGAAGAAGCAATCTGAAATTGCGAATTATATTAAGCACACGAGTTGGGGTTCCACAAACCGATGAACGGCGACACTGTTCAAAGACAGAATTGATTTAAGCAAAACCCAAGTCCTAGATAAGGGTTTGGGTGGTTATTTATACTAGGGGAGCAGGAGGAGGTCGTCCATAGCATTGGAGATCTAATACAACTCAAATTGAAAATACCAAGTCAACTTTGACTAGAGTTTGACTCGGACTGAAAAAGCAACATTTGGTTTTTGGCAGTGTTCGGACGCATCTGAAGGAATTTTGAGGTGAGGCTAGATCCTTTGGAAAGTATACTCTGAGATCTTTCAAACGTGTACTCATGGGTCTCTAGAGACCTCCGGAATCAAAAGTTATGGCACTTTAAAGTCAGTGCTGTTGCTGAGGCCGAACTGGACTCGAACTCGGACTGAAAAAGTGTTCTGAATTGTTTTGTGTATTCCTATTGACTCCAAAGTCCAATTGACCTGAAACCAGTGCCATTGGAAATATTATCTCCTTATCTTTCGATACATATGTGGATCATTGAAATCGGAGTCCATTTGTGGCCTGGATAATGATTTTAGTGAACACTGCTCCTGGTGACCGAGGTAGTCGACTCCGAGTTGAATTGGGACTCCGACTCCGAGATGAATTGGGACTCCAACTTGACTTGGACGCCCTCCTTGCCTCCCTCCTGGCCCTTGCTGGTTCCCAAGGCCTTCATGATCCTCTCCAAAGTTCCTAAGTACAATATAATCAATAATATCATTAGGTAGCATACCATCCTCAAAAGTATATACACAGGCACTTAGGAACGAGCTCACCTGTTGATTCAATTGCCGTGCTCGTGCTCTTGTGATGGGTCCTTGCATCACAACTAGAGGATTCTCGGGCGTATGCATAGGAGTGATGTCCTCATCATACGCACTCCAGACCATCCCACTTGCTTGGCCTTTCTCGACCTGGGGGTTGGACATCTCGGCCCCTTCCCGCAGGCGACCGGGGGGAAAAAGTTTTTGTTCGTCGCCATCGATACCTTCACCAAATGGATCGAAGCCGAATCCATCTCGACCATCACGGCTCGTGCGACGGTCAAGTTCTTCCGCCTGTTCGTGGTCACCAGGTATGGGGTTCCATGCAGAATCATTACTGACAATGGAACACAATTTACCAAAGGAGTTGTTCGAGAGTCTCTTGAGGACATTGGCACCAAAGTATGCTATGCTTCGGTGGCCCATCCGTAGAGCAATGGAGCAGTGGAGCGCGCTAATGGACAAATAGTTCAAGGCATCAAAAAGTGAGTATCAGATGAGCTCGAACGACACGGCCAGACCTGGGTGGATGAACTTCCCACCATCTTATGGTCTATCCGTACCATAGTCAGCCGTGCAACAGGGTCCACTCCCTTTTGGCTCGTGTTCGGTACCGAAGCCGTCCTACCTCTAGAGGTCACGCTGGGCTCTGCCAGAGTTAGCTTGGTTGACCAGATCGACTTCGAGCAAGAACAGTCCCTTGACCTTACCCTGGCGGAAGAAGTAAGATGCCGTGCACTGCTACGATCGGCGCACTACCTGCAAGCTCTTCGCAGACATACGTCTCGATCGGTACGACCTAGGGAGCTCCTTGTTGGGGACTTAGCCCTGAGACGGATTCAGGCTCTGTCCAACACCAACAAGTTATCCCTGCGGTGGGAGGGCCCCTATAGAGTTGTTTCAATAGATCGCACGGGGGCTTACCGGCTAGTGTTGCCTGATGGCAGAGAGCTCTCTAGCTCGTGGAATATTGATTAGCTTCGAAAATTCTATGTGTAACCTTTTTTACCTCAATTTTCAATAAAGCTCTTGTTCAATTGTCATGATTGGTCTTTGCGCAATTTTTTCGTTCTATATTTTGTGTTGGCTCGAGTTCGGGGCCTCTTTGAGTCCGACCTATGGACGAGCGTGCTTGCTCTTGGCCCAGGTGTCGGGGGCTTAAACTTCACCCCTAGTGGTCGAGCTACTTGTAAGCCGAAACTCTTCGCATCAATGGTCCCCCTGCGCCAGGGTTCGAACTAAGCCCGTGACCAGGTCCAACGAGCAAGGCACAAATCATTGTCATGACTCGAGAGCCTCGCTCTAGATCCAATGTTTTTCCTCGTGCACCCATGTTACGCTCCCTGTGGGCCTTTTTCGATCTTGCAGGTCTTGGTCCCTACATGTTTCCTAACTTGCGCCCAAGGCCAGCATTGCTCGATCTTGAGCCCAACGGGGGCTGGACAGGATATGCCACGGCGAGAAAAGGCTAAGTGCACGATTAGGGATAAAAATCTTTTGATCGGGAAATGATAAAGCAAACTAGGACATTAAAACTATTCTTGCCAAAGTAATGTTGTTCCATTGAGCCTTTTCCTTACAAACGATCTTGTTTACAGGAAGTCTAGCCCTATCTACAGATCGACCGTCTCTCGTGCGAGCTTCTCCTGCTCGTGCTCGGCGACCTTGGCCCTTAAGGTTGAGAGCTCGCTCTGGAGTCAGAGGGCTTCGGTAGAGGCTTCGGCGGCGCGGTATCGTTCTTCTTGAAGTTGGGCCAAGGCGCTCTTGGCCGTCTTGCTCACCCGACCCAGCTTCTCCTCGAGCTCTTGAACCTTGGCCTCGAGCTCGGGGGAGGCCCTCGACACGACGGCTGCCTGGTCTGCTGCGGCCTTGCGTAGTTCTTCGGCCTTGGCTCGCTCGGCCTGGAGCACCTTGGTCAGCCTCACGCGCTCATCCTCAACGGCCTTGTATGCGTGGTCCCGCTCCACAGCGATGGACCGCTGCAGCTCGGCCTTGTCCTCCACGAGCTTGGAGCGCGCCGTCTCCCGGTCCTCCAACACATCGAGCAAGGCCCTCAGCGCGTCGGCATGCGTTTGAAGGCCTTGCAGCCCTTGGGTGACTTGGTCGATGGCCTGCGGGGTTCGAAGGGTCAGCACAGCACTTGACAGAGTTAAAGAGAAAGAAGGAAAAAGGGCAAAGTCCGAAGCCAAGGTCCGAAGAGACTTAAGTACCTCGTAAGGCGGCCCTTGAAGGTTGCACGGGAGTACATGGCGGGGCCACTGCCCGACGTTCCTGGGGCGGAGTCACCCACTATTGCCGCAGGGTCTTCTAGGGTGAGGCCTTCGGGTGCCTCGTCGTGGGCGGCAGCGCCTCGAGCTTCCTCCTCGAGGGGGCTCGACCCGCTCCCATGCTCGGCCCCAGTGGGGGCTTCGGCCTTGTTCCCCAAAGCTGGAGGGTCTTCAGCCTCCACCCCTGCAGTGGCCCTGGCTTGGATCACAGCTTGGTCTTCCGTGCTTGCTGCGGCTGGAGTGCCTTCGGGATCGGCGGTTCGGGGACTTCCAATCGCCACGGTCGGCGCGGCCTCGATGGTCGTGGCAGGGGCGTCCCTGGCACCCTCTTCTTCGGCTGCCTCAGTCGGGTTGACGTCGTCTTCAACATCCACCTCATCGGTGGCATAATCCTCGCTGGTCGCGGGGAGGACCTCTTCTTCGTCCGGATCGTCGAGCCCTTGGTCGAACTCGTCGGCCGGAGCCTGGCTCTGCGGGCCCGACGGAATGCGCCCCCGGCCCGAGGGTCGGCGGGGTGCCAGCACATAATCGCCCTCCTCTTCCTCGTCAGACCCGGACTCGTCCTGGACAATAGTCATTGCCAATACGGGCAGGTGTTGAGCTCGGGCGCTCAAGGTGTGTCGCAGAGATGTCATGACAAAGCCTTTACAATACACTATCTAAACTCAGTACTGCCCTCTAAGGTTTCACCCCTCGGGGCCCCTCTTAAGCCATGTGAATCTACCCATCCATTCCGGAACCACACAACCAGTTGGCAGCACTCAAGTCTAGACATTGCAAATTAATCAGCTAGGTCTGTTCCATACTAGACTTGTGGTTGCACGGTTAGGCCCATTTCAATGGCGCACAAGATAAAGTCCTTAAGTTGTCTCAGGCAAGACAACCACATCCCATTGTGCTAGAAAGCGCCCCCTTTACTGCATGATCACTTGCCCGTGGGAAAACATTTTGTTCAACCAAAACCAATGGCAACACCTGCCATGGTACAACAAGTTTTACAACAGTGGCTAACGGCCATGATTCAGTATCTCATTAAATCAAGATTAACATTATTTCACATGTGATATGAATCCCACGTAAAATTAAGCAGGTCTAAGCATAGTTATGATAACCCATTGTTGGTATTATAATCATGTCCAACTAGTAATGACCAAGCTAGGGGCTAACAATGGATACATGGCATTCCAATGATGAAGGTGGCATAATGTCAACTAGGTGAATAACTATTCCCATAAACTAGCATTGATACACAAATAGCATGCAATTGTATAAAACAAAGTACTTTTGCAAACATGGGTTCAATATGATCAAAGGTTACGAGTTGCCTTGCTGATCTAGTATTGAGTCTTGGTCCTCGAAGTCTCTGTTTGCTCCTTCGGGATTCGCGTCTACCGAAAAAGAAAGCAACGAAACCAAATAAATACCAAACAGATACTCAAACAAGCTCAAAATTTAATATAAATGGCTCTGGAAGGTAGAGCTCAATTTTACAAAAATTTAGAAATTTGAATCGCCTCAATCGGAGTTCGTATGAGCGAGAACGAGCCTCTGGAAGATTAAATTTAGAAAAAAGGTTGAAAAAGATTAAATCCAAATTTCCTGATTTATTTTTCTACGAAAAAATCGATTTATTGTGCAATCGCTGACGTCAGCAAATCAACTTCCTAAATTAAAATAAATCCAAAAATTCTTATTTCACTGACATGCGGGACCCACGGTCTATGGACTGAGTCCACGACCACAGAGCAGTACATGGTGGACTGGGCTCACAGAATAGTTGCTAGGGCTGATGCGGTGGCTGACAGGGCGACACGGCTAACACGGCGCACATGCAAGCGCTGATGAGGCAGCCACGTGAGCGATGACGCGGACTGGCTGCATGTTGCGCATCCGATGACTTGGCTAGATAGGATGGAAGAAGAGGTGAGGACACGGCGGCTGCGACATGGCATGATTCGAGGCATTGGAGGGCGATCGGACGGCTAGGGTTGGGCGGAGGAGATCGACGACGAATAGCAGTGTGACTCACCAGATGCGAGGAAGACAACACCGAACAAGGAGGAGGGGCGATGGATTGGGCGCGTTTCAGCTCAGATCTGGGATAGAGCAACGCAACGAGTCCGAACGTGCAACCAGTGACGACTGAGACCAACCGGAGCGGTGGATGAATGGAGAGAAAAAGCTCGGGTGGCAGCACAACTCCGGTGAGCTCACAACAATGGCAGGAGGGGTCTTGGGCGATGAGGAAGAGGGTGATGGGCGCGGTGCATGATGGAGATTCTCGGGAGGGGTGCGGCGGTGGCTTAAATAGCCTCGGGAGGTGGGCCTACGCGAAAATCGAGGCTACTACGTTTAGGGTTAGGGTACAGTTGCGAGGGCAAGGTGCGGGCAACGCGGCTGCATCCAGGTCGTCCACGCGGTGCGGATCGAACGGCGTGGCACGCGCGGGCGAAATGGGCCGACTCGCGTGCGGGCTAGGCCGAGCGGAGGAACAGGGGTGGGCCGGGAAGAGGAATAGGAACGGGCCAAGGAGAATTCGGCCCAAGCTGAAAATAGGAAATTAAAATCATTTTCTGATTTAATAAAACCCTAGAAATTCAAATAAAAGAAAATAAATTCAAATAAATAGCAAATAAATTCAGAAAATTCTCCAAAAATACAGAAAAATTCCTTGGAGCATAAGGAACCCAACAAAAACTCTAGGGTTTTGAGCACAATCCTGATTTTTGAGCAGATTTCGTAGCTGCTGTTTCGGGTTGATTTGAGCAAGTTAAGAGCATCTCCTGCGAGGCTGGCTGTAGAGAAAGTTGTGGGTAATAGAATTATCTTTCATTTCCAAATAGAATAACTCAATTTCGATAATCCAGCTGAAAGTTATGATGATTTTAGTGCATGCTGCTATGGAATGCTGAAAATGTGGAGCTGAAACTTGAGCTGCGGTTTAAAATTAGTTAGAGGCCGAATTAGAATAAAAGTTTGCCTGAGAAGTTGTAGGAAATTTCGTATAGATTGTAAAAATATTATCCTTTACTCAATTCCATTAAGTATAGCAATTTTTATGATGAAATTGGTGCATGCTGTTCTGAAACTCTGAAAATTCTGGACACCAAAACTGCTCTCTGTTCCTGGCCAAACTGGGAGTTCTCTAGGCAGATTCTGGATGATTGGACAAATCTAAGTTGTAAGTCTATGTCTTGTGGTCGTTTCGAATCTGAGTTTGCTCAATTTGGCTAAGTGGTTAGAAAGTTATGGTCATTTGTATCACTGTCTGTCCTGAAGCCGGTTTTGCTGAAATTTCAGACTTTTGGGGCTGAGGTTCAGAGTTTAGTTGGGGATTTTAAATCTATATTCTGAATATTAGGATGTATGATAAAGATATATCATCCTCTTCTGGTCTCATAGAGTCCAAGAAAATCAATCTTTCGGTTTGCCATTTAAAAGTTATGCGTGTTTAGAGGAGTATGCTTACTGTTTTCAGATTTTTGCTATAAAATAGAAGTGGAGTTTAGCATTTGTATTTTTGTTCTTATATTGAGATGAATGTTTGCACTTTTGGAATTTCCATGGGGGATGCATTTAGTATTTCATTTCATGTGCATTGCATGCATCTCATTTCACATGCATTGTGATCGTGTAGAAAACGAACACGCGGAGGGTGACGCGACTGTGACCGAGGGGGGTACCAGAGAGCCGACTGTTATTGAGAATCCAGCAGAAGCTCAAGGCAAGCACCTAAGCATTTTCAACCTTACATATAATTGTATTTTGGCGAATAAACTGCTTATTGGATGATTATGTCTTGCATTAGGAATTGAAATGTGGGAATGGTATTAGAACCTAATTGCTGCACATACACTCATTGATAATTGTCAAACACCTCCCTTGGAGCTAGTATATGGGTAATTATATTGTGTCCATGCTTAGTTTGCTTAGATGTTGGGTATGGGCCAAGTGGTGGATGGCTCCATCACTTGAGATTAATTACTTCACACTATTGGGTTGCAATGGATATGGTTATGTTCTGAAATGTAAAATTTAGACCGGGCGAGAGGGTTGGATTCATTTGGGTGTGGAGACTCAAATATTGTAGTCTCGCCTGTGTCAGTTAAGGACCGATCCGTTGTTTGCCATGTTGATCGAGCACACCTTGTTGATCGCATGCCTGATATAATGGTAAGGTAAGCCACCCTTTCATGGCATACTGCTCGATGGGTCATGCCCTCATGCGGTTGGACGTGGTTGAGGGCGAGGCTTAGGCCGGCTCTCGAGGGCTAAGCGAGGCTTGAGCCGCTCGAGGGAGGGTGCTAGGTGCTTGGACCGCATGAGAATGGTTCAACGAGTATGTATGGATGGGAGGAGGGTTGACATGAGGTTCCTTGTGGCACATGTCGTGCGATTGATGATCCCTGTAGGGTGAACAAGCGATTCGAATTGCCGCGCTCTCAGATATGAGCACGCTTATATCATCCGACATTTCAGCGTAGTAACAACTTAAACTTGAAATTAGTTGGTACAATTGATGTTGATACTTGTTCATGTTATTACTTGCTCTCTTTCATGTAAAATTTCAGATTTCACTCTAGTAGTAGGTGCTGTCCATGAACGCTATAAAAATTGTAAATTGAGTAGTTGAATGTGAATATGAACCAAAGTTAAGCTTTTATGCACTTGTTACCTTAAGCTTACTCCTTGCTACATCCCAATGGATATGCCTTCAAGTCGGTCATATATGGACCACGGGTAAGTCTTGCGAGTACCTTCTGTACTCATGCTTCTACTTTGTGGTTTTCAGGTGAGGACATCGACGGATGTGAGTTCTGTCTGTTTTGCTTCTCGATGGTCGGGCGGGACATCGAATAAGGGCTAAGCTCGACGTTGCAAACGCCCGGAAGTGTTCAGGGGCAGGACACTTCCGGAGTTGTCATACTTTTGGTTTAATATGGTGGTTGTTCGTTCATTTTATTGTATAGTTAGCCTTCTAAACTATGTTGCGGCTATGTTTATTTACTTAACTATTTCCGTTGTTGAACCTTAATGTATTCTCATGCTCAACTCATGTCTGGGATGTTACTTCTAGCCATGCTGATCTTTATGCTATGTTGTTGTGGTTGTGCTATATTTGGTTAAGTTAATTGTTCTTTTGTCTGCTGAGTGGATGTCCTTACTTCTAGAGGCGTCATGCCGAAATTTTGTAGAATTTCTGAGTCTAGGCAGGATCTTGCGATTTGTATGTTTGGTGAGTCTTAATCTGCTGCTGTTAGTTCTTACCTTGTGTGGTTGTCTGGTTTGTCTTTGTGCCTTGGTTTTAGTCGTTTTATTATGCTTCCGCGTCGCGTGTATGGTCGTAAAGTTTTGGGTTCGTTGCCCCCTTTATGCGAATTGAATTGATATGGCAATGGAAACCGGTATGCGGGGCGATCCTAGGCGAGTTTCGGGTCGCATACCAGGGGAATACCAGGATTGTTGTTGAGTTATTCGAATGAGATCGTTGTTGTCCTAATTCGGCTTGGGTGTTAGCATTGTGAGCACTATCGGTGATTCCGTTGCTAGCCTCCAAATTCGATGAGGGCGACCGGGCATTCGAATAACCCGAGGACGGTCTGGGCGGCTCGTCACAAGCTGGTATCAGAGCAAGGTGCATAAAGACGAACCGTAAACTTGACAACCACTTAGGTGATTAATTAGGACTTACTTAACCTTCTAGGTAGCACTTAGCGCTATATTACCCGCCCTATGTCTATAATTAAGGTTGTGCATGTTGAATGGTGAGCGTGGGAGAAACGATCACGTTGGAACCATGCATTTCATACCATGCATGCATATGTCTTGCCGTGTCCTTTTTGCATCATGATCTATGCTTTCATGTATGTTAGACTTGTAGGATTCCTTTGTCTTGTGATATTGTCTAGATCGTGTTTTTAATTCGAATTTTTTAGCTAAGTCTAAGAACCTATCCCTTCCATGAAGAGTTAGAGTCCATTCCCGTGGTTTCTGAATACCCGGGTGTGTTCCCAGCGGAATTGCCAGGGATGCCACCCGATCGGGATATTGAGTTCGTAGTTGAACTTCAGCCCGGGCCTGCTCCAGTTTCCAAGCGGTCGTATTGAATGCCGCCCGATGAATTGGCCGAATTGAAGAATCAACTGAAGGAACTGATGGACAAGGGATTCATTCGTCTGAGCTCCTCGCCTTGGGGTTACTCGGCTCTCTTCGTGACCAAGAAGGACGGTTCTCTTCGCCTATGTGTTGATTATCGTCCTTTGAACGCAGTCACCATACAAGGAAATTTGTGGGTAGCATAATCACGACAAAAGAGCTATGCTGATCATCGTAGATGACCTCTCTCTTTCAGCATTGGTGATTATGTCTATCTGAAGGTATCTCCCCTCCGGTGCACCCATCGTTTCGGAGTTAAGGGAAAATTAGCACCTCGATACATAGGACCTTTCCGGATCCTTGCAAGACGTGGTCAAGTGGCATATCAATTGGAGCTTCCTCCCACTCTAGCGATGGTCCACGATGTCTTCCACATATCGCAATTGAAGAAGTGCCTCTGTATTCCCTTTGAACATCTCGAAGTGGATGAACTCGAGGTTCTGCCCGATCTGTCCTATCAAGAGTATCCTATTCGAGTTTTGGATGAAACTGAATGCAAGACTCATAGGAGGACTCTCAAATTCTACAAAATTCAGTGGAGCAATGTAACAGCCCAATTTTCATCAATCCGGTAAGCGAGGCTTGTCATACTGACGTCTTCCATCATGTCATTACATCCTCATTTAATTATAATCATACAAGTGCTAGGACCTTCATCTTGCATAAAAAGGGAGCAACAAAATCTTGAAAATCATTTTCCAAACTGCACACATGTTGTATTACCTTAGTTAATGACATGTGGGCCATGTTCATAAGAGAGAGGAGTGTAGGCTGCACATACCTACCATACTAGTTATTACATTACTCACCTCTACCCACTTACCTAACCAATCAATGACAAATGGGACCTACCTTGCATAGGAACTTGTGGGCTGCACATCCCCTCCATGACTTTTCTCACTCCAATCACTCATACCCACCCTTTTTCTCACCCTATGACATGTGGGACCTAGCCCCACATGTAAGGCATGAATGGGCAGCCATATATAAGGCCCTAAACCTTGGTTTCTCCTCCCCCTACTGCCCATTTGTTCATCCCAAACCAGAAAAACAGCAAGCACCTCTTGTCAAACCCTTGCCATTCTTCCCCACAAATCCACTCAAAATCTTGAGTTTGAGCTTGTGCATGTTATACCACCTTGAAGCCAAGGTCAAGAGCTTCAAATCCATCCAAATGGATTCTTGAGGCACTAAGTTTTGGGTGAGTGGTAATCGATTTTCATTCTTCCTATGTTCTGAAATTTGGGCCATTGCAACTCATTTCTTCCTTCTCCATGGAATCCATCATCACACATTGAATCGGGTCGCGCATGTTGCATGGAAGCTTGAGGAGGAGGGCTAGTTGCTGTTGCAAGCACGAGCAAGCAAGGTCATCATCGTCTACACGAGATAGGAGGAGACGAACCGCGAGAACCGGCGTTGCAACACCTTTTGTCATTCCCTCGCCGAAACCAACCTTCACAAAGTACAAAAAGCAACCTAGTAGTGGTAAGAATCTACCCTAGTCCATCCCTTTTACACCCTAGTCCATTCGTTTGAAGTGTAAAGGACAATAGACAAATAGTCGATTTAAACCAGAACTTCTAACCCGGATAGTCCGGACATGGCAGAACTCGCCAAACCGAGAGGGCCAACCCGAATACTCCGGGGTTTTATTCGGATACTCTGGGGTTTTATTCGGATACTCCGGATAGGGCAGAATACGCAAGACCGATGGGGTCAACCCGGACACTCCGGGGTTAAAGGACCGGATACTCTGAACATAATTCAATAAAAAGCACTAAGACTTGAACTTTTGACGCAAAACTCAATTAGTATGTTCATATTATCATTAGTACTACACATCATGAGCATTTCATGCATCTTTTAATCATGTGCACCATTGGAGTTCTTGATTTGGTATTTATGGATTTGGATTTTCTCGTTAGGTGTTGACGCTTCGGAAGGCACTCCCGAGTACGACTACGCCTTCGAAGTCAAGAACGAGCAGCAAGACACTACTTTACTCCTTGACCATGATTGCTCCTACTATTTGAAATTTACATTTTTGGAATTATTTTATCAATTGCATGCTTACTTTCAACTACAATTATGATTGGGTAGAAATCTTAGCTATTACCACATTGTGATGTTATTCCCTTATCATGTTCTTTCCATGTCCATTGTCGCCCTAGGTGGTTGGTTTACTACTATTGTATATGGGTTCGTACGAATTGCTTAGCCATGCTTAGAACATCGTTAGAAACTGCGATAGATGGACTTAATCCATCGGTCGCAATGATCAAGATTTATTTAATGATGATGGTTTCAAATGTTGGTTAATGAGTAGAGATATTGGTTAAGGACCTTAAGGATTGAATCCTGGTGACGTCTCTTTGAGTAACTATCGTGCGAACCACATGCCGTTTATGGGACCGGCGTAACCAAGTACTTATGTATGACTAGGTTATGTAAACCATGTGCACTCGGAATTCCTTGAGCTTAGTGGAGCGTCAAGGAATGACCGCCGGAATTCCTTGGGCTTAGTGGAGCGCCAGGGAATGTCCTCGGAGTCCCTCGAACTTTGTTGAGTTGGGGATGTCCAACAACGGGTGTACTTCTTGATCCACACACACCGAGCACTGGACACGCGGGATCAAGGGTCACAGTCATCCGGATGGTTTAGATACACTACCATGCATACTGGAAAATGGTTTGTCATGTTCACCTCGGCCGACACATCCAAGGAAATGTGTTGATAGCTTGGCTTACGAGTGTGGCGTGTCATGTGGGTAAAGTTGTACCTCTGCAGAGTTTAAACTATTTGAATAGCCGCGTCCATGGTTAAGGACGATCGCTTGAATTGTCAGTCACTGGGCGAGTATTAAGGACTTGGTAGGAATGGGATGGGAGTGGGAAAAAGACATGAGTATTGGGGTACTTGTGTGTGAAATCGAGCATGAGCGATGGAACTCATGGTTCGGATAATGCTTGAAGGCATGATATAAATGTGGATTTGATGATGCTATATTATGTATTAGATTTTTCCAAATGATTACTAAATGCAATTTGTCAATCTATACATGTTATGCTTTATCCCAAATATTGCTTTATGCTGAAATTGCCATTTTGCCTCCCAGTGATGTAGCAACCACATGTAGTTAGAAATCAATATGCAACTTATATTATTGTGCGAGTACACTCTTTGTACTCAACCGGATTGTCCACTTGCTGCAGGTGAGGATGAGGCACTGCCCGGGGACTTTTACCGGGCAGATTTCGGTGATTCTAACGTTTAGTCGCCGTTCTTGCCCCAGTTGGTTGCTTGTGAGTTTGGGGGCATGCCATGCTGGCCCTTTTGTTGTTTATCTTATGATTTCCGCTGCTACTTGATGTAATAACTCTAAATATGTCGTTATGGACAGCAGTCCTACTTTTGGAATGTAATAACGTTTATGCTTCCGATAATTGTGTATGTGTTGTGATGTCAACTGTTGGATGAGAATGCTCGTGTTGGCGAACTATCCTGGGACCAACACGGGTATAATCGTGGAACACCCGAGGTTCCCTTGATTCACTTGAGATGTACCGCGCATTTGGGTGAATCAGTGGAGTCCCGGGGACGGTTCCCCACAAGCAATCACGCTGAAGATGAAGCCACATGGGAGCGGGAAGACCGTTTAAAGGTCGAGTATCCCGAGTTCTTCCATGCTATGTAAGTGCTACCATCCAATCCTTTCGCAATTAAGATCATATCATTCGTATGTGGCTGCATTGTCCATATTGATTCTATCCATCTATGCTTTCATTTTCGAATCTCGGGGCGAGATTCTTTTATGGGGGGGGGAGGATTTGTCATGGCCCCAAATTCGAATTCGGCTCCTACGGTTAGCATTAGCGCTAACTAGGTTTTTTTTGGCCGCATTTGAGATCCAATGCTATTTTCAATCGTAGCATCAAAATTTAACCCATGCTGAAAATTATGGGGACTTAACCACTCTAGCTTGCTTACTTGTGGGGTCATGTGATGTCAATTTGCAAAGGATTTGGGGGCAGCAAAACAAAACCACAGCAGCACCTCTCCTGATTTTTTTCCCAAGCCGGCCCTCATTCCAGCCCCAAACCGAAAGCACCACCTCTTCATTCTGAGTCTCCTTCCCAAGCCGCCTTCACAAACATCTCTCCAGCCTCTCCCCCAAGCCAGCACTCATTCCAGCACCTCCCCAAGCTGGGCGCCACTCCCTGCAGCTCCTCCCTAGGCGCCTCCCTTCCCCCCCCAAGCAGCAGCCGACACTTCTCCTGCAGCACCTCCCCAAGCCGGCCCCCTTCTCTTCCTCTTCCACTCCTTGGAGGTAAGGCTCCCTTGGTTTAGGGTTGAGTGTTTCCTGGTTTTGGGGGCAGCAATGGTGAATTTGGGGGCTTAGGAGAGTAGAGATTTGGGATTTGGGTGGGAAACAACAACTCTAGGGTTTTGAGCACAATCCAGATTTTCGAGCAGATTTCGTAGCTTCTGTTTCGGGTTGATTTGAGTAAGTTAAGAGCATCTCCTGCGAGGCTGGCTGTAGAAAAGGTTGTGGGTAATAGACTTATATTTCATTTCCAACTGGAATCACTCAATTTTGATAATCCAGCTGAAAGTTATGATGATTTTAGTGCATGCTGCTCTGGAATCCTGAAAATGTGGAGCTGAAACTTGAGCTGCGGTTTAAAATTAGTTAAAGGCCGAATTAGAATAAAATTTTGCCTGATAAGTTGTAGAAAATTTTGTGTAGATTGTAAAAATGTTATCCTTTACTCAATTCCATTAAGTATAGCAATTTGTATGATGAAATTGGTGCAAGCTGTTCTGAAACTCTGAAAATTCTGGACACTGAAACTGCTCTCTATTCCTGGCCGAACTGGGAGTCTCTAGGCAGATTCTGGATGATTGGCCAAAGCTAAGTTGTAAGTCTATGTCTTGTGGTCGTTTCGAATCTGAGTTTGCTCAATTTGGCTAAGTGGTTAGAAAGTTATGGTCATTTGTATCACTGTCTGTCCTGAAGCCGGTTTTGCTGAAATTTCAGACTTTTGGGGGTGAGGTTCAGAGTTTAGTTGGGGATTTTAAATCTATATTCTGAATGTTAGGATGTATGATAAAGATAGATCATCCTCTTGTGGTCTCATAGAGTCCAAGAAAATCAATCTTTGGGTTTGCCATTTAAAAGTTATGCCTATTTAGAGTAGTATGATTGTTGTTTTCAGATTTTTGCTATAAAATAGAAGTGGAGTTTAGCATTTGTATTTTCATTCTTATATTGAGATGAATGTTTGCACTTTTGGAACTTCCATGGGGGATGCATTTAGTATTTTATTTCATGTGCATTGCATGCATCTCATTTCACTTGCATTGTGATCGTGTAGAAAACGAACACGCGGAGGGTGACGCGACTGTGACCGAGGGGGGTACCGGAGAGCCGACTGTTATTGAGAATCCAGCAGAAGCTCAAGGCAAGCACCTAAGCATTTTCAACCTTACATATAATTGTATTTTGGTGAATAAACTGCTTATTGGATGATTATGTCTTGCATTAGGAATTGAAATGTGGAAATGGTATTAGAACCTAATTGCTGCACATACACTCATTGATAATTATCAAACACCTCTCTTGGAGCTAATATATGGGTAATTATATTGTATCCATACTTAGTTTGCTTAGATGTCGGGTATGGGCCAAGTGGTGGATGGCTCCATCACTTGAGATTAATTACTTCACACTATTGGGTTGCAATGGATATTGTTATGTTCTGAAATGTCAAATTTAGACCGGGCGAGAGGGTTGGATTCATTTGGGTGTGGAGACTCAAATATTGTAGTCTCGCCTGTGTCAGTTAAGGACCGATCCGTTGTTTGCCATGTTGATCGAGCACACCTTGTTGATCGCATGCCTGATATAATGGTAAGGTAAGCCACCCTTTCATGGCATACTGCTCGATGAGTCATGCCCTCATGCGGTTGGACGTGGTTGAGGGCGAGGCTTAGGCCGACTCTCGAGGGCTAAGCGAGGCTTGAGCCACTCGCGGGAGGGTGCTAGGTGCTCGGACCGCATGAGGTTGGTTCAACGAGTATGTATGGATGGGAGGAGGGTTGACATGAGGTTCCTTGTGGCACATGTTGTGCGATTGATGATCCCCTGCAGGGTGAATAAGGGATTCGAATTGCCGCACTCTCGGATATGAGCACGTTTGTATCATCCGACATTTCAGCGTAGTAACAACTTAAACTTGAAATTAGTTGGTATACTTGATGTTGATACTTGTTCATGTTATTACTTGCTCTCTTTCATGTAAAATTTCAGATTTCACTCGAGTAGTAGGTGCTGTCCATAAACGCTCTAAAAATTGTAAATTGAGTAGTTGAATGTGAATATGAACCAAAGTTAAGCTTTTATGCACTTGTTACCTTAAGCTTACTCCTTGCTACATCCCAATGGAAATGCCTTCAAGTCGGTCATATATGGACCACGGGTAAGTTTTGCGAGTACCTTCTGTACTCATGCTTCTGCTTTGTGGTTTTCAGGTGAGGACATCGACGGATGTGAGTTCTGTCTGTTTTGCTTCTCGGTGGTCGGGCGGGACATCGAATAAGGGCTAAGCTCGACATTGCAAACGCCCGGAAGTGTTCAGGGGCAGGACACTTCCGGAGTTGTCATACTTTTGGTTTAATATGGTGGTTGTTCGTTCATTTTGTTGTATAGTTAGCCTTCTAAACTATGTTGCGGCCATGTTTATTTACTTAACTATTTCTGTTGTTGAACCTTGATGTATTCTCATGCTCAACTCATGTTTGGGATGTTACTTCTAGCCATGCTGATCTTTATGCTATGTTGTTGTGGATGTCCTTACTTATATAGGCGTCATGCCGAAATTTTGTAGAATTTCTGAGTCTAGGCAGGATCTTGCGATTTGTCTGTTTGGTGAGTCTTAATCTGCTGCTGTTAGTTCTTACCTTGTGTGGTTGTCTGGTTTGTCTTTGTGCCTTGGTTTTAGTCATTTTATTGTGCTTCCGCGTCGCGTGTATGGTCGTAAAGTTTTGGGTTCGTTGCCCCCTTTATGCGAATTGGATTGATATGGCAATGGAAACCGGTATGCGGGGCGATCCTGGGCGAGTTTCGGGTCGCATACCGGGGGAATACCGGGATTGTTGTCGAGTTATTCGAATGGGATTGTTGTTGTCCTAATTGGGCTTGGGTGTTAGCATTGTGAGCACCATCGGTGATTCCGTTGCTAGCCTCCAAATTCGATGAGGGCGACCGGGCATTCGAATAACCCGAGGACGGTCTGGGCGGCTCCTCACATGGCCTAACATTGAAATATTCTATTTATGACAAAGAATTATATGCACTAGTGAGAGCCTTGGAAACATAGCAACATTACTTATGGCCTAAAGAATTTATGATCCATTCAGACCATGAATCTTTGAAACATCTTAAAGGACAACTAAAACTAAACCATAGGCATGCGAAATGGAGTGAATTCATACAGTCAAGTACAAAAAGGGAAAGGAAAATATTGTTGCCGATGCTTTATCTAGATGCCATGCTTTGCTTTCCCATCTTGATGTTAAAATTCTTGGCTTAGAAAGTATCAAAGAATTATATTCCAAAGACTTATACTTTGCCAAAGCATTTTCAAAATGTAGTGATGGAAAGGGTTGGGACAAATTCCATTTGCATGATGGGTTCTTATTTCGGGCTAACAAATTGTGCATTCCAGATTGCTCTATTCGATTGCTACTTTTGCAGGAAGCTCATGCAGGTGGACTCATGGGTCATTTTGGCACCAAGAAGACTGAGTGCATGCTGGTCGAATATTTCTTTTGGCCAAAGATGCGACGGGATATGGAGTGCTATGTGTTGTGATGCGAGATATGTCATAAAGCTATGTCATGCTTAAATCCTCATGGTCTATACATGCCTTTACCTATTCCAAATGCACCATGGGAAGACATTTCTATGGATTTTGTTCTCGGTTTACCATGGACAAAAAGGGGAAGTGATTCAGTTTTTGTGGTAGTTGATAGGTTCATCATATGGCACATTTCATTCCATGTCACAAGAGCAACGATGCTTCACATATTGCTGATTTATTTTTTAAGGACATTGTGCGATTGCATGGTATACCACGAACCATAGTTTCAGATTGAGACACAAAATTCTTAAGCTACTTTTGGAAGGCTTTGTGGGGGAAACTTGGAACAAAATTGTTATTTTCTACAACTTGCCATCCCCAAACAGATGGTCAAACTGAAGTTGTGAATCGAACATTATCCATGTTGTTGCGAGCAATTTTAAAGAAGAACTTGAAAATGTGGGAGGACTGCTTGCCTCATGTAGAATTTGCTTATAATATGGCAACACATTTAAGCACAAAATTTTGTCCATTTGAAATTGTATATGGTTTCAAACATATTGCTCCCATAGATATCTTGGCTTTTCCTTTGTAGGAACGAACTAATCTTGATGCAAGCAAGCGAGCTGACCTTGTGAAACAACTTCATATGAAGACCAAGGAAAATATTGAGAAGATGACAATGCAATATGAGAAGTGAGCAAACAAACGAAGAAAGAAGATGTTATTTGAACTAGGTGACTTAGTATGTGTAAATTTTCAAAAAGAACGCTTTCTAGAACAACACAAAAGCAAATTGCAGCCTAGAGCTGATGGCCCATTCAAAGTTCTCAAAAGGATTAATGACACCGCATACAAGATTGATCTTCCTGAGGAGTATGGCATTAGCCCAACATTCAATGTCTCCGATCTATCTCCCCACACATTGGACCATCAGAGTCGAGGATGACTTCTTTTCAAGTGGGGAAGGATGATATGGACACCACATGCTTCAATGACCAAGTGAATGCTAACTTACGTCTCATTCTAGATTTTAACAACTTAATGGTTCTTCCAACTTCTACTTCTTTGGTGGAACTTAGGTACAATGGAAGGGACAATGAAGAATGGTCGCCCGCATAAGAGAAGCATATGTCACGCACTGTCCGTCTTTTTGCCAACATTTGTGGAGACAATCTGAATGAGCAACATGGCCATGAGCCATATCATTGGAAAGATAATGAAGTCAAGATTACAACATTTCAAACCACTCGTCGTTTGACTTCCGAAGCAAAAGTTATTACTGTTTTCATAGAAGGTGCACATGCTGTCAAGTCTTGTGCGAGAGTTGAAGAGTCTTCACAATTACCAACTCGAGATGTCCTTTGGATATCCAAGAAGAATTGAAGAGTCTTCACAATTACCAACCCGAAAGGACCTTTGGATATCCAAGAAAACTTACTTAGTTCTGGTTTGCATTCACACCTAAACTAGGAGGGTTGTTCCTAGTATAAATAGCCAAGCACTCTAAGTCTTTTGCGAACAAAGATCAATCCCATTTCAACTATAAGCTATCATAACAAGTTTGCTAGTTGTTCCTCTATCGTTGCTCTTGTGAGTTCTCTTGGATTCACGGGAAAGATCTCTTTACGGGTCCCCCTAATTCATGCTCTATGGTTCTGGCCGTTTTGTGTGTGTTAGTTTTAGTTTGTGGTTCTGCGATTGTTCAGACAATGGGTCGAAGTTCTTGTACCTTCAGATCGTCTTCCCCATCGTACAGGTTGCAACCAACCTTGGTAGGTATAAAGTTAGTTACCCAGGCTGTTCACAGCTAGTTATCCTTGTTCTATCCTACGCCGTGAAGATCAGGCCATCCTTGTGGAGAAACTGATATGCATTGGCGCAGTAGTGATCCACACCCACACCAGCATGGTACCTCATGCGCAGCAGTGGGTGCAGGCTCTTGCTGACGTGGTTGATGAGGCTACCCCCTACGACCACTCGACGTACGACTCGTACATCAAGTGGTACAGCCAGCGCACACGTGTCCTAGTTGTACGTGTCGTGGAGTCCCCTCCTACTCACCATCCTTCTATTGCAGACACGTACCCCGCACAGCTAGACTCTGCCTTTCATCGAGCAGTTCGTACTTCTTTCCATTTGCCAAAAGCAATGCAGCGTCTTTAAAATTGTGTCAACTAACTAGTCTTCCAAAGTTTGCGCAGAGTAACCTCACCAGGGAGGCACATGATGCGACATCCGCCCTGATAAAGGTAGTCGGTACCACCCAGAGGATAGGGGTGGCACCCGATGTCCTCTGAGGGACGTTGCACCGTATTCGCGACTTGACCTCCCGCTTCGTCCATCTTATGTCATGTAAGTAGCCTAGGATGGACGTTGTGGTATAGGTCCCCCCTCGATCGTCCTCTATGTGGGGTCGATCCGTGTCACACAGGTAGACCACGCCTCCTCCAAATGTGGTTGGGGGTCCAGCTGGTTCCGTGCTCCAGCACCCATCCCCATGACTGCAGGTACATCACGTGGTCTCCTTTCGCAGATTATGTTCTTCATATTTCTTGTTGTTATAACTTGAAAAATTTGTCAACAGCGACCGATCCAGTACCTGATGAGAGTGCCAGCGCCTCCGGTGACTTTGGTACGCTCCCAAACGAGGACTTCGATTGGATCATCGATCCTTACCATTAGCAGCCCATAGGTGTGGTCCTCGGTCTGTTGTAGCTCGCTGATGCACCCGGTCCAAGCCCGACACTGCCGTCCCAGGACGCCTATGCTACTCTAGCAGCACCAGTACGGCCTGCTAGGAGTACTCGTGGACAGGCCCCTAACCAGCTCACGTATCCATCCGGGCATGTGCAACGCCAGAGACGCTTGGGACCACACAAGAAGTCGCACCACATAGGGCTGCCAACTAGCTTGTTTTACTTTCTTAGCTTATGTAATATTCACATATGTTATTTTGTTTCATTATGTTTTGTGCTGTTCAAATATCAACTTTACATTTCGTAATTCCATTAGTTATTAGACCCATTGGACAACACATACATCGGCTTTATCAGTGCTATTTGCAAACACACTACTATCAACTTTATCACGTTGATTGGACAACACACACAATAGCTTTATCAGTGAGATGTGACAGCACGCTACTAGCAGCTTTCTCCGAATGATTCGACAACACTCTGCACACCACCAAGTGACAAAGCACTGCCTATCTCAAACCGATGGAGAATACACTAGTGACCTCAAAGCGACACGACAATACCCTACAACCCACTGCTTTTTCAGACTAAAACACCAGCACGCTGCAGCATGCTTTTTCAGACCAGAGTGGCATATAAATCCACTCCCCACCCAAGCAGCCTTTCTTCCCTACCCCAAACTCTACTCCAAACCGCAAGCACACATCTCCCACTCACACTTCACCATGGCCGGATCCTCTACCAGAGTAATCTCGTAGACACTAGATATGAGCAGCGTAGCTCTTCAGTACATGATGAGGGTTACGTGTAACAGTAAAGATGATCTGTTCAAGGAGGAGAACCTAAGTAAAGTGGTGTCCAAATTACAAGAGTTGTGTTAGACATCATCGAGGCATGACGAGACAATCTCTGGCCTGAGCATTGTGACCTCCGACGACCTCAAGGCACACTTGCAATGGTGACGTCAAAGGTATTTAAGGGTGTGCGAACTAGCCAA
Organism: Guadua angustifolia; assembly: GCA_036346375.1. Taxonomy (NCBI): domain Eukaryota; kingdom Viridiplantae; phylum Streptophyta; class Magnoliopsida; order Poales; family Poaceae; genus Guadua; species Guadua angustifolia. Next base: position 45,913,958 of record CM070502.1, on the reverse strand, counting down.
CCATCCTTTTGCTAACAGTTTCTTGTCAATATCTCGTAGGGTACTTGTCGGCATGTTTTGTCGGCAGCTATTCTCCCTAGACGGAGTCCGGGGTTCGATTGAGGGGATCTTCGTGGAAGGACACCTATGAGCTCTCCTAAGGGATCCACGCAGACAAAGATTCAAGAACACGCCAATATACCTAGGTTCAGGCCCACAGTGTGGGTAACAGCCCTACGTCCTGCTTCTGCTCTTGTTAATGTGTTTTGGGTGGATTACAAATGCACGATCTACACTCTATCTCTTTTTTTACTCTCTGGGTTCTTCTTGAGCTCTTTCAGTGCTCTTCCCAGTCGTTCTTTCGTTCAAGTCCTCTCTTTTTTCCCTCCCGGCTCGGCCCCCTCCTCCCAAGCACCGAACCCCCTTATATAGGCCGGGCTAGCTCGAGCATGTGAGAGGGATGACATCACACTGATTACACTTCATTTATTACACCAGTCACTGTAACCCCATCCTCTAGCCTCATTCTTTGCACCATCATCCAACTCCGCTCGGGAAGCGACTTGTATGGGACGGGTTAGGTGCAGGGCGATAGAGGGATAAGCTATCGTGCCGTCAGCAGAGCCACGCGCATTCAATGGTTCTGACATGGTGTGTCGGGGGAGAAGACTTCCAGGCGAAGCTTCCCCATTCCTTAGATGTACGCCTCCACGCTTGACCAGTAGCGGACCCCCGAGCACCTTCTGACTCCGTCGGCCGACCATGTAGCCCAGCCACCCGCGTCGGGCTCGATTGCCCTTCGCCGTTTGGGCTGCCATCTGTGTGATGCGCTGGCGTTAGAGCTGATCGCCACACTTTCGCCCGAGCTACCATGCGACATGGTTGCCTGGCGTTAGGGCCTGATCTCCCACCTGCTCGCCAGGCTGCCACGTGATGCGGTGGCCTGGTGTCAGGGCTTGATTGCTCATCTGCTCACCAGGCTGTCATGCTTCGGCACTCGTGGCCCCTCTTGACGCTAGCCCTTTCAAACCTCTTTAATGCTGACGTGCTCCCGGACGGGTCCACCGCTCCTGCGCATGCAACCGCTCTAGTCCTCTCCGCTTCGGCCACATTCTCTCGGGACCCGAAGCGTTGCACACTTTCGCCTTTTCGCAAACCGCTAGCGCGAGAGACCTATTAATATGCACACCCACGACCGATAGTTCACGCTCTTTTCGACTTCTTCGTCTTCTTTCCTTGCCGCTTCAACTTCCTTGTCCCAAGACCTTGCTTCGTTCAAATGGCGCAGCCTTTTCCTGCTTCAACTGTTGACAAGGAGAGGGCAATGAGGCTCTCCCGGACCGCCGCTGAGGGTTCCCTTCACTTACGCCATGGAACCTCCGTGCCACAGTGCGAAGCCGGAGAGATCATCGTCTTCTCCTAGGCGCTGCTAGCATGCCTGGTCCCGCCTTTCTCCGAGTTCTTCCTTACCGTCTTTCACTTCTACGAGATCCACCATCTTCATCTCACCCCAACTCTGTTCTCATTCTCTCCACCTTTGCTTACATCTGCGAGATGTTCATGGGGGTAATGCCCAATCTCCCTCTCTTCCGCTTCTTCTATACTCTCCGCAGCTCCATGGACAGTGGTGTCGCGGGGAGGTACCATTTTCGTCTCCGTGATGGATCGGCCTCCCGCAACATCCCCTTCCAGACGAAGACCAACTGGAAGGCGTGGTGCAGCGACTGGTTGTACGCCGGCGACGACAGTAGCCTCGATGCCCTAGAGATGCCCTCCGCACCGGTGGAGGCCAACGAGAACTGGGGCTCACCCGTCGTGGAGACAGCGGAGCTCCAGAAAATGGTGGCCCGCATCAACCGGCTGCGGGACTCCGGGCTGACTGGGGCACTGGTGGTTCGGGACTTCATGACCCGAAGGATCAGTCCCTTGTGCTGGCGCGCCCGACCGGTGTGGCAGTATATGGGTGACGATGACATGATCCGAACTCACCGGGACGTAAGTTTCTGTTTCCCTTTTCCTTTGATCTTTCGTGGTCGCCATCAATCGGTAACCCCCTTTCTTTTCTTTCTTCAGGCGTAGGTAATATGGATGCCCCTTCTATCACCAAGTGGCTGGGCGGGCTGCTCCCGCCAACGCCAACTGGTTCAGACTTCCCGGCCGAAGCCCAGCCACTATGTGATCTGGAGTTCACAGAGCATCTCCGAATCGTCAAATCACTCCCGGCAATGGACACCATGGGGCTTGCGACGTTGCTGGACCCCGCCCCGATGGACGACCGGAGCGCGAGCAAGTGGCCATCCTCCTCGGACGCCTCGGGTGCAGACCTAAAGAGGCCCCACACCGACGGCCGGACTGCCGCCCCCTCCAGTTCCATCGTACCTCCGAGCACGACTGGAACGGGGTCTTCATCCGCCGCGGCGACGTCCTCCGCTCCTGCCCCGGCGCCAACTCCACCGGCACCAGGAGCCCTCGCCACTGCCCCTTAGGGAGGGCTTAACCTGCCGGCATCCTCCTTAAGCTTCCTGGCGCTTCGCAGAACAACCCCCTTGGTGCTTCGCGCAGCCTGGTGCCCGCTGAGGCAGCGGGAGATCCTGTCTGTGAGCCTTCTGGCACTGTCAAAGTGGTTCCTACGGACGTCGCTGGCGTCGGTACCTCCACCCACTCCGCACCGAGCGCCCTCGCTGCCCCTGCCTCTCGGCTAGCAGCACTACTCGCCGAACTTGGTAGCGTGCATGCTTCCACGGGCGCCCTCCTCACGGCGGCCACCTAGCAAGAGGCGCAGATGACCCAGCAGATGGGGCTGCTGCGCGAGGAGCTAGCACAGGGGAGGGAGAGAGGGGCGGCCCTGCTCACCCAGAAGAAGGCGAGTGCGGTGGCCCTGCTCGCCCAGGCAGAGGAGGCCGAAGAGAGGCAGAAGCGAACCGAAGACAAACTGCACCGCTCGTTGCACAACCTCACCGTCATGCTCCGCCCTGTGTACAACTGCATGGTTGAGAGCCTACGGCCCCTAGGATTGGAGCTGAGCGATCCGTTGGAGCCTTCGGCAATGCAGTATGCCCTTTGTGTCACCCGTGTCGCTAAAGCTCTCGCTGGCCTGCCCGCCCCCTTGTCCGCCCACTCCGCCCGAGAAGGGCGGGAAGTCACAGCAACCGTAGCGGGGTACGTGCTGGCCTACTGCGCTAGCCGCGATGCCTCCTCCAATGCCATGTCCACCATGGCCAGAATCGAAGGCGACGAGGCCCAGGTGCAAGCTCACGTGCGCGAAGCCTCAGAGTATGTGGCTGGGCTGATGAAGGTGGAGGACCCGGCCCTTGTCGCTGCGATGGTGGAGGAGGCAGGGACGACACTGGGCACATCCAAATTGCTGACAACGAATGATGGCCCGGGCGGCCCTTCTTGTTTTCTTTGTTCCTTTCTTTTTTCTGTAGCCATATACATACACTCTTTAGCAAACTTAATGAAATTACCGTCCTTTGCATTTACCTAAATGCCTATTCGCGTATGTTTGCCCATGTCTGCTCGACCAAACCACCGGGTGACCAGCCCCCTGACCTTGCCATGATGCGGGTCCGGAAGCTTAGACTAGGTCGATGCTCCGGCGCTTTCCCTGTACTCGCACGCAACTGCTACAAACACGAGCAGAACTTACGCGAGACACGCAGGGAATAGACCAAAAGAGCATAAGTCCCCGCACATGTGGTTGTCACTGTCCCATTGCCTTTCTGAGCTTAAACCCTTGTGATCTCTCAAAACCTGACAACGGCGCCGTGTGGCAAGGCAGCAGGTCCCCAGGAGTGGTTTTGGGCCAGCGGTGCTCGTGGTGACAACCCGGGGTGTACTAGCCACATTGAATACCGTGCTGAACTCGACCCCCTGGTCGCCCGTCCCAGCTTGACGCAAGCGCTGGGTGTTATCGCTTATCGATAAGGGGCCACCGAGCTATCGGCACCCGTGACAACCACGTAAAACGTGACCCACCAGGGCACAATCAGGAAAGACAAGAAAGAAAAACAGAGGGCCCATAGGGAAAACAACTTAACTTATCACTGGCCGTCACCGATCAGCTAACGAAGGGAGAGCCCACTCCCTGGCTGATCGCAGTGAACCGCTGAGCACTTACAGTTCTCAAGGGTAGAATTTTCGCAAAATTTCCAAGTTCTAGGAGTTCGCCAGCTCTTGGCCGTCCTTAGTGGCCAGCCGGACTGCCCCGGGCCGAGAGACTGAGACCACCTTGAAGGGGCCCTCCCACAGGGGAGACAGCTTGTTGCAACAGGCCTGTGTCTAAATTCTGCACAGGATGAGGTTGCCCACTGCCAGTGCTCTCTTATGTACCTGGGTGGCGTGGTACCGCCTGAGGCTATGCTGGTACCGAGCAGCATGCAAAGCTACTCGATCGCGCACCTCCTCCAGAAGGTTGTCTTCTTCTCGGCGCTAGTCTTCCTGGCCCTCCTCGCTGAACGTCGAAACGCGCGGAGAGCCTAAAGACAACTTGGACAGAAGGACAGCTTCCGCCCTATAGTCCAGGAAGAAAGGTGTTTCTCCAGTCACTACAAGAAACAGGAAAAAATTTGTGGGCCAAAAACCCACGAATTTAGGCCAAAACCCACGAATTTAAGTTAAATTCGTGGGCAAACCGTCGAATTTAGTTGACAAATTTAACTCAACGAAATTAATCAATTAAATTCGTGGGTACCAACAATTTAATCGCTAAATTAGTAAATTTGAAGAAACCCACGAATTTAATCGCTAAATTAGTGAAATTTGAAAAAACCCACGAACTTAAATTAGTAAAAAAAACCCATTTAATTTAATCATAAATTCGTGGGTTTTAAATGGCTCACGAATTTATCAGACATTTATACAAAAAAAATATATATCCATATCGATATCACACTCAATACATATAACCATATTGAATACATATAACCATATCGATCACGCATATATATATCGATATGCATCTCATTCAACACAACCATCTTCACATTCAATCTTATTCAACACATCGCAATATTACCTCTACTAAAAGATTGAAACCAACCTTTTAACTCTTTAAAACCGGCTTAAAACTGTTAGCAAATCGACATGAACTCAAGAACGAAGTAGATCAAACCAAAAACAGATCGGGACACAGGATTGAACGTGGAAAAACCCCTCCAATGCAAAGGGTAAAAAACCACGGGCACCGGCCAGCAAACTTCACTATTTTCAAGAGTGTTTACAAATCGCCGGAGAGATCAACTCGCGATGTCTTACAAGATGAACATATATAAGGCAATGACCTAGGTTAAGAATAACAACGATCTGGCCCAAGCCTCCCGGCGACGGGCCTCCGGTCCGCTCTGATAGAAGTTAGCCTTCTTCTGAATTTGAATCATAATTCAACAAAAACTAAGTCACCGAAATATACAAAATTTTGGCATGACCTCTCTTGTAAATAGGACATCCACTCAGCAGATAAAAAACATTTGCAATTATAATATATGTACCAATCTCTCAAACCAAAAGAAGACATTCTAGTAGATCCTTAGATAATCAATCACACATCCAACGACAATTTGTAAACTACACAATGACGTACAACATAATCTGTATCCACTTCAGCAATGATTTCTTTAATTGATCTTTGAAGCGAGAGCCAATGGAGATACTTAGGCATTTATTGGAGTTACTCACATGATCTCAGATCCACTTGACAATGATTTCTTTAATTGTTGTCTCATCACCCATATCATACTTCTTGAGCTTCTTCCAACTCATCAACTGTTATGTACCTGTACAAAAAATTGCAAGCAGCAAGCTAGTTAATTAAAAGGTCAAAGTTCCCAGATTAATTTATAAAAAGTTAAGAGGAGAATCAAATTACCCGCTGTGGTCCTTATCAAAGTATTCGAAAGCTTTAAATTTGTTATCTTCCTTGTCGAGTCTATTCATGTGCATTGTTACGTACTACTTCTGCTACTTCGGCCTTCCCATATGCAAAACTAGATTTAAATAATTGAATGACTACCCCTGTCCCATTCCAGGATCTCATGGTTGCACGGTTATCTTGACATGTTGCAACCCATAGTTCGGTCCTTAATTGACTCGGGTGACAACCTCCCTTATCTACGTCGTGACTCACGCACATCCGCTATTGCCAATAATCACCCGTGTCCAAATCATAGTTTTATTTTCATTTTTAACAACATATCGGTATCCTTCTTCACAAATTCAACACTTTTGATTTTTATGAAGACCAATGTTTCAAACTGACTTTTCTAGCAGAGCTAAGCATGACATAAAGCAGTTTTATACCCATTACACATTTTCACGTGTTATTCCAATATCTAGGGTTATCAATGGTTCACAGGGGAATTATCAAGTGAGGGAAAATCCGAAGAAGGTATAACTACTGCAACCCACAACATACAGTTTTATGAATATACAGCATGCATGAAAACAATTATGAAAACAAATTTTGCAAACTGGGAGCAATATGTTCAAGGAAGTGCTTGCCTTGCCATTCACTATTTTATGACGATGTCGAGGTCGTATTCTGGAGTAGTTGACAAACTCGAAGTCGTCGTCGAATTCAAGATCGAGCTCGTCAGTTCTATCGATTACGCTTGGGTCTCACGACGCTTGTCGAGAAAATGAAGCAAATAGCAAATAACACTTCAATAAGGGCAAAAACAAATCAAATGTAAAATCCAATATAAAATCCAACAAAACAATACACAAAAACTACTTATATAATCTATATGGTGAAAGGCAAATGTACCTATGGGTAATGTAGCAAGTAGTAGGCCTAACATTCCGAGCCAACCGATGCATAAGTACTGAATATGGCAGCTGAAGTCGAAAAGGCTCGAGCATTTGGCCCTGAATCCAGATGACAGTCCTTTAACAAAACATATAGGTTGTATAGAGAGAAACTAGGGGGTGTGGCAAGAACAACAGTTTTGCACCCAGCAATCTGTGCAGGCTGGTATAGAGAGAAACTATGTTACAAGATGAAAACAATGAATGGATTACGGTAAGTCCACTTAAGAGGATGAAAACAATAAACCTAACTTTGTTATTAATCTTGTGGATCTCCAGCTTAATATTTTCCAATAAAGCTTCCTGCACAACATAAATTAGTTAATGTGGTATTCTGTAAATAGAACAACATATATAAAGAACAGATCTGTAGCAACATAATTTCAGTGACCGGATGCCAAGCAGGGTCTGTAGCAACATAAGTTCAAGTGAACGAAGAATTAACAAACGAGACACCAAACCTATCACCTGTACTAAAAGACTGAAACCAACCTTTTAACTCTTTAAAACCGGCTTAAAACTAAGTCACCGAAATATACAAAATTTCGGCATGACCTCTCTTGTAAATAGGACATCCACTCACAGACAAAAAAATATTTGCAGTTATAATATATATATCAATCTCTCAAACCAGAAGGAGACATTCTAGCAGATCCTTAGATAATCAATCACACATCCAACGGCAATTTGTAAACTACGCAATGACGCATAACACATTACAACCGCAATAGATACAATACCGCAATAGTAATCATCGTATTGCAACTACAGATATGATATTATACCAACCTTTATTACAGGAGATTCCTATCGAGTCAAAATCAAAATTGAACACACCCAAACCAATTATGTCGAGAGCCAAATTGGAGAACTCACTTCAAGGTCCACAACAAAGAGACTTTTGCCCATTGTCTCCCTTTCAAGAAGTTCTTCAAGCTTCAATATGGTTCTCTCCTAACATTTGGCAAATACTCTCACCATAGCTTCTATGAATAAGGCATGGAACCCGTGTTATAACCAGAACACATAGATTGGAGAAGGTACACCATCAAGAAAACATTATGGGGAAAAGAGTAGAAGGTACCTATCTTTAAGTTAAAGAAGGAGAGTGGGGACACGAACCCAAGACCTCAACAATCACAACCTTGTGCTTTACCACTAGGCTACATGGGTGTCCCCATCAGCAAAACAGTATAGATATTGCCTTATATAGATATTTCCTTAATAGGCTCTCCTTTTGTAAGAACTCCCTGGTTTCAAGTACAGAAATATATAAGAAAGGAACCTACTAGACTAAATTGGTAATTTAGCGTGAAATTCAGTTGCGGATAGCAACAAATGCTATAAATGAGCATGGGCATTAGAAATTTATGGTCCAAATCCATCTAGAGTTGCTGATAATCATGTAGGTTAATTAAAAATGTTCACAAAATGTGCATTAGAAAAATACCTTATCATAACAGAAAGCATTTTCTCGGAGGATATGTCTCGCAACAATAGGATCAGAGACAACAACAAATGATTTCAGGATTAACTTTAAAGGAAAATGATGCTTTCCACATACGAAACATACGAAGCATACGAAACTTTACAGATATACATCATCTTCTACGTTGCTTTCCACATACGAAACATCCCCAGGAGGATATACTTCAGGATTAACTTTAAAGGAAAATGATGCACTAGTATTATCATTGATCTTTTAAGCATTCAATAGAAGCAGTGGCAACAATCTATATAAAGGAAAATGATGCACTAGTATTCAATGGTAGGTTCTATAATCTGATAGCAATTAAGGACACAAGCTATCTAAATTATCAAACCAATCTAATCTTGTGTAAGAACAGGTCATAAGTATCACATCTAGAAATCAGTTTAACAATCAAGAGCACATAAATACCTTTCTGAATTTGGAGCCTCTTGTGTAAAATTTAAATATTATCATGCCATGAGCTCATTCACAGAAGGCAATGCATATATCTATATATATAAGCAATTTTTTCTATACTTTAATCATATGCAAACACCAAATATAATTATGCACGCCATATGCATCATGAACACGAGCATATCAATTAAACATCATCCACCGGATTCAAATGTAGATATTATTAATTCTCCTCTTTAGAATTTAATCATCTTATTAGCAAAACATCCATGCATATATATAAGAGCTAGATTCTAATCTATACACACTCAGTCACATGCAATTTCACACAACTAAGCTCACAAAACACACTAGTGTGTGAAGTAAAATAAGATAGTAGTCAAAGGGACATCAAGATACAATAATTGCATGATTGTATACTCAGATAACATATCAGTTTGATCAAAATTAGCCATATATCCCTTTAGATATAAGTAACTCCCCATTTCGCATTCTCAAAAAAATCTTAACTCGATCGAGACGTGCCAAACTTCAGTTCATACTCTACCTGTCCAAAGTATGCAAGACAATTGACATCTCCCCATTAATGTAATTGCGAATGATTATCATGCATCGCGATTACTCATGGCATTCACATTTCAATCGATACCTAAACTTTTGGGTAGGAACTAGGGATTAACAACAAGTGAGTCATAAAAATATACGCTGAAACATGGTTGGGTAACTAAAACAAACCCAAAATACAACAGAAAGCATTCATATAAGGTCATCTGGAGCATACATAAAACACGTAATGCATAACACACATGAATTCCAGAACACACCTCTTGAGCAAAGGACTTCTTCACGAAACCTCACCATGCATATAAGTATGCCTTCACAGATATACACAATTCCAAAAATCTGCACAAGCCGCATCAAGGAAATGTGATGCACCATAAAATTTGTGATGCTAGTGCATACAGGATATACTAATATATATACAAGTCTGAACACCGGATCAACACATATAGGTTCAATATTGACACAAGAGATTAGAGTCAATAGTAATCCATATACATCGATGAAGTCAATAACCCCAACACACAAAATTACAATACGTTGATTCTTATTCTCACAAACTCATACATATGCATATTTACCCTTGGTGAACACAAAGCACAGAGGACCAAGTGATTGGATCATATACATACCTTATACACCAGAAAGAAGTACACCAAATTTTAAGCATACAATTTCAGCAACAATCGACTAGAACCAAAATGATCAGATACATCCAAGTAGTAGAATGAGAGGAGGCCACTTAGCTTAAGGGGAGAAGTGTCCATGGCCGAACCCCGGTCGGTAGCAGCGGAGGCCGAGTGCTTGCGGGAGCGGGTCTCCCCTATCGGAGTAGAGGTGGTGGCTGAGTCCATGGATCACCGGACTCCCTGCCACAATGTCGACACCGCCGTGGTGATTGAGGCCAACCGGGCGAGACGCTGACCGAGCAACCGTGGCCTGGGAAAGGGAGTAAGAGAAGAAGAGAGTGAGGGAATGGAGAAATGAGGAGGTAGAGTGAGAAAGAGAGGAGAAGGTTACTCACCTCGGGACCACCGGAGAAGAGCTCCATGGCCTTCGGGCGTGAGGAGACCTCACACGGGACTTCGCAAGGAGGAGCCGCAGAAGGCTCGATGGCGAAGATGACCACCGGATCCAGGCGATGGTGCGGAGCAGCAGGCTAGCCTCGGGATGGAGGCTGGAGGCGGCGACGCGGTGGAAGCGTGGCGCAGAGAGGCGGCGCCGGGAGAAGCAAGGCCCGAGCCGAGAGGCGCAAGAGGCGTGGGGGCGCGGGCGGGGCGGGGCGCGAGCGGGCGGTGGCGCGGGCGGGTGATGGCACACAGCCCTAGATTGATTCATCAACTTTTGGCACACAGCCACCCATTCCACATTTTTATTTTAAGAAAATCTAACCCTTGACTGTAATCCCCGAGCAATGTCCAATGCCGTGGACACGGCTATTCGAATAGATTTTTACACACACTCTGCAGAGGCTGTACACTTTACCCACAGGATACAGTCGCCCACCACACAGGTGATTGATTCCAACAAAGCTTTTCGGAGACTAACACTTAGCCAATGATCCTCTCCGGTATTGCCTTTCTAACACTTCCCTCACACAGAGCCAAAGTTTAGAACAGGCAGATACAGTTGGATGGGTACCAAGCCGCAGCACAGGTACGCTCCCCCATACGGTTACATTTTTGTGTAACTGTCGCCCCGAGGTATCAAAGGAAAGATATTAGAGACCTACTAAACTAGGTCCGTCCCATTCCGGACAAGTGGTTGTACGAGAAACTCAGTTCAAAGGCTCGCAAGGTTAAGTCCTTAACTGTCCTGGGCAAGACATCCATTTTTCTTCTCGGCACACAGCCTTCACAATCTTTCATACATCCCGTTGACACACAGGCCCACCCGGCACGAAGCCTTCTCGCCACTTGCCCCGGTCCAAAACATTTCCCACCCTGGGTTTGCATTTATGAAACACATGCCAATGCCCACTTCATTGCACGAGTAGAACCACACAGGTCGCTACCCTCAATTCCATTTCATGACATCATCGCATTATTCCAAAATGCATTCCATAATTGTTTAGTCAGTATTGATTTGCTAAATGAAAGTCATTCCACGCATACAAGCAGGCTAAGCGACTAATCACGGTCTAGCCTCCCGTGTTGGCATTAATATAGCAACCAACATAATTTAGCATTCTAGGGTGACAAGGTGTTTAGGACATACAATAATACTAACAAGGTGGCATAAGCAAGATAGGTATTTTAACTACTTTTCCCACATGAGCAATATCATTTTTAATTAACATAGCATGCATAACTTGAATCGAGATATATTTGAAAATCTAGGGGCAATATGGTCAAAGCATGACTTGCCTTCGAAAAGCAGTTGGTTCTGGTCCGAGATCTGCGACAGGTCTTCGAATTCCCTCTCGGCGACTTCCGGCAACTCGGAGTCTATTCGGAACGAACGTGCACACAATAAATATACTAAAACAGATAGTAAGATCATCACCAAAAATAAAATAAAAATCACCATTAAATAGTTTACATTTTTACAAATTTTTGGGCACTGGAATCACCCAAATCCGAGTTAAAATGCAAAAGTTATAGCATTTACATATTTGCTGAAATTCAAATAAAGAATAATCGAATTATCCTATTTATTTTTATTCTGAAAATCCGGTTAATTCCCACTCGGCGACACGTGTCAGCACCAGAGTGAGCCACGTCACTCTCGGCCACTGACAAGTGGGCCCGGATGACGTCAGGCTGACGTCAGCACTCCCGGGGGTCAACACACTGACAAGTGGGCCCCGGAGAACAGTGCTTGGACCAACCAGAAGCTGACACGCGGCGAGCCAGCATCAAACCACGCAGACACATAATCTCCCGGCCGTTGGATTCAAATCCAACGGTCGGTCGCTACCCGAGCGTTGCACTGCTACCAGGCCTGCGTGGCGCAATGGCGATGGTCGGATTGAAGATCTACGGCTGCGGTTACCCGCACGGTTTACTATTCCCATCCCTAACGTGGACCAGAGCGGTTGGATAAGAATCCCACGGTCAGTATTCGCCGAGGCTATTGAACCTAGCGCTACAGGGGAAGGGACGTGGCATTACCTGAGCCGAGCGATGGAGATCCAACGGCGCAAAGTACCCGAGCGGTTTACTATTCCCAAGCCTACGTGGCTTAATCCAAGTCGCCTGATTGAGATCTAACGGTCATTATCAAGGAACATTTACACGGCTACGCGGCACTACGGCGGCGGTCAGATTAGGATCCTACGGCCTAGATCTATCCAACTTAAACGAGCTCAGTTCTACGGTTAGAGGAGACGTGGCAATACCTCAGACGTCCGATGCAGATCTGACGGCTGTGGTTGCTCGCGAGGCGTCGAAGAAGAACGGTGGCGCTGGTCGCCGGACTTGGAGAAGACGACGCAGGCGCTGGCGATTCCGAGCCTCTCCGGCGTGAAGAAGTGACCCACCCGAAGCGCCTTGACTCGGTGGACTCGGTGAGGGCCTCAGCTGCGGCGGAGAGCGGCGGACGGCGGTGAAACGCGAAGAAAACCGAGGCGGAGGAGAGTAGCTACTACGGCGAGCTCTAGCGCACGCTATGGGGGATGGCAGAGCACGAGAGAAGTGGCAAAAGGAGCGGAGTGGAGTGCTGATCACGGAGGTCTATTTCACCCGCTCGGACCCGCCTCGAGTCGCGCGCAAGATCTCTGACATAATCCACAGCAGCCAACGGCGGGCGGCGGTGCACAGTGCTCCCTCCCGATACTGTTCGGTCCCATCGCATCACATGATCGCAAATCAATGGCGGCGATTGAAAATCGGTTTGGCGAAACGGTATTCGAGCGCATCCGTCCGATCAAGATCCGACGGTCAAGGATGGACGGCGTTAGGGTTTTCTGGCGCGGCACAGTGTTGGGCTCGGCCCGACACTGTAGCAAGACTATTTTCCAGATTTTGCCAATAAAAATAATTGCAGAAATTCAAAGTAATTAATTAGGGCACTAAAAATACCCGAAAAATTCTAGAAAAATTCCAGAAAATATTTTAGAGCATTTTGAGCCTAAATAAAATATTGGTTTTATTTTTTGATAAATACCTTTTCTGATATTAATTAATCAAGAGAAGGATATTTCAAATTAATTTTAATTAAATCCAATAAATCCCCAAAAATTCAGATAAATTCAATTAAATGCAAATAAAGGTTGATTAAGTCACAAAACTTTTGAAAACTCCAAAAATTAAATTTGGGCAAATTTCGGGACGTTACACTTGGGTGATGCATTTGGTATTTTCATTTCATATGCATTGCATGCATCTCATTTTATGCATTGTGATCGTGTAGAGAACGAGCACGCGGAGGTTGACGCGGCAGTGACCGAGGGGGTTACCGGAGAGCCGTTTGTTTCTGGAAATCCAGCAGAAACTCAAGGCAAGCACCTAAGCATTTTCAACCTTATATAATTGTATTTTGGCGAATAAATTGCTTATTGGATGATTATGTCTTGCATTAGGAATTGAAATGTGGGATAGGGTTAGAACCTATTTGTTGCACATACACTCATTGATAATTGTTGAATGCCTTCCTTAGAACTAGTATATGGGTATTTATATTGTGTCCATGCTTAGTTTGCTTAGATGTCGGGTATGGTCCAAGTGGTGGAAGGTTCCATCACTTGAGTTTAATTACTTCACACTATTGGGTTGCAATAGTTAGGATTATGCTTTGAAATGAAAAATTGAGACCGGGCGAGAGGGTTGGATCATTTGAGTGTGGAGACTCAAATGTTGTAGTCTCGCCTGTGTTGGTTAAGGACTGATCTGTTGTTTGCCATGTTGATCGAGCACATCTTGTTGATCGCATGCCCGATATAATGGTACGGTAAGCCACCCTTTCATGGCATACTACTCTATGGGTCATGCCCTCATGCGATTGGACGTGGTTGAGGGCGAGGCCTAGGCCGACTCTCGAGGGCTAAGTGAGGCTTGAGCCGCTCGAGGGAGGTTGCTAGGTGCTCGGGCCGCATGAGGATGGTTCAACGAGTAGATATGGATGGGAGGAGGGTTGAAATGAGGTTCCTTGTGGCACATGTCGTGCGATTGATGATCTCCTGCAGGGTGAATAAGCGATTCGAATTGCCGCGCTCTCGGATATGAGCACGCTTGTATCATCCGACACTTCAACATAGTAATAACTTAAATTGAAACTAGTTGGTATACTTGATGTTGACACTTGTTTATGATATTACTTGCTCTCTTTAATGTTTAATTTCAGATTTCACTCTAGCAATAGGTGCTGTCCATAAATGCTATAAACTTGAAATTTGTGTAGCTGAATACGATTATGCAACAAAGTAAGCTTTTCCGCACTTTTACCTTAAGCTTATACCTTGCTACATCCAAATGCATATTCTTTCGAGTCGGTCATATATGGACCACGGGTAAGTCTTGCGAGTACCTTCTGTACTCATGCTTCTGCTTTGTGGTTTTCAGGTGAGGACCCCGACGGGTGTGAATTCTGTCCGTCTTCGCTTCTCGGTGGTCAAGGGGGCACCGAGTAAAAGCTAGCTCAACGATAACGCCTCTGGAAGTGTTCAAGGGCAGAACACTTCCGGAGATGTCTTACTTTTGGTTTAATTTGGTGGTTGTGCGTTCATTTTGTTGTATAGTTAGCTTTCAAACTTGTTATGGTTATGTTTAATCACTTGGCTATTTTCGTTGTTGAACTTTAATGTATCGCCATGTTTAACTCATGTCTGGGTTGTTGCTTATATGCATGTCTGTTTTTATTGTGGTTGTAGTTGTGATATATTTGTTTAGTTAATTGTTTCTTCTGTCTGCTGAGTGGATGTTCGTACTTCTAGGGGCGTCATGCCAAAATTTTGTAGATTTCCTGAGTCTAGGCTAGATCTTGCGTTTTGTCCTTTTTGTGAGTCTTAGTCTGCTGTTGTTCGTTCTTGCCTCGCGTGGTTGCCTGGTTTGTCTTTGTGCTTTGGTTTTTTTTGTCGTTGTGGTGCTTCCGCGTTGCGTGTCGGTAGTAAAGTTTTGGGTTCGTTACCCTCTTTATGCGAATTGAATTGATATGGCAATGGAAACCGGTATGCGGAGCGATCCTGGGCGAGCTTCGGGTCGCATACCAGGGGAATACCGGGATTATTATCGAGTTATTCGGATGGGATACTTGTTGTCCTAATTGGGCTTGGGTGTTAGCACTGTGAACACCTCCGGTGATCCGTTGCTAGCCTCCAAATCCGATGAGGGCGACTGGTCATTCAAATAACCCGAGGACGGTCTGGGCGGCTCCTCACACCTAACAGAGTACACAAATCTGCTCGAAAATCAGAACAGGGTTCCCTCCAACAATAACTAGTTCCCTCCAAAAAAATTTCACATCTAGCAACCCTAGAACACTCAAACAACCAGGAAATCCCTATGAACACAGCAAGAACAGGCTCAAGCTTCACCTTTACTTACCCACCCATGGAGGAGGAAGAAGGGGAGAGCAGCACCAAAGGGAGGGAGGCGCCAAGGAGGAACTTGCTGAGGGGGAGACGCCATGGAGGAGCTTGGCTAGGGGAGGCGCCAGGAGGGGCTCGGCCAGGGGAGGGCACCAGGAGGAAGCTCAGCCAGGGGAGGGCGCTAGGAGGAAGCAGCTGCGGGAGGCGCAGCCGGGGAGCTCGGCGGGAGGCGCCAGGAGGAAGCGATCGCCCGGAGGGCGCAGCCAAGGAGAGGAGGCGCCTGACACAGGGCTGCGATTGGCGAGGAGGAAGCTAGGAGCGGCTGGGAGTGGGGAGGAAGAAAAATATCTTGGCTGGCTCCCTTGGATGATGGGCTTTTAGGGTTAGGGGAAAAAGTATAAACTACACCACCTTTAGAGACCACAAAAAAAACAACCAACAAACTCCAAAAACTGACATTTCAACTCACGGCGAAAAGAAAGTCCTTTGAGTAAAACTTGCCGTAGAAAAAAATTACGGCTCGGAGGAAATTCCTTTTCCGATATGCATTCGGCAACTCAAAACTTTTCGAGAAGAATCTTAAAACTGAGAGACGACAAAAAACAAATCCGGCCAAAAACCCAGGTAAAACCATTTGCGGTATTACACTCTTCCCCCCTTTAACAGAATTCGACCTCGAATTCTAAACACCACAAGAACACCAATAAAAACAACGGGAACCGACTGATAAAGCGAAAACATCCAAAAAGAACTAGGTTGTGAACACTCCAAAACTCGAGTCACCTCTCCTTTCCACTTGAGAATTCACATCTCCCACACGCCGACGCTATTAGACCCGAGCAGACAGCCAAAATTCCCAAATCATACCACCGACGCTCGACTCATGATAATATGATTAACACAAGCCACAACACTCTATTAAGCACATCACTGAATTCTATTCGTTTGAACAGTTGGGGTTCTAAACTCAAATCTCCTAAGAACCAAGAAAACCCTGATTCACAACTCTCCTCAATGATTAGCCCTTCTAACCAAAAAGCCACACATAAATTCTTTATTCCAACAAGCTTCTAACCAAGCAACACCGGAATACTCTTGGACTCAAAACACAACCTTTACCTTTTCAACAGTTGCCCCTTGGAAACAAAAGAGACAATGTCACTCCTTACTATTGAAACGAATCGCCCATCACGGCACAAATCCCATTTCCATCACATTACAAAAATCATACTCTACCTTCTTTCGTACCTTTCTCGCACAATGAGACAACCAATCAAAGAAACAATTCATAACTGAAACATTGGTTCCAACCTAGGAAACCAAGGTTTCTAACACCTTTAGACCAAGGCATTCACCGATCGATTCCAAACAGTCCACCAACAAAATAGTCACACACGACCAAGAGACAACAAAATCAATTGATCCTCCCACGAAGGATCTGGATCAAAACATGCCACACCCTTCAATACTCTTCACTCTGAATCCAATTATGGTCAACACCTAATCCACTTTAGACCCTCCATTAAAACCAATTCATACTTGGTTCTCTTTCTACGACGGTCTTGCCCAAAGAACGAAATCAATGAGCATACTCTCAAATTAAACTCAAGCAAGGAACCACAACTAAACATTTTCTTTTCTCACACTAGAAAGCAAAGAGAATCTCGATTCTCTTACAAAGCTAACCACTTTCCCCAATTGGAATCAATGCAATAAAAATGCACAACAAGAGATGACTCAACTGAGAAGAGGAACTTCATACAAACTTTCTTCAAAAACAGACACAAACTCGAAGAGAACTCCATTCCCTTAACAGCATAAACCACTTCCACACCTTGAGCCCTAAGGTGGAAAGCTTCATACCAAACAATCACTCGATTAAAAAAACAACACAACACACTAATCCCAAAACCAACATTTCGGGAATAGCAAAACGATCCTGAAATCCAACATTTTCCATTACATCTATTTATTTCCTTTAAATGGCAAGTCCAAAGACTATCATCACACTATTCCATAAGTATGAATTCTTTCTTCCTCAAAATCTTTCATCCACTAACTCCACCACTTGGCGAAACACAACTCATATGGCAATTTCAATTGCACACCAAACAAAATGCCTTAAACAAAAGGCAACCTTCCAAATAATTACACCGACAACCCAATTCCATAGGTAATTAAACCTAAGTTCATCTTACATCCCATTATCTCTAAAATTCTTGCACCTTTAGCAATAAATGTTTCAATGCTCACACTTAGCACCTTTGGGAAGCCCAACAAGGCATAGCAAGAATTTTATAACCACTCTTCCTTGAATCACTTTCTTCAGTAATTATCCTTTCGACTAATTACATCCGCGTTCGAGAATGTTATCACCAACATTAAACAAATTCTCCCCCACCAACTCATCAAAGAAAAATAGGTTGAACTTTTATCCCAAATTAACCTACCATCCAAAATTCCTATCCGTCAACCATATGACGAACACAAAGATCAATTATCTAAGTCTCCAATGATTTAGACAATTGAACACCATCAACTTCTTTAACAAGTTCCTCAACCAAACTGGTTATTACTCCCTTGACATAATCATTTAACCTTACGCAAACACCATTTCTAAATCTCCACTTATAACCGTGGGTCACCCTGACCCACAAAATACTTCTTGCCATATAACCAATTAGGGTCGGCCACCTCAACCCAACAACACAAACATTCTACTAATCCTCTACGGGAAGATCTTCAATCACCCACAACTTACTCTAACTATCGAATTTTTTTCCTTTCCAGAAAAGCCAACGAAAACTTCCAAAGAAGCTCGACTCTCAAAAGACTTAGAAAATGACAGGGCTCAAGCCTTGCCATTCAACAGATCTTCAAACCAATCATCACACTCCAAAATTCCACGAAGGAAAGGAGTTACACAAATCAATTCACGGAAAGGAAAAACGAATCGATCGAATAACACTTTTTTCCTTTAAAGCTCCAAATCCAAAACTTCAACTCGGAGAACGATAACACGATGAAATCCATGACTTTCCCCGCCATCAACCAATCGGGCGCAACACCGCACCCGTCTTCTTTGACTTAAACCCAAAAAGACCAAATAAGTCAAAGCCCGGAAAACTTACTCCATCCAACCTCCCATCTACAACAGAAGTACAACTACTCCTTTTAACCTGGGAGAACGTCCAACACAAAAAGGGAATCCATAACCTTCTCCGCAAAGCAACCAAAAGGGAAACAACAGGATTCTCTTTTCTTTAACTTAAATCCAAGAAGACCAAAGAAGATTACACCCAAATAACGTACTCTATCAACCCTCCGATCTACAACAAAATAACAAGAACTCTTCTCACCCGAGGTTATGAATCCTCCGGTGCTGGCTCTCAACTGCCACACCGACCAACACAACTACACGATAGGGCCAACATACCATCGGCACAAAGAGTTCCACCGGACCCCACAAAACAAATCACTACTTCAAAATCATAGCCATCAATAATACCATAGCCTTATCAAGACTAACATATAGCATAGCATCATGTATCAACATAGCATCAATAACAAAATAAGCATTGTAGCACAACGCAACGATAACCCATCCCTTTCCTACTGTGCATCAAAGTGTGTCAAGTTTTTTTTTATTTAACCATCCTACATCAAATTTTAAGGTTATTGCCCTAGGGCCATATTTTAAAAGTTCAACCTAGACCATATTTCTACCTTCACACAGCAACATTTTAATTCATTCTAGAATTACTCACTACATTCAGACACCACGGACCTGAAGCCCGCTCTGATACCAACTGTAACACCCCGGCACTCGAATGCCCGGAATGCTACACTTCACACTACTGCTAACAAGACTTAAAGTATTTAAAACTTGATCTAAGAACAAATCAAGCACACATTGCAAACAACAATACAATCAAAGTCATAAGAAGCTAATACCTTCACTAATTTGACTGCAACCAAGCACTAACTTCTAAAACCGGCTTAAAACTAAGTCACCGAAATTTACAAAATTTCGGCATGACCTCTCTAGAACAGAGGACATCCACTCAGTAGACAAAAGAACTAAAGCAGTTATATGATTTATCAATCAATCAAAATAGAACGAAACATTCTAGCAGGTCCTTAGATAGTCAATCACACATCCATTAGAAATTAATAAACTTCACCACGACAACAACACATTACAACCGAATTAATTACATCCAGAGTTAATGAATTGGTTAAATGAATGGTTGGAGACCAAAGTCGTGCACATGATACTACTCCCAAACCCGACGAGCCAGCTGCAAAGTACCTAAGACAAGAAACAAGCAAGCATGAGTCCAAGACACAGCAAAGTGCAACAAGAAGGAAAAGTAATGAATTAGACTAAAATACATCTACTTCAAGACATAAAGTAACAGTTCCTTTAATTGACATTCGTAAATAAATGAAAGCAGTTGAATTCATAAAAGATCCAAAACATAAGAGCACGATTACTACATCATTTACCATAACCATTACTTAACTGAAAACATCCAGTAACAGAAGCAGTAATTGACTCCACTTACCGCAACCAACTCGAAAATGTAACAAAACTTACCTAAGCCTCAACCATCATTTCTGGATGAGCCCACGACTCAATCCTCAACCTGTTCTTTCCATTCTCATCCATTAACATGTATCAATTGCAACACACAATGCAATGAAATGCTTTATGCTTTCATGCTCAACATGCAACCTTTTTGCCTATACCGGTATAGCTGAGTGCACCCCGTCGAGTGCACCTCTCATTCCCAACCATCCGTGGCGGGGCCTACTCTTACTGACTCGCTCCCATCCGTGGATGGGACTACGAGGTAGGACTTTTGTACTCACTATGTGTGAGTACAGAGGCCCACATCAACATGGGACGCCTCTTCTGTAATGAATGCACATATGCAAATGATTCTTATAAATAATTCATACACGGTATCGAAATCATTTGCTCTGCACTATGACCAAAAACATAAGCATAAGTACAACACGGTTCCAGTCTCATCATTAGTAGTGGGGAACACCCCAAAACCAATTATTACTAACATATCATCGCAAATGGTTACTTTCATAGCCACAATATGTATTCTCATGAAATGAACAATCCTAATATTTCTCATAGACACAAATCTTCATTTCCATAAGCATAATATGGACACTCTTCTAGATATTACTCATACACACAATATAGAATTTTCATGCTTAGAATATATGCAATGAACTCAACCTATTAACATTCGAATGGATGCGCCTGCACCCCTTCCCTCAACATTTTGTTATAAGAGATTTCATTCTTTGATCCATTCTTTAGCTATACTCATAACACGATTATCATTTGCGTTTGCATGAGCATTAACCTATTTCTTAATGTAAACCGTAGCATACACATACACATACGACAAGCAAGCATTCATCTCATTTCCCCTAATAGCAATATAAGGGTTGCACTTGCCTTTACCGACGCGTGAGGCAACTCAGGGTTGAGGTCACCCCTGAAGACACTCTCCCTGAAAAACAATGTTGCGCACAAGAAACAATCAAACACCGACTCAGAACAATATTACTTAACTCACTACCAAAACCCGAAAAATATAAATATGTCCAACCGGGACAGCAGCGATCCAACGAGCAAAACTTTTGATTTGCTTAACCAAATAGAGTGAACTCAACTCCTAATCAACCATAAGAGGATGACCTACAGCTATCACAAAGCCAATCATGCGGGGGATACCATGAGGACCCCCAAATCGAACACTAAACCCCAACCAAAAGGTGGAGCACGCTGCAGATTTCCAAATTCAGCACCGAGAATTCTAAATAGCGTAACTTTTGATTGGCTCAACGGATTTTCATGTTCTTATACTCGAAACGACCGCAAGGGAATAAACTACAATAATAACTTAGCCATTCCATGGCCAATGCACCAGCTGTTCCCAGATCGATGATTAACAGAGGGTACCGACTACTCGGCTCATTCTAGACAGCCCTGAGTAAAACAGTCATAACTTTTAGACAGATGAACGAAACTTAGTGATTTTGATCTCTATTGAAAGGTAATTCGATTATCTACAACTTTTGCAATAACCAGACCCCCAGGAAATGCTTGCAGAATTTCCAATTTCGCGACCTAACAGAGCACACAAATCTGCTCGAAAATCAGAACAGGGTTCCCTCCAACAATAGCTAGTTCCCTCCAAAAAATTTCACATCTAGCAACCCTAGAACACTCAAACAACCAGGAAATCCCCATGAACACAGCAAGAACAGGCTCAAGCTTCACCTTTACTTACCCACCCATGGAGGAGGAAGAAGGGGAGAGCAGCACCAAAGGGAGGGAGGCGCCAAGGAGGAACTTGCTGAGGGGAAGACGCCATGGAGGAGATTGGCTAGGGGAGGCGCCAGGAGGGGCTCGGCCAGGGGAGGGTACCAGGAGGAAGCTCGGCCAGGGGAGGGCGCCAGGAGGAAGCAGTCGCCAGGGGAGGGCGCAGCCAAGGGAGAGGAGGCGCCGGCACTGGGCTGCAATCGGCAGGAGGAAGCCAGGAGCGGCTGGGAGTGGGGGAGGAAGAAAAATATCTTTGCTGGCTCCCTTGGATGATGGACTTTTAGGGTTAGGGGAAAAAGTATAAACTACACCACCTTTAGAGACCACAAAAAAAACAACCAACAAACTCCAAAAACTGACATTTCAACTCATGGCGAAAAGAAAGTAGTCCTTTGAGTAAAACTTGCCGCAGAAAAAAATTATGGCTCGGAGGAAATTCCTTTTCCGATATGCATTCGGCAACTCAAAACTTTTCGAGAAGAATCTTAAAACTGAGAGACGACAAAAAACAAATCCGGCCAAAAACCCAGGTAAAACCATTTGCGGTATTACACCATGTCTCCAGAAGCAATTTTAAAAGATGAATTAGAGAGAGCTAATAGAGAAAAGGAGAGTAGCAAAAGTAAAAATCAGATTGTAACTAAACAACCTGTGCAACATAAGAAGGAATAATCTAGTGCTATTAAAGGTGAAATTAATTTGAAATGATTTATTTTGCATGCTACTAAATCTTATTTTAATGACTTGGATGTGGATAATTCTGTTTGCTATGCTTTATCTTGCAAAGTTGCTTTGTTTTCACTTCAGGATTTGCCTGTATCTTTGCCTCCTACTATTAATAACCTTTTGCACGACTTTGCAGATTATTTTCATCTAAAATATCCCCGAGGCTGCCACCTATTAGAGGAATTGAGCACCAAACTAACTTGATCTCAGGAGATTCTTTGCTAAACCGTGTGCCATACAGGACTAATCTGGAGGAGACTAAGGAAATTTAGTGTCAAGTGCAAGGCTTGCTTGACAAAGGGTATGTACATAAAAGACTTAGTCGCTAAGCTATTCCTAGGATTTTTGTTCCTAAGAAAGATATCATGGCATATGTTTGTTGATTGTAGAGCTATTAACAATATCACTGCTAGATATCATCATCTTATTCCTAGGTTAGATGATATGCTTAATGAATTGAGTGGCTCCACTGTTTTCTCTAAGGTAGACTAGTTTAGCGGTTACCATCAGATTAGAATGACACTTGGAGATGAATGAAAAAACTGCGTTTAAAACTAAGTTTGAGTTATTTAAGTGGTTAGTGATGCTTTAGGTCTAACTAATGCACCTAGCACTTTTATGAGATTAATAAAGTAAGTTTTATGTGATTTCATTGGTAAATTTGTGGTGGTTTACTTGATGATATATTAATTTACAACAAATCACTTTATAAACATCTTGAACACTTACATGCTGTTTTATTACTTTGGGAGATGCAAAATTATTTGGTAATTTCGAAAAGTGTACCTTTTGCACCGATCAAGTTTATTTTCTTGGCTATATTGTTACTCCATAGGGAATTGAGCTAGATGAAGTCAATATTGAACCTATAAAGAGTTGGCCAACAACACAAACGGTCACATAAGTGCAAAGCTTTCATGGACTCATTGGATTCTATCGTCGATTGTGAAGGATTTCAACACCATCGCCGCACCACTTGATGAATTGACCAAGAAAGGTGTTCCCTTTAAATGGGGACAAATGCAAAGAGAAACTTTCAACCTTTGCAAAGAAAAGCTGACAAATGCACTATTACTCCAACTTCCTGATTTCAGTAATACTTTTGTACTTGAATGTGATGCTAGTGGAATTAGAATTGATGGTGTATTACATCAAGAAGGTAAACTTGTTGCTTACTTTAGTGGGAAATTGAATGGACATAGTCTGAATTATTCAACTTATGTTAAAGAATTATATGCTCTTGTGCACGTGCTTGAAACTTAGCAACATTATTTATGGCCTAAAGAATTTGTTATTCCTTCTTATCATGCATCATTGAAATATATTAGAAGTCAAGCTAAACTGAACTGTAGATATGCTCATTCGGTTAAACCATTGAGTCTTTTCCTTATATCATAAAACACAAGAAAAGGAAGGACAATGTGATTGCTGATACTTTCTCTATATATAAAAATAGATACCAAATTATTAAGCTTGCTGTCTAGTAACACAACATAATAGTCTTCGAGGCTAGAAACGAGGAGTTGAATGAATTAATTTGAATTTTTGACCAACTATAAAATTGTAGGCAGTCATGTGTAGTCTTCAGAACATATATGATTTTCTATGTTTGGGCTCCTGAGCAAGGAGTTATAGAAATCCGACCGTCGAGATAGTAAAGTGAAAGGTGTTCGATGGGAGGGAAAATTGGGTCCAGACTTGTGTGTAGGAGTGATATTATTATGGTTGATGTTATGTGTTGTTGTTGCATGTCATTGAGTGTGTATTATCTTATGTAAGAGGTGTGACTTCGTATTTGGCATCAACCACTCATCACTCTATCTCACGTGGTTAAAAAGGCAAGTGCATGGTAGAATGGTAGACAGTGATTTATTCTTGCTCTTGGTTTGCTAAATTTACTCACCTACATGTTTCTTGTTCAACATAATTTGATATATATGACGATAATGAGGACATGATGTGGATGGTCATTTGGTAATGTTGGCATATGTAAATGATTATTGGAAAGTATTGTATTACTTGCATTCATATCATGAAAAGTGTATATGAGTCAGGTCGATGAGTAACTCATATAACTATTCTAGAGTGCATGAGCCAGATCGGTGAGAAAGTTATATGACTAGTCTGGAGTGCTCTTGAGAAAGACCTACATGGGTAGGCACATCCACAGGATGGAGGTAGAGGGTGTACATCGACGAGTATTCCCTCAGCTATACTGGTATAAGCTTAAAAGGTGCATATGGGCATGAGCATTTGCATTGCATTCATGAAAAGAAAATAGAAATAATGAGATGCATGGATAATGACATATTTAACAAACAAAAGAGGATGATGAGATATGTGAAGGGTGACATAATTATGTTTACTCTTATGGTTACATTAATGTCTATCCTTTTATTGTGTATTTGCTGAGTCCTGAGTCGTGGACTCACCCTGGATTATTTAATGCTTTAGGTGAATCTTGAAGGTGACATGCATAGGATGGGACTAGCTCCATCACCTCACTTGTCACATCATCATCCACAAAAGTGTCTAGTCAAATTAGTTGTTGAACTTTCACACTGCATTAATAGTCTTATGGACTTAGTTTGATTAATGTTAAATGAGAACTTAGTTGATTAATTATTGTCTTCAATCCTTGTTCTTCATCACCACCGAAAGGTAAAAATTGCTCTCGGATGCGTGTGATCCGAGTACATCCAAGTAGGAAGACTTGGGCACTCCTAAGTGCGTGGAATTGGGTGTTCTTGGGCATGTGGTTTCAAGATTATTATTGTTAATGTTCTTGTTCAAGTTATTATACAAGTTCTTGATAATTTTGTTCAATATTGTTAGTATTTTTTTAAGCTTGCTGTAATTGTTATTAGAATCATAGTAAAAACAATGAAAATATAGGTTATGGTAATATCTTGAGCGCTTGGAGTGCTAGGGTGTTGCAGCAATGGACTGTTCTTTGACTTCATTAATGTTGGCTCGAATCATCGTCTTCTCCATTTCTTTGTAATATTCATCAATTGATTTTATACCTTATGTCATATTCTAAAGCTTATCGAACAAGTGCCACTTGTAGTGCTTTAGAACGAAACATGTTTGCATCTCGTAATTCATGCCTTCCCATGTGGACACGAGACATTCATTTGCCCGTGCCCTCCTCATTTTGGACCTGTTCCCACCATTGAAGAGCATAGTCATCGAAATCGAGGGACACCATATGCAGCTCCTTCTCCTCTGAGTAATTGTGCATGTGAACATCTTGTCTACATTAAGTTCCCAAACAAGATACTCCTCCGGGTTCAACCTACCTGTGAACTTAGGCATGGTAAATTTAAACTTACCAAACTTCTCCTCAAGGTTGTCGTTCCTGTCATGACGTCGGTAGTCATCATTGCAGTCGCAACATTGGTAGTCATCGTTGCGATGCAAGTTGTAGTCATTGTTGGAGTAGTAATCTCATACTCAACAACGTAGTCTCTCAGGGAGCCTCTTCCATGGCCTCCTCCTCTTTAGCCACAACCATGGTTGTGATCATGGTTTAGGACAACACCTTGCCCTAGGTTGGAAAATCATTGTTCCTTCACAACCATACGATAACGTGCTTGGGCAGCACGCTCATGTGCCTCGGTAGCTACACGATCATGCTCGACTTGATCTAATCATTGAACTCTCTCCTCATCGATCTCATCGGTCTTAGGGCCATACTAGGTAGGATTGCGCGCTACGCTGTGCCGTAACTTTGATGGAGTGCTGTACATGTTTGAGGGAAAAAGAAGTATTGTACCATGTATATTAATCAAGACCAAAAAGGTTTCTTGTAAAGTGTACATGTAGACAATCTATTCCATGATGGGTGAGTATTTGGTATCAAAACTAATCCTATGTCCAAGTTATCCATTTTGATATTGGTCAGCAGGTATTCACTGCAAAGATCAATATAGTATATAATTAATTAAAGCTTCTGATGTTATTTATTTCATATGAACAAAGAAAAGTTTACAGTTCACATTACACATTGTAAAAGAAGCAACAAAAGCAAAAAAAAACCCTATTAGGAAGTGCATCACATACCTTACCATTTTAAGTAAGAGTTTGTTCATCAAACAGGCATGGCAACAGTGATATTTCTAACACCAAAATTTTGATACCTTTTTACTGAAGTTATGTTCTATGAACTATGATGAGGAAACAATGTATGGTGTTGAACCCCATTAGTTTCTCTAGCCTCTAATATATGCGCACGTAGCCCATACATGCACGCTACTATAAGCAAAACGACAAAATCTTGTTCCTGAGAAAATAGAAGCAATTGGACTAAACATGTCCACCACTGCAGGAACTGAAGAATAGGAGATCTAGAGAAAAAAATACCCTAAAAAGTCCAGGAGGTTCCTGTTGAAAGTCCGAAATTAATCAACGATGAAAAGTCCAGTAACCCCTTCATGTCATCCATCTAAAAAGGAAAACAGAGGTAACTCAGCTTCTTAACAAATCAGGACTAAAGTAGGTGATCAAGCAATGGAGTAAAAGAGAATTGCAGCATTGTTCTGAGTTTTGCTATATATGTACCCAGCTGAGAGAAGCAACACTCTCCGTTTGGCTATCCCAACTGATATGCGTGACGTGCTTCACGTCTGATGGATGACCAGTCTCCATCAGATGCTCCTTAACCACTGCAAGCGTGCTGTGCAGAAGGAAGAATAAGCTAGAGCAACGGGCAGCTGAACATAACAAAGATCAGAGAGATAACCTTGAAGCTTTTGAAGACCCCTTTCATCTTGTATACCATTAGTAGATGCTGTACACAACACAAGCCCTCTGGAAACGAAAACACAAGAAGCAAATGTTACCAATGAATTCCAGCCTGAAAGCTACCTACATTGTTGAATGAATATGCACCAACCATATGTCATGATTCGACGTGCGTATACAACAAAAAACAAGTGGTCGATGGGTAAATCGATAATGCGCATACCCCAAGATAGAAGATGTTGTTACCCTTTTTGGTTGTTCAATGGAAAGGTTAGAACTTAGGAGTAAGAAACATTTTCATTACCTTCCATCCTTTACCTCTAGTATGGCATTAGCATCCACATGAAGACTGTATTTGTTAGGGCTTATAAAATTGGCAGCACATTTCAGGGGGAAAAAGCTGGACATAGGAATGAAATAAAGAAACGAGTTGTTTATATCATTATGTTAGTGCATACACTAAAATAATGACAATATTAGTTTTTTCTTAAACGTTAAAAGAAACCAAATTGATCAGAATGGATTTTGTACTGTCTTGTCGCTAGACACTCATACCTTGAGTTGGCAGAAAATATTGGTAATAACTACATGCTGCTCTGCTCTTGTTGGCAAAACGCGAAGCGATAAACAGTATGTAAAAAATATTCAGAAACAATCTAAATGTACAGATGCATTGTTCTGGAGTTCTAGGCCACTAATTCTTGCCTCAGATATGTGTTTGTTGTCTCACGAACCTGCCTAAGAATATCAAGAACTGCATTATATTATGTGAGATGCAGCCACGTTGAGGAACATGTCTAAGAATCAGTCAAAGAATCATATTTTTGGATGCTCCCAAATCTAAAGAACTGATGAAACATTTTTCTGAGATTGGCTTCTAGACTAATTAATTGAGTATGCGATTGGTTGTTTACATTGTTAGACAGTTTTAGATCGAACACGGGGAATGTTGAGCTAGATTAGGTCTGTGTTAGTTTTAGATTGCACAAAGCAAGCTGAGATCCTGTAATAGCTGCCACGCTTGCTTAGCTAGCATTGCTATGCTGAAAATTGTGAAGATCCCTAAACCCCAGATCCCTTGTCCTCTTTGGGCTTAATAAGTTTCCCAACGTAATAATTATTTCTCCTTTTTTGGCTCAAGATCTAGCTAGAGCATGGCTTCATAGAGGAGACTGCATTTTTCTGGCTCAAGATAGTTAGCTTCCTTATAACTTAAAAGATCATGTAAAGAAAGTTAAAAAGGGTAGAATTTCCTTCTTTAGGTGTTCGCAATTTTGTTGGTTTAGACCAATCTGCTTGCTAAGAGTAGCTAGTCTATAACATAGATGAGAAAACTCTAGTGGAAGCATTGTATTTTTGTAAAAAAAACTTACAATGCTATTTTATTTATGCTCGTTTAATTTTTGTGTAGCACATAGCGATTTATGGAACATAATGAAGTGGGATCCTTACATGTGAGAAAGTAAAATGATTAACTCGATAATAAAGTATATTGAAGAAATTACCTATCTATGTTCTCACCAAGCCATAAACCACGTCTGTCAAATAACGACAATAATCACGCGATCTAGCTATGATGGAAAACAGAACAAGAAGGTTGCAGGAGTGAGGAGAGTGTTCAGCTCAATATAATCGTCACTACTGCAAGTTTAGAGTATCTGGGTTGGAAAGTGTGGTTAGTAATATCCACATTGTTAGCACAAAAGCCATCAACATTTGACACACCTTGGTTAGTAATATTCAGGAAGTTCTGACATTTCACTGTAGAGATCACAAGCTTGAGCCTCAACTTCAGATATTTGTGTGAGACCAAAATGCTGCAAAAAAACGCGGAAGATAATTAGCCCAGAGAAGAGCTTATCAAGTAAGAATTTTTTGTGTAGAAGCATAAAAAATAAGTGATACAGAGGAAACTAAGAAACAAACAATATGTAACTACCTCTCCAACAGGACTATCAAGATGAGGAGAATCATTCAGAGACAGTTCCTTTAACAGAATTCCATCAATTTTAGGAGGATTGCATACATTATTGACCTCGTTAGTACGGTTGTTCATAGAAACCACCCCATCTCTAAAAGAGTTAAAAGACTGCTGAGAAGGCAGTTCCTGGAGAGCACAATCAACAGTAACAGTTCAAAACAGATATATCTGTTACAGTAAAAGGTAAGACAGATGACAATGCAACTCTCTTTAAATGGTGCATATGCATTTCCCAAAATTACATCGGTAAAATATATATATTTACTTAAAAAGACAGGCATAGCTCTCAAGAGGAATATATAATCAAATAGTTATGAAAAGCAGTCAAAACTAAAAACCACAATCTGAAAGCATATTTGGATATGGGAATGGTATACCTTTGCAGTTCAATAGATAAAATAGAGTATTGCGTTGATCACAACCGAATGCCTCAGATAATGTGATCCAACTTGTTCACCTTACATGTGTGCCAAGCGAAAATGGGATGTACCTTAGCATCTAAAAGGTTTTCCAGTTCAGAGAGCTGACTCTCACAATCCACATCAGAAGACGCACTTGCATAGATGATCAAGAAAAATTAAAATCATCAGAGAAGATTTATGAAGTGAAGAGAGGAAATCAAATCTATGCTACAAAACAAGGGAAATGCTAGAAATATTGACAGTCTTGAAATCTACTATGCAAGTACAACCGTAGATTATGCCTTTGAAGTGCTCTTTTTCTGATTCCCGATTCTTCTTTTGGCCATGACAGGTTAGGCTTAGTACATCAATGGCATATCCATCTTTATCCAACCTCTGATCTCGTTTCATCCTTCGTAGACAGTGCCCGATGAGTATATTGTCAACTGTAATTTCTTGACTATTTCTTATAGCAGCATGCGTCTTGAGATGTACACAGTTGTTTGTACCTATGAAGAATACAAATAGAGAATAAGTAGTTAGTGTCAGGAGTGAGAATAGTACGGGGCGCTTTTGACAAATTTGGGTACTGAACCATGCTATTGCTCAAAAGGGAAATTTGGCCCAAAGTTATTACTATAGTAGGAAGGATATGTTTTTAGGTGTGTGTCTATTTCGATCAGTCACTACTATGTTTAGCATCATGAAAATTGGCTATACAGGAATCAGTAGGAGGCAGAGTAGCAATATAGAACAGGCCTTGTATCTTAAGCCGAAACAATTGAAAGATGCTGAATCGAGTTGTTTACGTAGTATGAATAACAGTAAGAAATATGTAGTGGTCCAAGCAGGGTGAGGACTTACACAGGCATAATGGCGTGATCCTCCGTTTTGACAGGTTGATTTTCGAACTCAGAGGAATTTGGTTGCCCTATCTCGTGTGCGCTTTGTTCAAGCTGTAGCTCTTGTTCTGGGCAAGTGCTCTCGATAGGTGTTTTTGTGTATTGTGGCAGTACAGATCGAGCAGATTCTGGGATAGTATTAAACCGTATGGTATCTAACGTAAGATCCTATGGAGTGAGAGGGACGTTATGACGACATATGTCGAGCAAAAAGTGCAAGGGCAGTGTACAGGTAAGTAAGGCCAAAAGAGTATATCACGGAAGGAAAATATACCTGCGACGTCTGATTTGAAGAGGAGACCACGGCTGATGACGATAGTATCGGCAGTGGCACGAGCTCAGGAAAAGTATTTTCCATTGCTTCGTTTGGAGATCAGCAAACTTGATAAATCATTGAGCTGGGCAACGATGTCAACAGCTACGTAGAAACAGACAGGGGACGATTGAGGAACTGTGCAAAGTTATACGGCATCGGTATAAGTAAATATAGTATGAACCATGAAAACAATGAAGAGGAGCCGTTCATGAACAAAGAGCATGCATGACAGGAGTATGAAGCTGTATCGAAATACGTTGAACTGTCGTAAGCAAATAGATATGAATCATGAAACCAGGGAGAAGACATAGATGAACGTATCACGAGATTACCTAAATTAAGCACAATCGCCAACGGTGCTCTCGGTATAAGCCTGAGAATAGCGTACGGTGCACCGACGACCTACAGGGAAGCAAGCGAAACAGCTGCTAATAAGTAGAACAAGAATTATATATACATCGGAGTAGGCGCATAGAGGAATGAATCAGTTCCGCCCTGCGGAAACAACCTTCTCTTTACTGATCTTTCTTGGACATACTCAGGAACGCTAGGCAGACTAAAAATAGTTTGTCAGCATTCCATTGTAAGTGGTGGCAAGCAAAATAACAATGTAAATACATATAAAAATGTAACCTTGCGCCACTTTCAGTAACAGGTTACTCGCTGGTAGCGGGCTGCAACGCACGTTTAACCCTAGAATCTGGCTCCACCAGTGCCTAGAGGTGGAGAACAAACATAATCAGACACTATCTGTTTTTGAGACACAAAATCTGAAACATATTTATACAGAGATCACGAAGCGAACCTCTAGTGATAGCGGTGTTCCTTCATGAATAACAGCGTGAGGCTGTTTACTTTCCTGTTGTCACAATAAGACAAACATTAGACCCCATATAAGCAAGCATAGGTGGGCTTACAGTGGATTTCTTTGGTAGCTGACTAAATATAAAGACCTATATGAAGGATAAGCTGCGTTTCTTTATTGTCATCAGTTTTTATATTTGCGAAAACTACTCAATTAATGTTTTAGATTGGAGGAATCAAACGATATCGAGCATTGGATGCATAAAGAGCTAAACATAACACCCACATATAGTATAGAACATCAGATTGGGGATCTCACTCCATAGGATCTTACGTTAGATACCATTTGTGAAACCCACAATCAAACGCTAAGATAAGATCAGGAGCCGCGCCAAACCAGAATGAAGCACGAAAGGGCTAATCGCCGAGAGGAAGCCCCAAGACCATAGGCCATGCGAAAAATTAGAGGCAACGAAAGGAGAAGCTCAATCGACGACGAACTACCAACATCAAAGGCGAAATCAGAACGAACGGGAAAAGGGGAAGAAACGACGGCACCTGGAACTTCAAGATGAAGTCTCGGGTTGGAAGCAACGACGGGGGCGGAGCAGGCAATGGGGAACTTCAAGCCAAAGCCACGGAGCACAGTACAAAGCTCTACAAACGTATAAACAATAAGACTTGATGTAGATGAAGAAGAAAGGGAAGGCTGGAAACGCTAACCAATCAGTGCGGTGGGCGCTCCAGGTCTTGCTGATCCTTCTCCGCCGGCTTGAATCGCACCACAACTCCTCTCCTCCGGCTTGAACCGCACCCCAACTCGTCCGGGCTATGCCCCTGTATGGATGACGAAGCAAACGGCACCGGAGCAGACCTTCGCCGCCTGCACAGAAAGACCGAGGAAGGAAATAATAGCGCAACGATGAAGAAGAGGAAAAGGGCTGAAATCTTGACCAAAATCGCAACTCGAGCTACCAAAAGACGGAGGGAGGGCGCGCCCGATGGAGCGAAGCTGCGAGCACGCCACGGAAGGCGAGGGCGATACACCGACGGAGCAGACGTAGCAGTGGGCGCTTCGCAAGAACCGGACGCACGATCGAGGCGGCAGAGGCAAGCGTCCCAAGACGACGGACGTATCTTGCGAAAAAAAACGCGGAGAGGAAAGTCACCAAACAATGCGGACGTCCGACACGCGCCGAGCAAAGAGCGATGGCGAGGGGAGGCACACACGGAGGACGTGGACGGCTGGATGAGAGCCGACGCAAGGATGAACGGCCTGCGAAATCCGGACGACGTGGCCGGCCGAATGAGCCCCAATCCCACCGGCTTTAATAGATTAGTTATGTATACACACCTGTAGTAGAAAGATTGACACCACACAATTGCCGAAGAATGTCTTGTACAAGGTCAGTTCGTGAAACTTTCATTTGTTGCCCAAGATCAATTTTGAAATCTGTCATGTTATCATCAACTCGTTGGATATTAGAACCCAACACATCAAGATCCTTTCGAAGTTCTCGCTATAGATGACGCTTCAGTGCATCAAACCTACTCTATGGCACTAGGGCATTAGGATCATCATCGTCATCCTTGTTCACGCTGTGATCTAACATGGTTAGCGATTACAAGAATACAAAATAATAGTTGTATCAAATAGGATGTGGAAACCACTCGATCACTCCCTCACTTAACAACCAGAGAACTTATCATCCCTTCAACTATTCACGGATCAGCACAATACCATGGGTCGGTAAGTTGTTTTAGAGAGTTAACCAATCGAATTTCGAACGGCAAGAGCTGAAACATTGTTGGCTAACATGTGGAGCTTGGAGGGTCAGTTCCTAATCAAAAGAAAACTTAGATATTGCAATGACAAGTAATAACCCAAAACAAGAATCACAATCAAGTTGCTAACATCAAATTAATTTTTCTTATAAAAAAAACAAAAAGGAAGCAACACACGCACTATGATATTGTGGCTAAATCCACCCAAAGAGTGAGCAAAACAATATGAATAAAGTTGTTGAATGCTCATTGGTGCAATAACCGGAAAGATGCTAGCTAAATTGCAAGAAGGAAAGGGCTATAGATTTGCACACGATGCAAAGCATCCGTACCACAAAATAGTTCTAACAAGTGTATGTGTGATGGTCTAGTGGCACTTTGAATATTTTTTGTATTGTTTTCTATACTTTTTTAGTTCTTTTCACTTTTGCTACCACTACCATCACACGAAATAACAATATATGAACTTTTGAATTAGCGCAAAAAGTACCGACAATAATTTCAATGAAATGATACATGTGCAAAGCCCTAATAATTGTTAATATCTAGTCTTAAGATTAAAATCAAAATATACGCAAAGATCATATTAAGCTCACAAAGGTATATGGTGCACACAACTTTAGATATAAGTGACAAACAAAGTGCACACAAAATAGCCATGTTTGGTATAACATTTTTTTAGTTTTCAATGATAAGCAACACAAAGGGAAAGAAAAAAAATTTGGCCAACGACTAAACTAAGTTCTAATTGAGTTAAAACATATCAAAGTGCACTGAATTTTCAATTGATAATCTTTGGTAATGAAACAAATATTTTTGTATGGCTATTTTCTAGAATAGGTTGAGATAAAATCTTTGCTACAGATAATCGATGCACCGTGGCAACCAAAGCACTGATACTAATACGTAGGGTTTGCCCGATCTTCATGGCTTGTTGTGGTTTGATAACTTGGCTAACAAAGTGAGGCCAACAATTCGGTCGAACGGAAAGCCTACTTCTCGCAAAATTCACTCATTATGGTTCCCTCGATCCTCTCCAAATGAAGTAAGGCCGACCAGCTGTGAACAACTGACTTTCACATCACAAAATTCACTTGGAAGAAATCATGATCCTCATCTACTCAACCACTGGGAAGTAGACGCAAAGAACGTGTACACCAGCGAGGGGTGCACAAGTACTATGGGGGTAAGCTCAGCTCCTCTATCATATTTGTTTGATTATCTGAATAATGTGGTCTAAGTCTTAAGCCATGGATTACATGGGTATATATGACCCATTGGATGTCCTCCCTATTGATTTGTTCAATAATCAAACTCTATTTCTAGTTTCCTAATTAGACATAACTAGAAAGGTAAAAACTAATATATAGATTAACTTCCGCCAGGTGTTTTAGAGATAGCGGATCAAGTATAAGAAATCTAAATTCAAGAGCATATCCATTGCAATGGGCTCAAAATGTCCTCTCAAACGATTATATATTTGTTTGATTTGGACTCCATATGAGAAGTTATGGCCCTTCCAGTGCACCATCCAAATATGTACTTTCGAAAGATGCACTTTCCAAATATACACTTTTCAAAGATGCACTTTACAAATTTTTATTTTCGAAATATGCACTTTCCAAAGATGCACTTTCCAAATATGCACCTTCCAAATATGAACTTTCCAAATTTAATGAAAATTCCTTTCTTGTGTTTGGGTTGCCAAATTGCTCTTGTCCAAGTGGTACACATCCTGATGCATCTCTCTGACCCCATGCGTCCCCTTGTGCTTGCACACTCGCCATCATTTCTGAATATAATCGAAGCTCTATCTTGGAGGTCAGCAAACTCATATTTCTCATCATGTCCTTTCCAATAGCTCAATATAGATCCCAAAACCTACAAGCCTAACACAAGTGTAGATTATCTTGTATAGCCTTTACCCTAGCTCTTGTTATAGTACCCACATATCGATCTTTAGCTTTTGCTTCATCACTTTGAGGAACTGGATCAGTAGTGCTTGATGGTGGGTCCTCATTAGTTTCCAATGTGTCCGGAATCACTCAAAACAAATTAAGGATGCAGAGAACTCACAACTCTGGCAGTGTTGCGGTTGCAATGTTGCGGTGTTGCGGTTGGGCGAACAAGCACTATGGCAGTGTTGCGGTTGCAATAGCAAAACTGAAATTATCATCAAGTTGGTCCCTTGCAAAAGGGATAATATGGGAATACTTATACTAGGAACAACCCTCCTAGTTGGGTGTTAACATAACTCAAAATGGGGTTAAATTTCATGGGTCAACAGGCCAAAGAGGGAGCAAAAATGTGAAACCTCGCTCAGAATTCAATGTTCTTTATAGCTTGTAATAGAAAGTCACATAACTTTTCACACAGGCCTCCAAATAGTGCACCGTTTATTGTGCTAGAAAGGCGACTTAATTTCCACCCTTGTCCCCCATGCATGCTAGAAGCATCCAAATTAATGTAGATTTCGGTGAGGAGCTGATGAACGAAAATGTAGAGCTACCTGCACAATGATTTATGACTTGGTCAACTTGCTTGTCTTCCTGGCTTCCAATTCTACCTCCTGCATGTCCCACATGTTCACCACTTGAGGTTGTGACATCAAGCAATGTTCCTTCTGCAAAACTTCATCTCCCTTGTCTTGTTCTTTGGACCTCAGCACAAATAGCAAACGACTTTTTTGGAAGCAGAAAATTCTCATCAAAGGAGATATTAAACTCAGCTAGAAGTGAAATCACCTGTTGTTTTAATTGTTTTGTGCATGCTCTTGTAATTGGACCAACTGACAAATCTAGAACTCGAGCACTTGCAGTTTGATCTTTGGGTTCTTGTATAGCATGTTGCATATCTGGAACAAAAGAAGATGAAGGAGAGCCATGGATGCCCACGTCACTAGACAAATTAGTAGGCTAGGTACTGCCCATACTTATGGTTGCACAATTGGTAGTTTAGAAAAGCGGCATATGATTCAACCCTTAATCGATTTGGGCGAGACAACCAACAAACCCAATCCTCACGCATTCTTGAACTGATCTCATACCATCCATTCGCCCAAGTCTCCAGCATTTTGTAATCCATTTTTCCATTTCTAGTGGTAACCCCTCTTATCACACCAATTATCAGACCAATTATCACACAATATCCCAGCTATTGGTTGGCATTGGTTCTGTCATATTCAAATTTACCACTATGAATTTCTAGGCATATAACCATTATTCATAAAAGATTAACCAAAGGTGGAATATTATGATAATTACCTTAGGTTACATGGAAAGAGTAATATCAATAATCAAAGGAATGAAAAGTATCAATTGCATGGTATAGCCAAACATCAACATTTGACATAAAATTTAATAATCAATAATAAGCATGCAATTAGTAACTGAAACAAAGTAATCACATTTGAAAACTAGGTTCTACATGACCAATCATAGGGAATTGCCTTGCTCAATAGTGGATAGCGTTGGTCATTGATTGGTAGCGACGGGGGGATCCAAAGCATCAAATTCTATAAATACACAAACATCCATATTCAACACAAATACAAATAAATTAAATAAAATTCAAATGAACTACAAACATTATATTGTTTTTGCAATTTTGTACTCAGGATGCACTGATGAGGGCATCACTTCTTTCGATACACACAACAATCCTCCACAATGTGCTATGTAAGGACCTATAACATGGATACGTGCACAACAATTGAATTATCAGGTGAACTCATTTTTAGAAGTTCATAATTTTTCTATTGAGGATGAATTGCTACCTAAGTCATTTGATGTTATTCTACTCAGGAACCAAGCTGAGGGAAGCGGCACTACTACCACAACAAGTCCAGGCCGACCTTGTTCTAATTCTCTACCAATTCGGAGTCAACCTAATAGCCCCGAGAAAAATGATCATAAATTTCACATACGGAGCCCGTTTGAGGTGACCAAGTACTTGAATCGATGAGGATGATGAGGCCTTTCCAACAGATCTAGCCCCACCTTGAGATTAATTGTATACATGTCACAATCATCAAAGGAAGGTGTTGGGCCACCTATTGGGCCAACATGAGCTTGTAATAGAGTTGGAATCCGACTCCACTTTTGTGTGTGCCCCCTCCTGTAGCACGCTGGCTCCCCTTTATATCCTTTGTGGCCACCACTTCTAGGGTTTAGACTTGTTTATATTTGTTTTTTTAAAAAAACATCAGTTATATACTTGTGTCGACTAGACCAACTATTATAACTTCATACCTCTCCATTAGTCATGAAACTTCATATTTCACTATCCAATTCAGATTGCGCTTGTTTCTTTCATGCTTGATTCTCGATTGCTTATAGGAAAGATCAACTATGTTGGACACAGTTGATAACGACAAAGGGTGTTGTAGCAATTGCAGAACGGACTTGGTCGTCTCAGTCAAGTAGCCTCATAGTCAATGTCACATCGATCAATTGTAGTTATCACTTTTATCAGAAGATCAGGCCAAACTAGTTACATCACGCACCGGGGTTGTTTTTTGGTCTTGTCGATCTTGTGGGGACATAACTTCTAATAATTTTGCAGTCATGTACAAATGTTTCCGGCCAATGTACTGTGCAAGTCAGGATTATTGACAATAAGAAACACTCTTTGATCCGCAATTACCTACCGCTGACTGACATCCACAACCAAACTTTGCAAGAAATGAATATTAGTACATATAGCATTGCCCATCCGCGTGCAAGACGCGCCAACGAGGAAGCTAATTGGAGAGTTGTAAGCCCCAGCCACCGATTATTTCTGCATACACAAGACGGCGCCGGCGCCATACGATGCTTAATTGCATAGTAGATGTTTCAGTCTTCCTTCGAAAAATCTACTACAGTCATGTCGTACAACTAAATCCTATCTTGCCTGTGTCGAAACTCTAGATCTTTCAGACACTTGCTTTCTACAAATAAGCCGTGGCTTTAATTCTCCACAGGTATTTAACTTTCACTTAGGGACTCCTAAAACAACATGGAGCGAGTTCATACACCCTTGGAAGCAGGGACGTCGACCCACTGAAGCTGGAGCTCGATTTCCCCGCACTCCACGTTCTTCAGTCTGAGAACCAGGTCTTGCTTCACCTTCCCCTCAGATATATATATGGCGCTCTCCTCAGCTAGGCAGTTCTCTCTGTTCGGCACCAGTTTCTTCACAACGGTGTTGTCGGCAACATCCTGAAGCTTCATCTTCACAACCTCCACCAACGGGCGGATGTCCAACTCTGCATTGCCCATTGGATCGTCAATGAACGTGTCCTTGTCAAACACTTCCTGAAAAGGAGCGAGGGTCATCACTTATCATTGCATGATAACAGAGAATATAAGTTTTCAAATTTCTTTCATCCAGAGCAAATTGGCTATTGGAATCACATGGTGTAGTCCTAAGATAGTGCACCAGTAATGTCCTAGAAAATAGCAAATATGTGTACGAAACCACCGACTAAAGATACAACTGTGTGGCTGACACAAGGGCACTAACTTCGCCATGATAGGTCACTTTCTGTCTCTGAGCACAGACCTCTCCCCCTCCAGCAGACCAAACATGAAACCATTAGTCCTTCCAGGATAGGGAAGAAGACAGGAATATCGCTTCTGCATACCTATTCTCCAGGACATTGGAGACTATGGAAATAAAAAATTGTGAATTTGTGATGTTAACTTCAGGTACTGTTGCATTCAAGGTTGTCAGAATCGTGATCCTGAGTCAAATCAGAGACACTCCAGCAGGATTGCATTCTAGGATCGAATATAGTAGAACCTAAGATCCTACATAATTCTTCCAAAAACATGTTTTCCTCAATTTATTGTGTAATCCAAGAGTAATATGAGTGTTAATTTTTGGTCATTTGGCATCAAATTTGATTAAAAAATTCCATCTTACTCATGACTAGAATCGCGATTCTGATTCTGTCATTGAGAGCTACTACTAGAATAATAATTTACGAAAATTGCCATTGTGGGATAGGACACAACCAAACTCCATTCTTTCGTAATCTAAAATGATGTGTGATTCCATACGATTCTACCACACAATTCTGTATGATTATACCACTAGGAGAGTGACTCTACCAGGTAAGATTCGGGATGAGGTTTTGAATTATATTGGTGTTTGAGGAATTGTAGAATTGTACGATTCTACAACTAGAACCGCGATTTTAACAACAATGATTGCACTGATATTCACCTTTCCAGTAGTTGTGATGAAGTTCAAATGAGAGAGTCTCAGTAAGAATCTGGAACAAATTTAACTTGAGATGCTCTTCTTTACTCATCATTGCCCAAATATTCAGGAACCACTACTCTATCTGTAATGTCTTTCGCTGTGCTGACACTATGATAACTTAAAAGTTCTAATTAAAATAATAACTAGTGCTCTAATCTGTACTTGTTCATGTATCTTGTAACCTTTCGGTGTTAAAACTTCAATAGATGAAACTCTGTTTTTATCAGTACCGTGCCAATTAGCCCATTTTGCTTTCAGAAAAAATCACACTCTAAAATGACTGTATCCTTGATAGATTACGTAGAGAAAATTTGACCTTCCTATCCATGTTTGACTCCTTTAGATCCAAATCTATTAACAGCTTTAGACAATAGCAAGACTTTCAGTACAGTAGGAGACAGGTACATTCAACATACAAAGCTAAGACTACCTAAATGTTTCTTACATTTCAAATTTATTTTGTTAAAATAAACAAGTTTCAATAAAACGATTAGTTCCATGCAAGAACAATGGCACAAGTTAATTCTATATAAATGATAGTACGATCAGAGTGACAGCTGCCATATGAAATTGCCATATATGTCTGTTTTTTATTTGAAGTGACACGTATTTCACATTCACGGCAACCAGCTAACCTATGGCAAAACCAACGAATGATCCATACAATTGATTCAATATATAATGGATACACTGCAAATATCAAAATGCTCAGTATAAATTGCTGTCTGGGACATGGCATGATAGCGAGGTACAGTTAAATAGTTTATTTTTCTTTTTTACATTGTAATGAATACCGTCACAATTTCGAAGAGTACATTTATAGAAAAGAAGTGAACACGAACAGTATTTTTGTTTGTGTGGTGTGAGAAAAAAGGGGAGA
Organism: Guadua angustifolia; assembly: GCA_036346375.1. Classification (NCBI taxonomy): domain Eukaryota; kingdom Viridiplantae; phylum Streptophyta; class Magnoliopsida; order Poales; family Poaceae; genus Guadua; species Guadua angustifolia. The sequence goes on along the minus strand of CM070502.1, from coordinate 45,873,115 downwards.
CGAAAAGATCGCGAATACATACCAGTCTAACAGGAACTGCAGGATCCTCAATAGAGAGGGTCAATTCATCGTTCCACTCCGGATTGGTACTCTTTTTATCACTCTTGTCTTCAACTTCTGTGAAATGTCGAGAATATAATTACAATTAGCACGCAAATAACCTATGCTAATATCAAAAGTGAGGTATAAACAGCGCAACTGTAAACAGGGATAGGCAAGGTACTTCCATCTGCAACCTGAAGAAAGAGAGCAGATATGAAAATGACAAGAAAGAAAGCTAGAAACTAAAGGCCGATTAATTCTTTCCAAAATCTATTTCGTCCACCTCTTTCCAGCAAAGAAAATAAAATTAATCTTTACTTGAAAAATAAAATAAAATTCACAAAATTGACAGATTAATTGGCCTCTGGATCGGCGCTCGATAAGAACGATTTCGATAAATCGCTTGCACAAATATATCCAACAAGGAAAAACAGCCGCAATCGCATCTACATAACGAACAACAGGCAAACAAAGGAGATGAAAGAAGAAGAAAGAACAACTGGCTGCAAGATCCCCAACCTGCTTGCCCATGCGGATGACGACATAGGGATCGCTGGAGCGGATGTCGCGGATGGCCAGGTTCACCCCCCTCACCACCCGCACCTTCACCAGGCCAACGAGATGCCCCAACATACTGTAATCCCTCTTCTCCTCTGGGCTCGATGGATGGAATGTTTTCCTTTCGGAATATAAGCATCCCTCGCTTCAACTGCTGCTGTTGGTCAAGTCAGAAATAATGGCGACTGGCTGCTTTCTCTCATCCCCTCCCCCTATTAATATTCCCCCGAGTGCCCATCCCACGGGGGGGTTTGCCTCAGATAATACCGCAGTGAGTGGACTACTAATTCTTAGGGTTCACCAGTATACATTTTTCCCGTGTTGTCTGTGTCTCCATGTATTGAGTCTCCATCAACATTAAAAACCGTCGAAATTTTGAAAATCACGCCGAGATGTCGGATTTCAGCCGAGGACGAATCCAAAATCTTGACCGAGTAATTAAATTGAAAAAAATTAAATTATTGTAGATTTCTTAGAAATTTCGGCAAGAATTCGTCAAATCTCATCGAAATCTTAGGTTTTTTTGCCGTTTTATTTTTATGGTCGGATTTGATCAAATTTGGTCTAATAACCCTTAAAAAAGTCATCTTCCATGAAAAAATTTTCAAAACGTAATTTTTGATACATTTTAAAATTTTGACAGAAAAAACTATCAGATGTTTATAAAATTTTAAAAGCTTGATCATGATCTGAAAAATTCATGGTATTATATGTAGTGTAGGATCGTAACAAAAATTTTAAATAATTGAACTACATTTGTTACCTTTAAAAAATCATAAAATAATGAACATAATTGGAACAACAATATTGGTCAGAATTTTATAAATTTGCTCGAGTGTGATCATAATCCAAACTTTTTATGAGAGCTTGAGAATTTCCTCAGTAACATTATCTAAAATTTTCAAAAAATTTAAATTTTTATTGCTAAATCAAATCTATATAAACATTGAACTTAATATATAATATTTCAAAAATCAAAAATAGGAAGAACATAAATGGTACAGTGCCCTTTTAAAAATTTTATAAATTTACTAAAGTGTGATCATGATACAAAATTTTTATGAGATCTTAAGCATTTCCTTAGCATCTTTTTGTAAAATTTTCAAAACTTATAAATCTTTGCTTATTACTGAAGCAAATCTATATATTGATCATTACACTTTTATCCGGACGTAGTACTGTCAGAATTTTTGAGACTTCTTGAAGCTTCATTATCATCTAAAATTTTTATATAAATATTAATGATATATAACGACTATGCAAAAAATTTTCAAAATTTTCTAACATGGTTTGGAACAGTTTTCTATTGGCTGATGTTTGTCGGTAAGCCTTTCATCAGGACAGTAGCACTATACAAAATTTTAAATATCCATGAAGCTTGATCATCATCTGAATATTTTATGATAATATTAGTGATACATCATAACCATGCACAAAAAATTTCAAAATTTTCTAACGTGATTTGTTATGTTTTTTATTTTGTTCAAACTTGCTGGTCAGCGTTTTATCATGATAGTAGCAATGTTTGATTTTTTAAAAATAACTCATGTATGATAATCAAATGAAATTTTTATGAAAATATCACTCATGTGCCATAACCCTCTACAAAAAATTTACAAACATTTCGATGTCGTTTGGGTTATTTTTGGCTTGGTGCAAATTCACCGAAATCTCGGCAAATCTCGCCGAGATTTCTGGAATTCCGGCTCAAATGTTGGTTTTCTTGGTGAAAAAAATGGATTTGAATTTTTATTTTAACATTTTGTCTGAAATTTCGAGATCTCATTATGATTTCAAATTTTGACCACCTATAAGATGTCATTCGAATATAAGATTTCAAACCTACGTCTTGACCGTGTATTAGTTGAAGCGTCACAGCCAGTCAGCCAGCACGGTTTGCTTTCCTGCTGCTGGTTTGATCCGGTCGCGGCCTGCGCGTCACCTTCAGCTGGGACGTCAGCGAGATGGACAGTCGGACACCGTCATGGGCTGCTCGAGACGGCAGTTTTTGGCCGGAACGATGGGAGGGATCCAAAGGAGGACGTGGTTCCGGGCATGGAAAAAATTTTGACCAAATTTTATGAAGTCCCGGATTTCGGTCGTAGGCAAAATTTAAAATTTTAGTGAAATAAAAAGATTTAAATTTTTTTTAAAATACTGTAGTAGTTTCAGAAATATTGACAAAATTTCACTAAATTTAACTGATATTTTGATTATTTTGAGCGGATTTCCTATATTTTGAACCCATATATATTGTATTTGGATCGGATTTAGCACCAATTTTTTCTATGAAAAATTATAATGCCTTTTTGCGGAATATACGTGAAAATTTTGTAAGAAACACTTTATCTCTGTTAGTACTCTCCTTGGTTAAAGTCCATGAGGTCCCCTGGTTTGTCACATTTTTTTTGTGTTGCCTGCACAGATGGGCACTTGGCTAAGTTTTTTAGGTTGGCCTGACCCACGGCGGACATGATCTGGTCTAAAACCTGGCTTAGTACGAAGTGGATCGTGTTGGGTCCGAGAACAGGACACGATAGACGGTACGGCATGACACAACATTGTAGCACGAGTCATGTCGAACCCGATAAGCCAGGGCATGAGGAAGAAGCTTAGCATAAAGGTTGCTGACCTGTAGAGCATGAGCACTATGGACACATTTAGCAGCATAAGCGCCACCCCTTGCCAACGACACTTGAGAGAGATGAGCAAGAGGGGAGAGGGAATTAAGAGATTGAGAGACGATGCAAGAAGCTGCTCTCTCTTGCCCATCTCTCTCAATCTCTCTCAAATTTTCCCTCTCTCACAATCTCTCTCACCTTTCTCTCTCACTCTCTTTCTTGTCTATTACTCCCTCTCTCGACCGTATTCAAAACAACCCCTCATTTCCTGTAACTATTCAAAAATAAATGAATTTTAATTATTTTTCTAATAATATTTGTGATCAGTTGATATAAGTTGGAAGTTTGATCGCAGGTGGTAAGGGTGTGTACAATGATATATGTATACTGTCATAAGAGCATGTTACATAGAATTTTGTATAATGTGGTGGAGAGAGAAGTAGAAGAGAAAAAGATATTGTCTACTATTTAACAGACAGTTTTATAAACAGCTTTATACTGTGTATGCCATTATACAGAGAGTCTGTTAATTATATGAGAGATTATTACAGACAGCTATATAGACACTCTATTACATGGGTTATCTTTAGTACTGTCTATAAATGATATAAAAATGTGTTATAAACCGCCACCGTCCATATCATTGTATACGCCCTAAGAACATCTCCAGCAGAGCCTCTAAATCTTAAAATAGGGAGTTTAGTAAAAAATACAGATCCAGCAGGGCCCCTAATCCAGCCCCTAAAATTAGGAGACCCTTAAATTTGCCTCCTCAACCTCAATTCCCAGGGAGCCCCTAAACCCTAAAATAGGGAGTTCTTAAAGATACACCAGGAGATTGAAGACAGGGAAATACATGAGAGGCTTCGAGATGATCTTATTGAGCATTTGTGGGCAATTCACAGTAACCGTAGTTTGATTCATTGTTCGGAGTTCCTATTTATCTATTTATCATGTTTTGAAAATTTTAAATTTAAATTTTAAATATCATGTTTTTAAATTGTAAATGTTAATATGCTTATGTTTTATGTATTACAAATATTTTTTATTGAATTTTAGTGGTGTCAAATGAAGATTATACATAGCGGATATGTCAAAATAGGAGAAAAAAGTAAAATAGATTTGAGATTTAGAGGATGTTCTTTGACTTCATTTCCTGAAAATGAGCCTCAAAAAATAAAGAGATTCTCTAAATCCAAAATAGAGACCCTGTTTTAGCTAGAGACCCTTGCTGAAGATGCTCTAATGCAGGTCTCGCTGGGTTACCTCGAGTCGACATTTTTGGAGCTCGAATAACTGACTAAGGCACGGTAACGCAGGTCTCGCTGGGTTGACTCGAGTCGACATTTTCGGAGCTCGAATAACTGACTACGGCACAAGCTGCTTCAGATGTAAAAGCACACAGATCAGTTTTAACTGTAGTAATGACTATGCTAAATTATTTTTGCATCCGCTTATCAACAGACTGCTCACTGTAGATGGTTTGATTTTGAGCTAGTTTAGAATCATCTGAAAGTATCTAGTTTCACTGTGTACGTTGCCACGCCACATCAGCTGACATGGTTTATGCTGCTTCAGACTAGGAATTTTCGGTCTCTTGAAGCCTGCTGTGGGTTAATCACTGTTGCTGGGGTGAAAAATATCAAGGACCTGAAATCTCTGACTCTCGTTTGTAGGTGGCTGGCTGGCTGCATTTGAGAAGAGCCAGAGCCAGATGTTTAAGGAAGGGAAATTCATCCTGGAGCCAGTATCTCTGTTTCTGCAGTCAAAACTACCTTGCTTCTCCTCTCCAAATAAAAACTAGTAGTCTTAGTATTTTGCCTTTAAATAGATAAAAAAAATAGATAAATGCTTGCATAATGTTTTACTAATTTTTTCTACCCTAGGAGACTATTTTTCATCCGGTTAAATTTTACCGAAATTTCTACAATTTCTACCGAAATCTCGGAAATCCTAATAAAAAATTTTAGATTTAAATTTTACTTTCTAAATTTCGTTCGAATTTTATCTGAAATTTTAAAATCATGTCGAAATTTTGAATTTCAACTATCTCTAAAGTGTGATCGAAAACGAAATTTGGAACCTGGTTCGGGCCCCTCCGATGCAACCTGTTACATCATCGTCACGCTTACCTGGTTCGGGCCGGCTAGAAGTGGATGGCGCAGCGCACTGTTTCCGACTTCCCTTGCCTGCTTGCCATGCTCCCGGTTTATCCTGTATCCTCATGCGTGACGCGTCTTTCTGTCAAAAATAAGAAAAACAAAATCTGACGCGCCTTTCCTTGTACGCAATATAGCGTCCAGTATGCAGACCACTTGCATATGGATCTGTCCGGACTGCGGAGGCTGTTCTAGAGGCTAGGACGTGTGTGGGCCGCATGTCACGAGGCTGGTCGCCAACCGGAAAAGTTCCGTAATGCCGAAGCAAAAGACTTGTGGCACTCCGAACTCTCTAGATGGACTTGTTGCAACCTGTTACATCATCGTCACGCTCACCCGTAGCAAATCGAATTCTGTTCTTTTCTTGATCATAATCATCGTTTGTGCAGACCCCAAACGTAAAGACCGGCACAACCTACTTTCAGTCACCTTAAAAAACTTACGTTTAAGGACAATGTTGTTCACTGGTATCGTAAAGACCAGTATATTAAGAAGGCAACGTATCCTATGTACACAGGTTTTTTGTGTGCATATTGTGTACACCAACTAACGAAAGTTATGAAAAATTCTGAAAAAATTATAGATGTACTTCATAGATTACTCTACCTATGTATAAAATTGTAGGTTCAAATTCATTATATATCAAGAGTTACAAAAAAAGAGAAAATTCTGACAAGTTTAAATAGTTTAAACTTGTCAAATTTTTTCTTTTTTCTAACTCTCAATATATAATGAATTTGATCTTGAAACTTCATACATAGGTAGAGTAATCTATAAAGTACATTTACAATTTTTTTCAGAATTTTTTATGATTTTTGTTAGTTTGTGTGCACGGTGTGTATATGAAAAACTCTATGTGCACAGGATACGACAGAAGGCACCGACCCCATACGTCGTTCTCAAGTTGGATGGTATTTTTCAACTTACATTTCTTTGTGATGGTATTAAGATATTTTTTTTATATTTCCAAAAATAAGTAGTAAAGCAACATTGCAGCAACGATGTATATAACTAGATATGGTAGCGTGCTAGTGCACGCCGTGTTGTGTAGGCATGGGGAAAAAATCGACGAAAGAACGTAAACGCGATTTTCAATATATTTCTCACTCCGGAAAACAGTAGAAACCGAGTTACGGTGGAAAAAAATAGAGAGTTAGAGTTGTAGAAATATCTCTTTCGACGAATTATTTGGGAAATATCGAAGACCGAGGTGGGTAAATAGTCTAGAGGGAAAAGGGCGAAAAATTATTAGTGACGACAACCTTTTTTGAGTTGCACACATATTTCTGGCGATGAAAACATTTTTTCCGGGCTAAACGGAGAAATGACCTAGACGTGATGACAACCTTCTTAGAGATGCACACATATTTCTGGTGACGAAAACATTTTTTCCGTGAAAAACGGAGAAAGGACCTAGACGTAAGGAGCGAGGACCTATTTGTTACGTTTTTGGACCTATCTGCTATCCTGAAAAATTAGAAAAGGGCATGTCCGCGATTTGAATTTAACGGGGGCTTTTTTCTGTAAAGTGCCACACGAGGGACCCGAACGCGAAAAAAATAAAAATCTTCCCCCCACAAAAAATCGTGAAGGATCTATTCGTAATTTTGAGGGACCTATCTGTAAATTGGAGAAACACGGGGGCCTTTTCGCAAAAAAGCCAGGGCTGACGCGTGGATGCCCTCTCCTCACGCCATTCCCAGGCGGCATGTAATGGTTGATATGAGCAAGGGAACCCAACCAAGCTGCCATTGCGGTTAATGGTCAATTGCTCATGTTGTCAGGCGTGGAAGCATACATCGAAGGAATGGGAATGCTTCGCCTCGAAGTCTTCTCTCCCGACACACCATGTCAAAACCAATGAATGCGCGTGGCTCTACTGACAGCACGATAGCTCATCCCTCTATCATCCTGCACTTAACCCGTCCCATACAAGTCGCTTCCCGGACGGACCGGGCGGAGTTGGACGATGGTGAAAAGAATGAGGCCAAAGGATGGGGCTATAGCGACTGATGTAATAAATGAAGTGTAATCAATGTGATGTCATCCTTCTCACATGCCCGAGCCAGCCCGGCCTATATAAGGGGGGTTCGGTGCATGGGAGAAGGGGGCGGTCGGATAGAGAAGAAAAAAGGACTTGAGCAAAAGAGCGAGAACAAGGAGAATACTGAGAGAGCTCAAGAAGAACCCAGAGAGTAAAAAAGATAGAGTGTAGATTGTGCATTTGTAATCCACTCAAAACACCTTAAACACTCAAATTGCAACCAACACTCAAATTGCTTCAAATCGAAAATCCAATTCAAATCAAACTCAATTTCAAATTAAACCAAGCTTAAATCTTGTCAATTACTCATCACATACAAAGATAGGCCTCCACATGGTCTTTCAGGCTCCGTGTAGGACTTCGCTCACATAATACATCGGCTTTTGGATTTTGGTCTTTTTATCGGGGCAATCTCGTTTGATCACCAGGATCGTGCTTACTTTTCAGATTTTGAAAGGTTTCTTCGGCCTCCTTGGTCCACTCGAAGTTATCGTACTTCTTGAACAACTTGAAGAAAGGTAGCACTTGCTCGCCCATCCGAGAGATGAATCAACTAAGGAAGGCGATGCATCCTATGAGCTTTTGTACCTCTCTTAGCATTCGTGGAGGGTGCATCTAGTTTATCGCCTCGATCTTGTGTGGTTTGGCCTTGATACCTCGACTAGACACTAGGAAACCGAGAAGTTTGCCAGACGGGATGCCGAACGTGTACTTCTCGGGGTTAAGCATCATCCGATATTTCCTGAGATTGTCGAATGTTTCGTCGAAGTCCCTGACTAGAGTGCCCCTGGTTTTCGATTTGACTACGATGTCGTCAACGTATGCTTCTACATTGCGTCCTATTTGGGATTTCAAGCAGTTTTGAATACATCGTTGATACGTCGCCCCAGCACATTTCAAACCAAAGGGCATCTTCACATAATAGAATACACCGAAAGGAGTAGTAAAGACTGTTTTCTCTTCATCCTCCGCGAACATGCTAATTTCGTGATACCCCGAATAGACATCTAGAAAACTTAGCAATTCACAACTTGCAGTGGAATCCACTATCTAGTCGATGCGAGGGAGAGGGAAAGGGTCCTTTGGACATGCCTTATTAAGGTTGGTGTAGTTGACGCACATCCTCCACTTGCCGTTGGCCTTCTTTACAAGTACTGGGTTCGCTAACCACATTGGGTGGCGGACCTCTCAGATGAAGCCAGCCTTCAGGAGTTTGCCGACCTCCTCTTGTATGGCTTTCTTTCGATCCTCCGCGAATTTGTGCTGCTTTTGCACCATAGGTTTGGTGCTTGGCTCCACGGCTAATCGATGCCTGATCACCTCTATGGGGACTCCGGGCATGTTAGACGGTTGCCATGTGAACACGTCACGGTTTGCCCGAAGGAAAGTGATGAGCTCAAGTTCCTATTTATGGTCGAGGTCAGTGCCTACCTTAACCGTCTTGGATGGCTCCGTTGGGTCAAGGGGCACTGTCTTGACCTCTTCGCAGATCTTCTTGCCCTTCCTGCCGTCGTCGACTTGGTCGTTGGCGGCTCTGTTGGACGTGGAAGCTTGATTGTTGCCTTCGGGTTTCTAGCACTTAGCTCTCTCATTGTTGGCACTGGCTGCCGATCGGTCGAGATGCTCAACCATCTCCATGCTCTTTCTATCGCACCTGACCAACGCGCGCTGGTCGCCCTTGATCGTGAGGACTCCCTTTGGCGCCAGCATCTTGATTGCCTAGTACGCATAGTGTACTACCGCCATGAACTTTGCCAGCATTGGGCGGCTAAGGATCACATTGTACGCGATTTCAAAATCTACTATGTCGAAGAGGATCTTCTTAATACAGAAGTTGTCTGGCGTGCCGAATGTGACTGGCAACTCGATCTGACCTAGCGGGGTAGCCGATGAGCGCGGATTTATGCCGTGAAACGGCTCGGCTCTGACTTTTATCTCGGTCCAGGGAATACCCATGTTATCCAGCGTTTTCGCGAAGATGAGGTTCAACGAGCTTCCTCCATCGACTAAGGTTTGAGCGACCTTGATGTTTACGATGGTAGGCTCGAACACCATAGGGTATCACCCTGAATGCGGGACCAAAGTTGGTTGATCCGACAAGTCGAACATGATCGGCACCTCCGATCACTTGAGGAATCGGGGAAGAGGTACAGTGGTCAGATTGATTTCTCTCTCGACTACCTTATACTGCCTCTTGGACTCGTATGTGGCGGACCCCCCGAAAATATGGGCCAGCTTATGTTCAGCTCCCCGATACTCAGGCTCATCGTCCTCAGGCTTGTCTCTAGCCTGCTCGATGCCTCGCTCGGTGAGGGCAGCCTTGAGATTTTCCTGGACCTTCTTGCTGATCACCTAGCACTCGTCGAAGTCATGCTTGTCCAAGTGATGGACAGGGCAGTACTTGTCTCCTCCATGGCTTTGACCTTTGTTGTCGCCTAGGTTGCATGTTTTACCCCTCTCGACCACAGCCACAGTGGAGTCGCCCTTGCGCTTGTCCCTGTGGTTCTTGTTCCTCTTCGCCCCTTTCTTGGATGACTCGGTCACCCATCATTTGAGCCTTACACCGACCCACGACTCATTTATTACACCCGTCACTGTAGCCTTGTCCTTCAAACCCCATTTAATGCTGCCGAGTGGCCTCGCCCGGTCCGCCCGGGATATGACGCTCTTGCGCGAGTTTGGTGAGAGGCGTTAGAGGGATGAGCCGTCGTCATGTCGATGGCGTAATACTTCACAATCAATAACCCTGACACGTCATGTCAGGGGAAGGAGACTTTGAGGTGAAGCCTTCTCCTCATTCCTTTGGTTGCCTTCGTAGCCTGACGAGCAGGGCATGATCGCCCACCTACTCGCATGGCCGCCACATGGGCTTCCCGCCCGGCGGACAGGGCATGATCGCCCACCTGCTCGCCAGGCCGCCACGTGGGCTTACTGCCCGGCGAGCAGGGCATGATCGCCCACCTACCCGCCAGGCCGCCACGTGGGCTTACCGCCCGGTGAGTAGGGCATGATCGCCCACCTGCCCGCCAGGCCGCCACGGGCTTCTTGCCCGCGGCGAGGCATCTCGCCCGGCGCCCAAAGCGGGCATGATCGCCCACCTACTCGCCAGGCCGCCACGTGGGCTGGGCCGTCTTTTGGGCCTGCTAATCAGCGGCGGGAGGGTACCCCGGTGCAAAGTACACTGACAATAGCCCCCGGGGCCGTCCTGGAACGCGCGCCAGTTGCTTTTTAGTCCTCATTTAATGTCGGTGCGTTCCTGGATGGGCCCACCACTTCTGAGCACGCAACCGTCTCGATTCTCCCCACTTCAGCTGATTTTTCTTGGGACCCGAAACGTCGCGTCCTTTTGCCTGCTCGCGAAGCGTCTGTGCAGGGGGCCTATACATATATGCGCCCCCAACAAGCAGTTCATGCCTTCTGATCCTTGCGCACTTTGCTCCTTGCCCTTTCATCTTTCTTGCTCTCCAAGATGGCACTCAAGGGCTCCCTCCACCTTCACCAGGGAACCCTCGGGCTGAGCTGCGAACCAGGGGAAATCATTGTCTTCGCCTGGGGGCTTTTGGCGGGCCTGGGGCCGCCATTATCTGAATTCTTCCTCACTGTTCTTCACTTCTACGAGATCAATCTTCTCCATCTCTCCCCCAACTCCATCGTCATTCTCTCCACCTTCGCTTACCTCTGCGAAATGTTCGTAGGGGTGATGCCCAACCTTTCTCTCTTCCACTACTTCTTCACCTGTCACAGCTCCCCTGATAGTGGGATCGTGGGGGGCTGCCACTTCCGTCTCCGCGATGAGTCGGCCCCTCGCTACATTCCCTTCTAGCCAAGATCCAACTGGAAGTTGTGGCAGAGCGACTGGCTCTACACCGGCGACGACAGTGGGGTTGACCTCCTCGGAGTGCCCTACGCGGGCGGAAGTCCGCGAAAGCTGGAGTTCACCCATCGAGGAGACGGCAGAGCTCCTGACAATGGCAGCCCACATCAACCAGTTGCGGGACGCTGGCCTGATTGGGGTGCTGGTGGTCCAGGACTTTGTGGCTTGGAGGATCAGCCTCCTCCGTCGTCGTGCCCGCACTGCATGGCAGTATACAGGGGACGACGACATGACGCGCACGTACCCAGGATGTAAGTTCTGTTGCCATTCTCTTGAATACATATTCCTCTTCGCGGTCACCATCAACTAATATTCTTGTCTTCTTTTTGCACTAGGCGAGGGAAATCTGGACGGCCCCGCCATTTCAAGATGGCTATCTGGGCTGCTCCCTCCAGTGCCGAGTGGCCTGGACCTTCCTGCTGGGGCCCGACCGCTCTGCGACCTGGAGTTCGCAGAGCGGCTTCGGATCATTAAGTCGTTCCCGGCGATGGATTCCACCGGTCCCACCGTGCTACTGACCCGTGGTCCCCTGGTGATTAGGGACCAGGCCCCGGTCGATGATCAGAGCGTAGGCAAACGGCCGATCGCTCCGGACGCCCCGGGCGCGGACCCTAAGAGGGCCCGTATCGGGGGTCAAACTTCTGCCGCCACCGACCCCGCCGCTCCACCAAGCATGCCCGGAGCGGCAGCGTCTTCATCGGGGGCGACGACATCCGCCGCCCCTCCTCAGGCGCCGACCCCTGCGGCGCCATCCTCTACAACACCGACTCCACCGGCACCAACTCCAGTGGCGCCGGCTCCATTGGTGCCACCACCACCGGCGCCAACTCCAACCGCCGCTGGTGCTTGCCCGGGCGAGCACACGGTACCAGCGATCTCCTTCAGCTTCAAGTCACCTCCAAGGGTGGCCCGCCAAGGTGCCCCGGCCACGCAGACATTCGCAGCGTCGACAGACGCTGCGGGATCTTCGCCGAGGGCAACCTAAGCGCCCCGGCGCGCAAAATGGGCGTGGTTGGCGCCGCACGCCGCCCCCCGGCCGGCCGATCGTCCTTGCCACCAAGCCCATCGGCTTGAGCCTTGTTGCTTGTCGAGCTTGGCGAAGCGCTCTCAACTGCGAACACCCTCCTCGCAGCAGCCACCCAGCGCGAAGCCCAGACGTCGCAGCAGATGGTGGCTCTACGTGGGGAGCTGGAGAGGAAGGAGGCACTGCTAACCCAAGTGAGGGCCACCGAGGCGACCCTGCTCGCTCGGGTGCAGGAGGCCGAGGCAGCTGAGAGACAGGCGGTGGAAGAGCAGCGGCGCACGCTGCACAACCTCGCCGTCATGCTCCGGCCGGCTTACCAGCGCATGGTGAGGGCCTTGGAGCTACTGAGAGTGGATATTCGGGAGCCGCTTGAGCCCATAGCGATGCAGTACACCCACTGCATCACCCGGGTTGGCGCGGCGCTCTCCGGCCTACAAGTCGCCATGGCCGCCCGCTCCGTCCAGGAAGGGCGGCAAGTCGCTGTGGCCACCGCGACCTTTGTGCTGGCGTGTTATGCCAGCCGCGATGCCTCCTTCAACCCAATGACCATCGCGGACGGCATTGAGGGAGACGAGGCCCAGGCGCAGGCGTGCATGCACGAGGCTGCAGAGCACGTTGCCGGCATGATGGCGGCGGAAGGCCCGGACCTTGTCGCGGTGGCAGCAGAGCCGGAGGCTGAGGAAGATGATGGGCACATCCAAGTCACCAATGACAACTGATGGCCCGGGCGCTTCCTTTTCTTTGTTTCGTTTTGTTCCTGTTTTTCTATATGCCAAAACAATCTTAGTAATTGTAACAAAGTTGGCACCTTCGAGTTTACCTGTGCATGTTCATCCGGTCGCGTTTTGATTGTGTTTGCTCAACTCAATCATCGGGCGATCAGCCCCCAGCCTTGTCATGATGCGAACCTAAACACTCAGGTTAGGTCGATACTTAGACGTTTTTTCAGTGATTGCAATAACGCGAACAAAGATTACGGTAAACATGCAGGATGTAGGCAAACTAAGTCCTAAGTCCTTGTGTAAGGTTGTCACTGACTCCGGCCCTTTTGGAACTTATATCCTTATGATCTCTCGGAACCTGACCACAACGTCGCACAACAAGACAGCAGGCTCCTAGGAGCGGTATTGGGCCTGCGGTGACAGCCAGCGGTGCTTCGTGGAGCCAACCCGAGGTGTGTGAGCCGCGTTTGAGTCACCGTGCCACACTCGCACTCCTGGTCACCCGTCTCTACGACGTAGACGCTGGGCGTTTCCTTTTACCAACAAGGAGCCATCAGGTTAGCAGGGCCAGAGGCAACCACACATAACTTTACCCAATAGGGTGCAGACGCAAGAGATAAGTCGATACTGCAGAGGCGAGCAACTTATCTTGGTCATAGGCCACCGGGCGACCAGCTTCCAAGCTAGTTACGGAAGCCAACACTCGGCGAGCAGGGCGTAGTCGCCCACCTACTCGCCCAGCGAGCAAGGCGTGGTCGCCCAGCTGCTCGCCGAGCCGCCACGGGGCCATCTTGGAGGCTTGGATTAGGTCAGTGCTCCAGCACTTCATCTGCGATCGCACGTAGCTACTGAAAACACAAGTAGGCATTACATAAAGCATGCAGGAAATATATTGGAGAATGTGAGTTCTTGCGCGGGTATGTCCTGGTTCCTTTCTTTGGAACATAGGTCCTTGTGACTCGGAACCAGCCCGCGGCGTTGCGCGGCAAGGCAGCAGGTTCCCAGGAGTGGTATTGGGTAAGCGGTGCTCACGGTGACAGCTAGTGGTGCTTCGTGGAGCCAACCCGAGGTGCGCGAGCTGCGTTTGAGTCACCGTGCCGCACTCACGCCCCTAGTCACCTGTCCTCACGCGACGCAGACATCGGGTGTTACCGCAGATCGACAAGGAGCGGCCAAACTGTCGGAACCCATGACACCCCTGTGAAATATTACCCACCAGGGTACAGGCAAGGAGAATAAAGCAGAAGCCTTTAAGGTAAACAACTTTACTGACCGCCAGCAATCGCCGATCTGCCGGGGGAAAACTAGCCCACACAGCCGATTAGAGTGAACTACCGGGTACTTACAGTTCTTAGGGGTAAAACTTTCGCAACAACTCCACGTTGAAGGAGTTGGCCAGCTCTTGATCGTCCTCAATGGCTAACCGAATCGCCTCGGGTCGAGATACTGAGACCACCTTGAATGGGCCCTCCCACCGGGGAGACAGTTTGTGGAGCCCGGCATGCGTCTGAATTCTGCGCAAGACCAGGTTGCCCACTGCCAGTGTTCTCTCATGGACTCGGGTGGTGTGGTACCGCCTGAGACTTTGCTGGTACCGAGTGGCACGCAAGGCTGCCCGGTCGCGCACCTCCTCCAGGAGGTTGACTTCTTCTCCGTGGTGATCTTCTTGTCCTTCTTCGCTGAACGCCGAGACGCGCGGTGAGCCGAGCGACAGCTCGGACGGGAGGATAGCTTCCGCGCCGTAGACCAGGAAGAAAGGCGTTTTCTCCAGTCGCCCGACTAGGTGTGGTCCGAAGCGAACACAACACAGCCAGGAGTTCTTCCGTCCACCATGCCCCCCGCTTATGGAGTCGATCAAATGCTCTGGTCTTCAAGCCCCTCAGCACCAGCGCGTTGGCGTGCTCAGCTTGGCCATTGCTCCTTGGATGGGCGACTGAAGCAAAGCAAACCTTGGTGCCCATTTCATCGCAAAACTCCAGGAAGGCCGCGTTGGTGAACTGAGTGCCGTTGTCGGTGATGATGCGATTGGCGACTCCAAAGTGTGTGAAGATTTCGTGAATGAACTTGATAGCAGCGGAAGCCGTGATGGCACGTACTGCTTCAGCTTCGACCCACATGGTAAATTTATCGATGGCGACGAACAGGTGGGTGAAGCCCCGTGGCCCTGAGGAATGGGCCCAGATATCAAATTTCCCATCGTGAGCGGCGAGAGAGTGGGGTGGTTTGCAGAGCTTGGGCTGGTCGGTGGATTTGCCTGGTGAAGAATTGGTATGCTTCACATCTCCTCACCAGCTCGCAAGCATCCTGGAGGGTAGTAGGCCAAAAAAAATCCTTGGCGGAATGCTTTGCCGACAAAAGTCCGGCCGGACAAATGGCTCCTGCACATGCCTCCATGGATATCGGAGAGCAGGCTTCTCCCCTCTTCCCGAGTGATGCACTTCAGTAGAATTCCGATTCTGCTCCCGGCGGTATAGGTCCCCACCTACCAGAGTATAGCACTTGGCCTTGCGTGCAATTTTCTCAACTGAGGCATCATTATCGGGGATCACTCGGTCTCGCAGGAAGGCTAGGATAGGATCCATCCACTGACCTTCCCGGCCAAGAGTGGCAATCACACGGTGATCACCTGGGTACTCCGCCTGGCCAAGCTTTTCCCTAGGTGCCGCATCGGCGGCACCGCCACCTTCCCTCTGGACACTGGGGGTCGAGGGCAAGCCGCCTACCTCCTGACGGGTGAGGTCAGGACATACAGACCGCCCCCCGCCTAAGTCGGAGGCCGCGACGTGTCAGTGTTTCGTATAACCGGCAGGTAAATTTGTAGGTGTAAGGGGCCGCGCGTCCCCTTTCCTTGAATGGTTGGACAAAGGGGGACCAAGATTTATACTGGTTCGGGCCGAACGTCCCTACATCCAGTTCGTGGTGGTGGTCTGTATTACTCGTGGTACGATGGTCTTCATGGATTACAAGTGAGGACTCAGGACAGGCCCTGAGCGCTCCTCCGAGTGAAGGAACTCGGGGGTGTTCGCCTAGACTGGATACTGAGTTGGGTCGGATGGGTTGAGTTGAATCGAATGAGTTGCCCGTTCCCTGAGGGCCCTACCACTCCTTATATAAGCGGAGGGGGCAGGTTATATGAGAGTTTGGAAAAACAAGGTAGGAGTAAGCTATTCCCGAGAGTCCCGGTCTTCGGTCCTGGCGCCTGACAGGTTCCAGCTCATCCCATGCTGGGTTGGTAGACTCAACGGACAGCGCTTCATTGGGAAGGCGCGCACCTGCCCTCTGTCCTCCTGTCAGATGCTGATGTTGCCTACGCCATATTGGGACACCACCTTGGGACGGAGCGCGTACCTCTGCTGTGCATGACGGGGCGAAGAGACCGGCGCTCGACTTCGTGGCCACTTGACCGCCTCGGGAAGGGGTCATCTCCCCCACGTGGGCATTGTGTCCACAGGGCAAGTGACCAACTTGGGGCCGATTGATGACGTGGCCGGGGTCGCAGAAACGGAGCCTGATGGTGCGCCTGACCTGTGGTCAGGTCGGAGCCTGCGGGGGCGTCCGACCCGAGGCCGAGTTGGAGCCCGCGGGAGTGTCCAACTTGAGGCCAGGTCGGACCGTTTCAGAGGGGCATGGCTGTGGCTTGACGAGGCCATTGCTCAGAGCCGGGCCCCGGACGACCTATTGAGAGCTCCGTCCAATGTTTAGTGATAATCCCATCTGTTAGAGACGAAGTCTTTGGTAATACCCCCTCCAGCGCTCTGCACCGCTGCCAATCTCGCCACCATATTCGTGTGACTGAGAGAAAAATGATCTTGAGATAGATGCATACTCTGCTGTGGGGTACCCCTGGTACAGTTATTCATCACGACGGCTGCATCATCGTCCCCGCTTTGAGCAGGGGCAGCGACGGACGGTCGCGATAGTCTTTCTTCAAAGACCCCGACCGGGACAGTGGTTCTTGAGGACGCGAGCTTTGAAAGCCTGTCTGCCATACGGTTGTTGCGTCGAGGGATATGGATATATCCCAGTCCTTCGAAGTGGTGCTCCATCTTCCTGACCTCCGCCAAGTAGGCGGAGCGCGGAAGGAATTTCACTGCTCTGACCCTCATATTCAGCGATGTTATTGGTGGCCTTGAAATCGAGGGCGACCACATACTGGAGGATGTCACCGGTCAGGGAGACCAGGACTACTCCAGCCCCCGCGCCTTCGAGCCTGAAGGAGCCGTCGAAGAATAAGGTCCAGGGGGAAGGCACGGGTGCTTCTTCAGCTTCAAGAGCGGCGGGAGTCCATTCGGCAACAAACTCCGCCAGCTTCTAACTCTTGATGGCGGTGCGGGGTACAAACTTGAGACAGAATTCCTCCAGCTCCACCGACCACTTGGCGATGCGGCCTTCAGCTTCCCGGTTGTGAAGGATCTCCCGCAGGGGGTAGGCAGTGACCACCGTGACTTCTCGCCCCTAGAATTAGTGTCGCAGCTTCCTGGACGCCAGCAGGACAGCGTACAACATTTTCTGTGCCTGCCGGTATCTTGTCTCTGCCTCATGTAGCACCTTGTTGACATAGTAGACCAGCTTTTGGACGCCTTCCCTCTCCGCCACCAGTACCGCGCTCACCACTACTGGGGTAGCAGCGATGTACAGGAACAACGGTTCGCTGGGTTTGGGGGCGACCAGTACTGGTGGGGAGGAGAGGTATTGCTTCAAGTCTTCAAACACTCGTTGAGCCTCCTCGGTCCACTCAAAGTGGTTTGTCTTCTTTAGCAGCTTGAATAAGGGTAAGCTTTTTTCTCCCAGCCGGGTAATAAATCGTCTGAGGGAAGCCAGGTGACCAGCCAGACACTACACCTGCTTGAGTCGGACCAGTGGCTTCATGTGTTCAATGGCCGCTATCTTGTCAGGGTTGGCCTCAATGCCCCGCCTGGACACGAGGAACCCTAACAACTTCCCGGAGGGCACGCCAAACACACACTTCTCGGGGTTGAGCTTTAAGCATTTGTTCCAGAGGTTGGCGAAGGTCTCCTCCAAGTCTTCAATTAGTTCTTCGCTCTTTTTATCTTTTACAACCAAGTCGTCGACGTACACCTCAAGATTGCGCCCTATCTGCAGACGAAAAGTAATATGCATGGCGCGTTGATAAGTAGAACCAGTATTTTTTAACCCAAAAGCCATTCTGATATAACAATAAACGCCCATAGGGGTTACAAAAGCAGTTTTCTCTTCGTCTTCCACCACCATGATAATCTGGTGGTACCCCGAGTACGCATCCAGAAAGCACAGTAGCTTGCACCCCACTGTTGAGTCGACGATGAGATCGACGCGCGGCAGGGGGTAAGGAACCTTCGGGCAGGCCTTGTTGAGGTTGGTGAAGTCGACACACATCCGCCACTTCCTGTTGGACTTCTTGGCAAGCACAGGGTTGGCAAGCCGCTCAGGGTGAGAGACTTCCCTAACGATCCCTGCGCACAACAGTTTCTCTACCTCCTCCCGAATGGCGTCTTGCCACTCTGGCGCCTGACGCCAGACCTTTTGGCGGACCGGGCGCACCTCAAGGAGCGTAGCTAGTTGGTGCTCAATCACCTTCCTGGGGACCTGTTGACGTTTATTGTCGGCAACAATGAAAACGGGGTTAGGCGCTGGATCCAAACTCGATGGTAACACAAGACAAGAGAATTATCCAGATTCAGGCTCCCGCGGAGGAGACAATACTCTAATCCTGTGCTCTAGAATTATTTGTGGCTAGCTAATTTGCTGATGAGATTGTCCGTCGATGTTCCCCCGTCCCTCCCTTTATATAGCAGAGGAGGGCGGTTACAAAAGAGAGTCCTGGTCGGATACAAAGTGGGGATTATATCTCCTGCACCGATCCGTTTGGTAACTGCTTAGATTACAATCGTATCCTACCTAATTCGATCGGTTGCTATCTTCAAGGCTTCCTTATTTCGCACATTTTAGCGCACCCCTGGTAGCTTCTGTTTCTCTGTTGTCGGCCTGGCCCAGTCTTGTTTAGTTGGGCCTCGCAGGCCTGTCTTGCAGACACCCATGGTATGTATACTCCACAGTAGCCCCCGAGTGATTTGCGATTGGATTGCCTTCTTATTATCAAGATTTCCCGACTAGTTTTCCACCCAGCCGAGTGCTTCATTGTAGGCAAGGAGGTCGTGAAGGACTCAATAGAGCTCCACGTGTAAGCATTCCGAGTGGTTCCTGGCCCAATCTACTGAGCCAGCACGCACCTCATCATAGAGTACATCTCCATTTGCATTGGCTTTTAGCCGAGTGGTACCTATATGCCAGGGCACACAGCTTTTGACCTGTCATGAGGCATACCATGATTTATCCAAGCGGTACCCGTATCTGCCCTTTGCAACATACGGCTAATGACCTATCATGAGGCATACCTCTGTAATACCAGTTTTGAACCATCTTTATGATATCTGATCCCGTTTTGGGCAGTATCCAGCATGCGACCTGACATGAGGCATATCATAAGAGGATGTTTTAATTTGGAAGGTACCCAAATCCTGTCTGACGCGGTCATTGGCTTTTGGCCCATCAGGGGGCGTACCGTATCCCAAATCGAATCCAGCCCAATTGTGCCTGTGTACAGTGATTCACTGCACACGGTTACCGGCCCATCTTGAGGCGTGCCCTAGGGCAACCCTAAGATATGCGGCAGGCGAAGCGTTTTCCCGCTCAAGGCGAAAATTATCATCGCTCCTCATATATATGAGACTAGGTGCGAATGAAACGGCTTTCTACGCACTATTCTCTTTTGCCCCTTCGTCTTCTCATTTTCGGTGCTTCTCCTGCGATCTCCGCCGCTAGGGTTAGCATCTCTCGCCATCACAATCCAACGCGATCGCAAGTTTCTTTCGCCCAAAAAATGTCTTCTCCTTCCCCCAAAGAAGCTCCTTCATCCACCTCACCCAAGGATTGGTCCACTTCTGTGATGATGGAGAAGCGATTGGAAGAATTGGTCTCCGTCGGCATTTTCCCTCCATTGGTGATACTCTTTGCTCGACCTACGGCGGGTGAGTCTTGCCCCACGCCCCGTACTGAAGAAGTGGTCGTTTTTTATTCCTTTTTCCAGCGCGGATTTGGCCTTCCCGCCTGCGCTTTTCTTCGCGGTCTCCTTCACTTTTATGAAATTGAATTGACCCATCTCAATCCCAATTATATTCTTCAAATTGCTGTCTTCGTTCACCTCTGCGAGGCCTTCCTTGGCGTTCGCCCACATTTTGATCTTTTTCGCCATCTTTTCTTTCTCAAGCCCTTCCCAAACAAGAATTCTCCCAGAGCAGTTGGGGGCACTGGATTCCAGCTAAGGGATGGCTTGAAGAAAGCCTATTTTGCTATTCCCTTCAAAACCTCCAACAAAGGCTGGCACCAGGAATGGTTTTACTGCGCCAACCCAAAGCCTTCTCTTTCTTCTTTTTCCAAAGCCGGCTGCAACAACTCTTCCAGCTGCTTCCATGGCCCTGAACACCGAGGTTGGCTCGAATCTGAGCAGCCCCCGGCCATAGACCCCTTCCGGGCCGGCTGGCCAAATGGTGCCTTTTAAACCTGCCGCTCGCCCTTCTCCTCCGCCGGAAGAACTCCCTCGGCCTCCTCACCCGAAATCTCCGGTGCGGGTTGCCTTCTTCGACAAATATGGCAAGGGGATATCTTATGATGACGAAGACGAAGATAAGGAATGGGAGTCATTCTTTGACCATTCCTACAGTTGCTCTCGTTTTGCTCATGTAAGTTGCTTGTGCCGAGTTATTTTAGAAGTCCTCTTCTTTTTGTCTTTGATGCATAGTGTAGCCTCATCATTCATTTTGTCGCCTTCAGCGTCTGGTAGAGCGTGCCAAGGAAAATAACACCCATCTCTGGGAGATACTCCCAAAGACCAAGATGAGGAAGGACTATGAGGCCGAGGTCCAACGGGTCCGTATCGAGTTGTAGGAGGAACTCGGCAGGGCCCGGGTAGAGAACCGAGTGGAGCTGGAGAAGCTCCAGGCCCAGGTTCTGACCTTTGAAGTGGAGAAGACAAACTTGACGAGCTCTCTTAGCGGTAACCACCTTGTCCGACTGCCTTGGATTATCTTTTGAGTCTTCTGCTCCCTAACTCATTCTTCCTGCCTTGACTTCGGTCTTCGTTGTTGCAGATCTTCAGGGAAAGCTCGAGACCGCCGAGGAGCGGATCGAAGAGCTGAAGAAGTCTGAGAAGGATGCCAAAACCAAGACGAACAAGATGGAAAAAGAGCTGGAAGGTTTGCTCCCGACTCGTCCTTTGTCCTGTTTGTGCTTTTTAGCGTCTTTGGGCTAATCCGACTGGTTTTATAGAATACTGGGCCAATTCACAGGCTCAGTATCGCGTCCTTGATTAACAGATTAAATTTACTGAGGCGCGAGTCTGCAAGCTCCAAGAAGGATCCGAAAGAATGCTACGGATTCTGAGTCCCGACGAAGCTGGGTCCAGTGATATTCCCCATGATGCGGACGCCACGATCCAGTGGCTGGAGGAGGGGCCCATGAAACTGGTAGCACACCTGAAGGAGACGGTGACCACGAGCGCCTGCCAAGCACTGGCCATCGTTAAGTCGTTGTATCCACGAGTGGAGCTCGAAGCTGTCAAGGAGGGCTTTGCCTGCACCGTTGATGATGATCAAGTGCTTGCCCTAATTGACGAGGTTAGGGATACCGCCTCCGCCTTAGTCGAAAACTTGGAGTTGGGTCCTTTGTGAATGTTGTATTCTGAGACTTGATCTATGATTATTCTTTTGCTCCTTGGAAAAAACGCTTGGTCACTTGAACCGTGTTTTGCTTTTAATTGCTTCATTATGTCCTGCGAGTCTTTTTTGATTTAATGCTTGCATGCGCTACGTCTGGTTTGATGTCCTGCGTCCGTACTTCTTCTCGGTCGTTTCGAGTTCTGGTACCAGCACGTCTTTCAGAGCCGCTTCGGCTTCCTGTGCTAGCATTTACTCAAGACCATTCGATTTTCATGCTTTAGGTATATAAGAGTGTCACCGCTACTTGAGTGATCACCCATCTCTAAATGGTTTTTAGCATCCTTCATCGTTCTCTCTTGAACCTTCAATGGCTTCTTCGTCTACTGATGAGGCTCCTCCATCTCCCCCCCCCGGCGGAGGGGCTGATCATTGATTTTGAAGATGAGGCTCCACCGGCGCCTGATGCGGAGGAAGCCTTTCTGGCCGAGCTCTAGGTCGATTATGACCTCGCGCTGGCCGAGCTTGCGGAAGAAGAAGCTACTACTCGCGACGCGGCTACCGTCGGTGCACTGATTGAAGCCGTCCCGAAGCTTGTCGGGGCGAAGGACGCTCTTCTCGAGGTAGTAGGTCGCGCACGCCGCGCTTAGGTTTTAGATTCCTGCTCGCTTCTTGTGTAATGCTTGTGATGATATCGTTATGCTTAGGAATGAGGGAAGAAATACACCATGTTGTGCTACAAGACAGCCACACTAAATGATGCAAGGTGTGAATCCAAACAACCAATGGGAATGCGAGAAAGTTTCAGTTCAGACTTTAATGACCAGTCTGGATTAAATTACTCATGGAGAATGCAAACAGACTCTATTTGGGGCGTGTGAATACTCGTTCTTAACCTTAACTCCAGTACTTTCCAACAGATCCACTCACGTCTCTAAACTCAATGCTAGCACTCAGATATCATCAATTCCATCCGATGGCCAGATCCATGAGATGAAAAGCCAACAACCATGTGAGAAAACGTCCAAGAGAGTTGAAGAGTCTCTCTTATGTATACAAATGGTTGTAGTCGGACCGTCAACGTCTTCTCCTACCAAATCGATAGTTTTCCATTTGATTGAAAGATCGGGACCAAATCTGCTATCACATTTGGTGGAATGATACATGTGGAAATCATAACAACATACCTAGAACATGGAATGCTTTCAAAAGAATGATGAGGGCCAGATTTGTTCCTTCCTACTATGCTTGTGATTTTCTTAATAAATTGCAACATTTGAACCAAGAAGGTAAAACTATAGAAGAGTACTATCAAGAAATGCAAATTGCAGTATTGAGATGTGGATTAGAAGAGAATTAGAATGCTCAGATGGCTACATTTCTAGGTAGACTTAACCATCAAATTCAGGACATACTTGATTATAAAGAACACAACTCTCTCACTCATTTGTTTCATTTTGCTAGCAAAGCTGAAAGGGAAGTACAAGGATGACATTCCAAGTTGAGAGGGAATTTTTGGAGGCTCTTCTTCATCATGACCAAGCTAAGTGCAAGTAAAGGCTCCATCCACTACTTCGGGATGAGCACTTCCACCCTCCAACTGTGGGCGCCCTGCTGCCCTCCGTCACATGTCTCTGACATGAAAACAACCATGGTACAAGTTCCCGTAAAGAGTTATTCTTTAGTTGCATCCACAGGTCATACACTGTAACACTCCAAATTTTGCCTTCTTGATTTAGTTAATAGTGTTTGATTTCAATTGGTGAGTTTTGTGAATTTTTTGGATTTAATGGATTTTTTGGGATTATTTTAATTATTTTAAATTAAGTATATTAACTTTTTGTTGAAAACTAATTATAGGTAGATAAGATTTAAATAAAGTTTTACCAAAAATATTTTATTTGAGTCCAGAATGTCTCAAAGTATTTTTGAGATTTTTCTTGGATTTTTCCTAGTGTTTTATTGCCTCAAATAAATCAAAACTAATTTTAGTAATTATTTTAAATAAAAAATCCCGAATTAATGTTTAGAATAGTCTCGGGCGAAGCTCAAAGATCAGTCTGGCTGGCAGCTAGTTAGTTGTGCAGCCGCATACGACCCACCTTCTAGAAAACCTGCCGTCAACCGTTAGATCACAATCAGACGATCAGGAAGCAGCCACGTTGTGATGGAAACCCTAACGCCTTCACACCATCAGATCAGCATCGGACAAATGCCATTTGTCATAGTGTATCAGAACTCTAACCCATCACGATCGACCGGACGAGATCGTGCCACGGTGGGAGTTTTGCGTCGTCGTTCGATCATGATCATACGGTGGTCATGCATCACCTCCGAAAAGGATTCGGACGCCACCACCGTACCGAATCTGGACACTGCCATCGCAACGGTTGAGATTCCTAGGCCGGTACATGACCCCCGAGGGGTATTTAAGGAGCCGGACCCCCTCCCGAGGTTCACTAATGCCTGCCGCAACTTTTCGTTGAAGCGCCGTCACTAAGGAAGCACCAGAGAAGCCGTGCAAGCTCGCCAGAGTCCGTGAAGCCCTTCGCCAAGTTTCCACCGCCGCCAAGACCTCCTTCCGCTGTTCTGAGGTCTGTTCCAGACCCGTCGTGTTGTGCCACGCCCGTTCCGCCGTTCCACATTGTCAAGGTCTAACCGGAGCGTCGCTTGCGAGGTCGTTGTCCCTAAGACCGGTGAAGCCGCGCCGCCGCATCGCCATTGCCAAGCGCAAGTACCGCCAGTCGTCCGATCTTCCATGAATGCCCCAGATCCACCCATGTCGCTTAGGTAAGTAGCGCAAGCGTCGAGTGATGATGCCGTCCGACCAGAGGCGAACGATCAGGATTGAACCATGTCTTCTTGCTAGCAGTAAGGTCTATCGGTATGCCATGACCATTAGATTGGATTGGAGGGCTATCGTTTTGCCGCGTAGCCGAGATCTGTAACCGTCGGATCTAATCTAAACGGTGTGGATTCAATTGCGTCTGAGCTGTTAATTAGTACCGAGTGGATCAGATCGCATTTTGGATCAGACCAATCAGAAGCCGACGCGTGGCACGTGACGTCAGCGCTGGCATCAGCCGGTTCATGGAACAGTGCTTTTGGTCCACGGTGAACCGACCGCACGGTGCACCGAGTCCACAGCACAGTGCCGAGGCCACGTGGCAGAATCTGGTTGGCTCGAGTCCGATGCTGACATCAGCGTGATGCAATAAATCGTATTTCCATTTATAAAATAATTCGGATATTATTTAATTTCTCGATTTTCTGATTTTTATGATTTTTGAAACTTCCGAGAGCTCGTTCTCCCTCATACGAACTCCGATTGAGGTGATTCAAATTTCTAAAAATTTGTAAAATTGAGATCTATTTAATGGTGGCTTTTGTTTGATTTTTAGAGTTTATTTTCTCTCTATTTTGGGTATTTATTTGCTTTTTTTCTCTCGATTCACATAGACGTTGAATTGTGCGACGCTTCGGAGGAGGATTCGACACCTCAGGACCAAATTTCAGATAAAGACCAGGAGCTTTACCAAGGCATGTTGTTCTTTGATCATGTTTATAAAGTTGCTATTGTGATTTTACAATATTGTATAATATTTTATTCGTACAAATGTTTTCAATCTAGATTGGGATTTAGCTATTATACCTTTTGATGTACACCCTACCTTATCAATTGTATACCATAATCTACTTGTCAACCTAGATTGGTTTACTATAATTGATCAATAATAAAATCAATGTGGGGTGGTTAGATCAGATTAGATTGCTTAGCCATGCTACGTCATCACATGTCTTAAATCATCGATAATGAATCTTGACTAATGGAATATGGAACAATGTTATGAACTTGTGTGTCGTGTGTGGTCACACAAAGAGATTGAGTTGTGGTGGTGAAGAGGTCACGCAACGATGTTGATTTGTGGATAGCACGTGGTGCTTGGTAATCAACTGGGTTGGTAATCGTTTCGATCGGAGCAAGTGGCAAGGGCAAGTGTGCCAGGGTGGGCTCGATGGGCAGAGGGTATGTGCAAGTCTTGCTTTGATTACCCTAAGGACTTAACTTTGCGAGCCTTTGACCTGAGTTAATCATACAACCACATGTCTGTTTTGGGGCAGCCTAGCTGACTGATTTGCATTGTCTTAGCTTTAGTACTGCTTTGGTGGTGTGAGTCCGGGTTCACGGATGAACTCACGTGGCGCAAGAGGGGGGTCCTGTTGTGGTGGTTCAGCCCATCAGGGTTGAAACCTCAGCGGGTAGTACTGGGTTAAGGCAGGAATTGTAAAGGCTTTGTTATGATCATTCGCCTGTGTGGTTGTAACATCCCAAAATTTGGCTTAATCTTAAATTTTGGAGTTATTGAAATTTTTGAGAATTAATTAAAATGTATTTGCATTTAATTGAATTTATCTGAATTTTTGGGAATTATTTGGATTTAATTAAAATTTATTTGGATTATCCTTCTCTTGAATAACTAAATATCAAAAAAGGTAATTATAAAAAATAAATAAAAATATTTTATTTAGGCTCAAAATGCTTTGAAATATTTTCTGAAATTTTTCTAGAATTTTTTGGGTATTTTTAGTGCCCCAAATAAATACTTTGAATTGTTGGAAATATTTTAAAAGATAAAACTTGAAAATGGCCTTGCTACAGTGTCGGGCCGGGCCCAACACTGTGCACTCCTTCAGCCAAACCCTAGCGCGCTCGCTCTGGGCCGTCGGATCCCCATCGGATGGTCGCGCCGAATACCGTTTCGCCCGAAGCCCTGAGCCATTGGATTGTAATCGGACGGCGTGGGTGGGTCTCTTCGCATCGGGAGTGAGCACTATGCACCGCCGTCTCCGGTAGGCCGCCGTGGATTTTGTCAGAGATTTTGCACGTGACTCGAGGCGTGTCTGAGCCGGGGATAAAGCCCTTTGCGTGTAGCACTTCCTCCTGTTCATTTTGCCCTCTCGCTCGAGCTCTGCCGTCCTCCGTAGAGTGCGCCCGAGCTCGCCGTAGTAGCTACTCTCCTCTCTTCGGTTCTTCCTTGAGTTTCGCCGGCATCCGTCACTCTCCGCCGCCGTCGAGACTTGCTCCGAGACCACCGTGCCAAGACGCGTCCAGTGGGCCACTTCTTCACGCCGGAGAAGCTTCGTAGCGCCGCCGAGCCGGTCGTCTTCCTCGTCTCCGGTCTTCGGGAGCTGCTGCGCCACCGCCATCTGCCTCGAGCTTCAACCACCGTCGGATCTCCATCGCTCGGCTCCGGTAATGCCACGTCTCCTTCTCTGTAGCGATAGACCGGGTCGACTCCAGTTGAAAATGGCCGTCGGATTCTCATCTAACGAACGAGGTAGCGCCACGTCTCTCCCCGTAGAGTTAAGTTAAATAAGCATCGGTAGATCTCGGCCGTTGGATGGTAATCGTCTTGCTCGTCAGCCGCCAGAGGCTTGTGAATAGGAAACCGCTCGGTATAGCTCCGCCGTTGGATCGTCATCCGACCGCTCCGGTGCATCCACGTAGCAATAGTTGCAGCTCTTGATAATGGTCGTTGGATTGTCATTGTGTGGTTCTGTGAAGTCCACGTAGCTGCTGTGTTGGTGCGTTGATGATGGCCGTTAGATCTCAATCGTGCGGCCGGGGTTAAGCCACGTAGGTTGGTGAACAGGGTATCGCTTGGGTAGCATCTACCGTTGGATTTAGATCCAACGGGCGGGAATCCTTGTAGTCCCAGGGACTGTTGAGTGTGCGCCGCGTGCAACTTCCCGTTGGCCAAGCACTGTTCATCGGGCCCACTTGTCAGTGGGTGGACCGCCGGGTGTGCTGACGTCAGCATGACTTCATCCGGGCCCACATGTCAGTGTCAGTGTTAGTGTCGACGTGGTTAATTCTGGTGTTGACACGTGTCAAGCCGAGAATTTAACCGGATTTTCCAGTGGAAAAATAAATCATTTAATTCGGTTATTTCTTTAATTGAATTTCAGAAACTTGCAAATGCTATAACTTTTGCGTTTAAACTCGGAATTGGGTGATTCCAGTTCCTAAAAATTTGTAAAAATGTGAACTATTTATTAGTGAATTTTAATTTATTTTTAGAGTTGATCTTATTGTCTGTATTGAGTGTTTATTATATGTTCGCTTGAATGCGCGTAGGCCGTCGAGGAGGATTTCGGAGGACCATCGCAAGAGCCAGACCAGAATCAACTGCTGTTTGAAGGCAAGTCATGCTTTGACCATATTGCCCCTAGATTTTCAAATATATCTCGATTCAAGTTATGCATGCTATGTGAATTAAAAATGATATTGCTCATGTGGGAAAAGTAGTTAAAATACCTATCTTGTTTATGCCACCTTGTTAATACTATTTGTACGCCATGAAATCCTTGTCACCATAAGATGCTAATTTATGTTGGTTACTATTATAAAGCCAACACGGGAGGCTAGACTGTGATTAGCTGCTTAGCATACTTATGTGCGTTGAATGACTTTCAAATATGCAAAAGAATATTGACTAAACCATTATGGAACGTATTTTGGAATAATGCGATGATGTCATGAGATGGAATTGAGGGTAGCGACCTGTGTGGTTCTACTCATGCAATGACGTGGGCATTGGCATGTGTTGCATAAATGCAAACCTGGGATGGGAAATGATTTGGACCGGGCAAGTGGCGAGAAGGCTTCGTGCGAGGTGGGCCTGTGTGGCAACGGGATGTATTAAGATGGTGAAGGCTGTGTGCCGAGAAATATAAAATGGATGTCTTGCCCGGGACAGTTAAGGACTTCACCTTGCAAGCCTTTGAACTGAGTTTCTCGTACAACCACTTGTCCGGAATAGGACGGACCTAGTTTAGTAGGTTTCTAATATCTTTCCTTTGACACCTCGGGGAGACAGTTATGCAAAAATGTAACCGTATGGGGGAGCGTACCTGTGTTGCGGCTTGGTACCCATCCAACTGTATTTGCCTGTTCTAAACTTTGGCTCTGTGTGAGAAAAGTGTTAGAAAGGTAATACTGGAGAGGTTCACTAGTTAAGTGTTAGTCTCCGAAAGACTTTGTTGCAATCAATCACCTGTGTGGTGAGCGACTGTATCCTGTGGGTAAAATGTACAGCCTCTGCAGAGTGTGTGTGTAAAAATCTATTCGAATAGCCGCGTCCGCGGTATTGGACATTGCTCGGGGATTATAGTCAAGGGTTAGATTTTCAAAATAAAAGATGTTGAATGGGTGGCTGTGTGCCAAAGACTGATGAATCAAACTTAGGGCTGTGTGCCAAACTCTTGGAAAAGAATTGAGAAATTAATTATTATTAATATTGGTTTACCGCCTTTAAACTAATAGGATTACCTGTTAAAAAGAAATGCTGCTTTATGCAAAATAACCATTTAAGCCTTTCCTTTGGACTCAGCCATGCATGTAGTAATAGAACTGCATTGTGCATGACTTGTTGAGTATGTTGTATACTCACCCTTGCTTCAATAACAACCTTAGAAGAAGAAGCTATGCCAGCTTGGGAAGAGGAGTTCAACGAAGGCCAGGAGCATTAGGGATTAAGCCTCGTTGGTTGCCTGAGGCAGAACGAGGGGTTCACTATCGTACTTTTGCTTCCGCTATTGAACTTGTGCTACTTTGATATTTATCGCCCTGCGTGGCGAATTATTATAAGGTGACCATAAGGTCGTGTAACTCGGTTATAATTATGCTTAAAGTACTTTATTATTATTTCCACCGTGTATGATTGTGGTACTTCAACACTGTTCGTCCTGTGTGTACTAGCGTGATCCTGGACTAGTACAAAATACACAAAGGGTCCGGATCTGCAGATTCGGGTCCCGACAGTGGTGCATGGTTGTATCATGTGGGTAAAGTGCATAACCTCTGTAGAGTGTAAATCTATTCGGATAGCCGTGCTCATGGTACTGACCATAGCTCGAGAATTACAGTCAAGGGTTAGTTAATCAATTGGAAAACTGAATGGGATGGCAGGTTGCCATATGGATGATGAAAACTTGACTTAGGGCTGGAAACTTGGTTTACTTAGGAATCATTGAATTTATTTATTGCTATTATTTTTTTACTATATTTTCAATCTATGTGTTGTATCTGTTCATAAATGCTGCTTACTGCAAATAAGCCACATAGCCCTTCCTTTGGAATAAGCCTTGCATATGGAAGGAATGCATTCTGTGCATAACTTGTTGAGTGCTTTTGTACTCATCCTTGCCATCAACAACAAATCAACAGTTGAGGAGTTGTCGCCTTTGCTGGAGGAGGAATTCCAGGAGAATGCAAGTCACTAGCTAGCCCAAGCCATGTCAGTCGCCTATCGTGTACTGATGAGTCACCAACGTCTTTTGCTATTTCCGCTGCATTTGTCTTAGTTTAATTTCAGTCTAGGGGCGTGGCTGAATAATGTTAGTGATCATAAGATCATACACTAGTTATATTAATAAATGAAATCTTATTATTCTTATCGTTGTGTATGATGTGATGCTTTCGATGCTAAGCTGTGTGCACTAGCGTAGTTCCTGGGACTAGTGTGGTAAACACAGTGGGTTCGAATTGGTGAATTCAGGTCCCGATATACACGCGACGTGCAATGCCATCGATGCAAAGGATTTGGACACATGATGCGTGATTGTCCAAGTCAGTGTGCTTTAATTGTCTGGGAAGATGGTGAGTACACTTTCTGCTATTGATGTTGAAGAAGATTGTCGGCATGTTTGTGCTAGACATTATTGGTTCGAGTGTATAACCGAGTTTCGGTAGGGGGGTCTTCGCAGCTGCGTCACTCTCGGCTCTCTTCTCTACTCTCTTCGCGTGATGAGCAGGACAAGAAGCTCAAGAACACATAGGGAGCACACAAGGAACACAAAGGATTTACCCAGGTTCGGGCCCCCAATGCGGGTAACAGCCCTACGTCCTACTCAAGCTCGTGTTGCTCTAGTATTCTGCTTGCTCTTCGTTGTGAACTAATCGACTAATCGACCTCAGTGATCTGATTTCCCGACCTACCTCTCCCCCTCCCCTCATGCACACTAGCTCCCTTATATACTCCCGGGACTAGCTAGGGCAGGCAGAGGGAGTGGTTTTACATTAATTACATTGACTGTGTCTAGTCATGTCGCTGCTGTCCCTCGGAGCCTCTTTGTCTACACCGTAGCTTGACACCACCTGTCTTCGGACTGCCCGAGAGGAGGGGTTCAGATGCTACGTGACGAACGCCTGGTACACGCGTCACCCCGTCTTGCCCAGGGCGGTGTAGATGGAACGGGATTTGGTGAAGCTGGCTCAGTCGGAGGGACAGGTCACCATAGCGTCAGTGAGCCACACCTATTTAATGCCCTTCAGGTGCACTGCAACGGCTCCCCGTGCATTGAATGGCTCCCATGCGCATTTAATGCCTCCCATGCGCATTTAATGGCTATGATACATTGTGATCCTGGCGATTGCTTCGGGCGGAAGCCTCCCAGCTCTGTCTGTGTGGTCGGCTAAGAATGGGCTCGCCTGCTCGTCGGGCAGCCACATGGCCTGGTCGCCCGACTGCTCGTCGGGCAACCACGTGTCCCGATCTTCTGTGGTCGTGATCTGTCGCCGGTGCAGGACACAGTCGTCCAACCGCCTGCCGGGCGCCACGTCATCTGATCGCCTGTGGCCGGGACTGGTCGTCCGCCAAGCCTTTCTTCAGCAGGTTGAGTCCTTTGCACAGGACCTTCTTCTCTATGCATCTTGTGCTCGCAGTCCCACCTGACAGCAGTGGAGAGAGTACCCCGGTATAGAATACACCGACAATAGCCCCTGGACCTGCCCCGGAGCACGTCCGAGAAGATTTTGGAGATATTCTTTGACCAAGACGCGGTCCTGGACGGGTCCTACTCCTGTACATGCAACCGTACAGATTCTCTCTGCAACCGCCGCAACTCTTCAGGTCTTATTGCCCCGCGCCATTATGATCTTTTTATGAATGGTTGGTTCATGGGGGCGCGACTCCTCGCATCATGAAGCCACGCACAGCTTATAAATAGGCATGTCCACTCCTCCATGATCCGCACTCCTGTTGCTTTCATCTTCTTGGCTTCCTTTGTCTTCTTCACAGTCTCAACACCAAAGCAGCACTCTAGCCACATGGCTTAGCAACTTCCCCTCTCGACGATGGATGAGTCAAGGTTGGGGAATGTCCTTTGCCTGGCCTTTGAAGGGGCCGTCTACCTTAGGGCAGGCACCGTCGCGCTGAAGTGCAGCCTCGGGGAGGTTATTACCTTTGTCTAGGCGCTGACGGCGGGCCTGATGCTACCCTACTCCGAGTTCTTCCTCACCATTCTCCACTTCTATGATATCCACCATCTTCATCTCACCCCAACTCCATCCTCGTCCTTTCCATCTTTGCACACCTCTGCGAAATGTTCATGGGGGTGATGACGAATCTTCCTCTCTTCCTCTCTTCTATACTCTTCGCAGACTCACCGATGGTGGGGTCGTGGGGAGTTGCCATTTTTGCCTCTATGATGGCTCAGCCTACCGCTACATCCCCCACCAGATGAAGAGCACTTGGAAGATGTAGCGGAACGAATGGTCAGATTCTTGGCGACGACAGTGGGCTCGGCGTCTGGGCGCCGCCGACCTGGCGACCACCATCGACAACTGGGGTTCCCTCGTCGAGGAGACGGTGGAACTCCGGTCCATGGTGGCCCACATCGACCAGTTGCGGGCTTCCAAATTGACTGGGGCGCTGGTCGTCGGGGACTTCGTGACCCGACGGATTAGCCACCTGCGGTGACGCATTAGGCTAGCCTGGCAGTACACCGGTGACGACGACGTGACCCGCACGTACCTAGGCCGTAAGTCTTCGCCCATTTTTTTGCTTGACTTGCCTTCGTGGTCGCCAACAGTTGATTGATGTCTTGTGTCCTTTGTCAAGAGCTGGAAACTTGAGCGCCGCCGGGGTCCAGGCCTGGATGACCGGGTTGCTTCCGCAAATGCCGAGCAGCCTGGTCTTCCCGGCCGAAGCCCAGCCGCTTTGCCAACTATCGTCGACGGAGCGGCTCGCGATTATCACGAGCTTCCCTTCGATGGATTCCACCGGGAGGGCCGTGATACCTCCTCGAGCCCCCCTAACGATCAGGGGGAGTCCAGTTCATGCTGATGTCCGGAGTGCAGGCAAACGGTCGGCCACCATCGACGCTTTGGGCCCGGACCCGAAGAGACCATGTGCCGCGGGCATCTCTCTTGCTCCCAGCCCTTCCGTGCCATCGAGCACGGCAGGGGCTGGGTCTTCTTCTGGCGTTGCCGTGCCTTTCGCTAGGAAGGACGTTGCGCCGCCGCCTCTGCCTCCAGCACCGACACCAGTGCCAGTGGCAGTGTCGGTATCAATGGTGCAAAGCGTTGGGCCCAGGAGTGGGCTAGCGATTCGCACTTCTTTCGTCCGCTTGGGGCGCGCTTTCGCCACGTAAGCTTCTTCTCTTCTTTTCTTGACGTGTTCTTCTGTTTGTTGGTGCTAACTCCCCTTCTTGGTATCTTCAGGGCGGGCCCCCAAGGGGGTGCAAGTGGTTGGATGACCACGCAATCTGCCACCACCGGGGTTGCCACCCCGCAGTTGCCATCTGCCTTGCCATTGGGCCAGACCGAAGCTGCTCACACCGGGGTGGTCACCTCCTGGTCGGCCACTCTGTCCGCTTCGTTCGTGCTCACCACCCGGCTTGCCAGCCTGATCGCCGAGTTAGCCATGGTGACCTCCCTCCATGACAAGCAGATGACGTCACTGCGGGAGGAGCTGGCGTTGGCGAAGGCAGAGAAAACGTTGCTAGTGGCCCGAGCTGAAGCTGCCGAGGCGTGGGCGAAGGGTGCCGAGGAGAAATGCGACGTGTTGCGCGCAGAGATGAGCCGCAATCTACACAACCTTATCACCATGCTCCGCCCCGCGTTTAGGCGCATGGTCAGTAGCTTGCAGCCGCTGGGGGTGACGGTGAATGGTCCGCTGGAAGAATCAGCGGCACACTATGCCCACTGCGTCACCCTTGTCGCTGAAGTCCTTGCCGGCCTTCCTGCCGCCTTGGCAGACAGCTCCGCCCGGGAGGGGCGGGAAGTTATGATCGCCACAGCGGCCTTCGTCTTGACATGCTGCACCCGCCGTGATGACTCCTTCGACCCCCTGGCGACCATCACCGGGGTGGAGCGTGACCCCGCCCAGGCGCTGGCACGGGTGCGCGAGGCGGTGGAGCACGTAGCCAGGCTGATGGAGATGGTGCCTCCACCTGCCACCGAAGCAAAGGAAGAGGCCAGGGAGGACACCGGCAATATTGAGATTGTCGACGATTAGCCCGGGCAACCACCTTTGCCATCTTCTTTCTTTTTTCTTTTCTCCTGTGTAAGCATGTACATAGGCCTTTTGGCCATTATGAATGAAAATACATTGCATTTACCTGTTGTTAGCTTTTACCTGTTGCCTATCCTTGCGCGTGTTTGCTCGTGATCGGCTTGATCCAGTGACAGGCGACCAGCCCCCGAGCATTTTGCACGGACCCTTCTGGATGACTGGATGGATCGACATTTAGGAGTCTTTTCTGCAATCACATAGAACCGCTCCAAACACGAGTCGAGGTTAAACCACGCTTGTTTGGGAACAAACAGGCAAACAGGTATGCAAAGTCTAAGTCCTTGCCATCGAGTGGGCGGGAAGTACATACTAGGTTGTCATTTTCCTATCACCATTCAGAGCTTAATCCCTTGTACTTTACCGGGACTGGGCCAGGGAACTGTGAGGCTAGGGAGTAGGTCGCGTAGAGCCGGGGCAAATGGTGAGCGGAACTTAGCCGTGAAGCACCATGGTGGGCGAAGTATGGCCGCAGCGCACCATACCACACGCACCTGCTAGGCCCCCATCCGAGCTCAGCATTGAAGCTGGGAGTCCATGTTATTGCCAAGGGACCCTTGCCGTCCTTTTGGACCAGACCAGAGAACTGCGGGGCTAGGGAGCAGGTCGCGTAGAGGCGGGGCAAATGGTGAGCGAAAATCGGCTGCGAAGCACCATGGTGGGCGGAGCATGGCCACAGCACACCAGGCCACACGCACCTGCTAGGCGCCTGTCTGGGCTCGGTGCAGAAGTTGGGGGTTTAAAGGGGTTACCAAGGGGCTATCTGGTTACTGGTTCTTATGACAACCAAGTATGGCACAAGCCCTATAGGCATAAGCAAGTTGAATGGATCAAAATGATAATCAACTGCATACTGAGCATGTGGGATGCCAGGGATCAGCCAGGGAAGAGTGCGACAACCTGCTGGCTGACCCGGGGCGAGGCCACGGAAAACTTACAGCATGTCGAACATCACCTGAAGGGTTGTCATCTCCCGCTGCCATCCGGGACTTACATCCTTGCCAACTTTATGAGACCAAGCTAGAGAACTACCGGGCAAGGGAGCAGGTCGCTAGAGGCGGGGCAAATGGTGAGCGAAACTTGGCCGCAAAGCACCATGGTGGGCGGATCATGGCCGCAGTCACCGTGCCGCACGCACCTGCTAAGCGCCTGTTCAGGCCAAACGTAGGAGCTGGGGGTCCATGTTATGGCCAAGGAGCTGCCAGGATACTGGCATGCATGACATTCGTAGGAGGCAAGTTCAGGGGTAGAACTTTCGTAGCAGCTCTATATTTTGGGAGTTCGCCAGCTCCCGACCGTCTTTTACGACTAATCGAACCGCCCCGGGTCGTGACATAGAAATCACCTTGAAGGGGCCCTCCCAATGAGGAGATAGTTTGTCACGGCCCGCCTGCGGTGGAATTTGGCGCAAGATGAGGTCGCATACCGCCAGTGTTCTCTCACAGACCCGGGTGGCGTGGGAGTGCCGAAGACTTTGTTGGTACCAGGCAGCACGAAGTGCCGCCCGGTCTCGTACTTCCTCCAGGAAGTTGACGTCGTCTTGACATCGGTCATCCTAGTCTTCTTCGTTGAAGGCCGATATGCAAGGCAAGTCTAAGGAGAGCTCAGAGGGCAGTACCACTTCAGCGTCGTAGACCAGGAAGAATGGAGTCTCCCGGTCGCACGGCTGGGCGTGGTTCAGAGAGACCACAGCACCGTTGGAAACTGTTCCGCCCATCGTGCTCGCTTGGCCAGGAGCTGTCGAACGCCCTGGTCTTGAGGCCCCTCAGACCGCCAGCGCACGCCTTCGGCTTGTCCGTTGCTTCGTGGATGGGCCACGGAGGCAAAACACACCTTGGTGCCCATCTCTTCGCAGAAATCCAAGAACGCTGCGCTGGTGAATTGGGTGCCATTGTCGATGATGATACGGTTGGCAATTCCAAAACGAGTGAAGATCCCACGCATGAACCTGATGGCAGCGGAGGCCGTAATTGCGCGCATTGCCTCGGCTTCAACCCATTTGGTGAACTTGTCGATGGCGATGAACAAATGGGTGAAGCCCCCTATGGCCCGCGGGAACGGACCCAGGATATCCAGCCCCCAGACCACGAATGGCCATAAGAGCGGGATAGTTTGTAGAGCTTGGGCCAGAAGGTGGGTCTGCTTGGCGTGGAATTGACACGCCTCACAACTCCTTACCAGCTTGCAAGCATCTTGGAGGGCAGTAGGCCAATATAATCCCTGGCGGTAAGCTTTACCGACCATTGTCCGACTGGACATATGGCTCCCGCACATGCCCCCATGGATATCAGAGAGCAGCTTGCTGCCTGCTTCCCGAGTGATGCACTTCAGGAGAATTTTGTTTCTACTCTGGCGATATAGGTCTCCACCTATCAGAGTATAGCACTTGGCCTTGCGTGCAATTCTCTCAGCTGAAGCATCATCATCGAGGATCACTTGATCACACAGGAAGGCCAGGATGGGATCCATCCACTGACCCCCCAACCAAGTGTGGCGATCTCGTGGTGATCGCCTGGGTACTCCGCTTGGCCCGGCGTTTCCACCGATACCGCCTTAGCAGTGTTACCGTTCTGCCTCCCGGAACCAAGGGATATAGCAGCCGCGTCATCGACCCCCTCGGAGTTGGGGGCCAAGATGGTGCGTTGACTACCAGCGCAGAACCGGGGGATATGGCAGCCGCATTGTCGGCCTTGACGGAGTTGGGGGCCGAGACAGATGCGTCACCTCCCCTCACGGGATCAAGGGAGGTGGCAGCCGCATCGTCGGCCCCGCTAGAGCTGGGAGCCGAGACATGTGCAGTGCCTCCCTGCCCGGAATTGGAGGACAGAACAGCCACACCATTGGTTCCGCTGGAGTTGGGGGTTGCAATGGATGGTCGCACAAACCTTCTTTCATAGACTTGGACTGGAACCGACCCGTCATTGGCCCCGTCGGAGACCGGGGTGACAATGGACTGTCAGGCACTATCGTCCCCACCAAAGACCGGGGAAGCAACAGACGGTCTCGCGAGACTCCTTTCGGAGAGGCGGACTGGAATAATAGCGCCATTGGACCCGCCGGAGTTAGGGGCGGCGATGGACGGTTGGGCAAGCCTTTCTTCGAAGACTCTAACCGAAACAGAAGCCTTTGACGTGGCGAGCAGTGAAAGCTCATCCGCTAAATGATTGTCACGTCAGGGGATATGGATGTACCCCAGCCCTTCTAAGTGGTGCTCCATCCTCCTGACTTATGCCAAGTAGGCGGCCATCATGGGATCAGAGCACTGGAACTCCTTTCATGCTTGGTTGACAATGAGCAGAGAGTCGCCCTTGATGTGTAGATATCGGATGCCGAGCACGGCAGTAGCACGTAGCCCTGCCAGCATCCCTTCATATTCGACGATGTTGTTGGTCGCCTTGAAGTCCAAGACGATCAGGTACCGTAGGATGTCCCCGGTCGGGGAGACCAGGACAAACCCAGCCCCCGTGCCCTTGACCCGAAAAGTGCCATCGAAGAACAGGGTCCACGGGGGAGCGCGGGTGCTCCTTCAGCTTCAGAAGTGGAGGGAGTCCACTCGGTGATGAACTCGGCCAATCTCTGACTCTTGATGGCAGTGTGTGGGCGAAACTTGAGGCAAAATTCTCCTAGTTCCACCGACCACTTGGCAACGCGGCGTTCGGCTTCATAGTTGTGGAGTATCTCTCGAAGTGGGTAGGCTGTGACCACCGTGATCTCCCGTCCCTGGGAGTAGTGTCGAAGCTTCTGGGACGCCACCAGAATAGCATAGAGCATCTTCTTGGCTTGTGGAAATCTGGTCTCCGCGTCGGATAGCACCTTGCTGATGTAGTAGACTGGTCTCTGGACGCCTTCCCTCTCTGCCACCAGCACCGCACTCACTACCACCGGGGTAGCCGCAATATATAGGGGCAGTAGCTCCCCGGGAGTAGGAGTGACCAGCACCGGGGGTGAGGAGAGGTATTTCTTCAGGTCTTCGAACGCTTGTTAGGCTTCAGGCGACCATTCGAAGTGGTTGGTGTTCTTCAATAGCTTGAACAAGGGGAGACTTTTTTCTCCTAGACGGGCAATAAATCGCCCGAGGGACGCCAGGCATCCAGTTAGACACTGGACATGCTTGATACTAGTCAGCGGCTTCATGTGTTCGATAGCCACGTTCTTGTCGAGATTGGCCTCAATGCCCCGACTGGACACGAGGAATCGCAACAACTTCCCAGAGGGTACACCAAAGACGCACTTCTCGAGATTGAGCTTCAGGTGATTCTTCCTAATGTTGGTGAAGGTTTCGTCCAGATCCTCAATTAGCACTTCACTCTTCTCAGATTTCACCACCAAGTCATCGACGTATACCTCCAGGTTCCGTTCGACCTGTGGTCGAAAAGTGGCATGCATGGCACGCTGATAAGTAGAACCGACGTTTTTTTAACCCAAATGGCATTTGAATGTATCAATAAACACCCATAGGAGTTACAAACGTGGTCTTTTCTTCATCTTCTTTCGCCATGCCGATCTGGTGGTACCCGGAGTACGCATTCAGAAAGCACAGCAGCTCGCACCCCACCGTAGAATCCATGATCAGGTCGATGCGTGGCAAGGGGTACGGATCCTTCGGGCAAGCCTTGTTGAGGTTAGTGAAGTCGACACACATTCGCCACTTCCCATTGGATTTCTTGACGAGCACGGGGTTGGCAAGCCATTCGGGGTGAATGACCTCTCTGATGATACCCGCGTGCAGCAGCTTCTCCACTTCCTCGCGGATGCATCCTGACTCTCGAGGGCCTGGCGCCGGACCTTTTGCCAGACCGGGCGTGCCTCCGGGAGTGTTGCCAATTTGTGCTCGATCACCTCCCCGGGGACCCCGGTCATGTCGAACGGTTGCCAGGCAAACACGTCTGCGTTAGACCGGAGGAAGGTGACGAGCGCGTCTTCCTATTTGGCGCCAAGGCTGCTGCCCAGCTTGACGGTCCTTTCGGGCACGGCCACACTTAGGGGGACCACCTTAACCTCGCCGGACGGGCTGGGCGAGGTGTGGGTCCTCATCGGAGGGGCTCTTGAGTAGACAGCGTCAACCTGCCATGCACAGGTGGCGCCCGCTAGGTCCGAGGCTTGCTTATCGCAGCGCAGGGCCTCTAGCTTGTCCACCTGGTCGCTTATGGGACCTCTAGGTCCCGGTATCTTCACCACCATATAGGCATAGTGGGTGGCCGCTATGAACCTGACCAACGCGGGTCGGCCAAGCAAGGCGTTGTAGGGGAGGTCGAAGTCGGCGACGTCAAAGTCCACCAACTCCGTGCGGTAGTTGCCCACATTCCTGAAAGTGACGGGAAGGCGGACCTGGCCCAGGGGCATTGAGCAAACCCCTGGGGTGACTCCGTAGAAGGGGAGCGCTGGGCGGAGCTCTTGCTCCGGGATCTGAAGAGGTCGGAACGCCCTGGGGGACAAGAGGTTGATGGAGCTTCCCTGTCGATCAGCACGCGTTCAAGCTTCATGTCCCGAACCGTGGGTGAGACCACGATCGGAAGGTACCCTAGGCCGGCGGTGCTCGCAGGGTGGTCGACACGGCTGAAGGTGATAGGCTCCTCCGACCACCTCAGCGGTCTAGCTGCCCCCGTGCTTGGTACGACGGCGCAAACTTCCCTCATCAGGAGCTTGTACTTCGTGTTGGAGGCGTGGGTGGCCGAACCGCCGTGGATGTAGGCCACCCTATGCTCCACCTGCTGGAAAGGCAGCTGGGTGGAGTCATCTCCCTTGTCGTCATCGGGAGGAGGGTAGCGTTCCCTGAGCCGCTGCTCCACCTTCTCACGCATGACCTGGCAATTATCCAAATCGTGTGCATTAGTATTATGGATATGGCAGAAGACCTTACCCCTGTTTTCCTATCAACGGTAGTCCTATTGATCGCGGTGGCTGTCTTGCCGATCGTGGCGATCGTCCTGCCGATCGCGGCGATCGTCTCGCCACAGCTTGACGACCTTGTGCCTGCGCTTGGTGGCCAAGACCAGACCAGACTCGGCCGCCGTACGCTTCTTCTTGTTTGCAGAACTAGGACCTTTCGAGGTCCTGGCCTCGCCTCCGCCGTGAGGGCCGTCCGCTCCGGCAGTCCGCTCCCACGCCTCCGCCGCCCGAGCGCACTTGTGCGCCAAGGCGAATAGCTCGGATGTGGTGGCAATGTCGCGGGTGGCCATCTTCTCTTGCATCTTGTGGTCTCGCACTCCCCTCCGGAAGGCGATGATGACGGACTGGCCAGAGATCTTAGGGATTGTGTTGCAACAGTGGCTAAATCGTCGAATGAACGCACGCAATGACTCCCCTCTCTTCTGTTTGAGGGCATGGAGGTCGTCCTCCACACCTATCTGGGCATAGGAGCCCTAGAAGTTGGTGACAAACTAGCCACACAACTCCACCCATGAGTGCACCGATCCTCTCGGGAGGTTCATCAGCCAAGAACGGGCGAAGCCCGCCAAGGTTGTCGGGAGATAGTTCGCCAACACCTTCTCGGAGCCGCCAGCAGCCCGCACCACCGTGGTGTAGATTTGTAGGAACTCCTCCGGGTTGGTGGTGCCATCGTACTTCTCGATGGTTGCCGGGCAAAACCTTTCTGGCCACGCGACACGGCGTAGCCGGTTGGAGAACGCCTGGCACCCCACGCCGTAGGGAGAACCACGCAGCTCCCCGGAACCTCGGCCTGAGGGCCGTGCCGAGGTGCGCGGGACTTGGCTCCCGCAAGACTCGGAGGAGAAGGTCTCCTCCTCTGCAGGGAAATCGGGGTCACAGGAGGAGTCGTCTTCTTCAGGAGCCATCCGTTTGCCGTGGTCCTGCTCCTGTGCTTGCCGATAGTGCAACTTGCCACGCAAGTCACCACCGCGCGCTAAGCGTCGCTCCTCCAAATGAGCCCTAAGATCCTCGCGGGCACTCCCCTCACACCCAAGGGACGTGCGAGACGGTACTGGAGCTGTCGCATGACCCCTAGCGAGAGCGGGGCCAGCGTTTTGAATGCCCTTTCCCTTGCTTCGCCAACCATGACGTGAGCGTTGCTCGCTTGGGTGGCTCAAAGCTTGCATGCGCTCTACGCGCAACTTCGATCGCGGGATACCAGAGGTATCCGACCATTCTGATGCCTTTGCGAGGAGCTAGGCTGTGTCCACAAGGCGGGTGATGTCCCGCAGTCATGGCGCTGCCGGGGTGTCGTCCCCTAGCTCCACCGGTGGGTGCTCCAGGAGGAGGCAGGCCGCGTGTAAGTTCTGGGCCAACGTGGACTCCTCCATCGCTAGTCGCCGTCGGACCGGCCGCACTCCTACCGCGGTGGGGGCACCACCGCCTTCTACGGAAGGCGTCAGACGGTCCCCCGCCTGATGGGAGCGTGAAGCCTCCATCTTCGCAGCCAGTGCTTGATGATCTGCTGAAGAAAGCAACGGGTGAAACAGCTGCTACCACCCCTACCTGGTGCGCCCTATCGGCATGTTTGTGCCAGACAGTATTGGTTCAAGTGTATAACCGAGTTTTGGTAGGGGGGTCTTCGCAGCTGCGTCACTCTCGGCTCTCTTCTCTACTCTCTTCGTGTGATGAGCAGGACAGGAAGCTCAACAACACAAAGGGAGCACACAGGATTTACCCAGGTTCGGGCCCCCAATGCGGGTAACAGCCCTACGTCCTACTCAAGCTCGTGTTGCTCTAGTATTTTGCTTGCTCTCCGTTGTGAACTGATCGACTAATCGATCTCAGAGATCTGATTTTCCGACCTACCTCTCCCCCTCCCCTCATGCACACTAGCTCCCTTATATACTCCTGGGACTAGCTAGGGCAAGCAGAGGGAGTGGTTTTACATTAATTACATTGACTGTGTCTAGTCCTGTCATTGCTATCCCTCGGAGCCTCTTTGTCTACGCCGTAGCTTGACACCGCCTGTCTTCGGACTGCCCAAGAGGAGGGGTTCGGACGCTGCGTGAAGAACGCCTGGTACACGTGTCACCCCGTCTTACCTGGGGCGGTGTAGATTGAACGGGAGTTGGTGAAGCTGGCTTAGTCGGAGGGCTAGGTCATCATAGCATCAGGGAGCCATGCCTATTTAATGGCCTTCAGGCGCACTGCAACGGCTCCCCACGCATTGAATGGCTCCCATGCACATTTAATGGCTATGATATGTTGTGATCCTGGCGATTGCTTCGGGCGGAAGCCTCCCAGCTCTGTCTGCGTGGTCAGCTGAGAATGGGCTCGCTTGCTCGTCGGGCAGCCAAGTGGCCTGGTCGCCCGACTGCTCGTCGGGTAGCCACGTGTCCCGGTCTTCCATGGTCGTGATCTGGTCGCCTGGGTCTGGGACCTAGTCATCCAACTACCCGCCGGGCAACCACGTGTCCTGGTCGCCCGGGGCTGGGACCTGGTCGTCCGCCAAGCCTTTCTTCAGCAGGTTGAGTCCTTTGCACAGGACCTTCTTCTCTATGCATCTTGCGCTCACAGTCCCACCTGACAGCGGTGAAGACAGTACAAAGATTTTGCTCTAGTTGCAACTAACCTTGTAGGTGAAGATCAAGGGTGTGAACTTGAGGAGCAATTGGGTGCTGAAATTTCAGAAAGATACATGAGTATCATTGTGAAGCATGTCATTAGTGTGCAAATGGAGAGTGCTAAATAGAATCAATGCCATAACTTGTTCCAAACAAAATTTGTCATCAATGACAGTTCAGTGCGAATTATCATTGACGGGAGTTGCAATATGCAAGCATAGAGATGGTTGAGAAGCTTAGCTTGACTACAACACAACACCCACATTCAATTCAACTCAAGTGGAAAACTGAAGGTAACAAGAATGGTGAGATTGCACTTTTCTCTCGGTTCTTATCATGATCATGCTGATTGCGATGTTATACCTATGCAAGTATGCTCTTTGCTGTTAGGTAGACCTTGGCAATATGATAAAGATACTTCCCATCATGGTAGAACTGATCAATAGACTTTCATGCATAAAGGAAAGAAAATTGTTTTGCTTCCCATGTCCCCGCTGTAATTTTGAAAGATGACTTAGAGAAAGCTAAAAGAGAGGAGAGTGCTAAAAGGGAAAATTAGGTTAGAACCAAAGAATTAGCACAAACAAAGAAGAAAGAATCCTATTCTAAGAAAGTTGAAATCACATTAAAGGGTGCTGTCATGCTAGCTACAAAATCTGATTTAATTGACATGAAAGAATGCAATGTTGGATGCTATGCTTTGATTTGCAAAGAGACATTGTTTTCATTGGAGAATATACCTACTTCTATATCTCCTGCTATTGCTAACCTTTTGCAAGAGTATGAGGATGTGTTTCCAAATGAGGTACCCTACGAGCTACCACCTTTGAGGGGAATTGAACATCAAATTGACTTGATTTCAGGTGCAATATTACCAAACTGAGCAGCATATAGGACCAATCCGGAGGAGACTAAGGAGATACAATGTCAAGTGCAAGACTTGCTAGACAAGGGGTACGTTTGCGAAAGCCTTAGTCCTTGTGCTATTCCTGTGCTTTTAGTGCCTAAGAAGATGGATCATGGCGATTGTGTGTGGATATTGTAGAGCTATCAATAACATAACTGTTAGGTATCGTCACCCTATTCGTAGGTTGGATGTTATGCTAGATGAACTGAGTTGCTCTATTGTGTTTTCGAAAGTTGACTTGAGAAGTGGATACCACCAGATTAGAATGAAACTTGAGGATGAATGAGAAACTATGTTCAAAACTAAATTTGGTTTGTATGATTGGTTAGTTATACCTTTCGGTTTGATTCATCACCTAGCATGTTTATGCGATTCATGAATGAAGTTTTGTGAGCTTTTATTGAAAAATTTGTGGTGGTCTACTTTGATGATATTTTGATCTATAGTAAGTCTCTTTCTAAACATATTGAACACTTACGTGATATTTTTAATGCTTTAAGAGATGCACGTTTGTTTGGTAACCTCGAGAAGTGCTCCTTTAGCACCGATCGAGCCTTGTTTCTTGGCTATATTATGACA
Source organism: Guadua angustifolia (assembly GCA_036346375.1). Taxonomy (NCBI): domain Eukaryota; kingdom Viridiplantae; phylum Streptophyta; class Magnoliopsida; order Poales; family Poaceae; genus Guadua; species Guadua angustifolia. The sequence goes on along the minus strand of CM070502.1, from coordinate 45,829,023 downwards.
CTACATGGAATTGAGGTTGATGAAGCCAAGATTGAAGCAATCAAGAGTTGGTCGACTCTTAACACGGTCACACAACTACAGAGCTTTCATGGACTTGTTGGATTCTATCGACGCTTTGTGAAGGATTTCAGCACTATTGTTGCACCATTGAATGAATTGACAAAGAAAGGTGTTCCCTTCCATTGGAGGCAAGCACAAGAAGCTGCCTTCAATCTTTTAAAAGAAAAGCTCACAAATGCACCATTACTTCAACTTCCAAATTTGGTAAGACCTTTGAACTTGAATGTGATGCAAGCAGTATTGGAATTGGTGGTGTATTTATACAAGAAGGTAAACTTGTTGCTTATTTCAGTGAAAAATTAAGTGGGCCTGTTCTGAATTATTCCACATATGATAATGAATTGTATGCTCTTGTGTGATCTTTAGAGACGTGGCAACATTTTTTATATCCTAAAGAATTTGTCATACATTCTGATCATGAGGCACTTAAGCATATTCGTAGTCAAAGCAAACTAAACCGTAGACATGCTAAGTGGGTAGAATTCATTAAATTATTTCCTTATGTCATCAAACACAAGAAAGCGAAGGATAATGTGATTGATGATGCATTGTCTAGAAGATATACAATGATGTCTCAAATTGATTGTAGATTTTTTGGCTTAGAAACTATAAAAGATCTCTATGCTCAGGATAATGATTTCAAAGAAGTCTTGCTAAATTGTAAAAATGGAAAAAATTGGCATAACTTTGTTAACAATGATGGATTCCTGCTTAGAGCTAACAAGCTATACATCCTTGCTAGCTCTATTCATCTTTTGTTGTTACAGGAGGAGCATGGAGGAGGGTTGATGGGACACTTTCAAGCTAAAAAGATGGAGGATGTCTTGGCTGAACATTTCTTTTGGTGAAAGATGAGATGCGATGTCAATAATTTTGTTGTATGCTGCAACACATGCCAAAAAGCGAAGTCTCGTCTAAATCCACATGGCTTGTACATGCTGCTTCCTGTTCCTAGTGTTCCTTGGGAGGATATATCTATAGACTTTATTTTAGGATTGCCTAGGATAAAGAAAGGGAGGGATAGTATTTTTATTGTTGTGGATCAATTTTCCAAAATGGCACATTTCATTCCATGCCACAAGAGAGATGATGCCACTCATATTACTGATTTATTCTTCAAAGAAATTGTTTGCTTGCATGGTATGCCTTGTATATTGTTTTAGACCGTGATGCCATGTTCTTGTGCCATTTTTGGAGAATGTTATGGAGCAAATTAGGGATGAAGCTAGTGTTCTCTACCACATGCCAGCCTCAAACCGATGGATAAACTGAAGTGGTCAATCGAACCTTGTCAACCATCTAGAGGGCCATTCTATAGAATAATTTGAAGATGTGGGAAGAGTGCCTACCTCATGTGGAGTTTGCTTATAATCGTACGCTGCACTCTACCACAAAAATGACTACATTTTAGGTTGTGTATGCCTCTTTAACCCTCATGCTCCAATTGATCTATTGCCTTTGTCATCTTCGGAGAAGATAAACCTTGATGCAAAGAAACGTGCTGAATTTATTTTTAAATTGCATAAAACCACAAAAGAAAATATAGAGTGCATGATTGAGAAATATAGGCTTGCTGGTAACCATGGTAGAATGAAATTGACATTTGAACCAGGTGATCTTGTTTGGTTACATTTACGGAAAGAAAGATTTTCTAACTTACAAAAGTCTAAATTGATGCCTAGAGCTGATGGTCCTTTCAAAGTGCTTGAATGAATTAATGATAATGCCTATAAACTTGAGTTATCTACAGATTTCAGGGTTATTTCCACTTTTAATATTTTAGATTTGAAGCCATATTTTGGAGAGAACGATGTGCTTGAGTCAAGGATGACTCAAATGCAAGAAGGGGAGGATGATGAGGACATATCTACGTTGGATACATCCATAACACCAATGACCAACGACCAACAAATTCCTCCTAGTGATCAGCAACCTTCGACCAACATACAAGGACCAATTACCCAAGTTCATGCGTGACAACTAAATTATCAGGTAAATTAGTTTCTTGGGTTGCATAATTTCAATTTAGAGAATAGACCGCTACCTTATAATATTCTCATACTTAGGAACCTTGGCACGAATTGGCAAATGAGTTTTAATACACCAACACAAGTCATCAAGCAAGGTGGGACTATGAAATGATCCAACTCAGTCTCTAAAGACCAGTCTGATATTAAATGAGCATAGATAATGCAAACTGAGTCCGTTTGGGGCGTGTGAGCACTTCATGAAAAGCTTATCTCGTACACTTTCCAAAGAATCCAAACTCACTATCAAATTCTTTTTGAGCTAGGAGATATCATCAAAAAACTCTAACATCCAGAAATAGTCTTCAATATCTTGGGTGTTGTGCCACCATTATTTTGGGCTGAGTTCCCATGTAATCAAAGTGGCGTGAGTCCTCCTAGCAGTCATCACCTGGACAAACTCCCTTCATTTCTTAGATTTTTGTTTTGAGAAGTTGCCCCCATGTGTGGAACTTTATCCTTGTTCTCCTGACTTGGCTAGAGCAGTAGTAAACAAGTTATGAAACCTCAACGTGAGTATGTGCTTTATCCTTGTTCTTGCTAGTTCTTCGATTGCTTGCAAGAATAAACTTTCGTTCAGGTCATCCGTGTTCTTGGCACAGTTGATAATGATGAGGAGTGTGGTTTAGCGATTGCGGGCACTTATCATTGTGTAGTTCATTGCCGGATGAAAAAATTGTGAAAATGCCATCGCTAAGATTGGCCCTTGCTAAAATGCCACCCCTCTCTCAATGACATGTGGGACCTTCTGTGTCTATGATAGTAGGCCCGAGTGGCATTTTAACGAGGGCCAATGTTTGGGGTGGTATTAATGTGAACTCCCCCAAATCGAAGTTATCCTCCGCCAAATCGAAGTTATCCCCTCACCGGACGATCGGGCTGTCTTGTGTGCATCATATAGCATAAGGGTGTATTGTTGGCTGAGACTGTTTCTATAGCTTGTTATTTGATTAATTGCTCTCCAAATTCCGCCATTAATTTTCATATTCTAGAAGAGGTTTGGTCAGGAGGTAAACTAGTTGATTATTCTAATTTGAAAATTTTTAGTTGTCCTACATATTGATGAGGACATAGCTACGTCGGATACATCCATGGCATCAATGGCCAACGATCAACAAAATTCTCCTTGTGATCAGCAACATTTGACCCACATAAAAGGACTAATGACCCGAGCACATGCACAATAGGGATGGCAAAAATACCCGTGGGTCCGGGTACCCGCGGGTACCCAACCCGATGGGTCCGGGTCTAGGTCCAAATTTGGACCCACGGGTATATTATTTCGGGTCCGGGTCTCATTTTGGACCCGTGGGTACCCAGACCCGGACCCGTTGGACACGTGAAGGACAGAAGGAGCACCGGTCACGCGGACGTTCTTCCGGCATAGATAGAGCGCGATGGCGCGGCCTAGCTTGGACGTGGCGCCTGTTAGATATTCCAGGGTCTAAATTGATTATGTTCCTTCCTTCCGTTTCCTGAGTTTCCTTAGTTAGTTGATTAGCTGAATCTCTATTGTTTCCGTTTCTTTAGTTTCCTTAGTTGGATGATTCTGTTTCTTGAGTTTCCTTAGATAGTTTTTCATACCATGCATTGTGAGCAGATTAGCTGCCTATCTGATTCTTTAAATAAAGGTTCAACACAAGAAAACGCTGCAGCAGTTTTGTGCAGCACCATACGTGAGTGTGTTTTGAGTTTTTCCTGTGTTCGGTTTCTGAGTGATTTCCAACAGCGCCGGTCAGGAACACCTCCGCCGTGCCCGCCGGGATCTCGTGCAGGATTGTCGCCGCCGTCAGCGTGTTGCCGTGCACCACGCGCACCTTCAGGTCCGGGTACTTGTCAACGAACAGCGTGCCCCCGCCGTTTAGCGCCTCGTTCTGCATGCATAGCCAACAGTGAACATGTACGACACATGCATCTAAATTGAACCGGAGGGACTACAACGCAATCTTGCCATGCTTCTCAGGTCTAACTTGTACTGAGAATCCTAATTTCTAGCTTCTGCACAAAGTAAACCAGCGTAGCATTTGTATCGGGTCCGGGTACCCATCGGCTCCGGGTCCGGGTCCGAGTTTGGACCCGTGACCGACTTCAGGTCCAGGTCCAAATTTTGAGTCTCGGGTCCGGGTCCATGGAGGCTGCACCCGGAGGTACCCGGACCCGTTGCCATCCCTAATGCACAACAGCTAAATCAACAGGTGAACTCGTTTCTCGGGTTGCATAATTGTATTTTAATGGATGGACCACTACATAATAAAGTGCTTGTGCTTAGGAGTCATGGATTAGAGCAGCAAGGATGCCATCCCTCATCAAAACAAGCTAGAGAACAAGCTATTCCTCATGTGGAAGCTGAAACGACCATCCAGGAGCAGTCCAACTTCAACTGGTCATAACTTTTGCATGCGGAGTCCGTTCGAGATGAGTGAGTATTTGATTGAAAGCTAATTTCATGCTCTTTCCAATGGATCTGGCCTCATCATCAAATTCCACTCGAGCTAGACACAGAGGTCAAAAACGGGTGACGGTTTCAAGTCTCTTTGGGTGCTGCGCCACCATTTATTTTGGGCTGAGTTCCCATGTAATCAATGTAATGTGAATCCACATCCTAGCAGCCATCTCCTTGGCTATATTTGGACAAGCTCCCTCTCTATTCCCTTAGGTTTTGTTAAGTTTAGTTACCCCCATATGTGGAACTATAACCTTATTCTCCTAACTCGGCTGGAGCAGCAGTAAACAAGTTTAGAACCTCAGTTCGTGTGTGTGTGCTTCATCCTTGTTCTTGCTGGTTCTTCGATTGCTTGCAAGAATAGACCTTCGTGGTCAGGTCATCCGGGCTTTTGGCACGGTTGATAACAACTAGGAGTGTGGTTTAGCGATTGTGGGCGCTTATCCTTGTGTGGTTTGTAGCCGGATCGTCAAAGTCATCCTCCACCTAATCAAAGTTATCCCCTCACCGGAAGATCGGGCACCCGTGAGCGCATCATTTGCTATCAGAGCAACAGTTGACCGGTGAGTTTTTGTATCTTGTTGTTGGATTGTGTTCTTGCTAGAGTCCAGAAAATTTGCGCACAAAAAGATTGTTTGTTCGCTGTCCAAACCCCGTTGTGCTTTCCAATCGTTAATTTTGGTTTTGCTAAATTGAGTTTGTATCCGTTTTAGTGTTGTCTTGTTGCTGTTCATCTTCTTGTACATCTCCCTACCCCAACATCCATCCATAAAACCCAAAAAACAAACAAACCCATCTCGGCTCGAAAGATCCCCTTTCTGTAGCCGCCACCAAAAATACTATAACTCTCAATTTCAGCATCATTTTTGAGTAGGACCAAAAGGAGAAGTTTCCTCACTCAACCCAGCATCCACATGTAAAGTTTTATGCAAATCTATTTAGGGAGTAAGGAGTTTGGTGCGTTGTAATCTGACCTAATTGCTGTCCCGAAATCTGCATCTGTGCTCAATTCCATAATTTGTGCAAAATTGTCAGTTATTTTTCAGAAAGTTTTCCCAAAATAAAAGTTGTTGAAAAATCCATTAATAAGAAGATAAAAAAATAATCATTGAAAAAGAGGCATCTGACCAAAAGTTACGGCCAAAATACCGACCTGCTGTCTGGTGGATAGAAATCAGCAATCCAGAAAGTTGGAATTCATCTTGTGCTCCCAAGTTGCAAACTGCAAATTTGTGAGTTTTGCTATGTTTATCACTTGTATCCACTGCCATATCATTTGTTTCAGCCTAATACCCATCCTTGTTTGATCAGCAACATAGGCTAATTGCTAGACTCGAACACTTATTCAGTTTTATGCAAATTCTGAAATTGGCTGATTGTTTCCCTTTGCTACTCATTATAAAGCCTTTCCGAGCTCTACTTTCTACTAACCATATAGGTGATAGCCTTGCAATCGCTTTATTCACATTTGAGTTTGGTTTATTACGAACCAGCCACCGGATGCACCACTTGCTGCATTTGTAAGAATTGGTAAGAGCTTGGTATAGAGCAAGAGGGAGAGTGACACTTGACCATTTCAGCAAGTAGTAGTAATAGGGAACTACATAACTCTTGTGTGTTTTCCTATTTATCACTAACAATGGCAGATTCTCAACGTCATAGTGCTTGAACCAACAGCATCCTAGGAGAAGAGATAGTTCACACTTCGAGATACAAAGAATGTACGAGCACAACTTCAACACCACGGAAGGTATGTGATGATCCCTTAGGAAAGATTAAATTTACATTGCCTTCATTTGCTAGAGAGTACGATCCTAATGCATATATTAATTGGGAGATAGTGGTAGACAAAGAATTTGCAAAGTATGACTTATCTGAAAACCAAAAGATTAGTGCCGCTGTTAAGGTGTTACCATCACATGCAATGCTTTAGTGGAAGCATATATTTAGGAGAAAATTGACGTTTTACCATTATTAATATGTGGACTTACGCTTTTACCACTAATTCTATGACGCTCGCGCTTTTACCACTCATCTCGGGCGCACTTTGCACATTTGCCATTTCCGGGATTTTACGCATTTTCGAGCTTTTTCTCAGGTTTTTGTCGAGCGAATTTCCGGTTTTGCCCCTGGGTCACTTCTTCTCCCACTCCACTTGGTCTGGCTCAACCCGCAGCTGTTCTCGCGAGCCTGTGGGAGGAGAAGGGCGACCAGCGGCGGCGGTCACGGCGGTGAGCCTGAGAGGAGAAGTAAGCAACCATGTCGCGTGGTAGCTTCTCCGACAGCGCCCCTCTCAATGCAGATTCATTTGGAAAGGGCGTGTTGAGATCCGGGCACGTCACTGGCCTGCCATTGGTGCCATGCCCTAAGTGCGGTGCCGATGTGATTGAGCTGACTGCGAGGACAGGGATATACTCGGGTAGGGTCTTCTTCAAGTGTGAGTTGAATGAGAAAGATGTGAGTTTTTTATGTCAGTTATGTTCAATTGCATCTAATTGATTAGGGTTTCTGTGCGAGTGACGAGCCAACCGCATTTGTTGTTGTGAGTTTACGCAGATTCCTGGGAAATGCAGGTTCTTCATGTGGCATGATCAATATGTTGAACTTTTGTGCAGACGGGGCGTGGACAATGAATTATGCAAGGGCACTTTAGAAGCTGCAAGGGTTTGTAGTGAAGATGGAGATGACAAATCAAAGAAATCAATGGAGCAGAAGTTAGATAAGATCATCGAAATAGAGAAAATTTTAGTTGTTCTGGCTGTTGTTAGTGTACTATTGGGGTGTGTGTGTGTTATGCTGGTGGCTTTGAAGTGAAATGGCATCCCCTTGTATGGAATGAAATGAACGAAATATTATTGTTTGATAAGTATGGCTTGGTTCTTCATCTTAAGCTTCATTGTTTGATAAGTATGGCCTGTAAATAAAGTTTTTGATTTTTGTAAGATTTTATTATCATAAATAATGATGACAATAAAATCCAAAAGCATGATCTGGAAATTGATAGAGTTTGTGGTATAGGTGGTATAGTGATCTGGAAATGCTAGATTTGGGTGAAAACATAAGTATATAGCAGTGCATACTTCAACAATTATAATTGGAAAATGTTGTATGTAAAGTCTGATGGGACTGCAATGATCTTCATTCTCCCCAGGTAATAAAAACAGCAAGAAGATTCAATGGGGGAACTTTTGACTCCAGTTTGATGTCATGCTCATAATTCAGACCTGGAGCTCGCTTGTATACTTCTGAAACATGCATATGCAATTGCCGATCAAGCAAACTGGTTCTTCCGAATGAACAAATGGATTATCGCCAGAAAACAAAGGAACCAACCAGCTTCCGCAAACACCCAAGATATCTTTTACAGCACAAACCGAACTTGTTTCACTTTGTTAAATCCAACATGTTATACTATTTTAAACTCTGCTAGACTCTGTTCCTACTCCTTGCAGCAACCAAAAGAAACTCAACGGTGACAAGGATGACAAACTGTTACAAAATTTCTTCCATACTCCAATACCAGAACTGATGGTCATGTAGGAAATGACACAATTAAAATGTTAAAACGAAGACAACACTGTAAACATACTAATGCAGGCAATGGGTTTGAAAAACTGGGACACATACATTACTCAACATGAGAATGTATAATGCAGAGAATGTAATCTCAATTTTTGTCGTGAGCAAAGCAGCTAATGCAGAGAATGTATAAATTACTCAACATGAGAATGTATAAGTTACTGTAAACATACTAATGCAGGCAATGGGTTTGAAAAACTGGGACACATACATTACTCAACATGAGAATGTATAATGCAGAGAATGTAATCTCAATTTTTGTCAGCAGCAGGCAGCAGCTAATGCAGAGAATGTATAAATTACTCAACATGAGAATGTATAAGTTACTGTAAACATACTAATGCAGGCAATGGGTTTGAAAAACTGGGACACATACATTACTCAACATGAGAATGTATAATGCAGAGAATGTAATCTCAATTTTTGTCAGCAGCAGGCAGCAGCTAATGCAGATAATGTATAAATTACTCAACATGAGAATGTATAAGTTACTATAAACAAACTAATGCAGGCAATGGGTTTGAAAAACTGGGACACATACATTACTCAACATGAGAATGTATAATGCAGAGAATGTAATCTCAATTTTTGTCAGCAGCAGGCAGCAGCTAATGCAGAGAATGTACAAATTACTCAACATGAGAATGTATAAGTTACTGTAAACATACTAATGCAGGTAATGGGTTTGAAAAATTGGGACACATACATTACTCAACATGAGAATGTATAATGCAGAGAATGTAATCTCAATTTTTGTCAGCAGCAGGCAGCAGCTAATGTAGAGAATGTATAAATTACTCAACATGAGAATGTATAAGTTACTGTAAACATACACTCAGACACATACATTTCACACTAGACACATATCAGTACCATAGCGCAATGGACAAGATCATATCAGATCATCAGATTTCATATTTCGCACCAGACACATATCAGATCATCAGATTTCACACCAGAAACAAATTTCACACCAGACACATATCAAATCATCAGCCATTCCATCACATCTTCCTCCATTGATTCATCTGGCCACAACTATTGGTAAAATGGAATGGCTATCACCAACTTGGTCACAAACTGGCAGTACCAATATTAACAAAAGTCACTTGGTCACAAACTGGCAGTACCAATGTTTGCCATTACAAAAGAAAAGGCATATGTTTGCCATTACAAAAGAGAAGTACGCTTCTTTTTTCTTAGAGTGATCTTCTTCTTTGTAGCCAGCTTCTTCCTGTTTTTTGGCGTAGTAGCAAAGAATGATTGAGCTTGGAGCAAAGCAAGAAGACTTGAGCTTGGAGCAGCAGCGGCAGCAGTATAATTGAGATTGGATCGATGGCGATGGCGGTATAATTGGAGCAGCGGCGAGGTGAGCTTGGTTCAAGAAATGGCAGGAGGTGAGCTTGGTTCAACAAACAGGAGGTGAGCGGTAAGAGTAGCATAGTTGGCTTGACTTCTTACGACTTTCTTGACCCGACTCTTACGGCTAAAATGAAGATATAATAGAGGAAATTGTCATATGAAGTGAACAACAGAAAAAAGGCATCTGATACTACTTTTACCTTGATACAACAGGTGGTGAACTTGATTCTGCAGTTGCAGGCTGATTTGCACCTAAAAACCTTCTAGCTCTGGGCTTCCTCTTCCTCTTTTTAGTGCCATTCATGGAACACTTGTAGCTAGATTGCCTATGACCCAATTCTCCACACCTTTGGCATTTCACAGGTCCTCTTGGCAAGCGATTTTTGTCAATGTTAGACTTGTTAGCACTACCATTGGACTTGCTGCCACCTTCAAGAATACCTTTGATTCTGAGCTTCCTCTGCCTGCCAGCATTCTTTCTGACCAATGGTGCAGCAATCTCTGCCGCTAAATCAACATGTGGCCATTGAGATTTATCTGTCAAAGGCTCAATGAGAGATGCATATGCACACTAGAACCTTTGGATTGAGTAATAATCATGCACAAAATCTTCTATCTTGTAGGCCTTGTTACTAGTTAGAAGTGCCAAGGCATGAGCACATGGCTTCCTAGTGTGCTACCACTCTAAGCATGTACACTCATTCATGGCCAGTTTAACTATATGCCTCTCTTGTTATGTGCCGCCATTATCCCAAACCTCAGCAGAGTGATTGCCAGACTTGACAACTCTGATGTGTCATAACCCTCTAGTCCTACCAGTGAGTTGCACAATAATAGATGGCAATATTTTCCCAGTTAGCCTTTCCCCTATCCTCCTCCTCTTTTCCCAGAGCACCATGATCATTTCCCTAATCTTGTCTGCAAGTTGATCTATAGGTAGGTCTTTGTAGTCCTTAATCCAATTGTTGATACATTCAACTAAATTATTATTAACGTAGTCACATTTGATGTCTACATTAAAGTTGCATCTCATCCACTTATGACTATGGTGCTTCTCCAAGTACGGTAACACATGATCGCATTGGGCTACAATTGCAGCCATATGCTTATCAAAGACTTCCTTCCTGTATGCCCTAGCAGCTGGGTACATATCTCCACATCCAATCCTTGTGTACCTCTTAATAAAATTATTCATTAGGTGCCTGAAGCACTCCCTCTTCTCTACATGTGGAAAAACTAGTCCCAAAGCATTCTCCAAGCCTTTACAGGCATTTGTGCAAATAGCAAGCACTGAAAGTTCACCTACTGCCTTACTAAGCTGGGTCATCCACCAGACCCAGTTATCTTCAGTCTCACTATCAAAGAATCCATATGCTAAAAGATACATCCAATTATTTCCATCTAGAGCAGTTGCAGCTGCTATGTGTCCATTCCATCTACCATTGAGTGCGGTTGAGTCTACACTAATGTAAGGCCTACATCCACTAATAAAGCCATCAATGCAAGGCTTTAGTGCATAGAAGAATCTACGAAAATACACTCTATCTTCTACAACAATGGTGTCAATTTCTACTATACTACCAGGACACCTCTTAAGTACCTCTACCTTCCACCTATACAACATGCCAAAACTTTGGTCCCAAGTTCCATACATTTCATTAAGAGCTTTCTGATGTCCCCTCCAAACTACATCATAAGAACTAATGGTAACTTTGTACTTATCTTGTAACCTCTTATGCAGCTCTGTAGTGCCAAGCTTAGGTTCATTCCTCAGGATTGGAATTGCCCTGGCAGCTACCCATCCTTGTGTACAATTTTTGATTTGCAACCTGCTACTAGATGTGCAAGTGTGCTCATTCTTGTGGACTGACACCTGCAAATAATTTGCACTTGTTACTAAATTGCAGATAGAACACAAAAAAATATAGCATGCATAAGTACAAAAACAAACATGGGTTAGACAAAGTTAGTACCACAACAATTCTCATATCTTTTCTCCTATAGGCAGCAAGTTCCCAATTACACCTGCCTCCAAGACAAAAACCCCTAAATCTACTTTTATCAGAGTGACTAGTGCCCAGCTCAAATTCCTCATTTATTGCATACATTCTTATAGCATCTCTGAAATCCTTCATAGAGGGGTACATAGTGCCAACATCCATCTTAGGATTATCTTTGTCATACAAGAAACATTCTTCTTCAGGAGTGTCGTCACCAACATGCATAGTTGCATCTTCAGTTTCATGAAACAAATTTTGACCCATGCATGTAAATAATTGAGCTGGAGCAGTTCCTTTTTTTGGCACACCAGAGTCCTGTTCACCCCTCAAGCCAAGCAGTTCAAATAAAGTGTCCTCATCCATTGTTTCTATCCTCCCTTCATCATCTTGTTGCTCCAATATCTTGATTGACGCCCAGTCAATATACTCTGAACAACCACGTATATTGGTTGACTCCCAGTCAATATTCTCTGAACAACCATGTATATTGGTTACACAATCATGTATATTATCCATCCAACCATCTATCCCAGTATCTAAGCTATGAGCTCTACATAAACAGGGAAATTGCCATACATAGTTTAAATTCATATCAACCATGGAATGCAAACAAAGCTTTACAAAAAATGTTTACCTTGACAAATTGTTCTCCATCTCTTCAGCAAGTTTACTTGAATCCACGCAAGTCACATATCTAGGGTTTCATACCACACAAAAACCACAACATATCAAAGACCAGAATACAAATGGGTTATAAATCGAGCAACATCGAGCAAAATCTAACCTTTCCTTACTTGTCCTCCGCATGAATCCACGCAAGTCACATATCTAGGGTTTCATACCACACAAAAACCACAACATATCAAAGACCAGAATACAAATGGGTTATAAATCGAGCAAAATCTAACCTTTCCTTACTTCTCCTCCGCAGGGCTCGCCGTCGGTGGAGCGCAGCCAGGCGATGCAGTCGCCGCCGCTCGGGTCGCCGTCGCCCACCGCGAGAACGAGAGAGAGAAACCGAGTAAGTGGTTCGAGCCAGACCAAGGAAGAAGTCCTTCTTCGGTTCTTCTAACGTGGCCCAGGGGCAAAACCGGAAATTTGCTCGACAAAAACCTGAGAAAAAGCTCGAAAATGCGTAAAATCCCGGAAATGGCAAATGTGCAAAGTGCGCCCGAGATGAGTGGTAAAAGCGCGAGTCCACATGGTAAAACGTCAATTTTCTCTATATTTAGAAATAATAAAGAACTAAAAATTTGGAATGCCATGAAAAGACTTATGAGAGATGATCACGTTCCTAAATATGCCGCTGATTATTTGTTTACTAAACTTCAATGCTTGAAACAAGATTCTAAAACTGTCATGGAATACTATCATGAATTGCAAAATCGTTTGTTGTGTTGTGGTTTACAAGAATGTGAAGAATCTATTGAGCTTAGGTTCATGCGTGGACTTAATATTGAAATTCAGTATGCTCTTGTTTTTGAAACATATAGCTCTCTTTCAGGCTTGATATAATGTGCGTGTAGAGTTGAAAACAAGTTTGCTGAATCTTTTAAAGAGTACTTAGTTTCATTTGAGGTGCCCATTGTTGCACCTTTTGTTGTAGCTAATATTTTGCAAAAAAGTGAGCACCATCGAGAGGATGAAGAAGAAAATTTGCAAAAAGAAGAGTTCTTTGCTACTCCATACGCATGTGAAGAGTTGGAAATTGAAGCTACACCAAACTTTAATGAGGGCATACACCCCGATCATGCGAAAGAAACACAAAAAAATTCGAGTGAAGTAGAGGATAACACACGTGAGGATGATTTTACTAACAAAATCCAATCCACTTCTGTTACTTCTGTTGTTGCTGTGCCATGTGCTATTCAGGTTATTTTTGAAGAAGGGGAGCTACAAACTGAAAGACCAGTGTTATCAAGTGAAAGTTTTGATATTTGTAAGGACCCGAATCCAACCATTCGAATCCACTGTGTTTTTCCGCACTAGTCCCAGGATCAAATGCTAGTGCACACAGCTTAATATCGGTAAGCATCATATCATACACGCATTTATAAGAATAATAGGACTTTATTGATTGAATGTAACTAGTGTATGATCTTATGATCACTTACATTATTCAGCCTTGCAAGGCAATAATAAGACCAATAAGACAAATGCAATGAAAGTAGTAAGAAAACGATGTCCCATCAAGACACCACAAAGCGATCGACAAGGATTGGCCTAGTGACACGCGTCCACCTGAAAGTCCTTCTCCAATATTGAAGATGATTCCTCCACTGTTGTTGGTTGTTAAGCAAGGGTGAGTACACCAACACGTACTCAACAAGTTGTGCACAGAATGCATTTCTATTATAACTATATGCAGGCTTATTCCAAAGGAAGGCTTATGATTCATAAGCGATGGCGAAGATTTGAAACACATACATTAATAGATTAAAAAGACAGTAAAACAAATAGTAACAAGTAATAGATTCAGTGATTCTCAAGTAAACCAAGTTTTCCGGACCTAAGTCAAGATTCAGCCTTTTATGGCAACCTGCCATCCATCCCAAGTTTTATTTTGCAAAAATCTAACCCTTAGTTGACCAAGGCAAGACTAACCAAAAGTTCATCACATCAACATATCATAAAACCAAATACGACCGCCCAATTGCCACTCTTGGCCCACCAAAAACCAAATGCGACCACCCAATTGCACTCTCGGCCCACCAAAAACCAAATGCGACCGCCCAATTGCCAGTCTTGGCCCACCAAAAACAATCTTGCCACTTGCCTCAGTCTAAATCATTTTTCCCACCCCAGTTGATTACCAAACACCACGTGCTCTTCACAAATCAACATCGTTGCGTGACTCCGCTGTCACAACAACTTAATCTCTTTGTGCGACCACACATGGCCCAAAATTATCATCATAGTTCCATATTCTATTAGTCAAGATTAATAAACAATATTCCATGAGCATGTGATAGCGTGGCATGGCTAAGCAATTCTATTCCGTTCTAACCATCCATGTTGATTTTCTATTAACCAACTATAATTAACAAACCTAGGGTAACAAGTGGATCATGGCATACAATTTAACAAGGTAGGATGTAATTCAAGAGGGTATAATATCTAAATCCCAATCTAGGTCAAAATCATTTGTACTCATGAAATAACAAGTGATAAGGTAAACCAAAATAGCATGCAATCTAATTTATGGGTGTAAAATGATCAAAGCACAACTTGCCTTCATTAAGCTCCTGCTCCTGGTCTGGAAATAATTCTTGAGCTATGAAATCCCCTTCCGAAGCCTCGCACAATTCAACGTCTATGCGAATCGAGAGAGAAAAGCAAATAAAAACCAAAACCAAAGAGCAAACAAATTCAAAAATTCAAATAAAAGCCACCAATAGAAAGATCTCATTTTTACAAATTTTTAGGAATTTGAATCACCTCAAACGGAGTTCATATGCAAAAGTTATAGCATTTTGAAGTTTGAAATTCTTGAAAAATCCTCAAATTTATAAAAACCGAATTAAGTGAATTATTTTTATAAAGGAAATTCCGAATTTTTCCCGCCTCCAACGTACGGACACACGTGGCGAAACCCGGACCACTTGATTCGAATCAGACGGTCGAGACATACCCGTGCTCTTTACTATTCACCGAGACGACGTGGCTCACTTCCGTTCGTCCGATGACGATCCGACGGTTCATGACGCTCAGGTCCGGCGATGGCTGGCGGCGGCGCGAAGTCACCAGAGCTGGAGACGATGACGCGTCCGACGGCGCTTCGGTGCTTCCCGGCGAGGTTGAGTTAGCGAATCCGACGCGGCGTGACTTGGGGAGCTCGAATCCGTGCTTGGTTCGGCGGAAGAAGTCCCCGGCGGCGACAAATCTCGGCGAAATCCCCTCGACGACTTCGACGAGCTTTCGCGGCGGCTTCGGTGTCTCTCCAGCGACAGCGCTTGAGGGAAGATGAGCAGCGAGGTGTGGAGATTCTCGGGAGGGGTTCCCCGGCCTTAAATACCCAGCGCATGGCTCGGAAACATGGAAAGAAACGGCGGCGGCGGCGAGTCCATCTCGGAGACGGCGGCGCGGAAGTTTGTATCGGGAACGATGGCTGTGGATCATCCGATCAAGATCCGACGGTCCGTATTAACCCTAACAGCCCGCATAGTAAATGGGCCGCGGCCTGTTACTGTTCACGGCGATTTTTCCAAACTTTTCCATTTAAAATAATCCGAGAAAATAAACCCATTTATTTAGGGTAGTAAAAATACCCTAAAAATTCCAAAAAAATTCTCAAAATTTCTTTGAGATATTCTGGACTTAAATAAAATATTTTTGATAAAACTTTATTTTAAATTTTTCTCCCCGTAATTATTTCTTGACAAAAGCAATATACAAATTCAAAAATAATTCAAATAAATTTCAGAAAATCCAATTAAATTCAGAAAATTCACAAAAATCATATTTAGCAATAATATAATATTATTTAATTGAGAAGCTGAAATTTTGGGATGTTACAATGTTCCTACTTCTTTTGAGGAGGAGGCTAAAGATCATGGTACAGAACTAATTATACAGCAAGAAAGGGAGCAAACTTGTAAGTATGTTCCTGCTATACTAAATTCTAGTGAGTTACCACTGTGTACCACAATTGTAGAACCATTTGATGAATTGCATGCTTATAATTTTGATCATGTGGAGCTGATTATGCATAAGAAGGTGATAGCTAGAATATCCCCTATCACTATTTTGTGCTATATCATGTTGAATGAACCTGTTAGTTTGACTTGTGCCATGGACAAGATTTCTGAAATTTCATCTCTTAAATGTTTCTCTAGCACCTATGCCTAATGTTTCAAATTCAATTTATTTGGTAATTATGGCATAGATAGCAAGTTTCTTGTTTACAGAATATGCATAACTTGTGATAAACTTGCTGAATTGAAGCTTAAAATTTTGGGCAATTATCATTGTATGCAACAGCTTGTTTCGTTTGTGGCACCATCAAATTTTGCTGATATGAGTGATACCCATAGCTTGCTACCACATTGTTCGAATTTAGTACATTGACTTGTATTACAAATCAGCATGTTGTAGTTGATGGGTGGAAGGCCATTAAAATTGTGTCACCAATATTGGAATGGTTTGATATTGCTTATTTACAATTTGATGATATGAATGAACCATGCTTGATGTCAAAACTTGTAGTCATGCCCATCTATGTTCTATGTTATTGAACGAGCCTTACAAAACATGAGTTTTCTTTATCCAAGATTAGGGATAGATATGTGCTTTACATATACTTATAAATTGAGTTGCAAAATTGTGAGCAAAGATGTTTTGCTTAAATCTGATTTCCTCGTTTGTTGTTATGAAAATAGCATTTCACAAATCCAAGTGAACAATGAAATATAGGATATATACATATATGCTACGTACACGTTGTCCTTTTTGTTGATTGTTTCTTTTCTACATTGTCCAAAATTGAGGTTGGTTTTCATTCAAGAAGGGGTGGAAGCATCCAAGAATGCTAGCTTTCGTCATGCTATTACATGCAGGAAAGAAGTGTTGAGCTATATGGATAATTATCAGGTGAATCCTCTAAATGTTTTTCTTATCTTTAAAAAATATAAAGAGGTGGAACTACTATTTTATTTAAATAAATGCATGACCTATATGAGAATGTTTTGTGCTGAAAAGGAGTTAAAATGTGAGCTTGAGTCGAGGACGACTCAAATATAAGAAGGGGATGATGATGAGGACATAGCTATATCGGATACATCCATGGCATCAATGATCAACGATCAACAAAATCCTCCTTGTGATCAGCAACATTTGACCCACCTAAAAGGACTAATGACTTGAGCACACGCACAACAGCTAAATCAATAGGTGAACTCGTTTCTTGGGTTGCATAATTGTATTTTAATGGATGGACTACTACATAATAATGTGCTTGTGCTTAGGAGTCATGGATTAGAGCAGCAAGGATACCATCCCTCATCAAAACAAGCTAGAGAATAAGATATTCCCGAGGTGGAAGCTGAAACGACCATCCAGGAGCAGTCCAACTTCAACTGGTCATAACTTTTGCATGCGGAGTCCGTTCGAGATGAGTGAGTACTTGATTGAAAGCTAATTTCATGCTCTTTCCAATGGATCTGGCCTCATCATCAAATTCCACTTGAGCTAGACACAGAGGTCAAAAACGGGTGACGGTTTCAAGTCTCTTTGGGTGCTGCGCCACCATTTATTTTGGGCTGAGTTCCCATGTAATCAATGTAATGTGAATCCACATCCTAGCAGCCATCTCCTTGGCTATATTTGGATAAACTCCCTCTCTATTCCCTTAGGTTTTGTTAAGTTTAGTTGCCCCCATGTGTGCAACTATAACCTTATTCTCCTAACTCGGCTGGAGCAGCAGTAAACAAGTTTAGAACCTCAGTTCGTGTGTGTGTGCTTCATCCTTGTTCTTGCTGGTTCTTCGATTGCTTGCAAGAATAGACCTTCGTGGTCAGGTCATCCGGGCTTTTGGCACGGTTGATAACAACTAGGAGTGTGGTTTAGTGATTGCGGGCGCTTATCCTTGTGTGGTTTGTAGCCGGATCGTCAAAGTCATCCTCCACCTAATCAAAGTTATCCCTCACCGGAAGATCGGGCACCCGTGAGCGCATCATTTGCTATCAGAGCAACAGTTGACCGGTGAGTTCTTGTATCTTGTTTAGTGATAAAAAGTTATGACCAAAGAGAAAGTATTGACTTCAATAAAGTTTTTTCATCTATTGTATGATACTCATCTATTTTGGTTATGCTTGCTTTTGTTGTTTTATTTGATTAGGAATTATGGCAACTTGATGTTAAAACTGCCTTCTTACAAAGATATTTAGAAGAGGAGATTTTTATGACACAACCTAAAGGCTTTGCTTCTCCTGAAAGAGAGCATTTAGTTTGTCATTTGAAAGTCTCTTTATGGTCTTAAACAAGCTCATAGGCAGTGGTATAAGAGGTTTGATTTTTTTATGATTGCACAATAGTATTCTCGCAGCAATTATGATAACTGTGTCTACTTCAAATAGTTTCCAAATGGATCTTTTGTTTATTTGCTACTTTGTGTTGATGACATGCTTTTTGCTTCTCATTACAAGTCATTGCTTAAATAATTGAAGGCTCAACTTAGTCATAAATCTGAGATGAAAGATCTTGGTCCAACTAAGAAAATTCTTGGGACGGAAAGTCAGCCTGATCGCAAAGCTGGTACATTATTTCTATCTTAGAAAAGCTATATTGAGAATTTTATCTTACAAACTATTTTCTACACTTTTTGTGATATAGTGGGTTTGACTGATCTTCATGGCTTGTCATGATTTGATAACTTAAACAACAAAAGTGAACAATCCGGTTGAACGGAAAGCCTGCTTCTCACAATATTCATTCGTCATGGTGCTCTCGATCCTCTCCAAACAAAGGGAGGCCAATCAGCTGTGAACAACCAACTTGGACATCACAAAATTTACTCAGAAACAATTGTGATCCTTGTCTACTCGACCATCGGCAAGTAGACGCAAAGAAGAACAAACGGGAGTAACAAAGCATAGAAGCTACTATGTTTAATCTGTATAAAGTGGTCTCCACCTTAAGCTATGAATTACATGGGTATTTATAACCCCTTGGATGTCCTCCCTTGATTTGTACAACAATCAAATCCAATCTCTAGTTTCCTAATTGAACTCAACTAAAAAAGGTAAAAACTAATATGCAGATTTTCTTCCACCGGATTGTTTCAGAGATTGTAGAGCAACCATAAGAAATCTTCATTCAAGAGCATATCCATTGTGACGAACTCGAAAATGCCTTTCAAATGACTACTTATTTGCTTGATTTGGACTCCGTATGAGAAAGTTTTAGTCATTCCAAATTGAGTCTTGCTAGATGTGACGAGTTGAATCTGAATTTGAGCTTTCCAAAAGTGCACCTTCCAAATATGAACTTCCCAAAGATGTATTTTCCAAATATGAACTTTCCAAAGGTGCACTTTCCAAATATGCACTTTTAAAAAATGCACCTTCTAAAAATGAACTTTCCAAATTTCGTGAAACTACCTTTCTTATGCTTGGGCTATTGAAATGGTCTTTTCCATGTAGCAGGCTTCCTAATGCAGCTCTTTGACCCCACGGCCCTCTTTGTGGTTGCACAGTCGCCATCACTTCTAGATATAAGTGGAGCTCTATCTTGGTGTATGTTAGCAAACTCATCTTTCTCGTCATGTCATCCTTTTAAGTAGCTTGATGAAGATCCCCAAAGCCTTCAAACATAACACAAGTGTAGGTGCCAAAATTAAATAGCAAGTCATGTTGAACTAATGGATATTCGGAAAATAAAACATACACCTGATCTTGTATAGCCTTTGCCCTAGCTTGTGTCATGGGACCCGCATATTGATCTTTAAGTTTAGCTTGATCACTTTGATGAACTGGATCAGCAAGGTTTGATGGGGAATTGATACGGATAATGATACAGATATTAGAAGTGACACTAGAATCAATCTTGATGATTTTAGCAATCATATGCTGTATCATTGGAAAGATATGGAAGCCTAGTTTCCAGCGCTTTGAACCGTGCATCGTTTCGACTTCCGAAGCAAAAGTTATGACCATATAAGTGGAAGCTACACACACTATTTTGTGGGTGCGCGAGAATAAAAGAAGACTCCTCAAATGCTCCGTCAATATGACCTTCCACATACCTCCATTAGTATTTGTGTTCATACCTATCTAGGAGCATTATTCCTAATATAAATACCCCATGTACTCCTCCATAGTAAGCAGTGAGAAAGTGAAAAAAATGATGTTATGAGCAATTTTTAGAATCAGCCACCATAGCGTCTTCTCCACCATGGAATGGTTGTATGGAGGGATCCTTATCTACCTTGGTCGTTTGATGACACCCAGTGTAGTTGGGCGAATGACTTGATTCAGGTTGCTGTATTGAAATAGTGGTTGGTTTCAATTATGTTCGTCAGGTTGCACTGTTATTATGGCTGCTTGTAGCTAGTTATCCGAGAGCGTTGTTGGTTGTAATTGGTGTTCATCATCATCTCCTTTAGGTGGCGCTAGTCATCGTCTTTCTTGCTCTCATGTCGTGAAGATCGAGCCCTTCCTCGTACCATTTGGTATTAGAGCTCTGGTTGTCACTGTGAGAGCCAGTTACCATTTAGTATCCTTACAAGCTCAATATTTGGTTGTCGATTCCAGATTAGTGGTGATTTGATTTCAATAGTCATAGGATAGGGTTGGTTGAGATACTGAACTTTTGTTTCTCTCTTCAGGTTCTATCGGCTATGTGATTATATTTTTATTTTTTTGGAGTTGTGTCATTATCTTGAGTCTTTTTGTATCTATCTACTTAGTACAATCAAGTCTGTAATTTTTGGTCGAGTCATTGATGATCACCATCCGCATACACTACAAACAACTAGCATGAGTTGAGGACAACTCATTTTTGAAGAAAGGAGAATGATATGGATATTAGAAGTTACACTAGAATCAATCTCGATGATTTTAGCATTCATATGCTGTATCATTGGAAAGATATGGAAGTCTAGCTTCTAGCGCTTCAAACCATGCATTTAATGATATGGATATTAGAAGTTACACCAGAATCAATCTTGATAACTTTAGCAATCATATGCTATATCATTAGAAAGATACAGAAGTCTAGTTTCCAGTGCTTCAAACTGTGCATCGTTTCGACTTCCGAAGCAAAAGTTATGACCATTTAAGTGGAAGCAGCATAGGATGTTTCGTGAGTGCGCGAGAATAAAAGAAACTCCTCAAATGCTCCACCAATATAACCTTCCACATACCTCCATTAGTATTTGCGCTCATACCTAGCTACGAGCATTTTCCTAATATAAACACCCCATGTACTCCTCCATTGTAAGCAGTGAAAAAGTGAAAAATGTTGTTCTAAGAAATTTTTAGAATTAGCCACCATGGAATGGCTGTATGGAGGGATCCTTATCCACCCCAGTCATTTGACGACTCCTAGTGTAGTTGGGCGAATGACTTGATTCAGGTTGCTGTATTGAGATAGTGGTTGGTTTCAAGTTGTTGACGCTAAAAACTTGAAGTGGGGTTTCTGGCTTCAGCACACCAGACGAACACCTAGTTCAAGCGTGTCAATCGATTTGACCCTGTAATTGATAAGGTAAAGTTGTGAAATCTTTCAAAGCTGATATCAGATGATAATCGACATAACTCTGATCAGCCAGAGGCTAATTAGGACGTAGCGAGATTAGCCGATCAAGGCTAATAAAAAAGAGTAAAGATAGATTAGCTCTGAGAAGGCGATGCATAGCAAAACAAAGCAAACCAAACCTGGGCGAAATTGATGAAGACCAATAATAGGTGATGCACAACCTTATTGATCAAGATCAACTTACAGAGAAAAATATTACAGGACTAAAAACTAATGAAAAATAAAAAACTAGCAGATGTGATTTTTGTTGTGGATGTGTTCTTTCTGACCGGCCTGGGCTCATCTTATATACCCTCTGGCCGATCCTAGTCCTATTACAATACGGTGGTAACAGAATCCAAGTCGGCTTGGGTTTCCTAATCAAACTCCCATTTCCAAATATTTTCGCCGTGCACCATCCAAACTCCTGCAGATCTCGAACTGCCGATTATTCCGCACTTGCCAAATTTTGGCGCAAACATATGCCCCCCATTTTTGGAAGATAACTTGTTGTCTTCCAAAAATCCTATCGGTTTCTCCACCATCGGCTTCTTCTTCATCGGCTTGAAAGAAACTCTTCGATAACCGCTACATTAATGGTGCTGTAAAAATCTCGGTGCGTTTTAACTGCACACACCACATCGAAATTATTTCCCATCGTTTCAACTTTTCACCGTGCTATAAATATGCGGGACCCCCACTGTCATTTTCACGCTTTCAAGCTCTCGAACTGGCAGCAACCGGCTTTTCTCTTGCGATCAAGTTTCCAAATCAACTTCTCGGGTCGGCTGAATGGATTCCTCCAAAGTACTCATCCCGATCCCTGAAAGTAGTGACCAGTACTATCTAGGGCCGGTAGGAAGCTTAGCTGTCGATGCAGTGATCAATCAAGAAATCTCTAGACTTCCTCTGTCGGCTGCTAGGTATAATATAGAAGAGTGGGGTAAGAGCTTTAGGGCTTAGCCAACATCACTTAAGGGGTGGAGATGTTGGTACATCCGAGTATCGGCTTAGAAGAGAGAGGAATGGGATAG
This sequence comes from Guadua angustifolia, assembly GCA_036346375.1. NCBI lineage: Eukaryota > Viridiplantae > Streptophyta > Magnoliopsida > Poales > Poaceae > Guadua > Guadua angustifolia. The sequence continues at coordinate 45,806,285 of CM070502.1, read as the reverse complement.
AATGGGCATAGCCAAATGCCTTCCTTTAAGCCTAGCCAACCCAGAATCCGATGAGCCCCTAGTGGCCACGGTGTGTTATTTTTTGTCAGACACCTTCAATGCTTTCCTTTTCTAGACTGGCCCAATCGGCCCAACTCTTCTAGATGTAGCTGAGCTGTGTTGCCTTAGGCCTGATGGTGAGCAAATATCGACTTTTAGCAGGAAGCCCAGATACAAGCTGATCCACTCCAAAGGTAAAGGATGGACTAAGTATATTTAGCACAATAACAAAGTAAACAGGCCAATATCGGATGAGGAGCACGTCGCCTTTCTGAACTTGTGGCTGGAAAGATTTCTGTTTTGTGGAGCTTCCCTCGGGCCAACGCAAGTGTATCAACTGGTGGCAGAGCAAATAGTGGAGGGCATCGGCTTGCCCTTGGTAAGATGCTTTTGGGCGTTGTTTACCAGATGATGCATGTCATAAGGAGTTAGCTTTTTCTGGTTTTGCCATGTTCGTTGTTGGTAATGTAGGGGGACTCTTGTGGTTTATTCAGATCTAGCTTTACTACATTTTTAGCCGATCACTCATCTCTGAACCCTTAGAGGATTCTACATTCCCTCAAGAAGACTATCTTGAAAATTCAATTCCTTAGTACAGGGCCAGCCGATCTCAAGGGGAGAGATTCATGATGTGCTTGACTGGGGGCACAAAGATGACTCCTGTTGGCCTGAAGAAATATATATCATTTTTCCTTCAATTGGATAGTATAATCTTAGGCCAACAAGACTTCTTCAATTATAGTAATGTAGCCGATTTCCAATGGCCCTCCTTCCTTCACCTAGATGCCGATAGTTCTTTGATGCCTCAATCAACTTTGGATTTATACAAAATCTTCATTTCTCCTAGCATCCTTCATGTCGGCTTGAACACAAGGAATTGGACGTTCCAGTAGTCATATGAATTCTATCTTCCTTCAGTTTATGCCTGCCAGCTAGGCTTTGGTCAAGTTATTCCTAGCCTACCATTGCTTGATCGGCTTCAACCCCAAGCTCGGGTGAGGAACACTGCGACCGCGAAAATTGTTTTGGAGATAGTCGATGAACTTCAGGTTGAAAACTTGCCGCACTTCTTACTGAACTCTCGTCGGGTAGGCCAATTTTCAACTGGTGGTCGTCTGTGGCAAAAGCCCTTCTTTTGGACCGAACCCTGTCGGCTATCATAGACACATTTTTGCCTAACTTCCATGAGCCGACGGTAGCTTCCAGTAGCAATTCGAGTGAAGATAGCTCTTCGGGTTACACGACTTCATCAATAGCCGTAGAGGTATCAGTCTTTCGAGGGTCTTTTATTATCTTTCCTGCTTTGGCACTAGCGGCTAATCGATTTACATGCTTTTGTAAGCTAAGGTTGCTGGTAAGAAGGTTGCTTGAGCCCATCAGGAAGTGGCCACCCAGCCAAAAGGCCACATCAGTCGACGGGCCTTACAGGCTACGCATCCGGCAACTTGGGAGTGCAGAGCCCATCTTTGTCCAACATCGAGAAGCAACATTAGCCCAGCAAGTGTGCTTTGACCGATAATTTCCTTTGACTTTCATCCTCGTGACGCTTACTTTGGCTGATCAACTTTTTAGAAAAAACCAAGTATACAAAAATTACTGTCAAGAAGAACCAGAAGCCCAGGGAACAAGTGCCGAAAGCTCTCTGCATGAATCAGCTCTTGGGGTAACTTCTCCAAACTTCTTTACGTGAACAAAATTTGTGTAGCTTTAATTATCTTACACCGTTATACACCATTATTCTTTCAGCCATCGGCGTCGGTGCAAGTTGTGAACATCTTGGCCGATATCTAGGGCACTTCATCGGCAGCCCCACCACCTCTCGCTCCAACGCCTCCCGCCATCGTGGCCTCTCCTCCTGCGGTGTCGTCTGACCCAGCCGATCTGCTGGGGTTCACTTTGGATGACTTGGACGACCCAAAGGTCATGGCGACCAATGATTATGCGGCCGACATCAAGAAGATTCTTGAAGTTTCCTTGGAGGCGTCGGCTTCCATCGTCAACTCTACGCCTGATGTGCAACAGAGGTTAAATCGGCTTTTTTTGAAATATCTCAGCCAGAAGCCACTATCCTAGACAATACACAGCCTATTTGTGATGCAATGGCTACTGTCGAAGCTGATCTTCCGCCTGAGGCATTGAATGCACTGCTGAATGTATGCCATCTGGATGAGAAGAAAGTGGAGGTTGAGGCGACCATGGCTAGGATAGCTCAACAGGAAGCTCAAGAAGCCGACCAGCGCCTCCTAGACAAGATGGTGGCGGAGGCCAAGACAAAGAAGAAGAAATATGATGAAGATGCCTTGTCGCTCAAAACCACCAAAGCTGCTGTCCACAAGCTGGAATCGACCAAGAAGCTGCTTGAGGAGGAACTGGCCAAGCTAAACAAGTAGATTGCCGACGGTATTGCTACCATGGACGCAACGGCTACATCTCTAAAGAACCAAAAGAGCGAGACCAGCTTAGCCATTGCGCAAGTCAAAGATCAATCGGCCAAGGTAGTCCTAGTGCCTGGCAGCGCCAAGGCGGATGAGCGGACAATGTATGGAGTAACTGAGACACTCGCCAAAGCAGCTGCAGCATTGTCGGCTTTAGGAGCCAGGCTCCCTGGATCAGGACTATAACTTGCAATATTTGTTGATGGTGGCTTGAAACAATACTTTTGGCTTAGAATGTGTACTTTTGTAATGTTGTCTAATTGGCTGTTTAACCGATCATGTTATTATCTTGTTCCTTCCCTTGTAATGATGCCACTATAGCCGATCACGACCCAATCCAAATACTAGGGTAATACCTATTCAAATATTTTCCATTGATCGCCTTCAATAGTATAGATCCTTCGAGCGTCTCAAGTATGTACGAATTCCCATCAACAAGCCGATTTATTTTATACAACCCCTCCTATGTTGGGGACCATTTTCTGAATCGATTGTGTTTAGACCTAATCAGCAGTATACTTTTCCAAACCATGTCGGCTTCGCTAAAATACTTAGGCACAACATTTTTGTTATAATTCTAGCAACCTTCTCCTTATTCCTTTTGAGCTGATCCAACGTAACTAGCCTTAGTTCCGCCAAGTTGTCTAAATTATCCAGCATTGAGTCTCTATATTCATTGCTGACAAACCATTTGTCTGGCCACTCGTACTAAATCGATGTTGATTTCCACAGGCAAAACGGCTTCTTGACCATACACTAGCTGGTATGGTGACAGCTTGGTTGACCCATGATACGCTAGCCGATATGCCCATAGTGACTCTGATAACATCGAATGCTAATTCCTCGGCTTTTCATCAATCTTCCTCTTAATCAACTTGATAGAAGTCTTGTTAGATGACTTGGCTTACCCATTAGCCTGAGTGTAATATGGCGATGAATTGAGCAACTTGAAGCTCAAATTCTTTGCAAAATTTTGAAACTCATCGGACATGAACACAGTCTCTTGATCAGTCGTGATAGTCTGCAGAATGCCAAACCGATGAATGATGTGTTCATTGACAAAGTCGATTGCCTCTATGCTTGTAACTTTCTTAAGGGGTATGGCCTCGACCCACTTGAAGAAGTAATCCATGGCTGCGAGGATAAACTTGTGGCCTTTGCTTGATGCTAGAAATATTTGGCCGATCACGTCTATCCCCCATCCTCTGAATGGCTATGGCTTGATGATTGGATGCAAAGCCGATGCCAGTGCAAGTTGCACATTTCTGAACTTTTGGCAGGTCTGACACCCCTTATAATATTTGAAATAGTCTTCTAACATCGTCGACCAAAAGTATCCTGTTCGTCTCAGCACCCACTTCATTTTGTGAGCCGCCTGATGAGATCCGCAAATCCCTTCATGAACTTCACGCATCGCCACCTTTGCTTCCTCGGCTCCCAGGCACCTTAACAGTAATCCTTCTATTGTTTGATAGTATAATACTTCATGCAAAACTACATATTTTAATGCCTGCTACTTGATTCTGTGCTCAGTCGGCCTAGATGGATTCATTAAGTAATCCTTTATCTTTGTTCTCCAATCGGTAGCATCGGCACATATTATTGTCTTGTCAACCGATTCGAGCATTTCGTATCAACTATAGTCTTTATACCCTGACGCTTGCTGTGCCAACGAATTAGCTCTATCGTTCATTTCTCTTGGAACATGCTTGATGGAAAATGAAGTAAATGAGCCGATAGAATTAATGCATTGCTCCAAGTATTTTGATAGTATTTCGTCATTGCACCGAAATTCCCCTTTAACCTGTTGCATGACCAACAACGAATCACCATAAGCCTCTACATCACTTATTCCAACACTTTCCAATAGTGAAGTCCCCTGAGTAGCGCCTTATACTCTGCCTGGTTATTGGAACATCGGCTATTAAGCCGATATGCGAATTCGATGTTATGCCCTTTTGGTGAAATTAGCACTATACCGATACCACCACCTTCCCAACACACTGATCTGTTGAAATACAATTGCCAGGGCGCTACTATGACTAGCCCTGCCATAGCACCACATCCTGTGATAAAATCGGATACTACCTGCCCTTTGACAGCTTTAGCCGATTCATATATTAGATCGAACTCGGTTAAGGCATACGCCCATTTGCCGAGTCGTCCACGTAGAATTAGTGTAGACAACATATATTTGATGATATCGGTTCTACATTCTATTGTGCAAGTCGATGCCAAGATATAATGTCTCAACTTTGTGCAAGTGAAATACAGGAATAAACATAATTTCTCTACGAAAGGGTACCTGATCTCAGCATCTAGAAGTCATCGGCTTAAATAGAATATCACCCATTCCCTGCCATCGACTTCTTGTGCCAGAACTGCCCCAATGGTCTCTTCCTCGACCGATATGTACAATTTGAATGGTACTCCTTTCTTTGATGCGGCCAGAATTAGGGGCTTCATCAAATATTCTTTGATGTCAACGAAAGCCTTTTGCTGATCGGCCCCCCAGACGAAATCCTAATTGTCCTTCAGTTTTAACAATGGGGTAAAAGCTCGAATTCGACCGGACAAGTTTGAAATAAACCGTCGCAAATAATTGATCTTGCCGATCAGCTTTTGTAGTTCGTTTTTGCACGTCGGTGGTTTTGTGTTGGCTATACTTTGACCCTCTCTTGGTTAACCTCGATCCCTCTCTTGTGTACCATGAACCCGAGGAATTGACCAGCCGATACTTCGAACACGCACTTGCGGGGATTCATCTTCAGCCCATGTGCCTTTGTATTATAAAAAACCTTTTCTAAATCGGCCAAGTGTCGCCAATCGTCTTTGGATTTTACGATGAAGTCATCAATATAAATTTCAACAATATGGCCGATTAGATCGTGGAAAATCAAATTCATAGCACGTTGATAAGTAGCGCCTGCGTTTTTCAAGCCGAACGTCATAACAATCCATTCATATAGCACTACTACAGAACTGGCATTCGGTACCGGTTGAAAATGGCCTTTAATACCAGTTTTTGAACCGGTACAAGCCATCCGGGACTGATGCTCAAGGACATCAGTCCTAGTTCCCTCACCCGGTAACCGGGACTGATAGAGTATCAGTACCGGTTGGAGGTCACACGTGGCAGCGCATCGTGAGCCCCTGAGGCCCTTATTAGTACCGGTTGGTGTCTCCAACCGGTACTAATGAACCTTCATCGATCGGTTGGTTTCTCCAGCCGTCTTGATGTCTTTGTATATATAGTTTATATATATATATATATGTGTGTGTCCACTAGCTATTATATATATGTGTGTGTCTGTTAAATCACAACTAATTAAAGCACATATAATCAATCATGCACATCTGACTAATAATTAAATCACTAAACTTTCATTAACAAATTTAATTACAACTAATGTATTGCAATATGTACACATATTAATTCTTCTGTTCATCGATCAGGATCAGAGAATATTCATTAACAACTTTAATTACAACTTTAGTCTTTCTTTTCATACATCCGCCGGGATCTTTTCGTGCATCGCTATTGCTGGCCGTCGATCCCGGCAGTTCATCGGTCCTTATCAAAGGGCCCAACCGATTCTGAGTTGGTACGTGAAACTTCGCTGTTTGGATTCTGACCTCATTGTAAATGAAGTCGACGAGTTGTTCTTGGATTGCTCTCACTTTCATGCGGCGAGAGTTCCGATCCTTGTTCTGCCAAATATTGAGGCACCTGTCATTAAGTCATTAACTAATCAATCCTTGAATTTGTACAAGATATAAGGAGTACCTAGACATCATTAAAGCTAGTAATTATATTTACTCACCCCCTTGTCACCTTTTAGCATGCGGTCAGCGGCTCCGGTTTGGGTGTGCACAAACTCACATACATAGTAGCCGCATAAATTGTTGCCCGGCGGCTGTCTCAAGATCTGCGGTGAAAAAAGTTGAAAGCGTGAAATGGATGCAAAGAAATTAAGTTAACTAACTAAAAAGCTAGCATTATGATATACGTACTTGAGAAGCAATTGTAATATCAAATTTCTCCTTGAATCGCCCTGTTTTTATAGCGGAACCGCGAATGCACTACACATGTGATTATGAATTGTACATGATTAGAATTTGTTTCAAATGGAAGGAAATAGAACTAGTACAATAATGAAAGGAACAAAAATTAATACCAGTTGAGCATGTCGATAAAGTTTTGAAACTTTTTAACTGGTTTCCTTTGCGAGTCCATAACTGTGATCAGGCTACAATCTAGCTCGATCATAAGAAGAATCCAGTGAAAACTGTACATATATATGTCAACGTAGATAACTAATTAGTTCTAACATCGTGTTCTGAAAAAGGAGCAGAACGAGGCGGTACGAAAACACGTACTCAAATGCGTAGGGTAGATATATCTTGGACTTATATTTTTGTCCCATTAGCCATTGTATATGTTAATCTCTATTTCGCTTGGGTGGTCTCTAACAGTTGCCTCGTTGATAATTACTAGGTCCATGAAGCCTATGTCAAAAATACGATCCCTTCGGCATCTTTGTATCTCCATTCTACATAAGAAGAAATTAATTAGACTTCCAAGTTAGTATAGTACAAGAGCACGCACGATAGTTTTCTGTAAATAAGACACTTACAGAATCCAGCAACCCAGCATGGCCACGGTGAGGGTGTCTGTCTAGTATAGATCATACATGACATTCCATTCGACATAAAATTCATCGTCCCCGTGGAAAAAATCTTGTTCCTTGTACTTGACAGCGAACAAATCTAGACCATGCTTAGTCGCGTCCATGTACCATTCATGGAATTGCCGCATCCTTGTTGGTAGCTGGAGCAGCTCCTCACGCTTGACCAATGATGCGCCCTGTGTAAATGGCCATCTTACTTGGGCATACTCAATCTTCGCCATACCTAATACTTGATCTACGTCAAGTCCAGTTTCATCAAAGAATTTTAGCATCTCCTTGGCCTTCTCCTCAGCTGACGTCTTCTTCTTGTGGCATTCCTTAGTCAATATGCGCTCGTAGTTTGATGGGCTAGGCATTTCTTTTTTATCCTTCAAATTTTTAATAGTCCTCAAGCCTTTGTGAAATTCTTTTGTGCCAGGTTGAACCTTCTTCTCTAGTGGCTTGGGTTTAAAATATTTAGTTACCTCGTCTTGTACTATCTTCTTGGTCTCCTTGTCGGTCATATCATACGCCCGCTTCAGAACTGGAGCCAGCTTCTTGGATTGGGTGGAGGACCTCGTCTTCTTGGGAGTTGTTGGACGAGCTGGCTTGTTTGTCTTGGTCGGCGCCTTCTTGGGAGGAGACGGGCTTCTTCTAGGGCTTATGTGTGCAGGAGGTGGTGTAGGACTTAGGCTTCTTCGCGGAGAGGACACGTTCATGTTATCTCAAAAAATTATGTATCGCTTGCGCCACAGGATGAAATTGTGTATCGCCTCTCATAGCTTCGTAGTTCCGTCACCTCTGGGAATTTTGAGGTCAAGGTCCTCGTGCCCCAGGCAAATCTCCTCCAACGAGACCTTGGAGTAGCCTGACGGTATTTGTTGGCCATGGATGAGCTGCCTTGGCTCCACTAGGTGAGCCATGCCATGGGCTGTTTTGAAGGAGAGGTTTCGCGCTTGGATGTGCAGCTCACAAGGTGTCCATTGCCTGATGACGTCTACAGGATAGTGGTCCAAGTCCGCTTCAGGCAGCCCACCGGAAGTGCAGCTGCTCCTCTACACAGAGGGGCTGATGATGTTAGGATTACTTGGAGGTTCCTGGCCCATCTCCCGCTGTTGGCTCAAGGCTAACTGCACCTCTCTTCGGATCTCTTCTTGCATTCTCTCCTGTGTTTGATTTAGGCATTCTTCAAGTGCACTAAATTGTTGTGTTTGTCGATCCTTGCTTCTCACCCGACTCCTATAGGTCTCAGCGTCCTGAGAGAAATCAACCTTCTATGGGACAACACCAACGCCTCATGTACGTCCAGGGTGCTCTGGGTTTTGTAGGGCCCTTGTTAGCTCGTCGTTCTCTTTGTTTAGCACGAAGGTGCCCTGGGAAGACTCCTCGATCGACTGTACAAGCCTTTTGGCCACATCTCGCAGCACCTCCCCAAACACCGCATGGCCTTCATCGTCAAGGGTGCCGCCGTGAGCATAGAACCAATGCCTTGCTCTATCGGGCCATTCCATTGTTGCGGGTGCGACACCTTCACTAGCAGGTCTTGTTCCCTCTTCTCCCATTTGGGTATTGCTTGGCGGTAACCACTAGGGCCGAGTAGGTGGTGGTAATTCTTCTTCTGTGCATTCAGATTGTTCTTCTCACTCAAACTTTGACCTTCGTCCGAAGTCTTGTAGTTCACGAACGCATCCCAATGATCCTACAACTTTGGGTGCTTGTTAAAGTCGGGCGTTCGATTCTTCTTGATATACTCCGTGTTCAACTTCTTTTTATAAGTTTGGAATGCGATGGCCATCTTCTTCAGAGTGTAACTCTTCACCTTCTCTTCAGTCCCTTGGGGGAAGGTGAATGTCTCCTTCATATCATTCCAAAGCATGTTTTCGTATCTTCAGGGACCTGATCCCATTTCGCTATACTAATGGGCATGTGGTCCCTAACGTGGACGCCGCATGCCGAATTGAACGGCCCAAGCGCCCCCAAGGGTGCAAGAGGTTGGTCGTTCTCGGCTACTTCGGTGATAATGTGTCTTGCCTTCGACTTATTGCTTAGACCTCGCTGACGTAATTGCCTGCTTGGTTGACCAATCTGAAAGCATGGTACAATCATGAACGGGTCAGAATGTTGGCTTAGCATGATAGTGGAACTGACAATCATGAATGGGACTCATGGTTACCTCGCTGGCCTCATCATGCTCTGCGACCTCGTCGGCCTCGGCGGCCACGGGTTGATCCACAAGGGCAAGTACAGGCTCCCCCGCCTCATGACCATCATCTCCCGCAATCAAATTTCTCATAAATTCTTCTTGATCAAATCCTTTGCTTGCCATCGTTGTTTCTTAGGCTAGAAGAAGGCACTGAAAATTAACAAAAATAGATCAACAAAAGGCCAAATACTGTCGACAAGTAAAGATCACGTTTCATGTAAAGCTGATGGTACTACCCTAAAACGGTGAGAAGGATGGTGGGGAAGAGAAGGTAGAGGACGGGCGGCGACGCCGAAGATGTTCTTAACTTAAGTCGGCCAGATATTATCGACAAGTATACATTTGACATTTCACATATCAGGGTATGAATCCTTAACTACAAAAGTAAACACCTCTCCTAACTAATTAGTTAGTATCGACACTTTTCTTCAAATGATTTTATGCAACGGTATGGCGCGTTTCTGTTAAGATCTATCAGAGGGATGCACATATAGTTATGTTATTAGTAAATAAATTCTCTAAAAAAACACCTAATATTCCACAAAAGGCGACGCCGAAGATGTTGTTAAGTTAAGTCGGCCAAATACTATCGACAAGTATACATTTGACATTTCACATATACTTATACATTTCACACATACTTATACATTTCACATAATACATATACATTTGACATTTCACATATACTTACACATTTCACATGATACATATACATTTTACATTTCACATATACTTATACATTTCATATATACTTACACATTTCACATGATACATCCATATTAGCAAAAAGACTAACTTCTTAATTCACACATACATCCATATTAACAATCTCACTCATTTACTCACAAAAAATACATTCATATTTGCAAAAACATCCATATTAACAAAAAAAATACATCCATATTCACAAATACATCCATATTCGCAAAAAATACATCAATATTAACAAAAAAAATACATCCATATTCTCAAATACATCCATATTTACTCGCAAAAAATACATCCATATTCGCAAATACATCCATATTAACAAAAAATACAACCATATTCGCAAATACATCCATATTCACTAACGGAAGCCTTATTCCACATTAAATCAAGATAATCCAAAAATCTAAACATATTGTCATTTATACATTGAAATATATCTCCTACTACATATTGATGAGTATATGCTTATATATATTGCTCTCAGATTTAGGGTTTAAGTGAAGATTTAGATCTTCAACTTCTATCACGAATGGGCTAAACAATTAAATCAGTGAATAAGGCCTCAAACACTTACCACCTTAACATGCACAAGAGAGGAAATATAGATATATATGATTTGCTCTCAGATTTAGGGTTTGGATGAAGATAAGTGTCGGTGTTTCGTAAAACCGGCAGACGTATTTGTAGGTCAAGGGGCCGCGTGCTCCCTCTCCTTGATGGTTGACTCATGGAGTCTCGGATGTGTATTGGATCGGTGAGAGTCTCGGATGTATCTTGGTTCGGTGAGCGTCCTACTTCGATCTGTGGTGGTGGATCTCGTTGCTCAAAGCATGGTGGGTTACATGCGAGGGCTAAGGACAGGCCCTTACCGCTCGTTCGTGCAGGGAAGCTGAAGTGCCTCGAACGATCGCTCGGATCGGGGGAGCGAGATGCAATATTGGTAGGGGGAGCGGTGTCTGTGAGCGAGCGAGCCCCCTCCCTAAGGGTCCTGCCCCTCCTTATATAAGCGGAAGGAGCAAGTTACATGGGACTTTGAGAGAGAAGAGTGGCTGGGACGCACTATTCCTTAGTGATCTGGCTTGCGGTCTTTAGAGTTGACAGGTCCCCATATATGTCATGATGGGTTGGCAGGTTCAGCCAGCTATGCCCTGTTGGTAGAGTTAGCTAGCGGCGCTACGTTGGGAAGGCGCGCTCCTGTCCTCTGTGTGCTTGTCAGGAGCAGGCGCCGCGCGGGCGGTGCCTCTGGCGTTGCCTCGGGAAGGTTCGCTTATCCCTGCATGGCTGTCTTGTTTAGACGGGGGTTGACCAACCTCGAGGTCAACCGATGACATGGCCGGAGTTGCTAAGACGGGACTTCGCCGGGGCCCCGACCAACGGCTTGGTCGGAGGCTGCGGGCACTCCCGTCCTGCGGTCCGGTCGGAGCTCTCGGGAGCCCCGACCCGAAGCCCGACTGTGGGCCACGAGGAGTCTGACCCGTGGCCTGGTTGGCGCGCTCCCGCAGACCACGGCGCAGGCGAATGGTCCCTCATGACCCGATCGAGACCTTGCCGTGGGGTACCCCTGGTATAAGCATTCGTCAATAAGAATCTTCACCACAATCACAAATGGGCACATTGTCATTATAGTAAAAGTAACAACGCTACTCAGTGACGAGATAATGAGGCTAGTGCTTGGCAAATTCTTTCCAGAGAATAACAAAAATACCATCTCTTAAATGGCCAACGTAGTGTCAAACTAATGCACCAACTTGAGTACCATTAAGATACTGAACTACTCAAGTCTATCAGCAAACCAGAAATAATTGAGCTCTCTGATCAAAATGACATTCCAACCGCTTTCTAATCGTTTGTACGTCGAAATGTAGAAACTAACAAATTTCAGAATTAAGTGCAGGGAACAAAAACTCTAAATCAATATCTAATTTGTTGTTCAGTAGTGCACCACCACTTATAGTTAGCCAAAATAATCACATGAGCATTGCGAGGACAGAAACTAGATTATAAGCAAGCCAACTAGCCAACAGGGAGACTACTAATCAGATTATCAAACAGTGAATTTAAACAACACTTTCAAGCATGCATTTCTATCAGTTCATGGCCTAGATCACAGAATAATTGTTCTGATCATATTTAACCCTAATATCATCACGCGAGCAACAGGGCAACGAATATCATCCGCGAACAGCGGGGTGAAGGCCTTATTCACATCATTAACTGTTATATTCATTAAATAACCCAATATCATCACCGAGCAATCCCACAGGTAGCCAAAACAGAATGAGCAATCCCTCAAGTGATGCTGTGCAAGACAATCATCCACACATGTGTTCGGTACCAGGAACCGAATCCACCGCTTCAGTTAGACATCGGAACAAGGGGGCACCACCAAACCCTATCCATGATCGGCTGATCCCATGCTCGATGATTACACGCAGGCGCAAGAGGAGCAACCGACTACTATAAAGCAATCTCACAAGCAATACCCCACTGATTATGATGAGGACATCCCAACAAAGGATACAACCGATGCCCCTTCTTCCCCTACGACCGCTACTTCGTCCCCGACCGTCGCTGTTTTGGCCGCTACTTCGTCTACAACGCCTGCAGGGCTTAATCCAGAAGCAAGGCCTTTCCATCCACCTTTGCTGGACCAGCACGTCAAGAACATCCACCAAGGACAGCTCACGCGCCAAGGAAGGCCCAAGATCAAGCCCAATTCGTTGCCGAGTCCGGTTCGGCCATCCAGGAGCAGCAGTACTTCAAATGGACGCCACGGCCACATCTGAACTCCGTTTTCGACGTTCAAAAACTCGTTTGAAAGGTATAGACATAACCTTTCCAATGGATCTGGTCCTAAGGCCAAATTCCTCCTGGAGTGACAGGAAATCACAGAACAATCTCACGGGACAAAAATTCCGAGTGCTGCGCCACCTTTCTTTTGGGCCCAAGGCCCATGTACTTTTAGGGTTACACCCCCCCTTGGCCAGCGCCCCTCTCCTGGCTGCCGCACCCCCCTTGGGCACTCCCCCTCGTGTGGGTACCCCTTTATCTTAGGTTTTCACCTCTGTTCTTCATTCCTGAGATTTTGTTGTGTTTGGTAGACCCCGTGTGCGTCCGTCCTCGTGTTTGCGTGTGTCGACTAGACCGTCCGAGCCGAGAAATAGAACCTTGACGAATACTCATACCCGGGGTACCCCACAGCGAAGTGTACATCTATTTCAAGATCGTTTTTCTCTCAGTCATACGGATATGGCGGCAAGATTGGCAGCGATGCTGAATGCTGGAGAGGGTACTACCAAAGCCTCCACCCCTACAGATGGGATTATCACTGAATATTGGCGGGAACATCAAATGATCTATTTTGGGCCCAGCTCTAGACCTCGAGGGGCCACGAAGGATTCTCGGCCCCGTTTAGGCCCACCAGGGGCGGCCCGACCTCGCCACTAGTTGGATGCCCCCGTAGGCTCCGGCCTCGCCACTGGTTGGATGCCCCTGTGGGTTCCGACCTGACCTCGCGTCAAGTGCCCCGGTCGGCTCCGACCTAGACCTGGGTCCGACACCTTCGAGCTCAGACCTGACCGGGCCCAACGCCTCGCGAGCTCAGGCTGGCCTCGGTAGGGGCCCCAACGAGCTTCAACTTCGCGACCTCCGCCACGTCGTCAGTCAATGACAAGCCGGTCACCAGCCACGCGAACATGACGACCGTGCTAGGACGGGTGGCTCCTTCCCAAGACGGCCCGGGGGCCGCCAGAGTCAAGCACCGATCGCCGCACCGCCACACCGATAGGTGCACCAAGGAAGGAGGTCTGGCGCCTTCCCAGCGGGCGCGATCCGTTGTGTCTACTAACCCGGCATGGGATACACAGGAACCTGTCAATCATCAAGGCCGAAGATCAGGACTCCCGGGCGTAGCGTACCCCTACCTCTTTTCTCTAAATTCTCGTGTAACCTGCCCCCTCCGTCTATATAAGGGGAGGCAGGGGCCCTCAGGAAAGGGGGACATCGATTGAGTTCAAGCCTTTCAACCTGAAAAACGCCTCCCACCTCCGACTAGTCCAAACCATAGACAAACACTCCTGAGTCCTCCCACTCGGACGAGCGCTCAGGGCCTGTCCTGAGTCCTCACTTGTAATCCCGAGCAGACCACTGCATCCTGGGTAATACAAGCCACCACAAACTGGATGTAGGGACATTCAGCCCGAACCAGTATACATCTTGGACTCCCGTAGTCTGACCATTCAGGGAGAGGGAGCGCGCGACCCCTATACTTACAAATTTACTTGCCAGTTATACGAAACACCGACAAACCTCAACTTGTTTCTTTTGATTTCAATACTACCTTTTCGGATTGCTTCATACTTTGTTCTTGCGGGTTCTCGATTTCTTGCAGGAACTATTGATCGTTTGGATCTTGTATCTATGTGGATTTGGTATTGCGATTGTGAAGCTCCCGACCTGTTTGGTTGGAAGCCCTAAATTCGGTGCCATCAACACCCCCAAATCGACGTATCATCTCACCGAAAGATTGGGATCACCGTCCCCATCAGATTATACCTTGGAGAAAGGCGCAGCGGGGGGCGTCACCATGGAGGTTGCGGAGGGAGAAGAGCGCCGAATGTGGATCACGCCGGTGAGAGGAGGATTGCTGGTGGGGGCGGCGGCATCGGTGGGAGTAGACTGCTGGTGAGGCGGCGCCAGTGGGAGTGGACTGCTGTGCGAACGAGCAGGAGGAGAGAAATTGAGGAAGATGTGAGAGCAGGAGCAGGAAATTGGGGAAGGGGATGCGGCGGGAGAGATTTATATGTGCACCATCAGTCCCAGTTGGTGTCTTCAACCAGGACTAATTCCTAACATCAGTACCGATTGGGGACACCAACCGGGACTGATTACTCACATCAGTCCCGGTTGAATACACCAATCGGGACTGATGCCTCAGCCTTGGCGGCAGCCCTAGGTACCATTAATTCCAGTTCGTAATAAGAACCGGTACTGATACCTATTTTATTACTAGTCATTTATAAATTTCTTTTATAGTTTACTACTGATTTATAAATTCCTTTTAGAGTTTCTACAATTCAGCAATAATATGAAAAAAATAATATATTCTTTAGAATATTATTTTCCAACCATCTAATATAAATTAAAATTATAAAAATTATAAGAAATAAAGTAATTTTTGCACTCTTATAATTCCATTGCAAATTTTCAACCAGTTTACATAAATAATTTTCCTATGTTCAAAAGGTTATAAAATATTTTTGATAATTTGTGAACTCTATTTGATATTTTCTATAAAACAATATATATTTATAGTATTATTTAAATTAGGAAGCAATTTAAAACCACTTTTTTTAATGGGCCGAAACCCATTGTTTTCTAGTAGGCCCACTGTACTTGTTGACCCAATAAGATTTTTTGGTTCTATTTATATGAAATTTTCAGATTTATTTATACAAAATTTTTGTTGGTTAGAGATAGATTGATAGTTACATCGAAAGAGAACAAATCAAATATCTCGTTTGTTTTAGGAAGGAATTTTATCTGGCGACACTTTATAATTGTCAAGCAGAGGAGGCAACATTAGTCCTCGTACAATTGAAAATCAGTCGATTAATTAGCAAGGGTACAAGTCAAATTAGTTACGACATTAGTAGCTCGAATTCATGAACACAATGAATTAAACAGCTACTAACTTCAGTAGAGAAACGTAAATTGTGCAGCGATGCAATTTAGACATGTCTTGACTCCAGCACAACATGCAGGAAGAAGGCAAAGCAAAAGTGTAGCCATAAGATTATCCCAAAAGCATGGCAATACATGACACATAACTAGGAAACTTGTAGCTAAACTGATGGGGTCGGCGATCCCGATCTTTCGGTGAGATGATGATACGTCGATTTGGGGGGAGTGGATGGCACCGAATTTAGGGCTTCCTACCAACAGGTCGGGAGCTTCGCAATCGCAATGCCAAATCCACACAGATACACGATCCAATGATCAGTAGTTCCTGCAAGAAATCGAGAACCCGCAAGAACAAAGTATGAAGCAATCCAGAAATATGGTATTGAAATCAAAAGAACAAGTTGAGGTTCTGTTTCTTGGCTCGGGCGGTCTAGTCGACACGCGCAAACACGAGGAGGGACGCACACGGGGTCTACCAAACACAACAAAACCTAAAAAACGAAGAACGGGGGGTGAAAACCTAATATAAAGGGGTACCCACACAAGGGGGCACCCAAGAGGGATGCAGCAGCCAGGAGAGGGGCACCGGCCAAGTGGGGGTGAAACCCTAAGAGTACATGGGCCTTGGGCCCAAAAGAAAGGTGGTGCAGCACCTGGAAGTTCTGTCTCGTGAGATTGTTCTATGAATTCCTGTCACTCCAGGACAAATTTGGCCTTGGGACTAGATCCATTGGAAAGGTTATCTCGATACCTTTCAAACGAGTGGTCGAACGTTGAAAACAGAGTTCGGATGTGGTCGTGGCGTCCGTTTGAAGTACTGCTGCTCCTGGATGGCCGAACCGAACTCGGCGACGAATTGGGCTTGATCTTAGGCCTTCCTTGGCGCATGGGCTGTCCTCGGTGGATGTTATTGATGTGCTGGTCCAGCAAAGGTGGGTGGAAAGGCCTTGCTCCTGGATTAAGCCCTCTAGGCGTCGTAGACGAAGTAGCTGCTGAAACAGTGACGGTCGGGGACGAAGTGGCGGTCGTAGGGGAAGAAAGGGCAGCGGTTGTATCCTTGGTTAGGATGTCCTCATCATAAACAACTAGTATTAGTAGTCTATTACACCAAAAGAAAGCAAAGCGATCCATCCACGGACACAAGTCATCAATTTAGACCTTCTATGTCAACCAGACACCAACTGTCGAGTCAGACATGCTTGCACGGTGACGAAGACAGTGTCGGAAGAGCCCTAGTACGCATCCGACACGAACAGGAACCCTCTGGCCTATAACCCGTCCAACCGGCGGATGCATGGTACACTCCCGGACGCCGACAACGATAGCGCGCCCGGCTCGTCGCCGCTCACGTCCATCTTGTTCATGAGCTCATCGTTCCCTGCAGCGGGTCACGGGCCGACGCAGACCACCGATAGTGGGCACCCCGACAGGACGTCGCAGCCGTTGAGCAGCAGGAACACGCGCCCGCTGCCGCGGTGCAGGATCACCCAAAACAGCATGCTCTTGTTCAGCGTAGGCAGGATGTCCGTTCCTACATTGATCATTGAGACAAGAGATGATGCTAATTAGCAAAGTGATTAATTGTGCTAGTGTATGAACAAAGTGTAAGCATCTCCATGCTTGTATGTTGAAGTAATCAAGACATTACAGTGTATGACGAGGAAATTTTGAGCTGGATACTTGCCATAAACACTTGAGCTTCGTATGGCATGAAGCAAATCACACACTTCAGTGTGTCAGGTTCGATCAAGAAAGCTATGGCTGCTGTCTCCTCTTCGGCATACCGCGTGGTTGGCTTGGTTTCTTTCTCAGGCATATCCACCGTCTTCTTTAGCGTGCATCTGTTTATGAACTTGTTCGCACTCCTTTGGATCCTTATTTGCTAACATACATTGTTTTACAAGTGATCCTTCATTATGATAGCGGCGTACATAGGGAGATTCCTCTGTATCATTCAGGACACTAATGTCTACGTCCACCGTGAAAGGAGGTAGCTCGTCGAACTGATTATACTCTTCTTCATCCGTGACACCCTCAACTCCGACAATCCTTCTTTTACCTGGAAGAACAATGTGGCGCCTTGGCTAATTGCTACTGCTAGTCTTCTCCTGCCTTTTTGTCCTTCAGTTTTTTCGGTTTGCTATGCATGTCCATCACGTAGAATACATGTGTCACATCATTAGTGAGCACGAACGGTTGTCCCTATAGGCCACTTGCTTGAGGTCCACGATTGTCATACCGTACTCGTCGATCTCCACGGCTGTCAGTTTAACCCATTGGCACCAAAACAGAGGGACTTTTAAAGGTCTATACTCAAGCTCCCAGATCTCCTCTATGAAACCATAGTAGGTGTCCATCTTTCCATTATTATCCAAAGCCTCTATATGGACGCCGCTGTTTTGGTTGGTGTTCTTGCTATCCTAGGCTGCCGTGTAAAATGTGTACCCATTTATCTCATACCCTTGGAATGATACAATTGTCGTGGATGGTCCCCGAGCCAAGAGTTTCAACTATTCATCGTCTGTCTGATTGCCCAACAGTTGCTTTTGTAACCATCCACCAAAATGATCCATTTGCTCGACTGCGATCCACTTATCTGACTTCTGTGGGTATTGGTCCCGTAGATTCATCTCGTGATCATAGATATACGGAGCCACTACAGTTGCTTGTTTCAATACCATGAAATGTGCTTGTTTAAATGAAAGTAGATCATCGCTATAGGATTCTTTTCTCCCTAGAGTCCCTTTTCCCCGTAGCCTCCCCTCATGGCTTGATACAGGGACTCCAATCGGATTCAGATCATCAATGTAATTAACACAAAACTCAATCACCTCCTCTGTGCCAACACCCTGCACAATACAGCCTTCTAGGCGAGACCAGTTACGAACATACTTCTTTAGGACACCCATGTACCTCTCAAAAGGGAACATATTGTGAAGGAACACGGGTTCGAGAATTTCTATCTCTTTAACAAAGTGGACCATGAGATGGAACATAATATCAAAGAAGGACGGAGGGAAGATCATCTCAAGGCTAACCAGACTATCGACCACGTCATCCTGCAGATTAGATACCTTATTCGGCTCGATGACCTTCCGCGACACTGCATTGAAGAACGAACACAACTTTATGATTGTCCCTCGTACCCAGTCCAGCAGAATACCTCGCACCGCCACTGGGAGCAACTGTGTCATCAACACGTGACAATCATGGGATTTTAGGTGTACGATTTTATTCTCTTTTGTGTTTATGAGTCTCCTTATGTTCGAAGAATATCCAGAAGGGACTTTCACACTGTTCAAGAACTTAATTATATTTTTTTCTCTTCCTTGCTCAGAGTGTAGCTCGCGGGGTGGAGGTAATGTTGTCCTTTCTCTCTCTTTTCCGATGTAGGTCATTCCTGAGTCCCAAAAGCTGTAGGTCCTTTCGTGCTTGAAGTGTATCTTTTGATTTGACGTACATATCTAGGAAGCCTAGCAGGTTCACGCAGACATTCTTCGTGATATGCATGAAGTCCAATGAGTGGCGGACCTCTATGTCTTTCCAGTAAGGTAAGTCCCAAAATATTGACTTCTTCTTCCAAATGGGCTTCGTGTGACCTTGTTCAGTCAGGACAGGTTTGCTACCAGGACCTTTTTCAAACACTACTTTCAGATCCTTTACCAAAGAAAATACAAGTGTCCCACTGCGATGCAGGGGCTTCTTACGTTTCTATTCTGTCCCATCAAAATTCTCACCTTTCCTCCGTGACGGGTCCTTCATATGGAGGAACCTACGGTGACCTATGTACACAACTTTTCGAGAGTTTTTTAGGTACTTACTATACGTATCCTCTAAGCAATGGATGCAGGCTTTATATCCTTTGATAGATGGCCCGACAGGTTACCAAGTGCAGGCCAGTTGTTGATCGTTACGAATAGCAATGCACGTAGAGTGAAGTGCTCTCTTTTGTACTCATCCCATACACGTACACCATCGTTCCACAGTGTCAGCAGATCTTCAACCAACGGTTTGAGGTACACATCGATGTCGTTTCCAGGTTACTTCGGGCCTTGGATAAGCAATGTCATCATAATGTACTTCCGCTTCATACACAGCCAAGGAGGAAGGTTGTATATACATAGAGTCACGGACCAAGTGCTGTGACTGCTGCTCATCTCGCCGAACGGGTTCATCCCATCTGTACTCAACCCAATCCTTATGTTCCTTGCATCCTCAGCAAAGTTCAGGTATGTTCTATCGACTTTCCTCCACAGGGAGCCATCAGCAGGGTGCCTTAGCCTTTCGTCGTCCTTATGGTTTTCTTTGTGCCAACGCATCATCTGGGCATGCGCTTTGTTCACAAATAAATGCTTTAACCTGGGGATTATAGGGAAATACCACACCACCTTAGCAGGGGGTCTCTTCTTCTAATGCTGCCCCTCTACCTCACCTGGGTCATCACGCCTGGTCTTATACCGCGAAGTTTTGCACACCGGACAAGCTTCCAAATCCTCGTACTCATTGCGATAAAGGATACAATCGTTATGACATGCATGTATCTTCTGTACCTCCAACCCCAAAGGGCAGACAACTTATTTGGCATCGTACGTAGTTTCGGGCAGCGTGTTCCCCTCTGGAAGTAACTTCTTTATGAGGCATAACAACTCGTTGAATCCCTTATCAGACAATCCATGGGTCGCCTTCCATTGCATCAGTTCTAGTGTGGTATGCAGCTTTTTATGGCCCTGTCGGCAGTTTGGGTACAACAGTGTTCCGTGGTCCTCCCATAGCCACTAGAACTTTTTGTAATGCCTTTCATCGATGTATTCTCCCTCTCCATCAAGCAACATCTGGTCTAGGTCATCATCACCAAACTCCCCCAATGTATCTTTGAAAGAACCGTGTTAGCCAGCGTCTGGGATATTGTTGTCTGCTTTTTCTTCTTCACCGTCTTCCTGTATAACTCTTCTTCACCGTGCTTGGTCCAACAGGTATAGTTTGACATGAAACCTCTTGTGAGCAAATGGAAGTGAAGGTGGCTGGTAGGGATGGCAATCGGGCGGGTACACCTACCGCAGACCCGAACCCGAAACCCAAAATTCATATCCGAACCCGAAATCTCTCACGGGTACATACCCACGCCCATACCCGAACCCGATGGGTACCCGAACCCGAGCAATTGCGAACCTGAAATTAAATTCACCTCACAATCAAATTTTCAACCATCAATTGTCAATCAATTCATTTGTAATTTCTATGTTTAAAGGAAAAATATATGGTGTATATAATCATGAAAGTTACGCATCTTACATCTCGAGCGATGCTAGAAAATCCTGAATTAACCTTCCATTATTTTTAATTTATATTAATTAATTCGGTACCCATGGGTACCACAGTCTGAACCGAACCCGAACCCAACCCGAACCGAAATTTGAAACCCGCGGTGCGAAATCAAACCCATACCGAACCCATCGAATTACCACCTGATACCGAACCCACGGGTAATTTTGCTATCCCTAGTGGCTGGATTTTGGCCACTCCTTCTCATTCTTGCAATCTATGCATGGACAGCATATGTAGCATGACGTCGTGTATGTATCGGCCACACGAAGAAAATCTTGCAAACCCTGCAAGAACTCCGGCGAGCGTCGGTCCATGTACATCCATCGCCGTTCCATCTACATTATGTTACATCAAGGTAACTGTTAGCTCATTTTTCGATAATGAATTGTTGGACATTTCCCAAAATCCAAATTAAAATAATATTTTATTTATTTAAAAATTGTTTAAAATTTTAGGTTGATAAATTTAATTTTAGGTGAAATTTCTTTAAAAAAGGTAATATTTTTAAAATGACAGATTTCATCACATATTTTTCTATATAAATTGTTATTTTTAAGATGACTATGTTTTTAAAACGACTTTATTTCATTATATGTTTTTAAAAGGACTATATTTCATTACATATTTTTCTATAAAATGATTATTTGCTCCAGTATTCATACTCGACAAGTTTGTGCAACCTACTAAAAGAATTGGTCAATCATAATCTAGATTCAAAATTCTTCATCGATTGATGGAACCAAAACCTAAATATTAGCTAGATCCACACCTTCAATTCAAGCTACATCATAATCCAAGCAAAATCTAAACTTACACAACAAGTTTTTGCAACCTACAAAAAGAATTGGTCCATCAGAGTCTAGATTCAAAATTCTTCATCAATCGATGGAACCAAAACATAAATTTGAGCTAGATCCACACCTCTAATGCGAGCTACATTATAATCCAAGCAAATTCCAAGCTTACACAACAAGTTTTTGCAACCTACTTGAAAAGATCAAGCTAGATCTCTACATTCATAATCTTTCATCTATCATGGGAAAAAAGTTCAAATTTTCTTCATATTTCAAGCAAAGAAGAGGCTCCATTTAACACCAAATGTAGTGAGGAATGATGTTACTAACCTTTGTTACCTTGGTTTCCCCTCCCTAAAGCTCTTGGCCGAAGCTCCACTATTCTTGTGCACTGAACTATTCTTGGTCGGGCAGAGAGCAGGAGGACGAAGGAGTTTAAATTGGAACCTAGTAGACATAGTAGCGGTTGGAAGCACTGACCGGTATTGATGATCTAACATCGATGCCGGTTAGTGTCCTGAACCGTCTTGATGTTAGATCATCGATGCAGTCGGTGCCTTGAACCGTCTTGAGCACCCCCACCCTGTTGCCGTTGAACCGGGACTGTTGTAACTATCAGTCTCGGGTTGTGCCCAACTGGCATTGATGGGCCAGTATCAAAGGTCGGTTCTTTAGTAGTGTAGCCCCAAAGCACCAGGGCACTTGAAGACAGTTTTAGACACGTCGGCTTCCACCATGAATGTTTGGTTATACCTGGCGTTTCCATTGAGAAAACTAATGATCTTATTACCCGATGCAGCGTCGATAAGCATATCAGCTATAGGCATCGGATACTCATCCTTTGGCCTAGCCTTGTTTAGATCCATAAAGTCTACACATACTCAGAGCTTGCTATTCTTTTTCATAACAGGAACGATGTTGGAGACCCACTCAGCGTATCGGCAAGGCCAGATAAACTTGGCCTCTAATAATCATTCTATTTCTTCTTTAATGACATTGTCCAAAGCCGAATTAAAGCATCACGGGTATTGCTTAAATGGGCGATACCCTGATTTTATTGTAGCCGATGCTCAACTAATTGTCGGTTGAAACCAGGCATCCCATAATACTCCCAAGCAAAACAATCCCTATACTTCCTAAGCATTTCAACCAACTTGACCTTATATTCTACATCTAACTTTGCACTTACAAAAGTTGGTCTTTTCCTATCGCCATCTCCTATGTCGACTTCCTCAAGCAAATTGGCAGAAGTAAAGCTTTGACCCAATTTTTCCTCCTAAAAATCTTCAATGGCTTCATAGCAGTCTGTCACCCGCCGGTATCTTTGCACTTTGTCCTCCAGAGCCTTCACTATTTCTAGCCCCATCTCCTCAAGACTTCATTTACCCGATCAAATATGCCTGGCTTGATACTAATCGGCATCAGACCTGATTTACTGATACAGATAAAATCATAGTCGTCCAATGTTTTACCCGATTGTACTCAGCTTCCTCGTGCAGCCAAATCACATCGAAACTAGCCATCGCTATATGAGCCGATGTATCGGCTGGCACCACTTCAACCTCATCCCCATTCCATTGCATGAGCAGCTGATGCATGGTTGATGGTTGAAAGACTATGTGGAGGTCTATCCTTGTGTGTGAAGAGTAATTGACGAGTTTTGAGCTTGGTTTGATTTGAAATTGAGTTTGATTTGAATTGGATTTTTGATTTGAAGCAATTTGAGTGTTGGTTGCTTTTCCCATGCCACCGGCTGAGGCGACAAAGACACGGATCTTTGAGAGAAATTATGATTGATTAATGATTTTGGGATAATCATTGAATATCTTTGTGGGCATTGCTATGTGAAAGGTGTTTCCTTGTCTTTGATGGTTGCAGGGCGACGGTGCTAGGTCATGGTGAGGCGAAGGATGACCGGGACTAGGCGAGGAGCGTCGGAGGTCCAGACGGTCGGGAGATCACCGGAAGATGATCAGAGACGGAGTCCGGGCAAGCCAAGAAGACAAGAAAAGGAGGAGATGCTAGCTAGACGCTGCGTGGATCAAGGAAGGCCGTCGGATTGCAGTCTAGTTGATAGGTTAGCGTGTCTAGGTAGTATGCTTTGAAAACCATGCAAGAAAACCCGGTATGTGTGTGGGTTTTGGGTTAGCCCTTGCATGGCTGTGTGAGTGGGCAAATCCTAGCCATTAGATGAGTTCTCTAGGGTTGAGGGCTGCATCCAAGGGTGGTAGGTGACCCAAGAGTAGTATAAATAGGGGTGGAGGGGTAGCCTCCTCCCCTTGAAGGTTGTAGAGGTTTTTGTGCTCCTTTGAGCTTTGCCCACCTTGTTGTGTGGCTTTGTAAACCTTCTCCTTCTATAAAAGCAAATCTTTTTCATTCATACTTGAATTTAAATTACGCACTTACTTTATGTCTTAAATTCAGCATTTAAATTTCTGCAATTTACTTTCACGGAATTTACTTTCTTGCAATTTGGATTTGCCTCCCCTCCTTGTAATGCTGATCTTGGATGTCTTGAGTGTTTTCATATGGTTTTACATCTCTTTTGCACTCTTGGATTGAGAAGAGATCATCTTTTCTTTCAAGTTCCAACTCTGTCCAGAACTTGTTCTTCACGAAGTAGTTAGTACTTAATTTTTAGAAAAATCCTTTTTGATTGATTCTTATTGGAGAAGGTGCGGGACTCTCATATCCATCTGTAGAAAAATTTTGGAGTCCACTTGTTGCACCGTTTGGGCGCCATGAGGTGAAAACCGAGCCCCAAACTTTCTGCTCGAAGTTCCTGACTATCTGTGTTCTTTGATTTTTATGGATTTTTTCTGTAAGGAATTTTGAGGTGAAATTTGGTGGAGTTCTTCAAGACTCATCTTCTCATAAGGATAAAAATTCTCAAAATTTCTTGAGCTGCAAAAGCCCACCAATCACCTGATCTAATTGAGGACAGCTTCTGAAAATTCTGCTTTTGCTTTTCTGAAAGTGGCTTTTGTGATTTGAATTGATCTCCTTTGTAAAAGTAAGAGTTGAAGTGATTCTTTCTTATTTTGGATACTAGACAACCAGAATTGTGACTCAAAAATCCCCATATATTCTATGGTACTCATCCATGCAAGCTAGGGGTACACATAGTGTCTAGTTGTTTGGATTTTTCACGATTTTCGTTGCGCGATCCTTTCGAGGTTTTAGTTGGAGTATTTCGGGGGGAAATTTGTTTGCGACCATTCACCCCTCTCTGTTCGCCATCTCGATTCTTCAATGGTATATAGCAGTTAGCATGTATCCAATCTCGTCCAAGGAGCACGCTGTAATTTCCTTTTGCCTCGATGACAAAGAATGCAGTTGGCAAAGTCTTGCTACCAACAGTCAGTTCTGTGACCATCACCCCCTTTGCTTCAGTGGGATCGCCCATGAAGTTGTTTAAAGCCATATTCATTTTGATCAAGTCTTCATTGGGTTTACCCAATTTTTTGCAGGTAGTGAATGGCATCAAATTAATAGTGGCTCCTCCATCCACCAGCATCCTTGATATCGGCTTGCCATTTCTATGTCCCTTCAGATATAATGGCTTCAAGTGCCGATGAGCATCCCGATGCTTCTCAAATATGGTGTCCTACGCGCCAAGACAAAGCTGGGCAAATGTATCTTTGGTCGATTTAGTTTTAATCCTGAATTCGGCTAGTAAAGTGAAGACCATGTTGATGTCCATGGGAGGCATGTCATCAAGAATCATTGGTGACAACAAGTCATCTGAGGAATCTGACTCCTCATCGGCTTGCTCCTCTCTCCTCTATTCCTGTTTCACAGCTTTTACTAGCCGCAACTCGTTGAACACTTGATCCCTCAATTTTCCTGCTTAGCTTCCCTCATCTCTTGAGTCCTCAAGCATTGAAGTCACCTGCGTTGGGATTGGCTAAGGCCCGATGGACACCATCTCGGTTGAGGCTCGATTGGCTTACGAATTTTCCCAGCCAGATCATCCTCCTTAGTAGGTTCAAAAAGCTTGGCCTGATTCGGCATGGATAACCTCTTCTTAATCGGCTTTCTATGTCTTGAGCCCATCTGATTATGTATCGGTCCAGACAACCATTCCTTAGCAGATTGCCTTGGCCAATCCCTTTGGGGATAATGCTCCATTGGACATGATTGTGGCGATGGTAAAGCCATACCCCTCTCCCAGCAAAACTGCCAAAAAGGGCATCTCCGATGGGCCTCCTCAAGATTGTCTGGCCAATACAAGTTATCTGGCTAGTGAGGATGTTGCTTTTGCCTATGGCTTATTCTCTCATTTTTTCAAGTAGCTGAGAGAACGTACCTGGGTGCTGGTTTTCGTGGCGATTTCTCGGCCTTATACCATCGTCCAAGTTGTAGCTCCCCTTTCGGCTTAATCGTCCTCGAATTTTTGCCATCTTGATTGGCTTCTATCTGGAATGAGCCGATCATTATCTTGAGTGTTTCGCTGCTGCTAGAACTAGACTAAACATCGACCCCCCGGTCAGCTTAGGTTCTTCGTTCATGGGCTCTTTCCCTTTGCGCTAGCAATGAACCATGTTGATTGGAAAAGGGTTGACATCCACTTCATAGCCTGCTCCTGTGCGAACTTTAGCCGACCATCTTTGATAGCCAACTGTATCTGTTGGTGAAAAATATTGCAGTCGTTAGTATTATGTGAGAAAGAGTGATGCCACTTACAATATATCCGTTTTTTTATTTCGTCGGGCGATGGTATGACATGTCCTTCTAGCAGTCGTATTAATTTTTCTTGTAACAATAAATCAAATATATGGTCGCATTTGGACACATCAAAGACATACTTAATTTTCGACTTATTTTTCGTCGGCTTAAGCCACAAGCAGACAAGTGATTTTTTAGGACCTTTTACCTACTCGGCTATGTTTATATCTGCTTCTTCATCTTCAGAGGCTTCGCTTGAGCTATAGTCGACCATGTTCACCATGGCCTTTTCTTTGCCATTCCCATTTAATCTAAATTTATACTTGAACCCCTTGTTGTCAGAGTACCGGCTCTCTTGTGCCGATACACGGTGAAGCAGATGGCTCAAATCGAAAAATTCCTACCGGCAAACTTTTCTTTAAGCGGCGGAATCAACCCCTGAAATGCCAAATTGGCTAATTGGTCGTCAGGTAATGTGATGCTGAAGCACCGATTTCGCACTTCCCTAAATCTTCTGATATAATTTGAAACCGATTCGCTGAACCTCTATCGGACAGAACTCAAGTCCGAAATTCTAAGCTCAGGGCTGTCGGAGAAAAAATATTCATGGAATCAGCTTTCCAAATCATTCCAAAAGTGGACTGAATTCAGAGGCAGATTCGTGAACCATGTAAATGCGGTCCCCGACAAAGATAAAGGAAATAACATAATTTTTAGTCCGTCGGACTGCGCGGCCTCACCACACTGGGCGATAAATCGTCCAACGTGCTCTAAGGTAGTGACAGAATCATCTCCCGAAAACTTGGCAAAATCAGGAACTTTAAAGTTGTGTGGGTAAGGCATGCGATCTATGTAGTCTAGATATGGCTTTCTGTAGTCGATAACCTTCCCCTTAGGTTGTAAGCCGAATTGCTCTCATAAGACTGCAGAGATCTGATTGGCCCAATTGACATTATTGACCGGCGGAGCACTGGGATTGTGCTAATTGTAACCGTAATTGGCATCCTGTCCCCCGAGTGTAAACTCAGGATGTCGATTGGGTTTAACCGATGGATACGGATGAGACGATGGGTCATGCCCATCGGCTTTTACAATAGGCGGCTCTAGTAGAGGAACAAAGGGCTCAGCATATGTGACCACCCTATGTGGTGCCAGATTCCTTAGTGGAATCGGCCCGTGTAATTGTGGAATCCTATTAGATTCGATCGACTGAGGAGCCGATTGAATGAAAGCATTGAATGATACCGTCGGTGGTAGGTTGGCCGATGCGTTCAACTTTGCAGCATCGGTGTACGCATGATAATGTGTAATCCCACTTGGACGTGAGTTTGCTGGTGTCAACACAGTGGTTTGAGTCGGCATTAACGAAGGCGCTGGAGCCGACACTTTCACCGTGCTAGTGTTCTGTGCTACAGAGTAGACGGGATATGTTGGGAGTGGCTTTAACGGATCTACCAGACCCCCGGATGAAGCCAACTCCTGAGCAATTGACTTTACACTGTTCTCAATCATCGGCTTTAATGTTGTGACCAAGGCTGATGATTGATTAATTAATGCATGATGCACAGATTGCTCAATCATAACAGACAACTCGGCTTGAGCCGACATATATCAGCTTACCGAGTCCGACGAGACGCCAACATCGCCGAGAGGGTTCAGCGTTGGAGGTGCAGTCTTCTGGGTGACTCCTCGTCGGGTCTTCTAGTAGCAGCCTAACATCATCTCCTCTAGAGCAGCTTTTCTGTCTTCAATTTCCTTGCACTGTTCTAGGGTTAAATCGTCCTACGTAGGGACGATTATGGCTTCGGCATTGACGTTGGCTGGGAAAGATTTACCTGCAGTCATCTTTCCGACATGTCACACCGGGCGTGCCAAGAGTGTGTTGACGCCAAAAACATGAAGTGCGATTTCTGGCTTCAGCACACCAGACAAACACCTGTTTCAAGCGTGCCAATTGATTTGACCCTGCAATCGATAAAGTAAAGTTGTGAAATCTTTCAAAGCCGATATCAGATGATAATTGGCATAACTCTGATCAGCTAGAGGCCTATTAGGACGTAGCGAGATTTGGAGATCAAGACTAATCAAAAAGGGTAAAGGTAGATTAGCTCTGAGAATGCGATGCACAGCAAAACAGAGCAAACCAAACCTGGGTGAAATCGATGAAGACTAATAATCGGTGATGCACAACTTTATTGATCAAGATCGACTTACAAAGGAAAATATTACAGGACTAAACACAAATGAAAAAAACTAGCAGATGTGATTTTTGCTGTGGATGTGTTCTTTCTAACCGGCCTGGGCTCATCTTATATACCCTCTGGTCGATCCTAGTCCTATTACAATACGGTGGTAATAGAATCCATGTCGGCTTGGGTTTCCTAATCAAACTCCTGTTTCCAAATATTTCCGCCGTGCGCCATCCAAAGTCCTGCAAATCTCGAACTACCAATTATTCCGCACTTGCCAAATTTTGACGCAAACACAAGTACGTTCGTCAAGTTACATTGTTATCTTAGTTGTTTGCAGCTAGTTATCTGAGAGCAATGTTGGTTGGAATTAGTGTTCATCATCGTCTCCTTCAAGTGGCGCTAGTTATCGTCTTTCTTGCTCTCACGCCGTGAAGGTCCGGCACTCCCCCATATAAGGAATCCTCATCATTCTCCCCATCTTGGAAATGAGTCATCCTCGACTCTTAACCGTCGTCGTAGCAGCCTAAGAGGGGTGAAAGATCTGCTCGGAAGTTCTATCTTGTAGATGTTATCGTTAATGCGTTCTAGCACCCTAAATGGACCATCTCTTAGCATAAACTTAGATTTGTGCTTCTTCAAAAAGCGATCCTTGCGTAGGTGCACCTAAACCAGATCACCTAGTTGGAACACTATCCTATTGCACTTCATATTTACTTTTTGAGAAAAGTAGTGTGCTTTCTTCTTGATCTCCTCTTTCCTCTTCGTGTGTATCTTCATCACAAACATAGCACGTCATGAAGCCTCCATGTTGATGTGTTCTTGGCTTAGAAGTGGTAGTGAATCAAGCAGCGTGATAGGTTTGAACCCATACACGACATCTAACGGGCGAAATGAAGTAATCGAATGCTCTACGCAATTGTAAGTGAACTTCGCGTGCGGAAGGCAATCCTCCCAATCCTTCAAACTCTTCTTGACAATCATCTGAAGTAGAGCTAAAGGTGTGCTGTTGACGACCATCGTTTGACCATCCGTTTATGGATGACAAGTCATTGATAATAAGAATAACAACATCATCCTGAGTATGGCCCATAGAGTCGTCTATAAATAACTCATAAACTTGATATCATGGTCAGAGATGATCATCTTGGGCACTCCATGCAAGCATACAATTTCCTCGAAAAATAGATCAGCTACATGTGATGCATCGTTGCTCTTGGGACAAGGAATGTAATGTGTCATTTTTCTAAATCGATCCGCAACTACAAAACCAAAATCCACCCCTATAACATCCCAAAAATTTCCCTTTATTATTGTTTTATTGCTATTTGTGTGTTTTGGGATTTTTGGATTTTTGGATTTATTGGATTTTTGGATTTTATTTGAATTTATTTTAAATTAACTATATTGGCCTTTTGTTGAAAACTAGATAAATATAGATAAAATTAATATAGATTTTTGCTTAAAATATTTTATTTGAGTCCAAAATGTCTCAAAGTATTTATGAGAATTTTCATGGATTTTTCATGGTAATTTATTTGCCCTAAATAAATTAAATGAATTATTGGAATTGTTTTAAATTAAAAAGCCTCGAGTAAATGATGAATAGTACTTGGGCTAGCCCATTATTGAGCACCTATCCCAGGTCACTATGAGGCCCAGTTGGCTTGGGTTCTAGAAGCCACCATCAGATCGCAAAGAAATGGTCCAAATTTGATGAGGACATGTGAAACCCTAATCTTGTTGATCATTGGATTGAGAATGGACGGCTAGGATGGATCATGACAGTAAAGGACATCCTCAAATCATCACCGTTGGTTGTTGTTCCTGGACCGAATTGTGCCACATCATCGTGGATCTCAACCGTCGATCACGGAATGGATGGTTGACAGGAGTTCTTCTCTTTCTGTCACTAGATCTAGTCCAAGTCTGAGACATTCTCGTCACCGTGTAGGGGAAGGGCTTCGGTTTTCACGCGGTATCTGGTGCTATTTAAGGAGGGGTTGAGCCTCCAAGGATCACGGAGAGCTCACACACCTTTTCCCTCAAGCGCCGTTGCCAGGGAGATCGCCGTTGAAGCATGCAAGCTCGCCAGAGTTTGTTGAAGCACCACCACAGTTTTCTTCATTTTTCGCCACCGTCGAGCTTCCCTCAGCTACATGGGTCTGAGTTCTGAACATGCCGCATTGAGACGCATCCATGCCGCCATCTCTTGGTCGCTAGTAGTCACTGCTTCGCGTTCGGTTCATTGTCATCTCCAAGTCTGGCCATGGAGAGCCGTCGTGCCGCCATCGCAAAGATCGAACCTCATAAGCTGTCAGATCAGTAGCCAAGGACTGAGATCATGCCGTGTTGCTGTGTCATCAGTAAACTCCTTCGTCTTGCGTGAACCATCAGATCTAATCCATCAGTTGAGACACAGCCGCATTGCGCATGATCTGTGGGCATCCGATCTATCTTCCACAGGTCGGATCAAGCCACGCATTACAGCCATCGGGAGAAGCCACATGCCGGGCATAGTCACCGATGTGACATTGACTGGCATCACAGTGCACTAGATCCAAATTGTGGATCGGGTCCATGGACCGAGGTGACGTGGTAGCACGTGATTGGTCCGACTTGGTGCTGACATCAGCATGATGAAATAAAGCGAATTTTCTTTATAAAAATAATTTGGATATTTATTTGATTTTTAATTTTCTGATTTTTATGATTTTTGAATATTCCTTGAGCCTGTTCTCCCTCATACAAGCTCCGATTAAGGTGATTCAAATTTCAAAAATTTGTAAAATTGAGATCTATTTAATGGTGAATTTTATTTGATTTTTAGAGTTCATTTTCTCTTTGTTTTGGTATTTATTTGGTTTTCTCTCTAGATTCGCATAGACATTGAATTGTGCGACGCATCGGAGGAAGATCTACCGACTCAAGTCCAAGTTCCAGAACAAGACTAGGACCTTTGCCAAGGCAAGTTGTGTTTTGATCATGTTGAACCCATGTTTATAAAATTGCTATATTATTTTACCATATTGCATACTATTTTACATGTACAATTATTTTTCATCTAAATTGGGACTTAGCTATCATACCAAATGATCTATACCCTACCTTGTCATTTGTATGCCACAATCTATTGCCACCCTAGATTGTTTCACTATAGTTGGTTCATACTAAAATCAACATGGGATGGTTAGATCGTATTAGTGTGCTAAGCCATGCCACGTCATCCCATGTACTTGAATCATTGATAATTAATCTTGACTAATGGAATATGGAACAATGTTATGAACTTGTGTGTCATGTGTGGTCACACGATGAGATTGAGTTGTGGCGAGGGATGTCACGCAACGATGTTGAATTGTCGATAGCACGTGGTACATGGTAATCTACTAGGATGGTAATCACTTAGATTGGAGCAAGTAGCAAGGGGCAAGTGTACTAAGGTGGGCCCGATGGGTAGAGTGTATGTGGAAGCCTTGCTTTGATCATCCTAAGAACTTAATATTGAAAGACTTTGACCTGAGTCAATCATGCAACCACATGTCTGGTATGGGACAGCCTAGCTGATTAATATGCAATGTCTTAGCTTTAGTATTGCTTGTGGTGGTGTGGGTTCGGGTTCACGAATAAACTCACATGGAGTAAGAGGGGGGCCCTGTTGTGGGGGTTTAGCTCTTCAGTGTTGAAACCTCCGTGGGTAGTGCTGGGTTAAGGCAGGGCATAGTAAAGGTGTCGGTGTATTCTACACTAGGGTACTCTCTCCACCGCTGTCAGGAGGGACGCGAGCACAAGATACAAAAAGAAGAAGGTCATGTGCAAAGGACTCAACTTACTGAAAAAAAGCTGGGCGGACAACCAGGTCCCAGCCCCCGGCGACCAGGACACGTGGCCTCTCGGAGGGCAGTCAACCGACCAGGTCCCAGCCCCAGGTGACCAGAGCACAACCGCGGAGGACCAGGACACGCAGCTCCCCGACGAGCAGTCGGGCGACCAGGCCACGTGGCCTCCCGACGAGCAGGCGAGCCCATTACCAGCCGACCACGCAGACAAGACTAGGAGGCTTCCGCCCAAAGCATTCGCCAGGATCGTAACGTATCACAACCATTAAATGCGCATGGGAGACATTCAATGCACGGAGAGTCGTTGCAGTGCGCCTGAAGGCCATTAAATGGGAGTGGCTCCCCGACGCTATGATGACCGATCCCTCCGACTGAGCCAGCTTCACCAACTCCCATTCCATCTACATCGCCTCGGGCAGGACAGGGTGACGCGTGTGCTGGGCGTTCGTCACGCAGCGTCCAAACCCCTCCTCTCGGGCGTTATGAAGACAGGCGGCGTCAAGCAACGGCGTAGACAAAGAGGCTCCGAGGGACAGTAGTGACAAGACTAGATACAGTCAATGTAATTAATGCAAAACCACTCCCTCTGCCTGCCCTAGCTATTCCTGGGAGTATATAAGGGAGCTAGTGTGCATGAGGCAAGGGAGGTCGGAAACTGAGATCACGGAGATCGATTAGTTGACAACGAAGAGCAAGCAGAATACTAGAACAACACGAGCTTGAGCAGGACGTAGGGCTGTTACCCGCATTGGGGGCCCGAACATGGGTAAATCCTGTGTGTTCCTTGTGTGCTACCTATGTGTTCTTGAGTTCCACTGTCACCTTTCGTCATGCAAAGAGAGTAGAAAGAGAGCGAGTGGCAGTGCGAACCCTCTCTAGAAACTTCGGTTATCGCTTCGAACCAATACTGTTTGGCACAAACAAGCCGACAGGGTGTGCCAGGTAGGGGTGGTAGTAGATGTTTCACCTATTGGTTTCTTCAGCAGATCATCAAGCACCGGCTGCGAAGATGGAGGCTTCATGGTCCCAACAGGCAGGGGACCGTTCGATGCCTTCCGTAGAAGGCGGCGGCGCCCCCACCATGGCAGGAGCACAGCCGGTCTGACGATGACTAGCGATGGAGGAGCCCACGCCGGGCCAAAACCTGCATGCGGCCCGCCTCCTCCGAGAGCACCCGCCGGTGGAGCTAGGGGACGACACCCCAGCAGCGCCATGGCTGCGGGACATCGCCCGCCTCGTGGACGCGGCCTAGCTCCACGCGGAGGCATCAAAATGGCTGGATACCTCTGGTATCCCACAGTCGAAGTTGCGCGCAGAGCGCACGCAAGCTTCAAGCCACCCAAGCGAGCAACGCCCACGTCATGGTGGGCGAAGCAAGGAAAAGGGCATTTAAGGCACAAGCCCCACTCTCACCGGGGGTCATGTGACGGCTCTAAAAATATCTCACGCGTCCCCCGAGTGTGAAGGGAGCACCCGTGAAGATCTTAGGGCTCATTTGGTGGAGCGGCGCCCGAGCAGCGATGGTGACTTGCGCACAAGTTGCTGCCAACAAGCGTGGGAGCAGGGGGCTGCGGCAAGCGGATGGCTCCTGAAGAAGATGGCTCCTCTCGTGACCTTGATTTCTCTGCAGAGGAGGAGACTTTCTCCTCCGAGTCTTGCGGAAGCCAAATCCCGCACTCCCCGGCGCGGCCCTCGAGCCGAGGTTCCGGGGGGCTGCGCGGTTCTACCTACGACGTGGGGTGCCAGGCGTTCTCCAACCGGCTGTGTCGTGTTGCGTGGCTGGAAAGGTTCCGCCCGGCAACCATTGAGAAGTAGGACGACACCACCAACCCAAAGGAGTTCCTGTAGATCTACACCATGGTGGTGCGGGCTGCTGGCGGCTCCAAGAAGGTTATGGCGAACTATTTCCTGACAACCTTGGCAGGCTCCGCTCGTTCTTGGCTGATGAACCTCCCGAGGGGGTCAGTGCACTCGTGGGCGGAGTTGTGTGGCTAGTTTGTCACTAACTTCCAGGGCTACTACACCCAGCCGAGCGTGGAGGATGACCTCCATGCCCTTGAACAAAAGAGAGGGGAGTTGTTGCACGCGTTCATCCGGCAATTCAGCCACTGTCGCAACACAATCCCCAAGATCTCAGGCTAATCCATCATCATCGCCTTCTGGAGGGGAGTGCAAGACCACAAGATGCCGGTGAAGATGGCCACCGACGACATTGCCACCACGTCTGAGCTATTCGCCTTGGCGCACAAGTGCGCTCTAGAGGCGAAAGCGCGGGAGCGGACTGCCGGAGCGGATGGTGCTCGCAGCGGAGGCAAGGGCAGGACCTCGAAAGGTCCTAGTTCCGTGAACATGAAGAAGCGCCCGACGGCTGAATCCGGTCAAGTCTTGGCCACCGAGCGCAGGCACAAGGTCGTCATGCCGCGGCGAGACGATCGCCACGATCGGTGGGACGATCGCTGCGATCGATAGGATTGTCGCCACGATCGACAGGACTACCGTCGACAGGAAAACAGGGGTAATGTCTTCTGTCCTATCCATAATACTAATGCACACTATTTGGATAATTGCCATGGTCGTGCGCGAGAAGGTGGAGCAGCGGCTCAGGGAACGCTGCCATCCTCACGACGACGACAAGGGAGATGACTCCGCCCAGCTACCCTTCCAGCAGGCAGAGCATAGGGTGGCCAACATCCACGGTGGATCAGCCACCCACGCCTCAAACACGAAGTACAAGCTCCTGATGAGGGATGTCTGCGTCGCCGTACCAAGCGTGGGGGCGGCTAAGCTGCTAAAGTGGTTGGAGGAGCCGATCACCTTCAGCCGCGCCGACCACCTCGCAAGCACCGCTGCCCTAGGGCACCTTCCGATCGTGGTCACACCCACGGTTCAGAACGTGCAGCTTGGGCACGTGCTGATCGACAGGGGGAGCTCCATCAACCTCCTATCCCCCAAGGCATTCCGGGCCCTTCAGATCCGGGCGAGAGCTCTGCCCGGCACTCCCCTTCTACGGAGTCACCCCGGGGGCTGGCTCAATGCCCTTGGGCCTGGTCCGCCTTCCCGTCACTTTCAGGAATGTGGACAACTACCGCACGGAGCTGGTGGACTTCGACGTCGCCGACTTCAACCTCCCCTACAACGCCTTGCTTGGCCGACCCACGTTGGTCAGGTTCATGGCGGCCTCCCACTATGCCTATATGGTGGTGAAGATACCGGGACCTGGAGGTCCCATAAGCATCCAAGTGGACAAGCCGGAGGCCCTGCGCTGTGATAAGTAAGTCTTGGACCTGGCAGGCACCACCTGTGCACGGCAGGTTGACGATGTCTGCTCGGTAGCCCCTCCGGTGAGAACCTGCGCCTTGCTTGGCCCGTCCAGCAAGGTTAAGGTGGTCTCCCTGAGCGTGGCCGAGCTCGAAAGGACCGTCAAGCCAGGCGCCAACCTTGGCGCTAAATAGGAAGATGCGCTCGTCACCTTCCTCTGGTCTAACGCAGACGTGTTTGCCTGGCAACCGTCCGACATGACTGGGGTCCCCAGGGAGGTGATCGAGCACAAACTAGCAACACTCCGGAGGTGCACCCGGTCCGGCAAAAGGTCCGGCGCCAGGCCCCTAAGCGCCAGGATGCCATCCACGAGGAAGTGGAGAAGCTGCTGCACGCGGGTATCATCAGAGAAGTCATTCACCCCGAATGCTTGCCAACCCCGTGCTCGTCAAGAAGTCCAACGGGAAGTGGCGAATGTGTGTCAACTTCACTGACCACAACAAGGCCTGCCCAAAGGATATGTACCCCTTGCCACGCATCGACCTGATCGTGCACTCTACAGCGGGGTGCGAGCTACTGTGTTTTCTGGACGTGTACTCTGGGTACCACCAGATCAGTATGGTGAAAGAAGATGAAGAGAAGACCACGTTTGTAACTCCTATGGGTGTTTATTGCTACATTCGAATGCCCTTTGGGTTAAAAAAATGCCAGTTCTACTTATGAGCGTGCCATGCATGCCACTTTTCAATCACAGGTTGGGCACAACCTGGAAGTATACGTTGACGACCTGGTGGTGAAATCTGAGAAGAGTGAAGGGCTGATTGAGGAACTGGGCGAAACCTTCACCAACCTCAGGAAGAATCACCTGAAACTCAATCCCGAGAAGTGCGTCTTTAGCATACTTTCTAGGAAGCTGTTAGGATTCCTCGTGTCTAGTTGAGGCATTGAGGCCAATCCCGACAAGATAGCGGCTATCGAACACATGAAGCCGCCGACCAGACTCAAGCACGTCCAGTGTCTGACTGGCTGCTTGATGTCCCTCAGGCGATTTATCGCTTGCTTGGGAGAAAAAGTCTCCCCTTGTTCAAGCTATTAAAGAACACTAACCACTTCGAATGGATGCCCGAAGCCCAACAAGCGTTCGAAGACCTGAAGAAAAACCTCTCCTCACCCCCGGTGCTGGTCACTCCTTCTCACGGCGAGTTGCTGCTCCTATATATTGCGGCTACCCTGATGGTAGTGAGTGCGGTGCTGGTGACGGAGAGGGAAGGCGTCCAAAGACCAGTATACTACATCAGCAAAGTGCTATCCGATGCGGAGACCAGATATTCGCAAGCCTAGAAGATGCTCTACGCTATTCTGGTGGCGTCCTAGAAGCTTCGACACTACTTCCAGGGACGTGAGATCACGGTGGTCATAGCCTACCCACTTCGAGAGATACTCCACAACTGAGAAGCCGAAGGTCGCATCGCCAAGTGATCGGTGGAACTAGGTGAATTTTGCCTCAAGTTCCACCTGCGAACTGCCATCAAAAGTCAGAGGTTGGCCGAGTTCGTCGCCGAGTGGACTCCCTCCACTCCTAAAGCTGAAGAAGCTCCCGCGCTCCCCCCGTGGACCCTGTTCTTCGACAGCTCTTTCTGGGTAGAGGGCGCGGGGGCTGGGTTTTTCCTGGTCTCCCCAACTGGGGACATCCTACGGTACCTGATCGTCTTGGACTTCAAGGCGACCAACAACATCGCCGAATACGAAGGGCTGCTGGCAGGGCTACGCATCACCGCCGCGCTCGGCATCTGGCGTCTGCACATCTAGGGCGACTCCCTACTAGTTGTCAACCAAGCGCGAAAGAAGTTTCAGTGCTCTGATCCCATGATGGCCGCCTATTTGGCGGAAGTCAGGAGGATGGAGCGTCACTTCGACGGGCTGGGGTACATCCATATCCCCCGGCATGACAATCATTTGGTGGATGAGCTCTCGTAGCTCGCCTCGTCAGAGGCTTCTATTCCAGATGGAGTCTTCGAAGAAAAGCTTGCCCAACCGTCCATCGTCGCCCCAACTCCGGCTGGGCCGATGGCGCTATTATTCCAATCCGCCCCTCCGAAAGGAGTCTCGCGAGACTGTCTATCACTTCCCCAGTCTTCGGTGGGGACAATAGTGTCTGACAGTCCATTGTCACCCCGGTCTCCAGCGGGGCCAATGATGGGTCGGTTCTGGTCCAAGTCTTCGGAAGAAGGTTTGCACGACCGTCCATTGCAACCCGCAACTCCGGCGGGGCCAATGGTGCGGCTGTTCCGTTCTCCAATTCTGGGCAGGGAGGCACCACACATGTCTCAGTTCCCAGCTCCGTCGGGGCCGACGACGCGGTTGCCACATCCCTCGATCCCGTGAGGTGAGGTGACGCATCTGTCTTGGCCCCCAACTCTAGCGGGGCCGACGATGCAGCTACCATATCCCCCCGTCCTGCGTGGGGAGTCCACGCACCCGTCTCGGCCCCCAACTCCGGCGGGGTCGATGACGCGGCTATTATATCCCC
This sequence comes from Guadua angustifolia, assembly GCA_036346375.1. Lineage (NCBI taxonomy): Eukaryota > Viridiplantae > Streptophyta > Magnoliopsida > Poales > Poaceae > Guadua > Guadua angustifolia. The sequence continues at coordinate 45,767,942 of CM070502.1, read as the reverse complement.
CAGTTCCACGAGGTGGAACGGTAACACCGCCAAGGCGGTATCGGTGGAAACGCCCAGCTAGGTGGAGTACCCAGGCGATCACCACGAGATCGCCACACTTGGTTGGGGAGGTCAGTGGATGGATCCCATCCTGGCCTTCCTGTGTGATCAAGTAATCCCCGATGATTATGCTTCAGCCAAGAGAATTACATGCAAGGCCAAGTGCTATACTCTGATAGGTGGGGACCTATATCGCTAGAGTAGAAACAAAATTCTCCTGAAGTGCATCACTTGGGAAGAAGGCAACAAGCTGCTCTCTGATATCCATGGGGGCATGTGCGGGAGCCATATGTCCAGTTGGACACTGGTTAGTAAGGCTTATCGCTAGGGATTCTATTGGCCAACTGCCCTCCAGGATGCTTACGAGCTGGTAAGGAGTTGTGAGGCGTGCCAGTTCCATGCCAAGCAGACCCACCTTCTGGCCCAAGCTTTGCAAACCATCCCGCTCTCATGGCCGTTCGCGGTCTAAGGGCTACATATCCTGGGTCCGTTCCCGCGGGCCATAGGGGGCTTCACCCACTTGTTCGTCGCCATCGACAAATTCACCAAATGGGTTGAAGCCGAGGCAGTACGTGCCATTACGGCCTCCGCTGCCGTCAGATTCATGCGTGGAATCTTCACTCGTTTTGGAGTTGCCAACCGCATCATCATCGACAATAGCACCCAATTCACCAGTGAAGCGTTCCTGGACTTCTGCGAAGAGATGGGCACCAAGGTGTGTTTTGCCTCCGTGGCCCATCCACGAAGTAATGGGCAAGCTGAGCGCACCAACGCGCTGGTCCTGAGGGGCCTCAAGACCAAGGCGTTCGACACGCTCTGCAAGCGCGAAACACGATGGGCGAAAGAGCTTCTTGACAGTGTTGTGGTCTCTCCGAACCACACCCAGCCGTGCGATTGGGGAGACTCTGTTCTTCCTGGTCTACGGCGCCGAATCAATACTGCCCTGTGAGCTCTCCTTGGCCTCGCCGCACATATCGGCCTTCAACGAAGAAGACCAGGAAGACCGGCGCCGAGACGACGTCAACTTCCTGGAGGAATTACGAGATTGGGCAGCACTTCGTGCTACCCGGTACCAGCAAAGTCTTTGGCGTTACCACGCCACCCGGGTTCGTGAGAGAACACTAGCGGTAGGCGACCTCGTCTTGCACCGAATTCCACAGCAAGCGGGCCGTGACAAACTGTCTCCTCGCTGTGAAGGCCCCTTCAAGGTGGTCTCTGTCTCACGACCCAGGGCGGTTCGATTAGCCACGGGAGACGGTCGGGAGCTGGCGAACTCCTAGAATATAGAGTTGCTGTGGAAGTTCTACCCTTGAACTCGCCTCATACGGGTGTCATGCATGCTAGTATCCCGGTGGCTCCTTGGCCATAACATGGACACCCAGCTCCTGCGCCAGGCCCGGACAAGCGCTTAGCACGTGCGTGTGGCCTGGTGCGCTGCGGCCATGCTCTGCCCACCATGGTGCTTTGCGGCCGAGTTCCGCTCACCATTTGCCCCGCCTCTAGCGACCTGCTCCCTCGCCCCGTAGTTCTCTGGCTTGGTCTCATAAAGATGGCAAGGGCATAAGTCCTGGATGGCAACGGGAAATGACAACCCAGCGAGCAATCTTCGACATGCTGTAAGTTTTTCGTGGCCTCGCACCGAGTCAGCCAGTAGGTTGTTGCACTCTTCCCTGGCTGATCCTTGGCATTCCACATGCTCAGTATACAGTTGATTATCATTTTGATCCATTCAACTTGCTTAGGCATATAGGGTTTGTGCCATACTTAGTTGTCATGAGTACTAGTAGCCTGATGGCCCCTTGGCAAATCCTTTAAACCCCCAGCTTCTGAGTCGAGCCCGGATAGGCACCTAGCAGGTGCGTGTGGCCTGGAGCACTGCGGCGATGCTCCGCAAACCGTGGTGCTTCGCGGCCGAGTTTTGCTTGCCATTTGCCCCACCTCTACGCGACCTGCTCCCTAGCACCGCAGTTCTCTGGTCTGGTCCAAAAGGATGGCAAGGGTCCGTTGGCAATACCGTGGATTCCCAGCCTCTGTGCTGAGCCCGGACGGGCGCCTAGCAGGTGCGTGTGGCCTAGTGCGCTGCGGCCATGCTCCGCCCACCATGGTGCTTCACGGCCGAGTTCCGCTCACCATTTGCCTCGCCTCTACGCGACCTACTCCCTAGCCTCACAGTTTCCTGGTCCAGTCCCGGTAAAGTACAAGGGATTAAGCTTTGAACGGTGATAGAAAAGTGACAACCTAGTATGCGCTTCCTACCCACTCGATGGCCAGAACTTAGACTTTGTATGCCTGTTTATCTGTTTGTTTCCAAACAAGCGTGGTTTAACCTTGGCTCATATTTGGAGCGGTTCTGTGTGATTGCAGAAAAGACTCCTAAATATCGATACACCTGGTCACCCAAAGGGTCCGTGCAAAATGCTCAGGGGCTGGTTGCCTGGCACTGGATCGAACCAATCACGAGCAAAGCACACGCAAGACAACAAGTAAAAGCCGACAACAGGTAAAAGCAAAGTATTTTCATTCATAATGGCCGAAAGGCCTATGTACATGCTTCCACAGAAGAAAAAAGAGAAGGAAGACAGCAAAGGTGGTCGCCCAGACTAATCATCGGCGATCTCAATATCGCCGGCATCCTCCCCGGCTTCTTCCTCTGCTTTGGCGGTGGGTGGAGGCACCATCTCCATCAGCCCAGCCACGTGCTCCGCTGCCTCGTGCACCCACACCGGCGCCTAGGCGGGGTCACACTCCACCCCGGTGACGGTTGCCAGAAGGTCGAAGGAGTCATCACGGCGGGCACAGCACATCAAAACGAAGGCCGCTATGGCAATCACGACTTCCCGCCCCTCCCGGGCGGAGTGGTTCTGCCAAGGCGGCAGGAAGGCCAGCGAGAGCTTCAGCGACAAGGGTGATGCTGTGAGCATAGTGCACCGCTGACTCCTCCAGCGGGCCGTTCATCGTCACCCCCAGTGGCTGCAAGCTGCTGACCATGCACCTAAACGCGTGGCGGGGCATAGTGACAAGGTTGCGCAGATTGCGGCTCATCTCCACACACAACGTGTTGCATTTCTCCTCGGCTCCCTTCGCCCGCGCCTCAGCAGCTTCGGCTCAGGCCACCAGTGGCGTCTTCTCCGCCTTCGCCAATGCCAGCTCCTCCCACAACGACGTCATCTGCTTGTCGTGGAGGGAAGTCACCGCAACTCAGCGACTAGGCGATGGCCGGGTGGCGGCGCAGAGGAGCAGTGGAGTGGTCGGCGAGGCGACCACCCGGTGTGGCAGCTTGGTGCAGCCCAATGGCGGGCGAGATGGCAGGCATGGGTGGCAACCCCGGTGGTGGTAGATGGTGTGGTCTTCCGACCACCTACACCGCCTTGGGGGCCGCCCTAAAGAGACCATGAAGGGGAGTTAGCACCAGCAAATGGAAGAATATGCCAAGAAAACAAGAGAAGAAGCTTACGTGGTAGAAGTGCCCCCGAAGCGGACGAAAGAAGCATGAAGCGCTAGCCCACTCTTGGGCTCGGCGCTTTGCACCGCCACTAGCACTGGTGTCGGTGCCGGAGGCGGCGGTGGTGGCGGCTCAACGTCCTTCCTAGTGGAGGGCGCTGTGATGCCAGCAGAAGACCCTGCCCCTGCCGTGCTCGATGACACAGAAGGGCTGGGAGCAGAAGAGATGCCCGTGGCACAGGGTCTCTTCGGGTCCGAACCAGAAGCGTCGGCGGTGGCCGACCGTTTCCTTGCGCTCTAGTCACCAGCGGGAACCAGACTCCCCCTGATCATCAAGGAGGATCGAGGTGGTATGCTTGTGATGACCGCGAGTCACTCCGCTGACGGCAGTTGGCAAAGCGGCTAGGCGTCGGTCGGGCAGACCAGGCTGCTTAGCATTTGCGGAAGCAACCCGGTCATCTAGGCCTCAACCCCGGTGGCGCTCAAGTTTTCTGCTCCTAGCAGAGGCCAAAAGACATCAATCAGCTGTTGGCGACCACGAAGGCTTGACAAGAAAAAAAATGTGTGGAGATGTGAGGAGCCGCCCAGACCGTCCTCGGGTTATTTGAATGACCAGTCACCCTCATCGGATTTGGAGGCTAGCAACGGATCACCGGAGGTGCTCACAGTGCTAACACCCAAGCCCAATTAGGACAACAAGTATCCCATTCGAATAACTCGATAACAATCCCGGTATTCCCCCGATATGCGACCCGAAGCTCGCCCAGGATCGCCCCGCATACCGGTTTCCATTGCCATATCAATTCAATTCACATAAAGGGGGCAACGAACCCAAAACTTTACGACCAGACACGCAACGCGGAAGCACAACAAACAACACCAACTCAAGCACAAAGACAAACTAGACAACCACACAACTAAAACAACACATCTAGCATACTAGAAGCATATAAAACATGACTAGACAGCAAGATGAAAGTTCAAAATTTCGGCATGACGCCTCTAGAAGTACAGACATCCACACAGCAGACAGAAGAAACAATTAATTAACCAAGTATATCACAACCACAACCACAATATAAATAGACATGCATAAAAACAACAACCCAGACCTAAGTTAAGCATGGCGATACATAAAAGTTCAACAACGGAAATAGCCAGGTGATTAAACATAGTCATAACAAGTTTGAAAGTTAACTTTGCAACAAAATGAACGAACAACCACCAAATTAAACCAAAAGTAAGACATCTCCGGAAGTGTCCTGCCCTTGAACACTTCCGGGCGTTTACATCGTCGAGTTAGCTTTTACTCGGTGCCCCGCCCGACCACCGAGAAGCAGTACGGACAGAACTCACACCCATTGGGGTCCTCACCTGAAAACCACAAAGCAGAAACATGAGTACAGAAGGCACTCGCAAGACTTACCCGTGGTCCATATATGACCGACTCGAAAGAATATGCATTTGGATGTAGCAAGGTATAAGCTTAAGGTAAAAGTGCGGAAAAGCTTACTTTGTTGCATAATCGTATTCAACTACACAAATTTCAAGTTTATAGCATTTATGGACATCACCTATTGCTAGAGTGAAATATGAAATTAAACATTAAAGAGAGCAAATAATAGCATAAACAAGTATCAACATCAAGTATACCAACTAGTTTCAATTTAAGTTATTACTATGTTGAAGTGTCGGATGATACAAGCGTGCTCATATCCGAGAGCGCGGCAATTCGAATCGCTTATTCACCCTGCAGGGGATCATCAATCGCACGATATGTGCCACAAGGAACCTCATGTCAACCCTCCTCCCATCCATATCTACTCGTTGAACCATCCTCATACGGCCCGAGCACCTAGCAACCTCTCTCGAGCGGCTCAAGCCTCGCTTAGCCCTCGAGAGAGCCTAAACCCTCGCCCTCAACCACGATCAATCGCATGAGGGCATGACACATCGAGTAGTATGCCATGAAAGGGTGGCTTACCGTACCATTATATCAGGCATGCGATCAACAAGGGGTGCTCGATCAACATGGCAAACAACGGATCGGTCCTTAACCAACACAGGCGAGACTACAACATTTGAGTCTCCACACTCAAATGATCCAACCCTCTCGCCTGGTCTCAAGTTTTCCATTTCAAAACATAATTATAACCAATTGCAACCCATTAAAGTGAAGTAATTAATCTCAAGTGATGAAGCCATCCACCACTTGGCCCATACCTGACATCTAAGCAAACTAAGCATGGACACATTATAATTACCCATACACTAGCTCCAAGGAAGATGTTCAACAATTAACAATGAGTGTATGTGCAACAAGTAGGTTCTTACCCTATCCCACATTTCAATTCCTAATGCAAGACATAATCATCCAATAAGCAATTTATTCGCCAAAATACAATTATATAAGGTTGAAAATGCTTAGGTGCTTGCCTTGAGCTTCTGTGGGATTCTCAAAAATAGCTGGCTCTCCGGTACCCCCCTCGGTCACCGCCACGTTACCCTCCGCGTGCTCGGCCTCTACACGATCACAATGCATATGAAATGAGATGCATGCAATGCATATGAAATGAAAATACTAATTGCATTCCCCATGACAGTTCCCAAGAGTGCAAACATTCAGAAAATGGAATTTAAAACCCTCAACCCAACCCTGAACTTCAGCCCCAAAGTCTGAATTTTCAGCAAAACAGGTTTCAGGACAGCATTGATACAAATGGCCATAACTTTTTGATCACTTAACCAAATTGAGCAAACTCAGATCCTAGACGACCACAAGACATAAACCTACCACTTAGCTTTGGCCAATCACCCAGATTATGCTCAGAGAATTACCAGTTCGGCCAGGAACAGAGAACAATTTCAGTGTTCAGAAGTTTCAGAGTTTCAGAAGAGCATGCACAAATTTTATCATATAAATTGCTATACTTAACGGAATTGAGTAAAGGATGACATTTTTATAATTTACACGAAATTTCCTACAACTTCTCAGGCAAAATTAATTTCTAATTCAGCCTCTAACTAATTTTAATTCACAGCTCAAGTTTCAGCTCCACATTTTCAGCATTTTCAGAGCAGCATGCACTAAAATCGACATAACTTTCAGCTGGATTAACTAAATTGAGTGATTTTGATTGGAAATGAAAGATAATTTCATTACTCACAACTTTCTCTACAGTCAACCTAGCAGGAAATTCTTGTAACTTTCTCGAATCAGTCAAGAACAGGAGCTACGAAATCTGCTCGAAAATCTGAATCTTTCCCCAAACCCTAGAATGGTTGTTCCCCACCCAAATCCCAAATCCCTACTCACCATAGCCCCCAACTTCACCAATGCTGCCCCCAAAACCAGAAAACACAAACCCAAAACCCTAGGAGAGTCTTACCTCATGGAAGAGGAGGAGGAAGAGGAGGAGGGAGCTGCTGCTTGGAGAAGAAGAGGGAGGCGCCAGAAATGGAGCTGGAGGGAGACTCGGCTGGGGAGGTGCTGGAGTGGGGAAGGTTCGGCCAGGAGGAAGCTGAAATGAGCTTGTGGAGGCTGCCTTATGGGGAGAAAAGAAACCAGGAAAAAAAAGGTGGACTAGTTTCAGTTTGGGCATGCGCCATTTCTTTTGTACGTTGCTCCCTTGACCCATTAGTATGCAAGAATGGCTAAGTCCCCAACAATTCCAGCACTTGTATTCAGTTTTGATGCTAAGATTTAATTTAGCATTTGATGTTGAATTGGGCTCAAAACTCTACCCTTGCATAGAGAAAAGTTTCTAGTTTTCATTTTACTAACATGCAAACTCTAGATCATTATAGGTCTCAAGTTACAAGGCTCCAAACTTTGATGAAAATCACATTTGCAGTCTGAAATTTCTAGCTCTAAAATTTTTGCTAAGTTGGAAATTCTTAAGTGGCAAATTTGGGGTAGGTTCTGAAGTTAGCAGTGGATCTCAAATGCGGCAAAAAATCTGGCTGACGCTAATGCTGCCGAATTCGAAATTGGGGCCATGACAGGAGACTTATGACCCGGGTACGTGTGGGTCACGTCATCATCGCTGGTGTACTACCAGGCCGGCCTGACGCGTCGCCGTAGGTGACTGATCCGTCGGTCATGAAGTCCCCGACGACCAGCGTCCTGGTCAGTTTGGAAGCCCGCAACTAGTCGATGCGGGCAACCATGGACCGGAGTTCCGCCGTCACCTTGATGAGGGAACCCTAGTTGTCGATGGCGGCTACCGACACGGACGGTAGCTCCAGGGCATCAAGCCCACTGTCGTTAGCAATGTATAGCCACTCGTTCCGCCACATCTTCCAGGTGGACTTCATCTAGAGGGAGATGTAGCGGGAGGCTGAGCCATCAAGGAGGTGGAAATGGCAACTCCCCACGACCCCACCATCGGTGAGGCCGCGGAGAGTATAGAAGTATCGGAAGAGAGGAAGATTCGGCATCACCCCCACGAACATTTCGTAGAGGTGTGCGAAGATGGAAAGGACGAGGATGGAGTTGGGGGTGAGATAAAGATGGTGAATCTCGTAGAAGTGGAGAACAGTGAGGAAGAACTCGGAGTAGGGCGGCATCAGGCCTGCCACCAGCGCCTAGATGAAGGTCATTACCACCCCTGGGTTGCACTTCGACGCGACAGTGCCTACCCTAAGGCGGAGGGCCCCTTCAGGGGCCAGGCGGAGAACATTCCCCAACTTTGACTCATCCATCATTGAGGGGGGAAGCGGCTAAGCCATGCTGCTAGAATGCTGCTTTGGTGTCGTGACTGCGAAGAAGACGAAAGCGACTAGAGTGCGGATCGTGGGGGGATGAACATGCCTATTTATAAGCCGTGCGCGGCTTCAGGATGCGAGGAGTCACACCCTCCCGAACCGACGATTTGCAAAAAGATCATAATGGCGTAGGGCGACAAGACTTGAAGAGTTGCGGCGGTTGCAGAGAGAATCTGTACAGTTGCATGTACAGGAGGACCCGTCCAGGACTACGCCCAGGTCAAAGAATATCTTCGAAATCTTGTACGGCGCACTCCAGGGCCGATCTAGGGGCTACTGTCGGTGTATTCTACACCGGGGTACTCTCTCCACTGCTGTCAGGTGGGACCGCGAGCGCAAGATACAAAAAGAAGAAGGTCCTGTGCAAAGGACTTAACTTGCTGAAGAAAGGCTGGGCAGACGACCAGGTCCCAGCCCTAGACGACCAGTACACGTGGCCGCCCAGAGGGTAGTCGACCGACCAGGTCCCAGCCCTGGGTGACCAGAGCACAACCACGGAGGACTAGGAAACGTGGCTCCCCGACGAGCAGTCGGGCGACTAGGCCACGTGGCCTCCCGACGAGCAGGCGAGCCCATTACTAGCCGACCACACAGACAAGACTGGGAGGCTTCCACCCGAAGCATTCGCCAGGATCGCAACGTATCACAGCCATTAAATGCGCATGGGAGACATTCAATGTGCGGAGAGCCGTTGCAGTACGCCTGAAGGCCATTAAATGGGCGTGGCTCCCCGACACTATGATGACCGGGCCCTCCGACTGAGCCAGCTTCACCAACTCCCGTTCCATCTACACCACCACAGGCGGGGCAGGCGTCGTGTACCGAGGCATTAAATCACGCAGTCGTCGAACCCCTCCTCTCGGTGGTCACGAAGGCGAGGCGTCAAGCAGGCGTGAACAAAGAGGCTCGAGGACGATGGCAGCAGGACTAGAAATAATCAATGTAATTAATGTAAAACCACTCCCTCTGCCTGCCCTACCTATTCCCGGGAGTATATAAGGGAGCTAGTGTGCATGAGGCAAGGGAGGTCGGAAACTGAGATCACGGAGATCAATCAGTTCACAACGAAGAGCAAGTAGAATACTAGAGCAACACGAGCTTGAGCAGGACGTAGAGCTGTTACCCGCATTGGGGGCCTGAACTTGGGTAAATCCTGTGTGTTCCTTGTGTGCTCCCTGTGTGTTCTTGAGCTTCCTGTCCTACTCATCACGCGAAGAGGGTAGAGAAGAGAGCCGAGAGTGACGCAGCTGCGAAGACCCCCCTACCGAAACTCGGTTATACACTCGAACTAATACTGTCTGGCACAAACACGCCGACAAAAGGCTTTGTTATAATCACTCGCCTATGTGGTGTATGGTTATATCATGTGGGAAAAGTGCATAACCTCTGTAGAGTGTAAATCTATTCGGATAGCCATGCTCATGGTATTGAGCATAGCTCAGGAATTACAGTCAAGTGTTCGTTAATAAAATGGAAACTGGATAGGATGGCATGTTGCCATATGAAAGGTTGGAAATTTGACTTAGGATTGGAAACTACTTGGTTTATTTGAAAAATTGAAATTGTTAATTATTATTATTTGTTTTATTATCTTTTCAATATATTTATTGTACTTATTCATAAATGCTGCTTTGCTGCAAAATAGCCATTGTTAGCCATTCCTTTGGAATAAGCCTTGCATATAGTTATATAGAATTGCATTCTGCGCACAACTTGTTGAGTGCTTTATGTACTCATCCTTGTCATACACCAACTAATCAACAGTTGAGGAGTTGTCTTCTTTGTTGGTGGAGTTCCAGGAGAATGCGAGTCACTAGGCCCATGCCTCGTCAGTCGCCTGTGGTGAACTGATGAGTCACCACCGTCTTCCATTTTCTGCTGCATTTGTCTTAGTCTTTATTTTCAAGTCTAGCCCTGCGTGGCTTAATATTGTAAGTTGGTCGTAAGACCGTACACTTAGTTATATCAATAAATGGAGTCTTATTATTATTATTATTGTCACTGTGTATGATGTGATATTTGCCAATGTTGAGGTATGTGCACTAGCGTTAATCCAGGGACTAGTGTGGTAAACACAGTGGGTTCGAATTGGTGAATTTGGGTCCCAACAGAGCTGGTATCAGAGCATACTGACTATAGGCCTTGTCCCTAGTTATCATGGAGGTGTCCTAGGTGTGTCCAAAACTATTTTCTAAGGAAAATCTAAATTTGACTAAAATAACACTCTTGACTCTTCTTATTCTTCGCTTCTCGCCTTTGCTGAATTTTTTTCGTTTTCTCGCTGTCATTGGAGTTGTGAACTTACCTATTTCTCTTTTGAATAGATGAGGAGACAGTAGACCTATGGAGAGCGTGAGGGTGGCTAAGTAGTAGAGTTTTGGAAGGTTCTTCAAGTCCTGGGAGGCTTCACGAGATTGATGTATAGAGGCAACTGTTAGGTCATCAACGGAGTTGCAAGAGGAATCGTTTGCAATATCTTGATTTATGCAAGAGAAGATAAAAAGGCAAGCAAACCAATCAATATCACCATAAGGAGAGCTACTTTCAAGATCAACATCCAGGAGGCTTCACGACTTGCTTTGAGGAGGATCTGCCGCGACTACTCCCACGAGCTTAACGACACCGTGTTTCGACTTCACCCTATGGGACGAGCATCACAGCGACGGAGGATCGAGGAGGAGAAGGATGCCACAGTTGTATAGCACAATTGGCAGCCAGACAGACGCTCACACGTGGGACACAGCATAAGAGCTGAAGATGGTGTACGAGGCCCTTAGAGTCACCGAAGAGGAGCTACAAGACACCCATGTTGCTTTCACTAAGAAGATCATGGAGCTCAAAGAGGCACTGTAGGAGGGTGGCCAGGCTGCACCAGCACTGCCAAATGTCGAGGAAGAAGAAGACCTGTAGGAGGTCGAGTTTGAGCTAGAGGAGCAGGATGTGCAGGTGGTGATGGAGTATTCAGCTGTAGGGCATCAGAATCAGTTCGCACCCATGCCAGCCCACCCACTAGTGTATGCACTGGGTCAACCTCAGCCAGGGTGACTAGGTGAGTGTTAGGTTGAGACTCAAATGTTGAGTCGTGTCTTTAAGATAGTCTTTACCCTTTGTAATAGTCGTTAAGGTTGTGTGCTTAGTTTGGTTCTTATTGTTTGCTGGGTGTGCAGTATGTGAAAATTCATGCAACCGCATTTCATGATGGATAGTTAATGGTTAACCGCATGAAGATTGCTAACATAGAGGATGTGCCAATTGTTAGAGAATTTCCACAGGTTTTTCCCGAGGATTTACTATGTATGCCGCTAAACTAGGATATTGAATTTGTTATTGAGTTAGTGTCTGGAACAGCACCAATAGCGAAGAGACCGTATCAGATGCTAACAGATGAGTTAGTTGAGATGAAGGAGCAGATCGAGGAGTTGCTCGAGAAAGGTTTCATTCGACCAAGTTCTTTCCCATGGGGAGTGCTAGTTTTATTTGTTAGGAAGAAAGACGGAAGTTTAAGAATGTGTATCGATTATCGTGCACTTAATGAAGTGACGATTAAGAATAAGTATCTTTTACCTAGGAGCGATGATTTGTTTGATCAATTGAGAGGAGCAAAAGTTTTTTCCAAGATAGATTTCTGATCGGGATATCATCAACTAAAGATTCGAATGGAGGATGTTCCAAAGACTAAGTTTTCTACTCGGTATGGACATTATGAGTTCATAGTCATGTCTTTTGGACTAACAAATGCTCCAAAATATTTCATGAACATGATGAATAAGGTGTTCATGGATTTATTTGGACAAGTTCGTTGTTGTTTTCATAGATGACATTCTTGTATACTCCAAGACGAGAGAGGAGCATGCAGAATATTTGAGGTTGGTTTTGGAGAGGATGTGAGAGCAGCAGTTGTTTGCTAAGTTCAGCAAGTGTGATTTTTGGAAAGAGAAGGTTGAATTTCTTGGTCATGTAATGATAGCTAAAGGAGCTACTGTTGATCCAAGCAAGGTTGAAACTGTGTTACATTGGGAGCAACTGAAGTTTGTCACCCAGATTTGTAGTTTTTTGGGAATGGTGGGTTATTACCACCGGTTCATAGAAGGGTTTTCGACAATTGCTAGACCTCTTATGCAATTGTTGAAAAACGAAAAAAAGTTTGCATGGATGCTAGAGTGTGAAAATAGTTTTCTGGAGTTAAAGAAGCGATTAATATTAGCGCTTGTGTAAGTATTGCTAGATGTGAAGAACGGTTTTGACATATATTGTGATGCTTCAAGACAGGGTCTTGGATGTGTGTTGATGCAGAATAGCAAGGTTGTCGCCTCTGCATCAAGGCAGTTGAGGCTGCACGAGGAGAATTATCCAACGCATGATCTGGAGTTAGTTACCGTGGTGTATGCTTTGAAAATATGGTGTCATTATCTCATTGGAAATAGATATGAGATATACACAGTTCATAAGAGTCTAAAATATATATTCACCCAGTCAAATCTCAATATGAGGCAAAGCAAATGGCTAGAGTTGATCAAGAATTATTATATTGGAATCCATTATCATCCTAGAAAGGCTAATGTGGTGGTCGATGCTTTGAGTTGTAAGAGCCACAGTGTCAATATGATGATAATAAGCGATCAATCGAAGTTGTGCGAAGAATTTCGGAAGCTGAGATTGGAAGTTGTTCCATAAGGTTTTGTAGCTGCTTTGGAAGTGAAGCCAATGCTTGAAGACCAAATCAGATATGAATAGAAGGATGATGAGAAAATCAGCAGGATCAAGTCCAAGAAGGAGGAAGGCTTAGTGGAAGATTTCATTGTGGATGAACAAAGAACCATGTGGTTTAAAGGTCGAATCTATGTACCAAACAAGGCAGAGCTTAAACAATTGATTCTTGAAGAGGCTTATGATTCTAAGTATTCCATTCATCCAGGAAGTGCTACGGTATATCAAGATTTTAAAGAAAGATTTTCGTGGCCTAATATGAAGCGTGAGGTAGCTGAACACGTTGCATTATGTGACGTATGCTAGAGGGTAAAAGCTATGCACCAAAGGCTTGCTAGTTTGTTGCAACCACTGAAGGTTCTAGAATGGAAATGAGAGAAAATCAGAATGGATTTCGTCACTAGTTTGCCCAAGACTCAGAAAGATTATGATTCCATATGGGTCATCATTGATCGATTGACCAAAATTGCTCACTTCATCCCAGTGAAGACAACTTATTCAGAGGACTGCTTGGCAGAGCTGTATATATCAAGAATTGTGTGTTTGCATGGTGTACCCAACAAAATTGTGTCAGATAGAGGTACCCAATTTACCTCAAGGTTTTGGAACAAGCTGTATGAAGCAGTGGGGACTCGCTTGAATTTCAGCACAGCGTATCATTCGTAGACAGATGGTCATACAGAAAGGGTTAATCAAATCTTAGAGGATATGTTGAGAGCATGCGCGTTAGCTTACACAACGTCATGGGACAAGTGTTTGCTGTATGCAGAGTTCAGCTATAATAACAGTTATCAGGCTAGACTACAAATGTCACCATTTGAGGCTTATATGGTCATGCATGTCATACCCATTGAATTGGAATGAGACGGGAGAGCGTTTAGTGTTTGGGCCTGATATTCTCAAGGAAGTCGAAGAGCAAGTTGCCATGGTCAAATAAAGATTGAAAATAGTACAGTCAAGACAAAAGAGTTACGTTGACAATCATCATCGAGACTTGAGTTTCGAGCTAGATGACTTCGTGTATCTCAGAGTTACCCCTCTTAAAGGAGTCAAAAAGTTTCACGCCATGGGAAAGCTTACACCAAGATTTTTTAGACCATTCAAAATTTTGACCCATCAAGGAGAGGTTACTTATCAGTTGGAGTTGCCACCATCGTTGGCAGGAGTGCATGATGTGTTCCATATATCGCAGCTCAAGAAGTGTCTCAAAGTGCCAACAGAGCGGAACCGTTAGAAGCAATTGAGTTGTGACATGATCTGACCTACAAAGAGCAGCCGATCAAGATTTTTGATAAGATGGAGCACAAGACTAGAAATAAGTATGTCCATTTTTGTAGAGTGCAGTAGAGTAATCACTCGGAGAATGAAGCGATGTGGGAGCGTGAAGAGGACCTAAAGTCAGAATTCCCAAACATGTTCCCTAGATAGCCCTGAATCTCGAGGTTGAGATTCTGTTAAGGGGGGAGGTTTGTAACATCCCAAAAATTTGCACTTTATTATTATTCTATTGCTATTTGTGTGTTTTGGGATTTTTTTTGGATTTATTGGATTTTATTTGAATTTATTTTAAATTAACTATATTGGCATTTTGTTGAAAACTAGATAAATATAGATAAATTAATATAAAGTTCTGCTAAAAATATTTTATTTGAGTCCAAAATGTCTTAAAATATTTATGATAATTTCCTTGGATTTTTCCTAGTAATTTATTGCCCTAAATAAATTAAATGAATTATTGCAATTGTTTTAAATCAAAAAGCCTCAGGTAAATGATGAATAGTACTTGGGTCAGCCATTATTGAGCGCCTAGCCCAGGTCACTGTGCGGCCTGGTTGGCCCGGGTTCTAGAAGCCACCGTTGGATCACAAAGGAATGGTCATGATTTGTTGTGGAGATGCGAAACCCTAATCTTGCTGATCATTGGATTAAGAATGGACGGCTAGGATGGATCGTGACAGTAAAGGACATCTTCAAATCATCACCATTGGATGTTGTTCGTGGATCGGATTGTGCCACATCATCATGGATCTCAATCGTCGATCATGGAATGGACGGTTGACAAGAGTTCTTCTCTGTTCTATCACCAGAGTCCAAGTCCGAGATGTTCCCACTGCCATGTAGGGGTAGGGCTTTAGTTTTCACGCAGTATTCAGTGCTATTTAAGGAGGGGTTAGGCCTCCGAGGATCGCCGAGAGCTCGCACACCTTTTCCCTCAAGCGCCGTCGCCAGGGAGATCGCCGTTAAAGCTTGCGAGCTCGCCAGAGTTTGTCGAAGCACCACTATAGTTTTCTTCATTTTACTACTGTCGAGCTTCCCTCCGCTGCGTGGGTCTGAGTTCCGAACTCGTCGCATTGAGATGCATCCATGCTGCCATCTCTTGGTCACCGATGGTCACTGCTTTGCTGTTGGTTCGTCGTCGTCTCCGAGTCTGATCACGGAGAGTCGTTGTGCCTCCATCACCAAGATCAAACCTTGTAAGCGGTCAGATCAGTAGCCAATGATCGAGATCATGCCGCATCATTAGTAAACTCCTTCGTCTTGCATGTGCCGTCGGATCTAATCCATCGGTCGAGACACAGCCGCGTTGCACATGATCTATGGGCATCCATACTATCTTCCATGGATCAGATCAAATTGTGCACTACAGCCAATTGGGAGAAGCCACGTGCTGGGCACAATCGCTGAAGTGACATGGACCGGGATCACAGTGGACCAGATCCAAATCGTGGACCAAATCCATGCACCGAGGTGACGTGGCAGCACATGATTGGTCCGGCTTGGAGCTGACATTAGTGTGACACAATAAAGCGAATTTTCTTTATAAAAATAATTTGGATATTTATTTGATTTTCAATTTTCTGACTTTTATGATTTTTTAATTTTCTCGAGCCTATTCTCCCTCATATGAGCTCCGATTGAGGTGACTCAAATTTCCAAAAATTTGTAAAATTGAGATCTATGTAATGGTGAATTTTATTTGATTTTTATACTTCATTTGTTCTCTATTTTGGTATTTATTTGGTTTTTATTTCTCGATTCGCGTAGACATTGAATTGTGCATCACATCGGAGGAGGATCCGTCGACTCAAGACCAAGTTCCTGAACAAGACCAGGACCTTTGCCAAGGCAAGTTGTGCTTTGATCATTTTGAACCCATGTTTATAAAATCGCTATATTGTTTTACCATATCGCATTCTATTTCACATGTATAATTGTTTTCAATCTAAATTGGGACTTAGCTATCATACCAAATTGACCTATACCCTACCTTGTCATTTGTATGCCACAATCTATAGTCACCCTAGATTGGTTCACTATAGTTGGTTAATACTAAAATCAACATGGGAAGGTTAGATCATATTAGTGTGCTTAGCCATTCCACGTCATCGCATGTACTTGAATCATTGATAATTAATCTTGCCTAATGGAATATGGAACAATGTTATGAACTTGTGTGTCACGTGTTGTCACATGATGAGATTGAGTTGTTGTGGTGAGGGATGTCACGCAACGATGTTGAATTGTGGATAGTACATGGTGCTTGGTAATCAACTGTGATGATAATCACTTAGATTGGAGCAAGTGGCAAGGGGCAAGTGTGCCAAGGTGGGCCCGATGGGCAGAGGGTATGTGTAAGTCTTGCTTCGATCATCCTAAGGACTTAACCTTGCAACCCTTTGAGCTGAATCAATCATGCAACCACATGTCTAGTATGTGACAGCCTAACTGATTAATGTGCGATGTCTTAGATTTAGTACTACTTGTTGTGTGTGGGTCCGGGTTCATGGATAAACTCACATGGCGCAAGAGGGGGCCCTGTTGTGATGGGTTAGCCCTTCAGTATTGAAAACTCAGTGGGTAGTAGTGGGTTAAGACAGGGCATTGTAAAGGCTTTGTTATAATCACTCGCCTGTGTGGTCTATGGTTGTATCATGTGGGTAAAGTGCATAACCTCTGCAGAGTATAAATCTATTCGGATAGCCGTGCTCGCGGTATTAAGCATAGCTTGGGAATTACAGTCAAGGGTTAGCTAATAAAATGGAAACTAGATGGGATGGCAGGTTGCCATATGAAATGTTAGAAATTTGACTTAGGATTGGAAACTTGGTTTATCTAGAAAATCTGAAATTATTAATTATTGTTATTTGTTTTGCTGTCTTTTCAATCTATTTATTGTACTTGTTTATAAATGTTGCTTTACTGCAAAATAGCCATTGTTAGCCATTCCTTTGGAATAAGCCTTGCATATAGTTATATAGAATTGCATTCTGTGCACAACTTGTTGAGTGATTTATGTACTCATCCTTGTCAACACCAACCAATCAATAGTTGAGAAGTCATCTTTGTTGGAGGAGTTCTAGGAGAATGCGAGTCACTTGGCCCATGCCTCGTCAGTTGCCTGTGGTGAACTGATGAGTCACCAGTGTCTTCTATTTTCTGCTGCATTTGTCTTAGTTTTTATTTTGAAGTCTAGCCCTGCGTGGCTTAATAATGTAAGTTGTTCGTAAGATCGTACACTTAGTTATATCAATAAATGGAGTCATATTATTATTATCGTTGTGTATGATGTGATACTTGCCAACGTTGAGCTGTGTGCACTATATCAATAAACGGAGTCGTATTATTATTATCGCTGTGTATGATGTGATACTTGCCAACGTTGAGCTGTGTGCACTAGCATTGATCTAGGGACTAATATGGTAAACACAGTGGGTTCGAATTGGTGAATTCGGGTCCCGACAATCCCCCTCTTAGTTCTCGATAATCCTAAAACAAAATCTATACTGATGTCTTCCCATGGTGAGCTAGGAATCGGAAGATGAGTGTATAAAACATGTGGATTCAATTTAGACTTAGCCTTGTGACAGACCACACAATGCCGAACAAACCGTTCAACACCATAGCGCATTTTGGGCTAGTAGTACTTGTCACACAGCATCATGTATGTCTTATCGAGCCCAATATGTCCCATCAATCCACCTGCATGTGATTCCTGCAAAAGAAGTAAGCGGACAGACGAATCTAGAATGCATAGTTGTTAGCGCAAAATAGAAAACCATCATTTGTGCAGCTATAAATCAGAATGTCATCAAAGTAAACAACTACAAATTTTCCAATGAAAGCTCACAGAATATGGTTCATTAAGCACATGAATGTACTAGGTGCATTAGTGAGACCAAATGGTATGACTAACCACTCATACAAACCAAACTTAGTTTTGGAAGCAGTTCTCCATTCATCTCCAAGTTTCATTCTAATATGATGTTAACTGCTACACAAGTCAATTTTAGAGAACGTAACAGCACCACTAAGTTCATATAATACATCATCTAACCATGGTATGGGGTGACGATAGCAAACAATGATGTTATTAATCGCTCTACATTCTATGCTTGTGCACCAAGTACCATCTTTCTTTGGAACAAGAATAATAGGAACAACATAGGGGCTAAGACTTTTACATACGTACCCTTTGTTGAGTAGCTCCTGCACTTGACACTAAATTCCCTCTATTTCTTCAGGGCTAGTGCAGTATGGAGGGCAGTTCGAAAGTAAGGTGCTAAGCATGAGGCCAATCTTATGTTCAATTCCATGAATTGGAGGGAATCCGGAGGGAACCTCTGCTGGAAACATGTCATCAAACACCTACAAAAGCATATGAATAGCACTAGAAATAGATGTTAAGTCATGAGTCGAAAGCAAAATGTCCTTGTAAGCCATTACGAAGTGGAGCAAATCATTGTTTTTAGCAAGGTCTTTTAAATCAGCTCTGTTTGCAAGCATAACCAATTTATTTGCATCACTATGCTTTTTTATTTTCAAAATGACTTATTTATCATATTTAGCATCTTTGTAATCCTCCTTAACCACTTTTTCTTTTCGATCGATTTAGCAAGTATCTCACTAGGTGTCATGGGTGGAAGTTTCTTAATACGACCATTAAAAGTGAATTGATAAGTGTTACTATGGCCATCATGCATAACAAAATGATCATATTACTGAGGTCTACCTAGGAACAAGTGACAAATGGTCATAGGAAAACATTGCATTCTATAGTGTCAATATGGTCACCAATTTGAAATTGAACACGAAACATATGTTGCACCTTAACAGTACCGCTATTATTAAACCATTGAACATTATATGGATGAGAGTGTTTCATGGTTTCAAGGCCAAGTTTCTCAACCATTTTTTTGCTAGTAAGGTTATGACAACTACCACCATCAATGATAACTTTAATTAAGTTGCCACATACCTTTGCTCTTGTCTGAAACAAATTGGTGTGTTGATGGGGTTCATCCAGCTTGATGTGAATAGTAAGCACTTGTGTGAGCACAAGGCACTCTCCCATCTCAAAATAAAGTGCATCCACATTGTCCTCATCAGGAACATCATCAAATTCCTGTTGATCAGCTTCAAGAGTTAAAACATCTTCATCAGTTGATTCATACTGTTGTCTTCATTGACCATCACACGATTGCTGGGGTAGTCCTTTGCTAGTGTCCACGACCAAGGCACTTGAACCATTGCATTTTAGATGACAAAGCCACGAAGAAGTAGATGTCGCTACTGGTTTTGCACTTGGAGGTGGTGCTGATTTCACATTTGAAGTAGTTTTATTAGCGAAACTCGAATTAACAAAGTTAGAGGAAATACCTCATCCTTTTCCATTACTTGGCTTGATGGGTGCCAGAGGTGGTGTATGCATGCTGAATGAAGTCCTTTGCATACTTGGCATCCTCCATGACTTGACATTCTGCTTCGAGAGCTTGATGCACTAACACCACCATCGTGTCGTAGGGTTGAAACTCGATGATGCGCTTGATCTTGTAGTTCAGTCCAAACATGAACCGAGCAATGGACTGCTCTTGGACTTTGTTGATGTTAGCTTGAATCATGGCCTTCTCCATTTACTTGTAATATTCATCAATAGATTTTGCACCTTGTTTCATGTTCTGAAGCTTGTCGAATAGGCCCTGCTTTTAGTGCCTAGAAACGAATCGTGCTCACATCTTGTACTTCATGCCTTCCCATGTGGACACAGGACATTCATGAGCTCATTCCTTCTTGTTCTGGACCTATTCCCACCATTGAAGAGCGTAGTCATCGAACTTGAGGGATGCCATGTGTAGCTTCTTCTCCTTCAAGTAATTGTGTGTGCGGAAGATCTTGTCCACCTTGAGTTCCCAAACGAGATACTCCTCCAGTTCTGGGCTACATTTGAACTTAGGCATGGTAAATTTAAGCTTACCAAACTTCTCCGAGTTGTTGTTGCGGTCATGCGGTAGTCATCGTTGCGATGCACATTGTAGTCATTGTTAGAGTAGTAATAATCATACTCATCAGCGTAGTCTCTCGGAGGACCTCTTCCATGGCCTCCTCCTCCTCGGCCACAACCACAGTTGTGATCATTGTTCAGGGCAACACCATGTGCTGGGTAGGGAGGTCTTTGTGCCTTTGCAACCATACAATGATGTGCTTGGGCAACACACTCATGTGCCTCAATAGCTCCTTATCAATCTCATCGATCTCAAGGCCATGTGTGCAGTCACCTACAGTAAAAAGATTGACACCATGCAATTGTCGAACAATATCTTGTACAAGGTTAGTTTGTAAAATTTTTATTTGTTGACCGAGATCAATTTTGAATCTTTCATGTTATCATCAACTCGTTGGATATCAGAACCCAACACATCAAGATCCTTTCGAAGCTCTCATTGCAAATGATGCTTCAGTGCATCAAACCTACTCTGTGGCATTGGAGCATTAGGACCATTGTTGTCATCCTTGTTCACGCCATGACCTGACATGGTTAGTGATAACAAGAACACAAATAATAGTTGTATCAAATATGATGTCGAAAACACTCAATCACTCCCTCACTTACCAACCAAAGCACTAATCCTCCCTTCAATTGTTCATGGGTCAGCACACTCTCTGGGATTGGAAGAGTTGTTTTAGGGAGTTAACCAAGCGAATTCTGAACGATAAGAGCTAAAACACAATTGGCTAATATGTGGAGCTTGGAGAGTTAGTTCCTAATAGAAGGAAAACTCAGATATTGCAATGATAAGTAATAACCCAAATCAAGAACAATAGTGAAAGTGCATCTAGGCACTTATGTTATTTTGGTGATTAATGACAAACACATATAATGACAATCTATGTAATTGAGTAAATGCTTAACTTAGTTCTTAACAAATGACAAACCTCTAATATGATTATATTGCTATGAGACTAACATGTTATTGTCTAGTTGAGTATCAGTCTCATCTATTTAGAGGAAAATCAAGTGGGATGGTTAAGCAAAGATAAGGTATGCAATTTTGGTATCTCTTCTATATTTGTTATTGCATTCCTTTTGTGCAAATGCATAGTAAACTCTAAGTAGCATGTTGATTATATATATGCACATTGGTTCATGTCATATTTATTTGTGCATATATATTCATTTGAGTTCATTATGTGCTTTGTTTTTAGTATGCATGTATTAACTAGAGTTAAACTTCATATTGCTATAGATTGACTTGGTGTATGCATGTTTTAGTTGTATATCTTATGCAATTCTCTTAGTGAAGTTTAATCTAGAGTTGGATCACATACTTACCCTTATTCCAAATATTAGTTGCACATGTACAATTAGTGTATATTCTATCATGTGCTTCATTTAAGTAAAAATTGTGATCCTTGCCATGATTTAATTGATTCATCATATCGGCAATTATCTCTCTAGCGCATATAGATCAATTACATATTCATCATGATGCACTTAGTAGAGAACATTTCTTATGTCAAGTGTTTCCATTTATGTTGTGCCTCTTTATATGAAACACTTGTGGTAATCAACTGCTCACAAATATCAATTTCTTCATATCTATTGAGCTTTTGGGACTAATGCTTTTCATGAGGGATTTGGAAAGAATTAGGTCCCGTGTGTGCATGATGACCAAGTTATCTTGGAGGATGACCGTTAAGCCGAGGTCAACAAGACGGCGGTGTCACAAGGAGTTGAGGACTAAGTCAAGATCGACTTGTCATGAAGATCGTCGGAGAGGATGATCAAGTCAAGGTTGATAGAACGAGAGTCTCATGAGGTGAATCGAGTCAAGTTGGACAAGGCAATGATGTCATCAATTATATGGTGAAGGTCTTCATGCACCGGCATTAAGAAAGAAGACGGCAAGTGACTATTTCTAGACGTGTATTATCTTTGATTTATTTTGAGTCTAAGGATTGCCGTACTATTAAGAGGGTTGCGACGTCGAATGACTTTTAGATGTGTCAAGTGCTCAAGTGATCCATCCTTGTGAAACTTAGAGAGATAGTGGTGTTGGTGGTGCCGGAAAGTGAGAATTGTAGGTCTCGCTTGGATTCTTTGTGAAATCTGTATTTATCCTTTGAGATTTGGGTAGCGATACCTTGTTAGTTGTGTAGCCCTCGTTCTTAGCTTTCCGTAGAGTCCAAGATCATAGAAATCGGAGTTCGGAGTCAAAAGTTATGCTTGTTTTCGTCGGGCTGCTCAGTCCAATCCGGAGTATCCGGGGTTAAGTCCGGAGTATCCGGATTTGTCTTCTCGGTTAGGTTAATCCGGAGTATCCGGGTTGTCCGGAGTATCCGGGGTTAAGTCCGGAGTATCCAGGTTGTGCGCAGTCCAAACGACAAGTTTTTGGCGACCTCTATTTAAAGCCCCCTCCTTCCTCATTTGAAAAGTGGCCGTTATCCTGCAGCTTTGAGGAGTTATCCTCTTGTTCTTGAGCCCCCAAAACACCTCTTTACCCTTAGATCTAAGTGATCCCCTTTGTGAGAAGGGTAGGGAAGAGTTTGAGGAGTGAGGTGTTAGATTGAGTGTGATTTGAGTTGTTGAGCACTTGATTTCATCTCCAAGCTTGTTCTTCGTGAGCATTTGTTACTCTTGGAGGTTGAGGACTCCTAGACGGGTAGGAGGTCGCCTACGAGCCACCAAAGCTTTGTGTGGTTGGCTGTGGGAGTTTGTGAAGGCCGATTCCGCCTCCGCAAGGGAAGGAATCAAAGAAATGAAGTCCAGTGAGTGCATTTGTGCAACACCGGGTGGAAGAGGGTTGAAAGAGACCCCGGCTCAAGTGTGACCAAGCCTCAACCGGCGAGTGTATTTGTGCAACACCGGGAGGAGGAGGGTTAAAAGAGACCCCGGCTTAAGTGAGACCGAGCCGCCTCAACGGAGACGTAGGATCACCTCAAGGATCCGAACTTTGGGTGAAAAATCTACGTCTACATGTTTGCTTCTTACTCTTGCTTTAGTATTTGATTTTGAATCTTGAAATTGCCTGATCTACTTTTCTATTAAGTTTTCCGCTAGATCTATACTTGATTAAAGTACTCTAGGCTAACTAGCTTAATTTGGTGTGCTTAATATCCCCAAATAGCCTAGATATATTTTTGCGAGCTGTGTGCTCTGGAGCATTCGGAATATCCGAACTCACCTCGGACTATCCGAATAGAACTCCGGAATATCCGAATAATACCCCAGACTATCCGAATCACTCCGACAGTCCGAAGTATATTTCGGATACTCCGAACTGTTAATTTCCACTGTGATTTAGTTTTAAATTTTAATTCACCTATTCACCCCCTCTCTAGACGACATCCCCTGTCCTTTCAATTGGTATCAGAGCCTGGTCTCTCATTTTATTAGACTTAACTGTCTAGAGAGTAAAGAATGTCGACTAGAAGATTAGAGCACTCACACGATCCACTTGTGCTAGATGGTTCAAATTATGCTTCATGGAAATTAATTATGACTACTCATTTTAAATCCATGAGCCCCCAAATATGGTGGATCGTAGATGTCGGCTTTTCCTCTCCAATGAATGAAGTTAATCCAACCGAAGGAGGGAGGAAATGCCTACATCTCGATGCTCAAGCTACTAATGCTTTATTTTGTGTTGTGAGCGAAGAAATATTTGATAAAATATGCAATCTCAAGAGCGCTCATGAAATGTGGATAAAGCTTCAAGAACTATTTGAATCATCCACGTCCATTGAGGATTGCATTAAGGAAGAAATGTCGGGAGATGAAACCTCAAGCTCCATCTCAAATGAAGAAGAACTGACATCTCCATCAACCTCAACCTCTGCCTCAAGTGACGAAGAAAATACTCTTCCATCACAAATCCGTTGCATCATGGCGAAAGGTAAGAATGAGGTAAGTGACGATGATGATGATGAGCTCACTTATGATGAACTTATGAATTTGCTAGAGGAGCTCAATAAATGTCTTGGAAAGGAGAAAAAGAAATATAAAATTTTGAAGCTTGAACATGAATCACTTCAAAATGATTATAATATACTTCAAGAAAATCATGAATCCCTCCTTCTCAAAGAAATTCATAAGCCTAAGGTGGATATAGGAATCTCATTTGATTTAATTGTTGAAATATCTTGCTTAAATGTTAATCCTAATACTTCATCAAAATTTGACATATCCACCTCTTGCAATGATTTACCTTGTTGCTCAAATTCAAATGTTTCCACTTCCTCTATGCATGTTGAGACTAATCTTGTAGAGGAAAACAATGAGCTCAAGGCCAAAGTCATTAGATTAGAAAATGACTTGAAGAAATGCGTAAAGGGAAAAGCCATCCTCGATGAGGTCTTGAGCAAGCCAAGGGCGCCTCAAGATAAGCGAGGACTCGGCTACATCTCCAAGAGGGAGACTAGCAAGACAAGGCACAACGCAAGACACTCAAAGACTATCAAGTGTTTTGCTTGCAACAAGAAGGGCCACTTCGCCTCTGTGTGCCCTAACAAAGTGGAGATCAAGCCACAACCATCAACAATGAGGCAAACCGGCAAAGAGCAAGTCAAGAAGAAGAGACGTTCAAAGCCTACTTGCTATAATTGTCGGAAAAAGGGGCACATTGGTAAGGATTGTCCCAAAGGTATCACTCCTAAGCCTATTATTGTCAATGATCATTATTTGCTTAGGAAAGACAAATATGGCAATGTGTTTGCCAAGTTTGTCGATTTTTCCAAGTCTATGCATAATAATAACAATCATTTGCTTAGAAAAAATAAATCTAGAAATAGGCTTGCTCAAAATACTAGATTTCCTAAGACCAAGAAAAATCATGTTGATCATATGCTTAGGAAAAATAACAATAGCAAACCATTTGCTAGATATGCTAGATCCTCTAAGCCCTTGCATTATAATGATTATTATGTGCTTAGAAAGGATCAAACTAGGAATGGATTAGCTAAAAGTGTTAAAACTCCTAAACCTCCTCAATTCATTGCCAATAAATTGCTTGAGAGTAATAACAACCATAAATCCATTGCTAGTTATGTTAGTTCACCTAAGACTATTAATATTAGGGCCATTTGGGTTCCTAAATCTATTGTGACTAACATTATTAGACCCAATAAGGATTGGGTACCAAAAACTGTCTAAAAGGTTTTTTAGGCATTTGGAGATGCATTGGACGCTTGGCTTCTTCAGAAGAATGAAGACTTCATCAATTGCAAAATGGAGTCAAGCATAGGGACGATCACTTCAAATCATGAGCCAATGCAATCTCGGTAACAAGCATTTAAATTGATTACTATTTAGCTTCTAGCCTGGTGTAGGTTTAGATGCATTGGTATCATGAAAAATTAATTTAATTACTTGTTATGAGTACTTGCTCTTGCCTCTTACCTATTCTCTTATTACAATCTTGAGCAAGTCAAATAGTGGCACATTAAGGGGAAGTGTTAATTCATATCCATGTATATTACATCCCTACATGTGCCCATATTTATATAAGTGCTAATATATATTTTCAAAATCAAGCTATTTAGCCAAAAGTCAAAATTTTATATACTATTAGTATTCTTGCGAAAAACTAATTGCAAAATGTATACAAATGTATTTGAAACGTTTTTCAATGATTTTAGCTTCACAAAATCTATTTTGAAAAGAAAATGAGTTTCATGATCAAAATATAGTTACTAGTATCTTGTTTTGGATTTAAACTTATAATTTTCATAGAATTATATATAAAATAATTTTGAAAGTAATTCCAAAATGAAAAACCTAGAGTTGGTCATTCTTAACAATTCTTGTGTTCAAAAGATTTTCAAAAAACCAACCTAGAAAAAGTTATTTAATTTTGAAACTCACCGAAAAACTATAATTGACCCATAATGGTCATATTATTGCACTTTGTGAGTTTCTCCGTTTGGACAGGATTCTTAGCCATATCTTGGTTCAAAATAGTATTTCAAACTCATACATATTAATTCTAATCAAATACCTTCTCATTTGCTTCGTTTGATACTTTTTGGAATGATTTGAAAATCATATGCATGCATATCCTTCATATGAGTCTCTTTGGTCAAAAGTCAAAAATATTGTTTAAAAGGCCAATATTTGAGAAAATCTTTATAAAAATTCTCAAATATGTATTTCAAATGTTTTACAATGCTTTCGGAGTAAAAATTTCTATTTTAGAAACAAAATAGCAAATTTGGCCTCAAATGGATCATATAAGATCTTGATTTTGGATTAAATGAAATATTTTCATAAGTTAAAATCTATTGAGTTTTTGAAAAGTGGTCAATATAAAACTCATAGGGTTGGTCATTTTAAGTATTTCTTTAGTTCAAAATTTTTCCAAACGACCAACCGTTCAAAAGCTATAGCTATTTGAATTTGGCCAAAATTATTCATTTGACCGAAAATGACACATTCTTGCATTTTGTGGGTTTTGATATTTGAGTTGGATTTGTTTGTGCTTCTTGGCTTGAAATAGTATTTTTGACTCATACAAAGCTATGAAAGTTCAAATCTCCATAAATTTCAAATCGGATTGCATTTTGAGCATTCGGTGCAAATTTAACTTCTCTTTTTGCCTACAAAGTGCAATCTGCCATATCTTTTGAAAGAAAATTCCTTTTAAAGAAATTCTTTTTGAGAAACCTTCTAAATAATCCAAAGTTCATTTTTGAAGATTTTCAAATCATTTGGTCTTAATTTGAAAAAGTTTTGACTTTTCTTCTCTTTGATTGAAAATCATATCTACAAAGCAAAATTTAGCATATCTTTTGATTGGAGACTCCTTTTTGAAAAATTCTTTTTGGAAAAGTTTCTCAGGAGTCCAAAGTATGTTTCTGCACAATTTCAACTTCATTTGAAAAAGTTATGGTATTTTCTCTCTTTGATCAAATGCTGAAAATTCAAACTTTTGCATAGTTTTGAGCTGATTTGTGATTTTTGTATCTCCAAATGGGTTCATAATCAAAGGAAAGTCTTATGATATGTTTTGATCCTCTATAGTTGGAATTTATTGTATAATTGTTTCAGAATTTATGAACCTTGTTTGAACATTCTTTCAGCCCTGTCAAAAAGCTTAAATGGAATGTCAAAACTGAATTTTTCAGCACAATACACTTTTGAAATCTTGTCTACCTTTAAGATGATTTGAGTATTTCCTTGTGATGAAAACTAAGGTAACTCAATTTATTGCTCCATGATTCATCTAAAATTATTTGGGAGCTCATTTGCTATTATTTTCATCCTTAGGACCATTTCAAAGCGAGATTTTTTTGCCGAAACCTTCAGTTCAGCATTCACTCTTTTCAAGTTTTTGGGGTTTTCCTTTGCTCAAATGAATGTTCGGTCTTCATAGACCTTGAAGATAATTTCGAGACGGATCTTTTCCGCGTTGATGATTTTTGCATTTGAGCAATGGTTTAAAAGCTATAATCAATTTTGTGCTGCTATTTGCATCTTTTGAGATTTTGAGAGTTTTTAAATTGGAATCTTGGCAAGCCTTTCAAGATGAAAACTAAGTGAAATTATTCATTGCTCCAAGCTTCAAAGTAGAGCATATCTATTTAAGTTTTCATTCCAATGAAAGTGCATCTTTTGGCTAAGTTCTTCTGGAAATTGGATTTAAATGTATCTTAGCCTCAAAATGTTTCCTCTCTTGCATAACTCGGAGTTTATTATGGAAAAGAGAAAATTTCCCTTGTAAGTTCAAGAGTGAGTTTGAATGTGTTTTACCCATTGTCTCTCTTACAAGTAGATGTCAAGATTAAATTTGAATGAGTTTGAATTATTTTCATTGTAAATTGGTGTAATAAAATTTTCAATTGATATCTTAAATTTTTTTCAAATTGCGTGCAAAGAGTATTGTCTTGTATATCATCTATATCGTGCATGTTGTACTTAGACATTATCAAACTAACTTGGATCAAATTAAAAGATATTTGTTCCCGGAAATCGTGTGCTTGTCTATTGATCTTCGACGGTGGGATGAAGAGAGGAGCTCCATAGTCCGAGGGATTTAAGGCCGAGCGCGGTGATCATGACCGATTCGAGCATGCGGTGGACAAGAATCGACAACGGGACGTGTTTCTTTTTTGACCATATTCAATAATATCTTTGCACACCATTATGCTAAATTGTGTCATTCTAAATGGTGTTGTATCTTTCAATTGGTATCATTAGTTGGTATCTTTCGAGAGGTATCCTCTAATCCTAAATTGTTTTGAAGTGTCATCTAACTTGCATTTGGCATTATCAAGGAGTATCCGGGTTGTCCGGAGTATCCGGGGTTAAGTCCGGAGTATCCGGGTTGTGCGCAGTCCAAACGGCTAGTTTTTGGGGACCTCTATTTAAAGCCCCCTCCTTCCTCATTTGAAAAGTGGCCGTTATCCTACAGCTTTGAGGGGTTATCCTCTTGTTCTTGAGCCCCCAAAACACCTCTTTACCCTTAGATCTAAGTGATCCCCTTTGTGAGAAGAGTAGGGAAGAGTTTGAGGAGTGAGGTGTTAGATTGAGTGTGATTTGAGTTGTTGAGCACTTGATTTCATCTCCAAGCTTGTTCTTCGTGAGCATTTGTTACTCTTAGAGGTTGAGGACTCCTAGACGGCTAGGAGGTCGCCTACGAGCCACCGAATCTTTGTGTGGTTGGCCGTGGGAGTTTGTGAAGGCCGATTCCGCCTCCGCAAGGGAAGGAATCAAAGAAGTGAAGTCCGGTGAGTGCATTTGTGCAACATCGGGTGGAAGAGGGTTGAAAGAGATCCCGGCTCAAGTGTGACCAAAGCCTCAACCGGCGAGTGCATTTGTGCAACACCGGGAGGAAGAGGGTTGAAAGAGACCCTGGCTTAAGTGAGACCGAGCCGCCTCAACGGAGACGTAGGATCCCCTCAAGGATCCGAACTTCGGGTGAAAAATCTACGTCTACAAGTTTGCTTCTTACTCTTGCTTTAGTATTTGATTTTGAATCTTGAAATTGCCCGATCTACTTTTCTATTAAGTTTTCCGCTAGATCTGTACTTGATTAAAGTACTCTAGGCTAACTAGCTTATTTGGTGTGCTTAATATCCCCAAATAGCCTAGATATATTTTTGCGAGCTGTGTGCTCTGGAGCATTCGGAATATCCGAACTCACCTCGGACTATCCGAATAGAACTCCGGAATATCCGAATAATACCCCGGACTATCCGAATCACTCGGACAGTCAAAGTTTATTCGGATACTCGAATCGTAATTTCATGCGATTTAGTTTTAAATTTTAATTCGCCTATTCACCCCCCTCTAGGCGACATTCCCTGTCCATTCAAATAGTCAAGTTGTTGACCACAAATTAATTTTTCTTATGAAAAGAAGCTTGAGGCAACACTCCCACTAAGATATTGTCGCTAAATATACCCAAAGAGTGAGCAAAAAATGAACAAAGCTGCTAAATGCTCGTTGGTGCAATAACCGGAAAGACACTATCTAGGTTGCAAGAAGAAAAAGGGCTATAGATTTGCACACAATGAAAAGCGTCCGAACTACAAGATAGCTCCAACAACTATGTGATGGTTCAATGGCACTTTGATTTTTGTACTATTTTCTATTATTTTTTCCACTTCTTTTTACTTTTGCAACTACTACCACCACACAAAACAATGATATACAAGCTTTTGATTCAGCGCAACAAGTACCGTGAACAATTCCAATGAAATGATATACCTGCAAAACCCTAGCAATAATCAATATCTAGTCTTAAAATTACGAACAAAATATACGCAAAGGGTAGATTAAGCTCACAAAGGTATACAGTCCACAACTCAAATATAAGCGACAAACAAAGTGCACAAAAAATAGCCTATTTGGTATCATGTATATTTCTTTGACTTTTCAATGATAAGCAATGCAAAGGGAAAAGAAAAAATTTTGGCCAGTGACTAAACTAAGTTCTAATAGAGTTAATCCCTAGCAAAGCGTACTAAATTTTTAATTGATAATATATGGCAACGAAACAAATATTTTTGTATAGCTATTTTCTGGAATAGGACTGAAATAAAATCTTCACTACAAATAGTCAATGTACCATAGCAACCAAAGCTCTTATACCAAATGATATGGTGGGTTTGTTCGATCTTCACAACTAATCGTGGTTTGATAACTTGACTACCAAAGTGAGGCCAACAATCCAGTTGAACAGAAAGCCTACTTCTCACAAAATTAACTTATCGTGGTGCATTCAATCCTCTCCAAATGAAATGAGGCCAACCACCTGCGAACAACCGACCTGCACATCATAGAACTCACTCAAAAACAATCGTGATCCTCGTCTACTCGACCACCAAGAAGTAGATGCAATGAACATGTACACCAGCGAGGGGCGCACAAGTACTCCAAGGTATGCTCAACTCCTCTCTAAATTTGTAGGTTGCAAACAGGAAGAACAAAACATAGAAGCTATTGTATTTAATTTGAATAATGTGGTCTCCACCTTAAGCTATGAATTACAAAGGTATTTATAACCACTTGGATGTCCTCCCTTGATTTGTGCAGCAATCAAATCCTATCTCTAGTTTTCCAATTAGACTCAAGTAAAAAAAGTAAAAACTAATATGCAGATTTTCTTTTATTGGTTTGTTTTGGGGATAGAGGAGCACCCATAAGGAATCTGCCTTCAAAAGAATCATCTATTGCGACGGGCTAGAAAAGACCTTTCAAATGAGTACTTATTTGCTTGAATTTGACATCGTATGAGAAAGTTATGGCCATTACAAATTGGGACTTACCGAATGTGATGAGTTGAATCCGAATTTGAGCTTTCCAAAAGTACACCTTCCAAATATGAACTTCTCAAAGATGCATTTTCCAAACATACACTTTCTAAAGGTGCATTTTCCAAATATGCACTTTCTAAAGGTGCATCTTTCAAATATGCACTTGTAAGGACCCTGAAATTCAAAATAAACGAATAAAATCAATAATCATCTAATCAAGTAAGATAATGGAACAATCAAGCTGGATAACCATGTTTATGCATAAGCATTTAGAATGACCAGCGTGATCTCATGATAGCAAGTAGGAACCAAGGGCAAAATGGAATAGGGAGCACAGTAAAAAGATAAGACCAATCACAGTAGATGCTGTAATATCCCAGATGAACTTTAGCGGAGAGTGTATTATTCCAAGAAAACATTGGAAAAGGAAATCTGTATTTTTTTAGTGGGGTTTTCATTTGTGGGCTAACTTTTGGCCTACATGCTAGTCTTTTTGGACATGAAAGGGGGGGGACTCCCCTCCCCCAACCCTAGGGCGCTTCCCTCACCTCCTGGCCGCCCCTCCCTTGCATCCTTGAGCGCACACAGTAGCCACCCCCTCCTCTCTCTTTGTTCTCCAATTTTGATCTCCATTGCTGGCCCCGGTGGATCGAATCGCTAGAAGTGCTGCAGATCGGGTAGGTTCTTCATGTCGTCTTCGATCCCGTGGTTGGGTAAGAAAAATCACCCTCTCTTTAGGGTTTTGTTTCTGGTAGAGGTTAATTTTGGGAGTGTTTAGATGGTTTTGTTCTTGGTATGCACGTTGGAAAGATGGGATTAGTGGTGGACTCAATTTCGGGACTATTCCTGGATTCGCTGGTAGATTAGATCACTGTTTTGGAACACGATTTAGAAAATTTTAGATTCATTTCCTGGGGGATGGCTATTATTAAAATTGTAGATAATCGTCTCATCTTTCATTAGAGACTGAAATCATGAAGTTTCATTCATCCAATTGAAAGTTATGGCTATTTTACCGAAGCCTGTCCAGACTCTGCGTGACTAACAGCACCTGCGGTAATTTGCAATGTAAGGCTAGTTAGAGGCCGAATCAAAATTTCTCAATACTTAGAAAAAAGATGGGAAATTTCTTGTAGATTATGAAAATACCCTCGTTTACTGGATTTGGAGTTGTGGAACACAAGTTATGGTCATTTGAAGTCTGCTATCCCATTTGGCAGAGTTCTGGTTTTCAGGGTTTCGGAGTTGGATGTAGGATCGATGTCGTTTTATGCTTTGTGCTTGCTTTGATGGTATGGTTTTGAGTGGTATGCATCTGATTTTAGGTGGTGTAAACCCAGGAGTGGCATCAACCTTCCGCCACACCGCTTCGTGAGGTTAAAGGCAAGTGTATTATAATGATTGTTGCTTGGTAGTGCATTGGTTGCTTATTGTTTTGCGACCTAACCACCTTATAGAATTTATATGTCTTGTTACCATTTTTTTATTCATGATTATGATTAGGATATTGTGAATGGTAAGTTTATGGATGTGAGGATATGATAATGTTTATGTATTTGAATATGGCTATGAGAATGTTGGAAAATAATGCAATCTGAGATTTGTTCATGTGATTTGCATATATGCATTCATGATAAAAGAGGTGACCCATGTAAATGTGGGCCTCTGTGCTCACACGTAGTGAGCACGAAAGTCCTATCTCGTAGTCCCATCCACAGTGATGGATGGAAGTGAGTCAGTAAGAGTAGGCCCCTCCACGGGATGAAAAGGATTGAGAGGGTGCACACCGACGGATGTGCACTCAGCAATACCGGTATTCGCTATGTGATATGCATTTATGAGCATGCATGAATGAAGAGATGTGATGGAAAAATTGTACGTTGTTTATTTCTATGTATGGTTTCAAGACGTGACCTATGGTTCCTGATTACATGTGTATGTTTCGTTGTCTTAGTGTAATGCACTTTACTGAGTTTTGAACTCACGCTTATTTGTTTAATATTTTTTTAGGTACCTTGAGATCGGCATTTAGGAAAGGGCATTAGTATCTCCACTTCACCTAGTATCACACAACTAGACATTTGCATAACTAAATCTTCTTTTAATAGTTCTTTTAAATAAACCATGCCGTTGATTATGCCTCGTTGGTTATTATTGATTGAATGTTGGTCTCGTAGACATTTATGTGTGGTTAAGATTTAATTTCCTGTCATGAGAAGGTTTTAGATACTTGGTTTATGTCGTTGTTGTGATCTTCCATAATTCCTTTGTGCTATTATTCTATTGTTGATGCTTAGAAATTAGTTAAAGAGGATACACGTTGCCAAAATTTTTTGTTTGAAATGTTAATGTTATTGCTGGAATTTATTCGTTTTATTGATATTTGATTGATAGACTTCCTCTTTGTGGTGACATTCTTTGCTCACTAGGTGCCGGGGTGTTATAGTTGGTATCAGAGCGGGCTTTAGGTCCGTGGTGCATGAACTTAGTGAAATACCATAGGGTCAACTAAAATTTTGATTTGGGATAATCTAGAAACATGGTTTAGGTTCATACTTTAAAATTTTGCTATAGGACAATAACCATAAAACTGGAGATAGGTGGGTTAATTAATTTAAAATATGACACACTTGGAGCACAGTAGGTTGGGTAATGTTTCATCATTGCATCGCGTTTTAGTATCTGAATGAGATATTATTGTTGATTATTGAGTATGTATTATATGATGATGTGATGATGATTGAGCTGATTGTATGACTGTGTCTATGTTGTAGCTATGCCGAGGGGTAGAGGTCGTGGTCGCCGTGGCTGGGGAGGCCATGGTCGAGGTGGAAGTCACCCATCCCAGGGGGTTGCTGAGTCGGTCGCTGAGAGAAGTGGCTCGCTCAATGCTCATGAGCTAGTTCAAGAGGGTGTCCCGGCGGCGCAGTCTGGGGCTGGGGTTGAGGCCGCCAATGTGGCCCTGTTGCAGGCGCTGTAGAGGGAAGTACAGGAGCTACGCTAGCAGGTTCAGGCAGCTCCTGCTTCTATGCCTCCACCTGCAGTGGCCCCCGCTGTTGCCCCTGTAGTGCCGGAGGCTAGGATGAGCCTCCGAGAGTGCACGTCCCTCCGTTTGGACACTTTTGATGGAGTGGGCATGCCGGTCCAGTCCACAGACTGGCTGCGGTACATGGAGCAGCAGTTCGAGGTCCTAGAGATGACTTCGGTCCAGAGAGCTTGCTTTGTGGCCTTTCAGCTGAAGGGCCAAGAAGATATGTGGTGGGAGGGGATTCTTGCTGCGTGGGCCGCCACTCTTGGACCAGTCACTTGGGAGCACTTTGTGGCTCACTTTCAGGCCAAGTGCTACCCGGAGTCTTTTCTTGAGAGGATGGAGCATACTCTGTCCACTCTCTCTTAAGGGAAGAGGTCGGTGGAGGAGTATGAGGTGGAGTTTAATAATGTTGTTCGCTTTGTACCGGCTGTGGCAACAGATGATAGAGAGAAGGCTCGAAGGTTCCACAGGGGCCTCAATCAGGAGTTCAGAGTTGTCATGTGGGCAACTATCCGTAGTGACTTTTGCTCTGTGGTGGAGCAGGCCAAGGGTATGGAGCTTGAGTTGGAGCTCTCCAGGGATAAGCAAAACCCTGGTGGTTCAGGAGTTCTTGCAGCTTCTGGTGGTGGCCAGAAGAGGATCTTTGGTGGAGGAGGTGGGTCTTTTCAGCGACCTACCTCCAAGAAGTTCATAGGGGGACAGAGTTCCTCCTCGGGGGCTAAGGTAAAGCAGCCTCAGTCATCTTTTTCGCCTTCGCCACGGATGGCTATTCGTCCTGCTCCTA
The DNA here is from genome assembly GCA_036346375.1 of Guadua angustifolia. Taxonomy (NCBI): domain Eukaryota; kingdom Viridiplantae; phylum Streptophyta; class Magnoliopsida; order Poales; family Poaceae; genus Guadua; species Guadua angustifolia. Next base: position 45,733,143 of record CM070502.1, on the reverse strand, counting down.
GGCAGGGCATGATCTGTTTCAAGTGCGGTGGTGGACACTGTGCTGCGGAGTGTGCTTGGTTAGGGGAGTGCCATCATTGTGGCTGACCTGGTCAAATGGGGCGGGTTTGCCGGATGAATCCCGGCAGCATCACTAAGTGGGAGCCAGTGCCACCTGCTCCAGCTGCAGCAGCTTCTTCCAGGGGGTCAGTTCAGATGCTGGCTGCTGCTCCTACCCACCCTCAGCCTTCAGCTTGGGCACCACCAACGGCATTCTGGTACCCGCAGCTGTCGGCTCCTCCTCAACCTGCTAGACCGCCTCTAGTTGTGATGCTGCCCTAGCAGAGTGATGGGACTCTCACTGCCCTGACACCACTAGGATTTTACACCCTCCTGACTACTGAGTTAGACAGGCGCCTGGATGTGGTATCAGGTACTTTACGTGTGGATTCATTTGATGCATTTGTTCTCTTTGATTCAGGATCATCCTATTCCTTTGTGTCAATTGAGTTTGCTAGAAGAGCCAAACTAGGGATGCAAAGTATTTCAATGTTTGTGATAGTAAGTTCTCTAGGGGGTCTTATTGCGAGTTTGTTGGTTTGCCTAGGGTGTACTATTACCATTGATGATGAGGATTTCTTTGCTGATCTAATGGTGTTTCAGTTGGCCCCATTTGATGTCATCTTGGGCATGGACTGGTTGCATCAGTACTGCGCCAAGATTTGCTGCTACTGGAAGACAGTTTCCTTGCAGGCTCCATCGGGAGTGGAGTTGGTTTTCCAAGGCGGTGTGCCTTCCAGCTCTATCTTTGTGTTGCCCAGTTTATTTACTGGCTGTCGTATGTGGAAATCGGGTATACTCATGGCTATTCAGAGAAGCCAAGTATTCCAGCATCAATCGAAGAGATTCCTGTGGTGAAGGAATTTGTGGATGTTTCCCTGATGAGTTGCCTGGCTTCCCTCCTAAGAGGAGTGTGGAATTCAAAATTGATCTTATTCCAAGCACTCAACCCATCTCCATGTCTCCGTATCGCTTGGCTCATCCTTTCCAAGATGAACTGAAGAAGCAGTTGGATGACTTGTTAGCTAAGGGGTTTATCCAGCATAGTGTCTCACTGTGGGGAGCACCTGTCCTCTTTGTATCCAAGAAGGATGGCAGTTGGCGTATGTGCATTAACTATCGTGCTCTTAATCAGTTGACTATTAAAAACAAATATCTGTTACCTCGTATTGAAGATCTTTTTGACCAATTGAAGGGAGCAAAGGTGTTCTCTAAAATTGATCTTCAGTTTGGCTATAATCAGATTCGTGTGAGGGAACAGGATATTGAAAAGATTGCCTTCTCCACTAGGTACGGGCATTATGAATTTAAAGTTATGTCTTTTAGACTAACCAATGCCCTTGCTATTTTTATGAAGACGATGAACAGTATGTTGCACAGATATTGATGATTTTGTGGTAGTGTTTATCAATGACATTCTGGTTTATTCTAAGTCAGAAGAAGAGCATGAACAACATATGAGGCTTGTGCTTGGTAATTTGAGGGAGAATCAGTTCTTTGCCAAGTTAAAGAAGTGTGAGTTCTGGATTTCAGAAGTGGGTTTTCTTGGCCATGTCATTAATCAAGAAGGCAATTCTATTGATCCTAATAAAATCTCAACAGTGGTGGACTGGGAGAGACCCTCTAGTATTCTCCATCATTGCCAAGCCACTATCGCAGTTGACTTAGAAGGGTATGAAATTTTAGTGGACAGTTGAGTGTGAGCATAGTTTTTGCACTTTGAAGGAGAAGCTAGTGTCTGCTCCTATTCTTACCCTCCCTGAGCTAGGGAGGCGCTTCACAGTCTATTTCGATGCTTCTCGAGTGGGTCTTGGTTGTGTGCTCATGCAAGAGGGTAAAGTGATTGTTTATGCATCGAGGCAGTTGAAAAAGCATGAGTAGAATTACCCTACGCATGATCTTGAGCTAGCCGCTGTGGTCTTCGCCCTGAAGATTTGGAGGCATTATTTGTATGGTGAGTCATGTGATATCTTCACTGATCACAAGAGCCTCAGCCCTCAAGTACATCTTCACCCAGAAAGATTTGAATTTGAGTCAAAGAAGGTGGCTGGAGTTGATAAAGAACTATGACCTTACCATTCAGTATCATCCGGCAAGGCGAATCTGGTGGCTGACGCTCTCAGTCGTAAGGCAATGCCTCCTGTCATTGATTGTCTTGTTGCTGATTTTGAGCGGTTGGGAGTCTCATATTGTTTTGTGTGCACCGTGCAAGCTGAAACTCAGATGATTCTTGAGCCAGCGATTCTAGAGCGTGTGCGTGAGGCACAACAGCATGACCAGTTGCTCCAGCAAGTGAGAAAATGACTTGAGAATGGTAAGACTGGAGATTTCAGCATTGATGATGTGGGAGCTGTAAGGTTTCAGAGCCGTCTTTGTGTACCACAGAAATCTCAAGTCAAAGAGGATATCTTGAAAGAGGCTCATCGAACCCCATACACCATTCATCATGGGGAGACTAAGATGTACAAGGATTTGAAAAAGAGCTTCTAGTGGAAAAGGATGAGGGTTGACATCGCTCAGTATGTAGCATCTTGTGGGATTTGTCAGAAGGTTAAGGCCGAACATAAACGACCTGCTGGGTTGTTGCAGCCACTGGAGGTTCTTGTTTGGCCTTGGGATGACATATCCATGGACTTTGTGGTTGGCCTACCTCGTACTCAATGAGGGAAAGATGCTATTTTGGTTGTGGTGGATCGTCTTAGCAAGTCTGCTCACTTCATTCCTATCTGCACAACGAATTCAGCGCGCGAGTTGGCTCCTATCTATGTGCGGGAAATTGTGAGACTGCATGGTGTGCCCAAGACAATTATTTCTGATCGTGATGCAAAGTTTGTCTCTAAATTTTGGGAGAGTCTGCAGAGTGCTTTGGGCACACAACTTCGTCTTAGCACCGCTTTCCATCCACAAACTAATGGTCAGTCCGAGCATACCATTCAGACCCTGGAGGATATGCTTAGAGCTTGTGTTTTGGTGTGGAAGGGTAGGTAGGAAGATCACTTGCCTCTGGCAGAGTTTGCTTATAATAATAGCTATCATTCAAGCATCCGGGCTGCTCCATATGAAGTACTTTTTGGGCAAAAGTGCAGGTCACCCTTATGCTGGGATGCAGTAGGGGAAAGAGCAGTTCTTGGTCCGGATTGGATTCAATTGATTGAGTGGCAGAGGTGAGGCAGAACCTCCTTGCAACACAGAGTAGACAGAAAAGCTATGCTGATGTGAGGAGGTGGGATTTAGAGTTTGAGGTGGGTGACAGCGTGCTCTTGCGGGTGTCCCCCACCAAGGGTGTGGTTCGTTTCGGCACTAAAGGGAAGCTTAGCCCGAGGTATGTGGGGCCATTCCCTATCATTACTCGAATTGGTAAATTGACCTACCGTTTCGAGCTTCCTGAGTCAATGCAAGGGGTGCATAACATGTTCCACATATCCATGTTGAGGAAATACTTGCATAATCCTGATTTGGCGGTTCCCCTAGAGCCTTTGGTGCTAGATCATAATCTCACCTTTGAGTCCTGGCCAATACAAATTTTAGGGAAATCTGAGCGAGTATTGAAAAACAAAACCCTAAAGTTTGTCAAAGTCTTATGGTCACACCAGACAGAGAGAAGCGACCTAGGAATTGGAATCTCGCATGCGTGAGAAGTAACCAGAATTGTTCTCCCCAGGTATGTATTGTGTTGTTATTTCTTTATTGTTTGCATTATTGAGTAGTGGCATGTGGAGAATTCGAGGTCGAATTATTTTTACGGGGGAGAATGTAATATCCCAGATGAACTTTAGGGGAGAGTGTATTATTCCAGGAGAACATTGGAGAAGGAAATATGTATTTTTTTTGGTGGGGTTTTCATTTGTGGGCCAACTTTTGGCCTGCAGGCTAGTCTTTTTGGGCCTGAAGGGAGGAAACTCCCCTCCCCCAATCCTAGGGCGCCTCCTGTCATGGCCCCAAATTCGAGTTCGGTTCATGCGGCTAACATTAGCGCCAACCAAGTTTTGGCCGCATTTGAGATCCAATGCTAACTTCAGAATCTATCCCAAATTTGCCACTTAAGAATTTCAAACTTAACAAAAGTTAAGAGCAAAAAAAAAATTTTTTTTGGGACTTAGCCATTCTCATTCTTGTTGCTAGTGGGGTTGAGTGGGCTCAAATTACAAAAATTAATTGGAGCAACTAAACTGAACACAGCACTTCCCTCCAGCCTTTTTTTCCCCAACCCCAACCGCACTCTCCCTCCAGCCTCTCCCCCATACAGCTGCATCCTTCCTCAGCTTCCGCCCCAAAACCGAATCAGCCTCATTCCTGGTTTCTTCTCCACAAGCCAACCTCCACAAGTGCTCCTCCCTGGCCGCACCTTCCCCAGCTCTCTCCCCAAGCCGAAACAGTCCCTCCAGCTCTCCCCAAGGTGCCCACCCTCCCTGCTGCTCCCTGGTGGCGCCCCTCTTTCCCCTGCGCAGCTCCTCCTCTCCCTCCTCCACTCCCTTGAGGTAAGACTTCCTAGGGTTAGGGTTTGGTGTTCTCTGGTTTTGGGGGCAGCAATGGTGATTTTGGGGGCTTAGGTGAGTAGAGAGTTGAGATTTGAATGGGGAACAACCATTCTAGGGTTTGGGGAAAGATTCAGATTTTCGAGCAGATTTTGTAGCTCCTGTTCTTGACTGATTCGAGCAAGTTACGAGCATTTCCTGCTAGGTTGACTGTAGAGAAAGTTGTGGGTAATGGAATTATATTTCATCTCCAACCAGAATAACTCAATTTCGTTAATCCAGCAGAAAGTTATGTCGATTTTAGTGCGTGCTGCTCTGAAAATATTGAAAATGTGGAGCTAAAATTTGAGCTGCGAATTAAAATTAGTTAGAGGCCGAATTAGAAATTAATTTTGCCTAAGAAGTTGTAGGAAATTTCGTATATATTGTAAAAATGTCATCCTTTACTCAATTCCATTAAGTATAGCAATTTATATGATAAAATTTTTGCATGCTGTTCTGAAACTCTGAAACTTCTGAACACTGAAACTGTTCTCTGTTCCTGGCCGAACTGGGAATTCTCTATGCAGAATCTGGGTGATTGGCCAAAGCTAAGTGGTAGTATTATGTCTTGTGGTCGTCTAGGATCTGAGTTTGCTCAATTTGATTAAGTGATCAAAAAGTTATGGCCATTTGTATCAATGCTGTCCTGAATTCAGTTTTGCTAAAAATTCAGACTTTGGGGCTGAAGTTCAGAGTTTAACTGTAAACTTTAAATTTTTATTCTGAATGTTATGATATATGGTAAAGTTAGATCACCTTCTTGTGGTCTTTTAGAGTCCAAGAAATCAATTTTTAGATTAAGCATTCAAAAGTTATGCCTGTTTAGGGATGTATGCTTGTTGTTTTCAGATTTTAGCTATAGAATAGAAGTGGAGTTTAACAATTTCATTTTTATTCTTTAATTGAGTTGAATGTTTGCACTTTTGGAAACTGCCATGGTGATGCATCTAGCATTTCATTTCATATGCATTGCATGCATCTCATTTTTCATGCATTGTGAACGTGTAGAGAACGAACCCGCGGAGGTTGACGCGGCGGTGACCGAGGGGGTTATCGGAGAGGCGATTGTCGTTGAGAATCCGGCAGAAGCTCAAGGCAAGAACCTAAGCATGTTCAACCTTATATATAATTGTATTTTAGCGAATAATTTGCTTATTGGATGGTTAGGTTATGCATTAGGAATTGAAATGTGGGAAGGGTATTAGAACCTAATTGTTGCACATACACTCATTGTTAATTGTTGAACATCTTCCTTGGAGCTAGTGTATGGGTAATTATAATGTGTCCATGCTTAGTTTGCTTAGATGTCGGGTATGGGCCAAGTGGTGGATGGCTCCATCACTTGAGATTAATTACTTCACTCTAATGGGTTGCAATTGGTTATAATTATGCTTTGAAATGGAAAACTTGAGACCGAGCGAGAGGGTTGGATCATTTGGGTGTGGAGACTCAAATGTTGTAGTCTCGCCTGTGTTGGTTAAGGACCGATCCGTTGTTTGCCATGTTGATCGAGCACCCCTTGTTGATCGCATGCCCGATACAATGGTACGGTAAGCCACCCTTTCATGGCATACTACTCGATGGGTCATGTCCTCATGCGATTGGACGTGGTTGAGGGCGAGGCCTAGGCCTCTCTTGAGGGCTAAGCGAGGCTTGAGCTGCTCGAGGGAGGTTGCTAGGTGCTCGGGCCGCATGAGGATGGTTCAACGAGTAGATATGGATGGGAGGACAGTTGACATGAGGTTCCTTGTGGCACATGTCGTGCGATTGATGATCCCCTGCAGGGTGAATAAGCGATTTGAATTGCCGCGCTCTCGGATATGAGCACGCTTGTATCATCCGACACTTCAACGTAGTAATAACTTAAATTGAAACTAGTTGGTATAGTTGATGCGGTTACTTGTTCATGATTTTATTTGCTCTCTTAAATGTTTAAATTCAGCTCTCACTTTAGCAATAGGTGCTGTACATAACTGCTATAAAATTTGTAAATTGAGTAGTTGAATGTGAAAATGAACCAAAGTTAAGCTTTTATGCACTTTTACCTTAAGCTTATCCCTTGCTACATCCAAATGCATATTCCTTCGAGTCGGTCATATATGGATCACGGGTAAGTCTTGCGAGTACCTTCTGTACTCATGCTTCTGCTTTGTGGTTTTCAGGTGAGGACCCCGACGGGTGTGAGTTCTGTCCGTATTGCTTCTCGGTGGTCAAGGGCACCGAGTAAAAGCTAGCTCAACGATAGAACGCCTCTAAGTGTTCAAGGGCAGGACACTTCCGGAGATATCTGACTTTTGGGTTGAATTTGGTGGTTGTTCATTTATTTTGTTGTAAAGTTAACTTTAAAAATTGCTATGGCTATGTTTAATTACTTGGCTACTTCCGTTGTTGAACCTCGTTGTATCACCGTGCTTAACTCCTGTCTGTGATGTTATTGCTATCCATGTCGTTGTTTATGTTGTGGTTGTAGTTGTGATATATTTGTTTAGTTAATTGTTTCTTATGCCTGCTGAGTGGATTTCCTTATTTCTAGAGGCGTCATGCCGAAATTTTGGAAAATTCCTGAGTCTAGGCAGGATCTTGCGAATTGTCTGTTTGTGAGTCTTTATCTGCTGTTGTTGGTTCTTGCCTCGTGTGGTTGTCTAGTTTGTCTTTGTGCTTGAGTTGGTGTTGTTTTTGTGCTTCCGCGTTGCGTGTCTGGTCGTGAAGTTTTGGGTTCGTTGCCCCCTTTATGCGAAATGAATTGATATGGCAATGGAAACCGGTATGCGGGGCGATCCTGGGCGAGCTTCGGGTCGCGTACCGGGGGAATACCGGGATTGTCGTCGAGTTATTCGAATGGGGTCGTTGTTGTCCCAATTGGGCTTGGGTGTTAGCACTGTGAGCACCATCGGTGATCCGTTGCTAGCCTCCAAATCCGATGTGGGCGACTGGACATTCAAATAACCCGAGGACGGTCTGGGCGGCTCCTCACACCTCCCCCACCTCCTGGCCGCCCCTCCCTTGTTCCCTTGAGCGCACACAGCAGCCACCCCCTCCTCTCCCATTGTTCTCGAATTTTGATATCCATTGCTGGCCCCGATGGATCGAATCGCTAGAAGTGCTGCAGATCAGGCAGGTTCTTCGTGTCATCTTCAATCCCGTGGTTAGGTAAGAGAAATCACCCTCTCTTTAGGGTTTTGTTTCTGGTAGAGGTTGATTTTGGGAGTGTTTAGATGGTTTTGTTCTTGGTTTGCAAGTTGGGAAGATGGGATTAGAGGTGGATTCAATTTCAGGACTGTTTCTGGATTCACGGGCAGATCAGATCGCTGTTTTGGAACGCAATTTAGAAAATTTTAGAGTCGTTTCCTGGGGGATGGCTATTGTGAAAATTGTAGATAATCATCTCATCTTTCATTAGAGATAGAAATCACGATGTTTAATTTAGCCAATTGAAAGTTATGTCTGTTTTACCAAAGGCTGTCCAGACTCTGTCGTGACAGACAATACCTACGATAATTTAAAATTTAGGGCTAGTTAGAGGCCGAATCAAATTTCTCAATACTTAGAAAAAGATGGGAAATTTCTTTTATACTACAAAAATGTCCTCGTTTACTGGATTTGTAGAACTCAAGTTATGGTCATCTGAAGTCTGCTATCCCGTTTGGTAGAGTTCTGATTTTCAGGATTTCGAAGTTGGACTTAGGATCAATGTTGTTTTACGCTTTGTGCTTGCTTTGATGGTATGGTTTTGAGTAGTATGCATTTGATTTCAGGTGGTGTAAACCCAGGAGTGGTATCAACCTTCCACCACACCTCTTCGTGAGGTTAAAGGCAAGTGCATTATGATGATTGTTGCTTGGTAGTGCATTGGTTGCTTATTGTTTTGTGACCTAACCACCTTATAGAATTTATATGTCTTGTTACCATGTTTTTTTACTCATGATTATGATTAGGATAATGTGAATGGTAAGTTTATGGATGTGAGGATATGACAATGTTTATGTATTTGAATATGGCTATGAGAATATTGGGAAATAATGCTATTTGAGATTTGTTCATGTCATTTGCATATATGCATTCATGATGGAAGAGGCGACCCATGTAGATGTGGGCCTCTGTGCTCACACGTAGTGAGCACGAAAGTCCTACCTCGTAGTCCCATCTACAGTGATGGATTGGAGGAAGTCAATAAGAGTAGGCCCCTCCATGGGATGAAGGGAATGAGAGGGTGCACACCCATGGGTGTGCACTCAGCAATATCGGTATTTGATATGTGATGTGCATTTAAGAGCATGCATGATACATTGCATGAATGAAGAGATGTGATGGAAAATTTGTAAGTCGTTTATTTCCATGTTTGGTTTCAAGACGTGACATATGGTTCCTGATTAGATGTTTATGTTTCGTTGCCTTAGCGTAATGCACTTTGCTGAGTTTTGAACTCACGCTTGTTTGTTTAATATTTTTTAGGTACCTTGAGATCGGCATTTGGGAAAGGGTATTAGTATCTCCACTTCACCCCTTATCACACAACTAGACATTTGTATAACTGAATCTTCTTTGTAATATTTCTTTTAAATAAACCATGCCATTCATTATGCCTCATTAGTTATTATTGATTAAATGTTTATCTCATACATGTTTATGTGTGGTTAAGATTTAATTTCCTGTCATGAGAAGATTTTAGATACTTGGTGTCGGCGTGTTTGTACCAGACAGTATTAGTTTGTGTGTATAACCGAGTTTCGGTAGGGGGGTCTTCGCAGCTGCGTCACACTCGACTCTCTTCTCTACTCTCTTCGCGTGATGAGCAGGATAGGAAGCTCAAGAACACAAAGGGAGCACACAAGGAACACACAGGATTTACCTAGGTTCGGGCCCCCAATGCGAGTAATAGCCCTACGTCCTGCTCAAGCTCGTGTTGCTCTAGTATTCAGCATGCTCTCCGTTGTGAACTAATCGACCTCAGTGATCTAATTTTCCGACCGACCTCCTCCCCCCCATGCCCACTAGCTCCCTTGTATACTCTTGGGACTAGCTAGGGCAGGCAGAGGGAGTGGTTTTAAATTAATTACATTGACTGTGTCTAGTCCTGTCGCTGCTGTCCTCGGAGCCTCTTTGTTTATGCCGTAGCTTGATGCCGCCTGTCTTCGGACCACCCGAGAGGAGGGGTTCGGACGCTGCATGATGAACGCCTGGTACACGTGTCACCCCGTCTTGCCCGGGGCAGTGTAGATGGAACGGGAGTTGGTGAAGCTGGCTCAGTCGGAGGGACAGGTCATCATAGCGTTGGCTCAGTTGGAGGGACAGGTCATCATAGCGTCAAGGAGCCACGCCTATTTAATGGCCTTCAGGCGCACTGTAATGGCTCCCCGCGCATTGAATGGCTTCCATGCGCATTTAGTGGCTCCCATGCGCATTTAATGGTCATGATACGTTGTGATCTTGGCGGAGGCTTCAGGCAGAAGTCTTCTAGCCCTGTCTGTGTGGTCGGCTGATAATGGGCTTGCCTGCTTGTCGAGTGGCCACGTGGCCTGGTCGCCCGACTGCTCATCGGGCAGCCATGTGTCCTGGTCTTCTGTGGTCATGATCTGGTCGCCCGAGGCTAGAACTTGATCGGCCAACTGCTCGTTGGGTGGCCACGTGTCCTGGTTGCCCGGGGCTGGGGCCTGGTTGCCTGCCAAGCCTCTCTTCAGCTGGTTGAGTCCTTGGGATAGGACCTTCTTCTTTTTACATCTTGCACGCACGGTCCCACCTGACAACGGTGGAGAGAGTACCCCGGTGTAGAATACACCGACACTTGGCTTATGTCGTTGTTGTGATCTTCCATAATTCCTTTGTGCTATTATTCTATTGTGATGCTTAGAACTTAGTTAAAGAGGATACATGCTGCCAAAATTTTTTGTTTGAAATGTTAATGTTATTGCTGAAATTTATTCATTTTATTGATATTTAATTGATAGACTTCCTTTTTGTAGTGACATTCTTTGCACACTAGGTGCTAGGGTGTTATAGATGCACTCCCCTTTTCCCATCACTAGGAGAGAACATAGCTAGGCAGCAACACATACACCTCCCTATTGCCCATTTTCTAGTTGAGAGCAACCAGTAGTAGCCAAATCACTTCCCTTGCCCATTTCCAGCCAAATCACAGCAAAGTAGCCAACACTTCCCCCATCCCAGAGCCAACCACAGGCAAGACCATAGGCAAGAAGGAGCTCCCGAGCTGAGAGCAAGAACCGAAGGACCGATAGCAAGGAAGAATCGAGTAACTACAGCAAGAACCAGAAGCCAGGAGCAAGACTAACCAAGCAGGAGGTCTAGGAGGAGAAGGCCACCAACCAAGGGAAGGCCGGAGCTCAAGCCATCGTCCTCACCAGCACCATCATCCCCAGCGACCACACCATCAACCATTTTCACCAACGAATCGAACCCAACATCAGGTGCACAATATTAGTGAAAATGCTAGAATGTAGTATGCAAAATGAATAGATCAGGTAGAGTAGCAAATAGATCAGGAAAAACCAATGTGTTCTCAGTAGAGGAAGAAACCCTAGGGGTCCACGAGGAGCATCCTGGCCACCACCGCACCCTTAGTGGAGCATAGGTGTTGCCAGTGTCGTCACCATGCCTCCCAAACCTAGAGCTCCACCCCTCTTTATCATCACAAACCATCTTATCTTGAGCATATAGCCATGCTTACCTCAAGAGCTAGCAAACCAATAGAAGCAAAGCAAAAATTAAAATGGCGAAACAGTAGAGAAGCAAGAGATCCAACTGAGCCAGGTAGAGTCCCAGGGGAGCTTGGGTTCAACTAGAGGCCAGCAAGCCCAAAGCTAGGGGAGGCTGAGCTAGAGTTGGGCAGGAGGGTGTAGGATCGAGGATGCGCCTAGAGGGGGGTGAATAGGCGTTTTACAAAATTTACAAGATTAATCGCTCACTACAATAATTCGCTCTAATCAACCCCTATGTCAAAACCTAATCAAAGATAATGCAGAAGCGATAAACTAGGTTTGACAATTAAGACCTAGATCAACTAGGCTTACTAGTGCACTAACTAAATTATGTCTCTATACTAGAATTGCTAAATTGAACAAGCAATCAATACTAAGCAATTCTAATTATAATCAAGCAATTGATAAATATACAATAAAGTAAATGCTTGAAGGTAAAAGAGACAACCGATATTTTTCCGTGGTGTTCGGAGACTTGCCAGTCTCCCCTAGTCCACGTTGAGGCTAGCCCAAACCCTTGGACTGGCTCCGCAATGAGCACCCGCCTTGATTCCACTAGATGTGGTTTTTCACGCTTTCGCGTAGGCTCAATCCAAACCTTCACAAACTTCGCCAGGGCTTCTCACAACCTTGAGAGCTCCCGCGCAAGATGCTCTACGCCGTCTAGGAGTCGGCAACCTCCAAGAGTAACAAGCCGAGTCCGCTCGAGCTTCACCGAGCTCAACACATGCGCTCCCGGTGATCACCTTGTGCAACACATGCACCAAGGCCTCCCTCAAGTGCAACACATGCACAAGAGACTCACAATCCACTCCTAATTGCAACACATGCAATTAGTCTCACTCTTAGCTTAAGAATCAATTGTGAGTGTACAACACATGCAACACCTCACCCAAAAACTCAACCAACCCAGCAACAACCTGCCCAAGCCCCCCATGGGGTCTATTTATAACCCCACCAAGAAAACTAGCCATTTGGGGGCAATTGGGTGAAAAGCAATAAAACCCGAACTACACTCGATAGGCCTTGGTTGTACCTACCAGAGCTCAACGGTAGGCTAACGGTCGCATTTCCGGGACTACCGCCCTCTAAGGGCCAGTAGTACCGACTTCGCGGTAGTACCGCTCCCATCGAGCGTAGTGGCGCAAAGACATCCAAAATACAGCTGCTCAGAAAAAGCAACCGGAGGCAATCTTCCGGTAGTACAGGCCACCGGTACTACCGGCCTCACAATGGCGGTAGTAGCGGCCTTCCAGACCCGAGCAACATACGCTCTCTGGAAAAATGCTACCGGCCTCTTGGGCCCGGTACTACCGCACCTCTGGTAGTACCAGCTCCACTACTGCAGTACTACCGGCCTTTCTGAGAAAACACATTTTCAAGATTGAAAACATTTCTCCAAAGACCAAACATTATTCTTTGAGCTACTAGATGATCAACACATGATCATACACTTGTGCAAAACACATTTGCACCAACTTAGCTCATGCTCAAAGAATCTCAACCAAATTTGCGAAAACACATTCCACAAATAAACCACGAACCTGTGAGTTCAATCCTCTAGCCATGTAAGGATCAACACATGACCCCGACAATTTGCAAAACACATTCGCAAATGCCAACACATGCTTTAGGATTGAAACACATAACTTCTAAGCTCATTTGCAAAACATATTTGCAACTTACAAATCCAACTTGCGAAAACAAATTTCGCAATCAACTCAAGATATATTTGCAAAACGTATTAAGCAAATCAAACCCGAGTCTATGAGATTAATCCCCCTAGCCATGTGAAAATCAACACGAGACCTAGTCAACTTGCAAACACTCGTTGCAAGCCCTATTCACATGCTCTTGGAATTCCGGACTTATAGCCCTTAGTTTATTCGCACAACGAACTTGCAAATAACACATTAAATCAATTTCATACTTGAGCACTACTCTTTGCAACACATGCAAAAGTCTAGCTCCAAGCAATATCAAATCAAGGTGCATGAACTCTCTAATTGCAACACATGCAATTCTCTAGTTCCATGCAACTACACTAAAACCAAATCAAACGAATGAGGTCTCTACTTGCAACACATGCAAGCCTCTAGCTCCACACAAACACGTAAACGCCAAATCAAATGTATGAGCTCTCTATTTGCAACACATGCAAGCCTCTAGCCCCATACAAACCACATAAATACCAAATCATGCTTGAGCTCTCTCCTTTTGTAACACATGCAAAACTTAGCTCCAAGCAACACTTTGATTTAAGGAAGATTTGTTTTACAAACAAAAACATGAAGCTTCAACAAATGCAACACATGCAAAAGTGAACTTCACGCAAAAGCCAACGCACTAGCTTATCCTATTTGCAACATATGCAAATCAAAGCTTTATGCGAAAACCAAATGCACATGCTTTTCATTTTTGCAACATATGTAAATCAGAGCATAATGCAACAACAACCAAGCATAAGCTTAACACATTCGCAACACATGCCAAATGGTTAGCACTATGCAAAAACCAAATCCAAATAAGATTTGAGCTCGAGTGAACACGGGATTGAGATCATCAACACATGATGAAGCTCAAGCTAGGACTCAACCCCTCTTAATAGCACGGCGATAAAAACTAGACTCAAAGACTAGGAAGTCCTTAGCCTATCTAGTTATACCTTCGCCACCGCACGCAAGCAATCCCCTTTGGGGTCTTTATGATCTTCACTCTTACGCTCCCTTGGGATCATCACTCCACTCTTCTCTTAATCTCTACGGGATCTCATCTTGACGCCCATCACCTCATGATGTCGTCCTTATCCCGTTTTCATCATCTCATCTATCTTTGGACTTAACCTAACTCAATCACAACTCATAAAATAGTTAGTCCAAGATGCATGGTTGTCTCAATTATCTCTTACACTCCATTAACACATAATGGATGCCTTTAGATCAATTGAGCACAACTCTTAATCAATTTGAATGATATAAAATATATCTTAAGTACAAAAATGCAACGCATGCTTCATTATACTTAAGAACTATTCATTTGTCCTTAATTTATCGAGGAGCACCATCAACACATGATGAAGTATTCTTTAATGATTAATAAGACAAATGAACTCAATTTAAATTTTCATTTAAATTGACTCTTCAAGTTAGAGAGTGAACTCCCCCTAAATGTGTGCATCCATGTAATATATGGATTGGGAAACATAATGCACATTTTGTGGTTAATACAATGGGGACATTCATACTTTAACTTGAATCCAAAGTATGCAATTACTATTAGAAAGAATGCGCATACATAACTAGGGTTTTCCATTTTCCATTCTAAATATGAGACTAATAAACAATTGCTCAATAGACATATTAGTCTCATAATGATTAGGTTTGTCATTAAACAAGGATTAAGCATTAATCTATATCAATCACCAAAACCAATGGCTCTTGAACTTACAATCTCCCCCTTTTTGGTGATTGATGACAAACCCACTAATTCACTCTATTATTACTTTATTTGGATGGAAAACAATGCAACAAAACAAAAAGGGTTTTAATAAGCGCTTAAATAATCAATAACAAGTAAACTATAAGCGCTAGCATTAAATACCTCCCTTTTTGGCATTAAATTTTGGCATTAAACAAATTAAATACGAAGAACCACTTATAACAAATTAAATACAGAGGAGTGTGGTTTGAGAGGCTCTGAACCACTTATATTCTAAACGACTTAAATGCTCTCTCAACCACTTATAACCATTTATATTGAACATACTAATTCTCCCCCTTTTGGTGCAAGAATCCAAATAACACAAGAGGGAATTAGTCAATCATTCTCCCCCTTTTGGCATTAAACACCAAAAATGGAAAAACCATCTTATAAAATTAACTTGAAAAGCATTCTCCCCCTCTTATTCAATCATTCTCCCCCTTTTTATTTAATCATTCTCCTCCCTTTTAGAGAAGGTCATACAAGGATTGAAATGAACACATATGACCTTGGCAAGGAATTTAAATATTTTATGCCAAATAAAACTTGTTTTATTTGAAATATGGCCTAAAAGAAGGAAAACTTGAAAAGAGTCCATATTCGGAGTTTTTTGGATACCACTTGTAAAAAAAATAAGCAAATAAAACCAAGGAAGGGTATCACACGGGTTATTTGAAACAAATTCAAATAACTCACTTCTCATTTTATTAGGCTTTACAATCTCTCAACATGATTCTCTTGAAGAATCCAAATATTTTGCCTAATAGGGTTAAACTAGGAACCCAAAACAAACACCACTTGAGAAATTAGATACCACTTTAAATCTATCTCAAAGGCTTTGCTTGAAGACTGAAGAGAAAAAGAGCATTTTCAAATTTTTGTTGAAAAACAATGCTTAAATGGAGATTTCCTCTTTATGTATTTCAATTCATAAAGAATCTCATACAGAGAATTCTTAAGCGATTTAACTTACAATTTTAACTTGAGAGGAAAAATCTTAATCATAAATTTTGGGTATTGGAGTAATGCTACAAAGAGGCAATGAAATACCACTTGTAGGAAATAACCGAATTCAATGATACCACTAAAAGAATTTAAATAGCCAAGGATATCACTAGAAGAAATGAGCAGTAAAATCTATGATATCACTTGTAGAAAAGAGAAACTCAATGATACCACTTGTAAGCAAATGAAGTGAATAAATGCTCAATTGATACCTCTTAGGCTCAAATCACAAAGAAATGATACCACTTGAAGGAATAATCGATAAAATTGATGGGTATTAGAGCAATACACATTTACGGGTTTCAAAGAGAAAGACAACTTAAGATAGATCAAGAAAATCCAAGTTGCAAGGTTTTGCTTTTTATTTTAAAAATCTAAATCACAAAGATTCAGAGAGAGTATCAGAGCGAAATAAAGAGGTGATACCACTTGGAAGCAATTAAGTGCCCAAAACTTGCCATAAATAAGCTCCCCAAGATATCCAGTAAATGAATTATGGAGCTATTTGCATTTGAGTTGCACAAGTTTTGTCTTTTCACAAGATCAAGTGAATACCACTTCTAAAATCAATTGAATACTCACAAATTGATACCTCTTGAAATCACTTTCAAATAAACTGCAGAGGTTTTGAAATTTTGCACAAAAGAACTTTGGGATCACAAGAATCTTTTGCAAGAAGAATTCTTGAAAAAGGAAGTACCAAATAAAAGATATCCCAAAGCCAATTTTGAAAAATCTGAAAAATTTCAGACAATTCAGACCTCAGCCAACCAAGGTCGGTACTACCGCACACTAAGGGCCAGTAGTGCCGACTATGTGGTACAACCGTCGCCCAGGTGCGGTAGTGCCGACAGTGGCACGACTGAACTGAAAGTTTTCTAGACTTTTTGAAAACTTTCTCAGATGAAGTCCAAGTGATTTGAAATTTTCAGGGAACCAACTTTGGACTATTTCAAACATAGTTAAGCAACTTTTGTTTGCAAAGATTTTCTTTTTAGCTTAATTTTGGCAATATACACTTTGAAGCATAAAAATGAAAACAATCTTTATAAAAACTTCAAAGTGCAATTTCAATTTGGATTTCATCCACAATTTTAATCTTCATGGCTTGAAGGATTTGGAATTCATTTTAAAGCCATGACTATCTAATGAAATCAATGAAATCCAATTTGAATGCCAAAATACTATTTGTAGGTATATTTGAGTTAAACACAAATGTTTTGGCCAAATTAGTTTTCAAAATAGAATTTTTCCTTTTAGAAGCTTGCAAAACTTTTGAAATACATATTATAATTGTTTTACAAGACTTTTTACAAATTTGGATCTTTTAAACACAATTTTTGACTTTTGTCCAAAGTGGGTTCTTTTTGAAGAACCAAATGAATCCACAAAGTCAAATCTTCAAATAATACAAAAGCGAATAAGAGAATGAGATAAGAAGTAGAGTTTTGAGCTTTTGAAAATCTCCTTCTCTTTTGTGTATGAGTTTAAAATGCCATTTGGAACCTAGATATGGCAGAAGATCTAGTCCAAATGTTGAAACTCACTAAGTGCAATATTTTGACCAATATAGGTCAAACTAGAATTTTCAGTGAATTTCAAAATCAAATAACTTTTGCTAGGTTGGTCTTTTGAAAATCTTTTGAACACGAAAGTTGTTAAGAATGACCAACTCTAGGATTTTTGCTTTAGAATTATTTTCAAAATCCTTTTACTTTTAAATCTATGAAAATTATAAGTTTAAATCCAAAACAAGATTACTTGTAACTAGTTTTGGGGCTAAAAACATATTTTCTTTTGAAATTAGTTTTTGTAAAGCTAAAACCATTGAAAAACCTTTTGAAAGCATTTGTATACATTTTCCAACTAGTTTTTCACAAGATTAGTAATAGAGTATAAAAATTTTGAGTTTTGGCTAAAAGGGCTTGATTTTGAAAAATATATATGCACTTATATAAATATGGGCACACGTAGGGATGTGATACACATGAATACGAATTAACACTCCCCCTTAATGTGCCACATCTAACTTGCTCAAGATTTGCAATAAGAGAATAGGTAAGAGGCGAGAGCAAGTACTCACAACAAGCAATTAAATTAATTTTTGCATGATACTAATGCATCTAAACCTACACAAGGCTAGAAGCTAAATAGTAATCAATTTAAATTGCTTGTTACCGAGATGGCATTGGCTCATGATGGACTTGATTATCTTCATGCTTGGTTCCAATATGTAATTGATGAAGTCTTTGTATTCTTGAAGAAGCCAAGCGTCCAATCCATCTTATATTGTCTAAAATTCTTTTAGGCGGTTTTTTGTACCCAGTCCTTGTTGGGTTCAACAATGTTAGTCACAATAAATTTAGGAACCCAAATGGTCCTAATTTTAGCATTTTTGACAAGACTAACATGACTAGGAATAGATTTGCAATAATTATTCCTCCTAAGCAAATGATTTGGATTGAAGTGAGATGACTTAGGAGGGCAATAATACTTTGCAAAACTATTTTTAGTTTGATCTCTTCTAAGCATATGATTATTGAAATTATGCATTAGCTTAGAGGATCTAGTATATCTAACAAATGTTTTGCCATTGTTATTTTTCCTAAGCAATTTATTTGAATTGCTTTGCGTAGGCTTAGGAGTCCTAACAAATCTAGCAAAACTATTCCTAGATTTACTCTTCCTATGCAAATGAATATTATCATTTTGAGCGAGCATAGGGAACTTGACAAGCTTGGCAAACACATTGCCATTCTTGTCCTTCCTAAGCAAATAATTATCATTAACAAGAATAGGCTTAGGGGTTATACCTTTGGGACAATCCTTACCAAAATGCCCCTTTTCCCGGCAATTGAAGCATGTTACTCCGTTTGGTCCTCTCTTGACCTTCTTATTGTGCTCCTTGTCGGTTTGCCTCATTGTTGGTGGTGTGGCCTTGTTATCCACATTACTAGGGCACACGGAGGTGAGGTGTCCCTTCTTGTTGCAGACAAAGCACTTGATGGTCTTCGAGTGTCTTGCATTGTGCCTTATCTTGCTATTCTCCCTCTTGGAGATGTAGCCGAGTCCTCGCTTATCTTGAGGCGCCCTTGGCTTGCTCAAGATCTCGTCGAGGACGGCTTTTCCTTTTAGGCACCTCTTCAAGTCATTTTCTAATTTAATGATTTGGGCCTTGAGCTCAGTATTTTCCTCTACAAGATTAGCATCTAAAGACATAGAGGAACTAGAAGCAATTTTATTATAGCAACAAGGCAAATCAATGCTAGAAGTGGATATGCATTTATTTGATGAATTGTTTGTAATAGAAATTGGGTAAGGCAATTCATCAACTAAATTACATTGAGTAGCAATATCCATACTAGTTTTAGTGAATTCCTTGAAAAGGACTTTTTCATGACTTTCTTTTAGAATATTATAATCATTTTGAAGTGAGTTATGTTCTAACTTCAAAATTTTATATTTCTTTTTCTCCTTTCCAAGAAATTCATTTAGCTCCTCTAGCATATTCATAAGTTCATCATAAGAGGGCTCATCTTCGTCGTCACTCACCTCATTCTTACCTTTCGCCATGAAGCAACGGATTCGTGATGGAAGTGAATCTTCATCATCGCTTGAGGCGGAGGTTGAGGTCGATGGAAATGTTGGTTTTTCATCACTTGATGTAGAGGTTGAAGAATCATCAACCGACATTTCTTTCTCAATGCAATCCTCAATTGATGTGGATGGTTCAAATTCATCTTGAAGCTTTATCCACATTTCATGAGCACTCGAGAGGTTGCAAATGAGATTGAATATTTCTACGCTCACAACACTAAATAAAATGTTAGTAGCTTGAGCGTCGAGATGTAGGTATTTCTCCTCTCCTTTAGTTGAAGCAATATCATTTAGTGGAGAAGAAAAGCCCACATCTACGATCCACCATATTTGGGGGCTCATGGATTTAAAATGATCAATTATAAATAATTTCCATTGAGCATAATTAGAGCCATCAAATATTTGTGAGTCGGTGTAGTGCACTAATCCGCTAAACGCCATCCTTTTTACTCTCTAAGCTGTTAAGCCTAAAATGAGAGTGAATGTGGCTCTGATACCACTTGTAGGATCGAGGATGCGTCTAGAGGGGGGTGAATAGGCGTTTTACAAAATTTACAAGATTAATCGCTCACTACAATAATTCGCTCTAATCAACCCCTATGTCAAAACCTAATCAGAGATAATGCAGGAGCGATAAACTAGGTTTTGACAATTAAGACCTAAATCAACTAGACTTACTAGTGCACTAACTAAATTATGTCTCTATACTAGAATTGCTAAATTGAACAAGCAATCAATACTAAGCAATTCTAATTACAATCAAGCAATTGATAAATATACAATAAAGTAAATGCTTGAAGGTAAAAGAGACAACCGATATTTTTCCAGGTGTTCGGAGACTTGCAGCCTCCCTAGTCCACGTTGAGGCTAGCCCAAACCCTTGACCGGCTCCGCAATGAGCACCCGCTCGATTCCACTAGATGTGGTTTTTCACGCTTTCAGAGGCTCAATCCAAACCTTCACAAACTTCGCGGGCTTCTCACAACCTTGAGAGCTCTCAAGAAGACGCCCACGCCGCCTAGGAGTCGGCAACCTCCAAGAGTAACAAGCCGAGTCCGCTCGAGCTTCACCGAGCTCAACACATGCGCTCCCGGTGATCACCTTGTGCAACACATGCACCAAGGCCTCTCTCAAGTGCAACACATGCACAAGAGACTCACAATCCACTCCTAATTGCAACACATGCAATTAGTCTCACTCTTAGCTCAAGAATCAATTGTGAGTGTGCAACACATGCAACACCTCACCCAAAAACTCAACCAAGCCAGCAACAACCTGCCCAAGCCCCCTATGGGGTCTATTTATAACCCCACCAAGAAAACTAGCCATTTGGGGGCAATTCGGGTAGAAAACAGCCAAACACGGTACTACCGGCCGTAGCCCCAACGGTCGGCTAACGGTTGCATTTCCGGTACTACCGTCCTCTAAGGGCCGGTAGTACCGCTCCCACTGAGCGGTAGTACCGGCAGCAGCACATCCGAAAATACAGCGTTCTGTAAAAAAGCAACCGGAGGCAATCTTCCGGTAGTACCGGCCACCGATACTACCGGCCTCACAAGGGCGGTAGTAGCAGCCTTCCTGACCCGAGCAACATATGCTCTCTGGAAAAATGCTACCGGCCTCTTGGGCCCAGATTACTGCACCTCCTAGAGTATCGGCTCCACTATCATGCAGATTACTAGCCTTTCGAGAAAACACATTTTCAAGATTGAAAACATTTCTCCAATGACCAAACATTATTCTTTGAGCTACTAGATGATCAACACATGATCATACACTTGTGCAAAACACATTTGCACCAACTTAGCTCATGCTCAAACAATCTCAACTAAATTTGCGAAAACACATTCTACAAATAAACCACGAACCTAGGAGTTCAATCCTTTAGCCATGTAAGGATCAATACATGACCCCGACACTTTGCAAAACACATTCGCAAATGCCAACACATGCTCTAGGATTGAAACACATAACTTCTAAGCTCATTTGCAAAACATATTTGCAACTTACAAATCCAACTTGCGAAAACAAATTTTGCAATCAACTCAAAATCTACTTGCAAAACGTATTAAGCAAATCAAACCCGAGTCTATGAGATTAATCCCCCTAGCCATATGAAGGTCAACACGAGACCCAGTCAACATGCAAACACCCGTTGCAAGCCCTATTCATGGGCTCTCGGAATTCTGGACTTATAGCCCTCAGTTTATTCGCACAACGAACTTGCAAATAACACATTAAATCAATTTCATGCTTGAGCACTACTCTTTGCAACACATGCAAAAGTCTAGCTCCAAGCAATATCAAATCAAGGTGCATGAACTCTCTTATTGCAACACATGCAATTCTCTAGTTCCATGCAACTACACTAAAACCAAATCAAATGAATGAGCTCTCTACTTGCAACACATGCAAGCCTCTAGCTCCATACAAACACATAAACACCAAATCAAATGTATGAGCTCTCTACTTGCAATACATGCAAGCCTCTAGCCCCATACAAACCACATAAATACCAAATCATGCGTGAGCTCTCTCCTTTTGCAACACATGCAAAACTTAGCTCCAAGCAACACTTTGATTTAAGGAAGATTTGTTTTACAAACAAAAACAAAAACATGAAGCTTCAACAAATGCAACACATGCAAAAGTGGACCTCACGCAAAAGCCAACGCACTAGCTTATCCTATTTGCAACATATGCAAATCAGAGCATAATGTAACAACAACCAAGCATAAGCTTAACACATTCGCAACACATGCCAAATGGTTAGCACTATGCAAAAACCAAATCCAAATAAGATTTGAGCTCGAGTGAACACGGGATTGAGATCATCAACACATGATGAAGCTCAAGCTAGGACTCAACCCCTCTTAATAGCACGGCGATAAAAACTAGACTCAAAGACTAGGAAGTCCTTAGCCTATCTAGTTATACCTTCGCCGCCGCACGCAAGCAATCCCTTTGGGGTCTTTATGATCTTCACTCTTACGCTCCCTTGGGATCATCACTCCACTCTTCTCTTAATCTCTACGGGATCTCATCTTGACGCCCATCACCTCATGATGTCGTCCTTGTCCCGTTTTCATCATCTCATCCATCTTTGGACTTAACCTAACTCAATCACAAATCATAAAATAGTTAGTCCAAGATGCATGGTTGTCTCAATTATCTCTTACACTCCATTAACACATAATGGATGCCTTTAGATCAATTGAGCACAACTCTTAATCAATTTGAATGATATAAAATGTATCTTAAGTACAAAAATGCAACGCATGCTTCATTATACTTAAGAACTATTCATTTGTCCTTAATTTATCAAGGAACACCATCAACACATGATGAAGTGTTCTTTAATGATTAATAAGACAAATGAACTCAATTTAAATTTTCATTTAAATTGACTCTTCAAGTTAGAGAGTGAATTCCCCCTAAATGTGTGCATCCATGTAATATATGGATTGGGAAATATAATGCACATTTTGTGGTTAATACAATGGGGACATTCATACTTTAACTTGAATCCAAAGTATGCAATTAATACTAGAAAGAATGAGCATACATACCTTGGGTTTTCCATTTTCCATTCCAAATATGGGACTAATAAACAATTGCTTAATAGACATGTTAGTCTCATAATGATTAGGTTTGTCATTAAACACGGATTAAGCATTAATCTATATCAATCACCAAAACCAATGGCTCTTGAACTTACAGAGGGGGATGAGGCTGACACCAAGGCAAGGGTTTGGCGAGCCAAGGGGAACGGCAAGCCAGAGGGAGTAGCTCAGAAGGGAGAAGAGAGCTAGAGGGACTAATCGAGAGAGCAGTGGAGAAGCAACCAAGAATGTCGGTTGGTTGGCAAAAAAGGCAGATAAGGAGGAGAGCTAGTGTCGGCCAAAATGGAGAAAGAGCTGGGAGACTGAGAGTTGAGCTAGGAGTTCGGCTCCAGTAGGTAGAAAAAGAGAGGGGAGAGAAAAGAGAAAAGAGAAAAGAGGCGAAGAAAAAAGAAAATAGAAAAGAGAACGGAAGAATTAAGAAAAGGAGTTATTGTCACCATCTGCGACTAGTTTAGATAACTATCTAGCTGTATGTCTAAAAATCAAAAGGAGGGTTGATAGCCATGGTCATTGTGCAAATCAACTAAAAATGGAAATCAACACCCTTTATATAAATAAGATTGCAACAGTTGGAATGGTTGGATGGCATAAACCATGTTCAAATAAATTATCGTAAATTAATATGTTATGATTTTTAGGACAAGAGTTGAAACCTCCAGAACACTAACTCCAGTAATCGAGTGAGGTCATATCTTCAGAGTTTATACTAGGCAAGCTCCCTTTTATCATGTCTTCAATAATGGTTTTCAATGCTTTTACATATTTATACATATGTCATCACGGCATGGGAAAAACTTATATTACAAATGAAAAAATTAAATCAGATGTGGTTGGCAATAATGGATTGATGGGTTGATAATTTTATTTGGTAGTTGATTGGTTCATTTAGTTAATAGAATTGTTGGCGTATGTTTATTATTGTTGGTAGAGGGCGCTGATGAGAAAGATTGTCATGTTGATGGGATCCTCTACATAGGCAAAAATATAAGGTCTAACAACTAACACTTGGGCAATGAGCCATAAAAGTAGCATCAACCATAGTGTGTGAAATTAGTCAGAAATGGTTATCCTATGAAGGTATTAGAATCTCCCCATTAGGTAAGAAATGTAGGGTGTGCCTCTGGGATATGCTGGTAGGCCCAGAGGTGCAGGACCAATTTGGTGATGGTATATTTGAAGCCATTGGTAGAGTTACTGCCGATGGGTAGTCGAAGTACAACTGTATCTGTAAGTTGTGGGGCAGCCTGGAATAGGTGTCTCCAGCTCGAGTGTAGGGTTGTAGATTTAATACTGATTAGTGATAAACATTCTAGGGCCTCACAGGATGGGGTCACTATGGGTAAAGTGATACAAACTTGCGTAGGGTAAATCATGAATTCATGCTAGTCTCTTGGATTAAAATCGACAGAAGCTAAGTCTGTCTCATATACACTGTTAGTAGCTATTTTTCCAAAATTTAAAATAAACAAACCTTAAAGAAAACTAAAACTTAATTTATGTAAAAATAGATTTTGAGGGAAGGTGATCATTAGATGGATTTGGATTGGATTGAGAGAAAACTCATATATTGCATTTTGCTATTAATACTTACTGAGTACTCCTTTACTCATTCTTGCTTAAATCCCCCCTTTGCTTAGAAGGTGAGTCCTATGGACCCACCTACGAGGCCTGGGGTGAGGATTGTTCTCAGGGCCATGACTTACAGGAGGAGGATTACTACTACTATCAAGAGGAGTAGAGGGTTTAGTAGGCCATATCCTTTTTATGGCAGGCCATCAAGGTAATAGGTGGTTGTAATATATTTTGCTATATTTGGAACCTATGTAAGATTAAGGTAATGGACATGTAGCCCTGTGTGGCTCAATGGACTATAATAAAGTATCCATTTTAGTCTCTAATTATTGTTCTGCTACATTACTCTGAATATGATACAATAACTAATAAAGTATTAGGATGCCCGATATTTTGTTAGGTACTATACTGATATTTGCATAATTAACTTGGCTTAATGGCAGTGTTACTATCGTTACCCTGGGCTAATTATGCTGGTCACCACTGGTGGTATTAGAGCAATAGTTACAAGAACCACGCAATTAAAACTAGGGACTGATAGGAAGCCTAAGAAAAAGGGATCTCTCTGGCTACATAGCACTACTTATATCGTAACTCTCACCTTATCAATTAATATGTGCTAATTTAATCTTAAGTATCTTGCTAATTTGACCACCAATACTAACTAGAATCGCATTTTGCAGGATGTCCCATTTAGGATCCCTATAGCCCAAGTCTAGGGTCAGCATGTGGTGCTATTAGGGCTACTTGTACAGGAGCTAGGAAGAGGCTAGGAAAAGTATTTTCAGAAGACATATGAGGATCTAGCACGCCCAAGGTTGGGGTGATTGTCTAAGGGTTAGTGGTTCAGCCTAGCTACTGTGAGGTACATAGTCCCCTGACATCACACAGAGTACTTCTTACCTCTCCAGGATGATGCTAGGAAGGCAATAATAGCACTCAGGGCTCAGTTTATGAGGCACCTGAGTGACACTTCCTTTAGTCAGTTTCCACTTTTTACTCACGAAATTCCTCATCCCCCACCACCTTCGTCACGTCGTCCACATAGTACTAGTGAGACCTCGGGACCCTTAGCCTAGAGTCAACAATAACTATATGATGGCAACTGATGCCATGTACTGTGAGGGGATGAATGAGGTGATGATTAACATCGAGAGTAAAGCCACGTTCTGGTGTCAAGGCTGAGTTAGAGCGTGAGTTCTTAGAGGCCACCCTCTTGCGCATGATACCCCTAGACACTGACCCCTTTGCTACACTAGCCACCACTGCTACCACCACCTCCACAATGCCACCTACCACCGCAGATGCACCTACCCACCAGTACACTTTCTTCACAGAGATGAGTATCCCAACCCGAGCACCCTCCACCTACTAGTACCCCTTCCCTCCAGAGATAGGTATCCCTATCCCTTAGGTCTTGTTTAGACCATCTGCTACTTACCCTTTGCCACAGCGTAGGCGGTCTTCCCACCGCA
Source organism: Guadua angustifolia (assembly GCA_036346375.1). NCBI lineage: Eukaryota > Viridiplantae > Streptophyta > Magnoliopsida > Poales > Poaceae > Guadua > Guadua angustifolia. The sequence goes on along the minus strand of CM070502.1, from coordinate 45,707,120 downwards.
CTACTCGCATGAGTGTCCATCCTAGTCCTAGTGTAGATATTGCTTATTTGACCACCTATTTAGGATATGTAGGCTAGGGTACTAGTGCAGGAGCCTAGGGTCAGGAGTTAGAGGATGATCCTAAGGAGGTAGCGAAGGATTTGAGTGGGGGCGGGTCAATTGTATCTTATATATTAGTGATGTAATAGGCAGCTTGTAGTAATCTTCATGTATGCTATTGATGTAATATTTCTATTGTATTGTGTAACATCCCAAATTTTGCTTTAAATGTATCTATAGCATTTTTGAATTAATTGGAATTGTTTGAAATTTATTTGGAATTTTTGGGGTTAATTGAATTCAGGCCTTATTGAACTAATTGCATTAAATAAAAATCATGCATTTCGCATGAGCATAAAATCTAAAATTTTGTTTAAAATAAAGATATTTGAAAAATAAGAATGTTCCTTTTAAATATTTTCAAAAACTAGATTATAAATTAAGTTTGTCGATTTTATTAAAATCTGTATAAGTGTCTGATTCACTAAAAGAATTTTTGCGAAAAATCTATACGTCGAAAAGTTACGAAACCAACTTCGATAAGTTCCAAATATTTCCTAGTATTTTAGAGGAATTTTTCAAGATCTCTAGAACCTTTCTGCTATTTCATCCTAAACGTGTTTTGTTTCAGTCTTATTTAAATTTGTGAATGCCTGAACGTGCATGGATGTTGTCTCCATTGAAAACATCGTGATTCACTCCACACGCACATGAATTCTTCCAGCCGTTTCAAGTCTTTCCTTCATTCGTTCCAACTGCTTGCATGCAAGGGAAGGATTTACTCCGTGCATGCACATGACGTTTCATTTTTCCAGCATGCATATGAATCACGCATACCTCCATTCATTTCCCTGTGTACGTTTTCCTTTCCAAGCCGTTTCCATTTCCTACGCATGATGTTTCCTTCTTCCATTTCTCCCTTCTCCCCAACACTTTCTCATTTCTCTAGCAACACTTCTCCATTTCCTGCACTCACGTGAACTAGCAACGCCGGCGCACTCTCCGACCACGCCTCTTTCCGCGGTCGTCGACCTACGCTGCTGTCGCCGACTGTACTCCGGCGTTCGACCGATCGACCGCCGCCACAGTTGCCGCCGTGCGCCGTCTACCGTCGCCGTCACCTGGCCTCGACCGGTACTCCTTTTATTTTCTCTTTTGTGCACGCTCTATCTCTATCAATTGGGTGGTCTCGTCATGAGTATTTGCGCATGTTTATACATATACATGTTAGTCTGTACGTAGGCGAGCGCTTGCAGATATAATCTGTTGATTCGCAGGTGTAACTTTCTGTAAGCATGGATACGTCCGCATGTGAGTATATCTATATATATACTAGAGTTTAGAATGCGTGTATACATATACATATCTAAGTTTGTACGTAGGTATGCATGGATAGATGTACTAAGATGTGTGCAAGAACTCTGGGACGTCTCGTAATGATCAGATCATGGTATATGTACGCATATACATATTAGGATGTATCGCATGTGTATGTATATGTGCTAGGTTTGTATGCGTATATATATATATATATATTAGGCCGAATCATGAACATATATATATATATACACTACGTTGTGCACCTATATATGTCTACATGTAGATATATTTGGTCTATTCGCATGTAGATATATTTTGTGGAGTCGTACGTAGATATGTTTGGTTGATATGCATGTAAACATATACACTAGGAAGCAAGCATGTATATATCTATATTATGTTGGTACGCATGTATTCATATATACATGTTAAGCTGATTGCATGTATACACAGTAGCGCCATCACCGCCGCCGTCGTCGCTGTCGTTGTCGCTGCCGCCACCGTAGTCATCGCTGTCATCACCGCCGCCGTCGCCGGATCTACGCAGCTCACACTGGCCGAGCTCTCTGCCTCATTCACGTGGCCAAAACCGAAGAAATTAGAATCGTGCCTCACGTAGCTAGCCAAGCAGAAGAATACGCATATACAGAATGAATAGTGGCATGCATGCATCCACCGAACTGTTAGTTGTATGTATTTCTTCAGAAAATTGTGAATTTTGTCTTTTTTGTTACAAATACGTTATAAGTCCAAATCGCATGCAACAAATTTTGTAAATTAGTAAATGTTAGTACCTAGCTACATTAATTTTACTGAAATTTTATAAATAAATTTATATTTTCAAAATATTCGTGGAAAGTCCAAATTTATGAATTTTGTAGCTCTTAGACTATATGTCCAAAAATGTCAAAATAAATTTTATAAATCTTAGAAAATGCTAAATTAATTATCTGAAAGTTTTCATAAAGTTGTGAATTAGTTTGATTTGCGGTAGCTTCTGAATGTGTGTTTGTACGTTGTTTTGCGTGTTTATTTGGTTCTTTATCTATTACGCGTAGACGTTGAGCTGTGTGAGGACGCGGATTTCTAGGATCAAGCTCCAGATCAAGACCTTGACCAAGACTCATTGCTTTACGAAGGCAAGTTGTGCTTTGATCATATTGCTCCCAGTTTTACAAATTTACTTTGATTCAAATTATTGCATGCTAGTTCAAGATTAAAAGGATTTAAATTAATTTGGGATTAGTTATTCAGTCCAATTGCTAATTTCACCTTGCCATGATTATTTGTATGCCATAATTCATTTGTCACCCTAAGATGGTTGATTATTAATGGATTGTTATTACTTGCCAACGTGGGTTGGTTAGCCATGTATAATTGATTAGCCATGCCACGCAACTCATGTCTTTTGAAAATTAAAAGTTAATACTGATCAATGGATTATGAAATGTGTTTGTAAAATGGTGTGACGTGTTGCCACACGATGATGTTGATATGTGGAACCAGTGTGGTTCAACATGGATGTTGAGTTGTGTCGGTGTTTCGTATAACCGGCAAGTGAATTTGTAGGTGTAGGGGGTCATGCGCTCCCTCTCCTTGAATGGTTTGATGCAGGGAGTCCAAGATTTATACTGGTTCGGGCCCAATGTCCCTACGTCCAGTTCGCGGTGGTGGCGTTTGTATTGCTATAGGGGTGCAGCCGGCTGCACGGGGTTACAAGCGTGGGCTCAAGACAGGCCTTGAGCGCCCGTCCGAATGAGAGGAGCGAGGGGTCGGAGACTCGGGAGCTAGGAGCGTTTGCCTGAGCCAGATGACGGACTCGATCGCAAAGTGTGGGTTGGTTATCAGCTGGAGAGAGCTGCCCTTCCCGAAGGGCCCTGCCTCCCTTTATATAAGCGGAGGGGGCAGGTTACACGTGAGTTTAGGAAAAGGGTGAGGGTATGCAGCATCCGGGAGTCCCGGCCTTTGTCCTTGGTGACTGACAGGTCCTTGTTTGCCCCATGCCGGGTCAGTAGACACAATGGATAGTGTTCTATTGGGAAGGTGCGCGCCTGCCCTTTGGGCCTGTCAGACTGAGACGGTGCAAAGAGACAAGTGCTTGACTCTGGCGGCCCGCTGGTCGCCTAGGGAAGGAACCTCCTATCCCATCATAGCCATCATGTCCGTGGGCAAAGTGCCGCCAGCCGTCGTCAGCCGATGTGGCGAGGTCGCTGGTCGGCTCGCTGGGGCTCTCGCCGAGGCTAGGTCGAGCTCGCGGAGGCGCCGCACCGGTCGAGGTCGGGCTCGCGAGGGCGCTGACCCAAAGCCTGGTCGGAGTCTTCTTGGCGGGCTGGATCGAGGCTGGAGAACTTTCGGGACCCGGCGGAGCATTCGGTTGAGGCTGGGCCCAGGATGGCCCAATGGGAATTCCGGCCAATGTTTGGCGATAATCCCATCCGCGAGGGGCGGCGACTTGGGCAGCACTTCCTTCGATGCTTCCAGGCACGAGTATTCATCAGTAGCCCCTGGGGCCATCTGGGAACACGTGCGTTCCTGAATGGCCCGGTACCTTTGACGGCGCGATCTTCTTAGTGGACGCGGTGGCGTCGCGGCTTCCGACGCCAGATTTTTGGAGCTGTTAAACCTGCGCCCAAAGATATAAGGGCGGTGTGGTCGCAGGTATCTGGAGCGATCGCCACTCAAATCCTCGCCGCTTGCACTTTAGCCTCCTGGACTTCTGATGGCCGAGTTGACGTTCAGCTTCGGAGACGAGTCGCCGCCGATGCCTATGGAAGAGGAAGCCCTCTTGGCGAAGCTATGGGGCGACTTCAACCTTGCCATGGCTGAGTGGGCCGAGCAGGACGCCGCCACTGTGTGCCGCCGCCGTGGATGCGCTGATCGATGTTGTCCCGAGGCTTCGCAGGGCGAGGGATGCCCTCATTGAGGCGGTCGGGCGTGCGCGGCGCTTAGATTCGCGCCTCGTCTCGATGGCTTGACTGTAGTGCCGCGAGTAGCAACCATGTGTAACTCGCGTGCCATATGAATGCCGTCGGACTTTGGTCGTTGGTGCTTCTTTATATATGCGATCTCCCCGAGGGTCTTGTTTTGGTGCCGTGTAGCGAGGCCACGGGCCTTTATGGGGCGTCGAACCATGCTGGTTGGTTGGGTCCGACTGACTTGGTCGGCCATCTCGGCCCGGGTGCGTGCGAGCGCACCTGGTGGGTGTAGCCCCCGAGCCCCCGAGCGGGTCGGAGAGCTGGTCGGGGGGTTACTTGGATCGGTGAAGGCGAGTGGACTCGTTCGGCCGAACCCTCCGATATGCTTGTTCAATTCGGGCAGCGAAGTCCGACCAACTCAATTGGTAAGACCCAACCGACCGGAGCTAGTCGGCTTTGAGCCCCTGAATGGATCGGGGGGTAGCATTGGTCGTAGGATCCGACTGACTCGGTCGACCGGAGCCGACCGAGTGCGCGCGAGCGCATCCAGTGTATGTAGCCCTCGAGCTCCTGGGCAGGTCGGAGATGTGGCCGGGGGGTTTCTTTCATCGTAATGCTGATTCTACGTCTCATCCGGGCGTGGCACCAGTCGGCAGGGACGCCCGAGCGCTTGTTTTATGTCGTAGCTAGACGCGGCCTCGTGGCAGGGATATCCAAATGCCTCAGCAAGGTTCCGGTTCCCGAGTGCTTGTTTTATGTCGTAGCTAGACGCGGCCTCGCGGCAGGGATATCCGAATGCCTCAGCGAGGTTCCGGTTCCCGGGCTCTTGCTTTACATCGCAGCTAGACGAGTTAGTAGGGCTGGTTTAACGCCGGAGCTAGGCGAGTTAGTGGGGCTGGTTTAACGCCGGAGCTAGGCGAGTTAGTAGGGCTGGTTTAACGCCGGAGCTAGGCGAGTTAGTAGGGCTGGTTTAACGCCGGAGCTAGGCGAGTTAGTAAGGCTGGTTTAACGCCGGAGCTAGGCGAATTAGTAAGGTTGGTTTAACGCTGGAGCTAGGCGAAGGGCATCCGTCTCGAGTCCTCATCTGGCGAGGCTGTCTGCGGGAGGAGTAGCCGCTGTCTGTCCCACATATACGCCCCGTCCGCAGGTGTGGGGCCTGAAGGGGGTGAGCAAGCGTGTGTTTACCAAAAGTAGGTTTGAACACCGTGCTCGTGGAGCTACTAACGGGTTATCCGAGTGGGCCTTGGAGATCATGCGACCTCCGAGCGACGATCCTCGCCGGGTTGTCCGACTACTGGGGCGCACTCCATAAAAACCTTTCTTTACTCGATCCCAGATCGGACCCCGAGCCGCTCAGAATTCCGGAGCGCACTGGCTGCTACCCTTTTGGGAGCTCATGAGAGCGTGAAGTATGATCTCGAACACGAGTTAAGGCGATTGAGTCATCCACCAACTCAACTAGAGGCCCACTGGGAGCTCACCCTGTCCTCGCCCCTTACTCGATTTTTGTGCCGGGCGGCCCCGAATCCACATGGTGGATTAGGGATTTGGAATCCGTGGCGCCGGATCGGGTTCAAGCGCAAGCTGTAGAGCTCTCTCGCCACCTCGAGGCCGTTAGCGGCCCGGTGGACTTTTATACCTGTTTTGGCCCAGTCGGCCCGGCCCGGAGGCTGAGATCGAGAGGCTACGGGGCGTCTCGCCCGAAGCGATGCCCTGGTGCCTCCTGCTGGTATTTAATGCGCGTGCAGGAATTAAATACGAAGGGGAATGATTAGGAGCGATACATCTCACCAGCGGCGCGGTGTGGTGGCCTGACGTGACGGGCGGCGCTTCAACCGAAGTGACATCCTCTTGACCAACGTCCGATCGGTCGACGCTTGTCCAACTGGTGCATGTAGACCCAGCATGCAGAGTGCTAGGGCACGCTCCTACCTCTGCAATTGGCACCTCTTTGCCTTCGCTTTTCCGCTTCTGGAGATACCGTGGCCTGGGTACGTTCCCGACCGACCGTGGGTCGCCCTGCACGAGCACTTCCTTTTGCCGCAAAGCACTTGTTTCAAGACCGTAGCCGCCAGGGCGTAGGCCGTAATGCTTGGGTCGAAAGGGTTATCGCTTGGGGGAATCACATGGCCAGTCGGGTTGCCGACCGCCGTAAGCTGCAGGAACTTGTAGCCCCGAAAGGTCGCGTGGCGACCAAGCTTGTGGTCGGCACACAGCGCTTGGACTAGGGGGGGTCACCTTAACTTTTGCTCCCCATGTTGTAGACGTTGTGGCCATTGGGACCCATCGCTTGGCTGTCCACCAGGGTGGCGAGGTAACGGGCCTCTCGCGATTTCGGGGCCGCCGCAGGCCCGCCCAAGCCTTTTTGCTGTGTCGGCGCGGCCGGTCCAGCCCAGGAGCCGAAACCAAAGAGTTGCACAAGGCCGCCTAAAGCGAAGTCCTTCCGCCCCTGCCGTCACGATTTTAATGCGAAGTGGAGGGAGTGGAGAGAATGCGCCTCGTAATGCAGGATGTGGAGTTAATGCGCACGCGACGCTCTGGCCGGGGCGACGCCTGCTTGGAGCTCTTCGTCCCGCCTCCGCGCATATATATAGCATGAGGGGCATGAGAGCGGGCATGCCCAGCCAGTTGCCTTCGCTTGCTTGTCGCTCCGCGCTCTCCTTTGACACAAAGGGGGGCGGCTCTTGCACTTTGGATCGACAAAGGGCGAGCGGCGGCAACGATCGGAGAGCCGGCAAACGGGAGGCGGCGACAGACCCCCGGGGTTCGGACCCCAAGAGGCCCCGCGCTGGCGCTGGGCCCTCCGCCGCCACCTCGGGGGGTAGGGTCACGCTGCCCTCGTTGATCTTCCGCATCAGCGAACCCTCTTGCGGAGTGAGTCAATCTCGCTTGGTCTTGGTACGGCTTTGACCCTGTCTCATTGTTGCTGAGCTGTTTCTTTTTTCTCTCAGTGCTTCTGGTTCGGGCTTGCGCCAACAGTCCACGGCGCCATCGGCGGTCACCGCGGTGGGGGAGGCGGAGGATGCCCAAGCGGCCTCCGACGCCCTCCTGGTCGCTGCGGGTGGCCGCCCTGGGCGGGGTGGCCGGGCGGCGAATCTGGCGGCCGTGTTGACGAGGCTGAAGGCCTCCTTCGATGTCCAGCTGCAAGGGCCGCATCCCACGAGGCGGATGCGCTGTGGCAGCGGGCCCAATGCCGGGCCGCGGAGGAGGAGCTCGCCAAGATGCGCGAGGAGATTTTGGCGCTACGGGCTCGGGCCGAGGTGGCCGAGGGGGAGCTCGCGAAAGCGCGCGAGGAGGTGGCGCCACTGCTGGCTCGAGCCGAGGACCTTGGGGAGGAGCTAGCCAGGCTGCACGGGGAGCGCTGGACCTCGCGCGAGAACCTTCTGTCCATGCTCCGCCCAGCCTTTGAGAGCATGGGCAGGAGCCTGGAGCCGCTAGGGGTGCGGCTGAACCAGCCGTTGGAGGATACTGCGTCGCAGTACGCCTTCGGCCTCTCCCAGGCGACGGACGCCTTGGCCGACCTTCCCCGTGCCCTGCGCGAGCGCTCCGCCCGAGAGGGGCGGAGAGTTGCTGTCGACGTGGCGGAATACGGCTGCTCGGCTTTGGGCTACCGCGCCGCCCCTTGATCCAATGGCGGCCGTCGCCGGGATCGAGGGCGACGCGAACCAGGTCCGAGCCCAAGTACGGGCGGCGGCGGAGACGGTGGCGGGGCTAGGCGCGGTCGTGGCGAAGGCGATGACAGCCCATAATCGATGATGACTTCGCCAGATGATCCTCCAGGCGGCCGGTTCTTGCTTTTGTTGCTGTTGTTTTTTTTGTAGGATGCAGTGCGTGTATATTCCATGTCGTGAACCTTGGGGGCTTCGCTTGACATTTTGCATTTCTCGTGATATAAGCACTCGCCGAGTAACCGTAGCCCTTAGTGATCGCTGATATTTTTAGGGCGTAAGTCGCAGCGTTAACGCTTCGAGGAAAATGCAAGAATAGCAAGGGACTCTGCCGCCCAAGGATGCGTCCCGGATCGGTCACGGATCGCATCGTGGGTATTTTTCTCCGCAGTGCTACTGCAACCGTAGTCACCGGGCGAGGCCGTAGCCTTTGGGTCGATTGGGTTACCGCTTAAGAGGGATTCAATGGCCGATTGGTGCGCTAACTTAAGTAGATATGTGAGCGGGAAGCCCCCGGGCCATGCGTGAGGACCAGGGTGCGGACGGCACGCATTGCTCCGAGCCCGGGGAATTCGATGGGAACGCGAGGATAAAGATGAAATTTAAGGGTAGAACCTCCTTAACTTCTCAATATTCTAGGCGTTGGATACAATATTGCCGTCGGCATCTTTGGGTCGAAAAGTACCGGGTCGGAGGACCTCCACAACGGTGAATGGCCCCTCCCACGGAGGGGTCAGCTTGTGCCTACCGACGTTGGACTGACCTGGCGCAGGACCAGGTCGCCAACGTTGAAGGACCTTCCGCGGACCTGACGACCATGGTAGCGTCGCAACGTCTGCTGGTGCTTGGCCAACCGCAGAACGGCCACATCGCACGCCTCGTCGAGTTGGTCGATGGCGTCTTGTTGCGCGCTGAGCCCTCGCGTCTCGGTGAAGGCCTGCAGTCTTGGGGCACCGTACTCCAGATCGGTTGGTAGGACGGCCTCGGCGCCGAATACCAGGAAGAACGGCGTAAACCCGGTCGATCGGGTCGGTGTAGTCCGCAGGCTCCAGAGAACGGAGGGCAGCTCGGCCGCCCATCGCCCCGCAAATTTCTTCAGTCGGCTGAAGATTCGCGGCTTAAGCCCTTGGAGGATCATGCCGTTTGCCCGCTCGACTTGGCCGTTGGTCCGCGGGTGGGCCACAGCTGCCCAGTCGACGTGGATGTTGAAGTCGTCGCAGAACTCAAGGAACTCCTTCCCCGTGAACTGCATTCCGTTAATGGTGATGATGGAGTTCGGGACTCCAAACCGATAAACGATGTCGCGGAAGAAGTTGGCCGCCTGCACCGAAGTGATGGTGGCAACTGGCTTGGCTTCTATCCACTTGGTGAACTTGTCCACCACGACCAGTAGGTGGGTCAAGCCCCCGGGCGCCTTTTTGAAGGGCCCGGCCAGATCGAGTCCCCAAACAGCGAACGGCCAGGTGATGGGGATCGTCTGCAAGCCTTGTGTTGGGAGATGCGTCTACCGGGCAAAAAACTGGCACCCTTCGCAGGTGCGCATAATTTGCTCAGCATCAGCCACAGTGGTTGGCCAATAAAAGCCTTGGCGAAAGGCTTTCCCCACTAGGGAACGCGGCGCAGCATGGTGGCCGCAGATCTCGGTGTGGATGTCGAGCAGCAACTGCTTCCCTTTGTCCGCCGGAACGCACTTCTGGAGGATCCCGGAGGGGCTCCTCTTGTAGAGATCTTGTTCGACCAGGACGAAGGACTTCACCCGCCGAGCGAGGCGTCGGGCCTCAGTTGGGTCGGTAGGGAGTGACCCGTCGGTCAACCGGTCGATGAAGGGCTTCCTCCAGTCTGACTCGGCCACGAGCACGCCGTGGCCCGACCCGGAAGGTCCCACGTCCGACTGCCCGGCAGTCGGGGCGGATGTGCCCGGAGTGTCGGTCGGCTTCTCGGTCGGGTCCAGTCGGACAGAGGGCTCGCGGAGGTCGGAGACGAAGATCCCAAATGGGATCGGTCCCCTGCTGGAGGCAAGCTTGGCCAGGTAGTCGGCTTCTCCGTTGTAGCGTCGGTAGCTATGATGAAGCTCGAGCCTTTGAACCTTTCTTCGAGTTTGCATACCTCCCGGCAGTATGCCGCCATGCGGGCATCACGAGGCTCTGAAGCCTTCATGACTTGGTCGACGACGAGCTTGGAATCGCCGTGCACGTAGAGTCGACACGCACCGAGGTCGGCAGCGATCCGGAGACCGTTGACGAGTGCTTCGTATTCGGCGACATTGTTGGTTGCGTCGAACAATAATCGGATGGCGTACTGGAGCATGTTCCCAAGCGGGGAAACAAGGATGACCCCAAAGACTCCGCCTCCGTTTGGTGTAGGACCCGTCAAGTACATCGCCCAAGATTGGGGTCTTCGACGGTGGCGCTGGTTTCGTCCATTCGGCGATGAAGTCGGCCAAGACCTGCGACTTGATCGTCATCCGGGGGACGTACGATATGTCATGTCCGTTGAGCTTGAGCGCCCACTTGGCGATTCTTCCAGAGGCGTCGCGGTTGCAAACGATCTCTCCAAGCGGTGAAGAAGTCACCACAGAGACGGGGTGCCGGCCGAAGTAGTGGACCAACTTCCTCTTTGTGATGAGCACCGTGATAGAGCGACTTCAGACCATGAGTACCGAGCCTTGACTCGAAGAGCACTTCACCGATGAAGTACACCGTTGTCGTGCACTTTGAGCACATGGCCTTCTTCACCGCTTCCACGAAGAGTGCCGCTAACGACACGGGTCGTGGCGGCAATGTAGAGGAGGAGCTCCTCCAGCCACGGGCGACCAAGACGGAGGTGAAGTCGAATGCCTTCACGGCTGAGGGCTTCGGCTTCTTCAAGCGTCAAATCAAGTGATCGGACTTCTTGAGTAACTTTGTAGAGCTAAGATTCCACGTCACGAGGCGAGACACGAAACGGCTCAAGGCTGCAAGGCATCCTGTCAACTTCTAGACCCCTTTTAGGTCGCTGATCGGCCCCATCTTCACGATCGCGGAGATCTTCTCACGGTTAGCCTCGATGCCACGCTCGGAGATGATGAAGCCGAGTAGCTTTCCCTTGGGGACCCCAAAGACGCACTTCTTGGGGTTGAGCTTAATGCAAAACCACCGGAGGCTAGCAAAAGTCTTCTCTAAGTCAGCGACAAGGTCATCAGCCTTCCTAGTTTTAACGACGATGTCATCGACGTATTGTAACGTCCCGAATTTTGGCCAGATTTTAAATTTTGGAGTTATTTGAATTTTTATGAATTAACCAACCTTTATTTGCATTTAATTACCTTTAATTGAATTTATCTAATTTTTTCTGGGATTTATTGGATTTAATTGGATTTTATTTATATCATTTATCTTTGAGTAATTAAATACCAGAAAATATAATTACCAAAAATTAAAACTAATATTTTATTTAGGCTCAAAATGCTCTGAAATATTTTCTAGAATTTTTCTAGAATTTTTCGGTATTTTAGTGCCCTAAACAATTACTTTGAATTTCTACAATTATTTTTATTCTAAAAAGTCTGAAATTTTAGCTACAGTGTTGGGCCGCCCAACACCGTGGTCGGGCGCCGAACCCTAATCGACGCCATTAATCCGCTGCTGCTGATTCCCGATCGAACGGCCGATGTGACCGGACGACCTCGGACGAGGCGATCGTCACCCATTGCCGCCATTGGCCGCCGCAGATCGTGTCGGGATTTCTTCGCGTGTCTCGAGGCTGTCCGAGCGAGTGAAATAGGCGGCGTGTGCAGCACTTCACCCCGCCATTTCTCTCGCTCGTTAGCTCGCCCACCGAGCCTTCTCGAGCTCGCCAGTAGTAGCTACTCACCCCGCCATGGCTTCTTCAGAGCCGCCGTCCGCTGTTCCCCTCGCCAAGACCACCTCCGAAGTTCACCAAGCCGAGACGATCCGCAGGGTTACTTTTTCCTACGAACAGACCGGAAACGCCACGCGCCCGGTCATCTTCTCCAACTCCGCAACCAAGACCGCCAAGATCTTCATCGACTCCTCGTAACCTCACCGCCGATCTTCATCCGACGCCCAAGGTAACGCCACGTAGTCCCGCAAATAGTAAACCGCTTTGCTAGTCTTGCGCCGTTAGATTCAATCCGACGATCGGGAATGCATGCATGCGTGGTCGATAATTCTCGACGCGTGTCGACCACCGACATGTGGGGTCGGGCGCCGTTCACCGCCCACACGCCGCTGGGTGGACCGCCGGTCAGGCCGACGCCAAGACGACGCATCCGGCCCACATGCTGGGTCAAGGCGACGTGGTTCGCCCGGTGCCGACATACACGTGTCGCTGGGGGAAAATCAGCCGAAAAATCGGTGGAAAATAGAGAAATAATTCGGTTTATTCTTTATGAATTTTCGAAACTTGTAATGGCTATAACTTTTGCATTTTAACTCGGATTTGGTGATTCCAGTGCCCAAAAATTTGTAAAAATGTGAACTATTTATTGGTGATTTTTATTCAATTTTAGTGAATTGTTTGCTGTCTGTATTATATATTTATTGTGTGTTTGCTTGTACCGAGTAGACTCGAGTTGCCGGAATTGCCGAGGAGAGTTTGAAGACCCGCCGCAGAACCTCGACAGAACCAACTCCTCTTCAAGGCAAGTCATGCTTTGACCATATTGCCCTAGATTTTAAAAATATACTTTGATTCAAATATTGCATGCTATGTTAAGTATAAATGATGTTGTTTATATGGGACAAGAGTTAAGATACCCATCTTGAATTATGCCACCTTGTTAATGTCATTATATGCCCTGAATACCTTGTCACCCTAAGATGCTTAAATATGTTGGATGCTAATATGATGCCAACACGGAGGCTAGACCGTGATTAGTCGCTTAGCCCGCTTGTATGCGGGAATGACTTTCAAATATCAAATGAATATTGACTAAACATTATGGAACGATTTTGGAAAATGCGATGATGTCATGAATTGAACCAGGATAGTGACCGTGTGGTGCTATTCATGAACCGATGTGGAAAATGGCATGTGTTGCTTAAGTATAAAGTGGGTGGGAAAATGATTTGAACAGGGCAAGTGGCAAGAAGGCTTCGTGCAGTGTGGGCCTGTGGGCAATGGGATGTATGAAAAGATTGTGAAGGTCGTGGTGCCGAGATGTATAAAATGGTTGTCTTGCAGGACAATTAAGGACTTAACCTTGCGAGCCTTTGAGCTGAGTTCCGTGTACAACCACTTGTCTCGAATGGGACGGACCTAGTTAAGTAGGTTTCTAATATCTTTCCTTTGATACTGGGGGTGACAAGCTACACCAAAAATGTAATCAGACGGGGAGCGTGACTGTGCGCGCTTGGTACCCATCTAACGGTATGTGCCTCGTTCTAAACTTTGGCTCTGGTGAGGGAAGTGTTAGGAAGGCACATCGAGAGGATCATCGCTAAGTGTTAGTCTCTCAAAGACTTTGTTACAATCAATCGCTCAGGTGGTGAACGATCAGATCCTCGTGGGTAAAGTGTACACCTCTGCAGAGTGTGTGTGTGAATCTATTCAATAGCCGTGTCCGCATATTGACATTGCTCGGTGATTACAAATAAGGGTTAGATTTTCAAAATGAAAATGTGGAATGGGTGGTCGGTGCCAAAAGAATCAAATTAGGGCCGTGAGCCAAAACCTATGAGAAAAAGAATTGAGAAATTAATTATTAAATATTATTGATTTTATCGCTTTTAATCTAGTAGGATTACCTATTAAAAGAAATGCCGCTTATGCAAAATACCCAATTAAGCCTTTCCTTTGGAATAAGCCATGCATGTAGTAATAGAACGCATTGTGCATGACTTGTTGAGTATGTTGTATACTCACCCTTGCATCGACAAAAACCTCGAAGAAGAAGAAGCCGCTACCTTGGAATGAAGAGTTCGTCAAGGCCGGAGGATTAAGGGTTAAGTCGCACTCAAGAGCTCGTGGCTAGAGAGGGTTCCGCTATCGTATTTTGCTTCCACCAATGAACTCGACATCGATGATATTTATCGCCTCGCCAGCGAAGTATTGTAAGGTGGCCATAAGGCCGTAACTCGTTATACTCTGCTTGAAGTACTTTTACTATTAATTCCGCCATGTATGATTGTGGTACTTCAACCTTGTTTATCCTGTGTGTACTAGCGTGATCCTCGACTAGTACGAATATACAGAGTGTCCGAATCCGTGATAAATTCGGGGCACGACAGGGATGGTATCAGAGCCATACTGACTGTAAGACTTAACCCTAGATAGAACTGGCCATTTTGGTGGAGTCCAAATTAATTTCTAAAGAATAAAATCTGGACAAGAATAATCAATGAAATCTTGACTCATCTCTTCTTCTTTACTTCATACCTCTGCTGTATTTTTGCTATTACTTTCGTGTTCTTTAAAAATTGTTGTTCTGACGCGTTGCTTTGGCAGATGCGGATGGTCCACTCTTTTGGAGAGCGCCACGGAGCTCTGGAGGATGCTCCAGGTGTTGGGAGGCTTCGATCGTCCACTCTACAAGTCTCGCACCTGGATAGTCAACGGGATTGCTCGCGGATGGGAGACGACGCTGACCTTGTACGCTCGGGAGCACGCTCGTGCTAGTCGTCCGCTTCGCCTCGCGGTGAAGCGAGCTAGCTACGAGGCGGCATACAGAGTGTGCCCGAGTTGCGCCAAGGCCGATCGCAGGGACCACGGCCGAGTTTGTGGGATACCGCCTTCGTGTACTCAAGACGCTGGTGGACCTCGCAGCCCGCTTGGACACGGAGGACGACGCCGCCGCCGTGCACTGGTCGGTTCACGCGCACAGAGGAGGTGATGGACGCCACGACTCAGAGCCAGCAGCCGCCTACCGTGTTCGAGGAGACCGAGGAGGCCTTACGAGAGACCCGCATGCACGCTGCTCAGAGGATCGCCGAGCTAGAGGAGGCTCTTACGGGCGAGAGAGCGAGACGCTGCCATGGAGCTCGACGACGACGAGGAGGAGCCAGCAGAGCAGAGAGCGGCCAGCCAGGCCAGAGGACCAAGCCTGGAGCCCCAACAAGCGCCAAGGGGAGGGCATGGGGATCGGTTGCCCGATGCCACCACCCGCGGTTTACGTGATCGGCGAGCCGAGCCGGGTTGGCTCGATGAGTGATGCTTTGTCGTAATGTCGATGGCGGCTTTATGCTGAGACTCACCGTGTTGAGTCGCGTCTTTTATTTCTGAACATTAGTATGCGATGTTGTAATGAACAATTGATGTGATGTTTGTGATTGTCATATGGTTGCATAGTCCTTAGACTATGTACTAAACCATACTTAATTATTATTTATGCTTGAATGCTTATTGGTTCTATTTAAGTTACACCTGCTTTCCCAGATAAGTTCCATACTCGCCTATTCTTTTCCCCTTATCCCTAAACCCCAAGAATCAACAGATGGTGAACACTGCAACAACGGAGCAGAGGCAAGGGATCACGCCACGGAGGCAACCAGACTATACACCGCCACCCCAGCAAAGACCGCCAAGGATATGCGAACTTAGGCGATTTCGCGCGACAAACGCAGATTAATGCAAACAATGATGACAACAAGATAACAACAAAGACTCGGCCGCCGCTAACAACCAAGTCAGGAACAATGGGCCACGCCCCTACTCAAGATTGTCTGAATTTATGAGGACCCGACCGCCACATTCTCGCAATGCCACCACTCGAGGCGATGATTGGTTGAGAACCATCGCAAGGAAATTGCACATAACCCAAAGGTGAAGGACATGAGAGGGTGCTTTATGCCTCTCACCACCTTGAGGGAACAAAGAATGAATGGTGGGAGAATTATCAAGCCGCAGAGAACCCGCAGAGATTACTTGGGAGGAATTCACCCTAGCTTTTCGTCAATACCATGTGCCGAGGGTATTATGGAGCTGAAAAAGGAGGAATTTCGAGCTCAAGCAAGGAGGCCAAAAGTGGCCGACTATCTGAATAAATTCACTCGCTTAGCACGCTATGCACCGGATGACGTAACAACGGATAAAGCAAGGCGCCTCGCTTCATGAAGGGACTTAACTCGGCTTCAGTGGGGCCGATTACTCACACCTTCCCGGATTTTCAGAGTTAGTAAACAAGGCGCCATATTTGAAGACAAGCGCAAAGAATCGACGACAATCGCAACGCCGCATAGCTCGCAAGGAGGACGTCAGGTCATCGAAAAACAAAATGATACCTCAAAGAATTCACCGTGTTCCAGCCAGGAACAATGTCGACGCCGCCACCAATGCCAAGACCACGGACAAACCCCTCGCACCCAGACCAAGGTTGTTAATCGTAATAGTGGAAATCAAAGAATGGCGTGGAGGCGCTGCTACAATCAAGAACGAGATGGGGCATTTCGCCAATGCGCGCTCAAAGAAAGGAGGCGTGACACCAAGACGCTTCAATCTAGGAGCACCCCACCAAGACCCCTACCCAAGGAGGAAGCCGAGTACCGCACAAGCCGGAGCTACACCGCAGTATTCGCACGAGGCCGATTAATCATATCTCCAGCATTTAAGTCCACAATGCTACGGACGCCGTGCCGGGTAAGTTCTTAGTCAACTCAATGCCGCCTACATGATATTTGATTCAGAGCTTCGATTCATTCGCTTCTCGAGATTTCGCTATGACAAATAATCTGGATGTGGTTAATCTTAAAAGTACACTCCTAGTTCAATCTTCGGATCGTAACTCCGCTCTAAGGTCGGATGTTCGGAGTTAAGCTACTAATAAAAGGGTAGAGTTCCTAGCTTAACCTTATTATATTAGATACCCAAACCCCGGATGTTATCCTCGAATGGATTGGTTGACTAAACATAAGGTCAGATAGACCGTGGACGAAGAGTTGTGTCTATTGAAAGCCCCAAGGTAGGAAAGTGGAATTTCAAGCAAAGGCGCTTCGAGGAAGTCGATGTTAGTAAATAATCTAGAGACCACAAGATAAAGGATGTACCAAAGGTCGATGAATACCGGATGTTTTTCCCGAGGAATTACCAGAATGCCACCAAACAGAGACATAGAGTTCAGAATTGACTTAGTACTCGAACAAAGACCGATAGCAAAGAGGCTATATCGGATGTCTACCAAGAGTTGGTAGAAATGAAAAGCAAATTGAGGAGTTGTTGGAAAAGGATTCATCGCATCGAGCTCGCCACCATGGGGAGCACCGTTCTATTCGTTAAGAAGAAAGATGGGAGTTTTCGGATGTGTATAGACTATCGCAAGACTTAACGAAGTGACGATAAAGAATAAATACCCGTTGCCCCGAATCGATGATCTTTTCGATCAATTAAGAGGAGCAGGAGTATTCTCCAAAATTGACCTTAGGTCAGGATATCATCAGTTGAGAATCAAGACAGAGGACATACCCAAGACCGCTTTTCTCAAGATATGGACATTATGAGTTCACAGTTATGTCGTTCGGATTGACAAACGCCCCAGCATACTTTATGAACTTAATGAATAAAGTATTCATGGAATACTTAGATAAATTTGTGGTTGTGTTCATAGATGATATTCTGGTTTATTCAAGAACTGATGAAGAGCACGCCCAACATTTGAGATTAGTACTGGAAAGACTAAGAGAGCAACAGTTGTATGCTAAATTCAGTAAGTGCGATTTCTGGAAGAGTAAGGTAGATTTCTTAGGGCATGTCATGACTGCCGAAGGGATCGCAGGGACCCAAGCAAGGTTGAGACAAGGCTACATTGGGAGTCGCCAGACGCTTTCAAGTTCGAGTTTCCTTGGAATGGCCGGTTATTACCGCCGATTTATAGAAGGATTCTCGACAATTGCTAGGCCAATTACGCAATTGTTAAAGAAAGAGAAGAAATTTGTTTGGACACCGGATTGTGAGAAGAGTTTCCGAGAATTGAAGAAAAGACTGACATCAGCACCAGTGTTAGTGCAACCAGATGTGCATCGAGTTTCGATATTCATCGTGATGCATCACGCCAAGGACTTCGGATGTGTGTTAATGCAAATGGAAAGGTAGTAGCCTATGCATCAAGGCAATTAAGGCCACATGAAGGAATTACCCGACGACGATTTAGAGTTAGCAAACAGTAGTGCATGCCACAAGATATGGCGCCACTATCTTATTGGTAATAGGTGTGAGGTGTATGCACTATAAAAGTCTTAAATACATTTTCACCCAATCTGACCTAAACATGAGACAAAGAAGATGGTTAGAACTCGATCAAGGATTACAACATGGGAATCCATTATCATCTCGCAAGGCCAACGTAGTGGCCGATGCCCCGAGTAGGAAAAGCCATGGACTAAGTTCGAAGTGGAAGAAAGCCAGGAGAAGCGTGCAGGATCTTCAGAGATTGAAGTTGGAAGTTGTTCCTAAGGATTCAGAGTCGCATTAGAAGTAAGGCCTATCTTGGAAGATCAGATTAGAGAAGGTCAAGAATGATGAGAAGATCGAGAGAATCAAGGCCAAGATGGAGGAAGGACAGCAAAAGATTTTAAGTCGACTTAACATGGTACATTGTGGATGAAAGAGCGATTTATGCACTCCAACAAAAAGGAATTAAAGCGAGCTAATATTGGAGGAAGCTCACGATTCCAAGTATTCGATTCACCCAGAAGTGCAAAATGTATCAAGATTTGAAGGAAAGGTTACGGTGGCGAATATGAAGAGAGAGGTTGTTGAACACGTGGCACTATGTGATGTATGCCACGAAGTCAAAGTTATGCATCGAGGTCGGGCAGGATCGCCGACCATTGAAAATACCAGAGTGGAAATGGGAAGAAATCGAATGGATTTCATTACTGGGATTGCCAAGGACGCAAGGAGGTTATGACTCCATATGGGTTATCGTGGATCGCTTGACAAAGGTCGCACATTTCATACCAAGAAGACCACCTACTCAGAGACAAAGTTGGCGAGCTATACATGGCGAGAATCGTATGCTTGCATGGAGTGCCAAGAAGATAGTATCGACGAGAGGTACCCAATTTACCTCAAGATTTTGGGATAAATTGCATACAAAGAATGGGCACCCGCTTGAATTTCAAGATACTTATCACCCGCAGAGCGGATGGACGCATGTAAAGAGTCAACCAGATATTAGAAGATATGTTGAGAGCTTGTGCGTTAGCATATACATCAACTTGGGATAAATGTTTGCCATATGCGTAGTTTAGTTACAACAATGACTATCGTGCAAGTCTTCGATGTCACCTTTTGAAGCATTGTATGGTCGACCTTGTAGGACGCTTAAATTGAATGAGATCGAGAGCGTCGTGTCTTCGACCGATATACTTCAAGAAGTCAAGAGCAAATAGCACCGATCGAGAAAGGTTAAAGATTGCACAATAAGATGTAAGAGCTACGCAGACAACCGCCGAGAGATTTGAGTTTTGAACCGAGGATTACGTGTATCTCGAGTTACGCCTCGAAGGAGTCCAGAGATTTCACAAAAGGGTAAACTTGCGCCAAGATATGTAGGACCGCTCAAGATCATAAGCCGAAGGCGCGGTCGATATCAACCGGAGTTACCGCCATTACTAGCGAGGAGTGCACAATGTTTTTCATGTATCGCAACTCAAGAAGTGTCTTCAATTCTCAAGAGCAAACATCATCGAAGAAGTTGAACTGCAAGAAGACTTGACTTACAAAGAGCAACCGATAAAAATTTCGACATAATGGATCGGAGAACCGTAAACAAGACAACCTGCTTTTGCAGAGTTCAATTGGGCAACCACGCAAAGTGAGGCCACCGGGAACGAGAGGAAGATCTGAAAAAGGAATTCCCAAACCTATTCTATAGTTAAGCCTCTAATCTCGGGACGAGATTCTCATATGGGGGTAGGTTTGTAACGCCCCTAATTTTGGCCGATTTTAAATTTTGGAGTTATTTGAATTTTTATGAATTAACCAACCTTTATTTGCATTTAATTACCTTTAATTGAATTTATCTAATTTTTTCTCGATTTATTGGATTTAATTGGATTTTATTTATATCATTTTTCTTGAGTAATTAAATACCAGAAAATATAATTATCAAAAATTAAAACTAATATTTTATTTAGGCTCAAAATGCTCTGAAATATTTTCTAGAATTTTTCTAGAATTTTTCTAGTATTTTAGTGCCCTAAACAATTACTTTGAATTTCTACAATTATTTTTATTCTAAAAGTCTGAAATTCCTTAGCTACGTTGTTGGGCCGCCCAACACTTGGCCGAGCCGAAACCCTAATCGACGCCATCCGCCGCTGATTCCCGATCGAATCTGCCGATGACCGGACGACCTCGGATCGAGGCGATCGTCGCTGCCGCCGCCATTGGCCGCCGCAGATCGTGTTTCGGGATTTCTTCGCGCCTCGAGGTCGTCCGAGCGAAAGTGAAATAGGCCGGGCGGTGCAGCACTTCACCCCGCCATTTCTCTCGCCGTTAGCTCTCGCCCATCAGAGCCTTCTCGAGCTCGCCAGAGTAGCTACTCACCCCGCCATGTTTCTTTCGTGTTTCGCCGTCTGCCGTTCCCCTCGCGCCAAGACCACCTCCGAAGTTCACCAAGCCGAGACGATCCGTGGGTTACTTTTTTCCACCAACAGACCCTAAACGCCGCCGCCGTGTCATCTTCTCCAACTCCGCAACCAAGACCGCCAAGATCTTCATCGACTCAGCGTAACCTCACCGCCGATCTTCATCCGACGCCCAAGGTAACGCCACGTAGTCCCGCAAATAGTAAACCGCTTTGCTAGTCTTGCGCCGTTAGATTCAATCCGACGATCGAATGCATGCATGCGTGGCGGGATAATTCTCGACGCGTGTCGATCACCGACATGTGGGGCGGCGCTGTTCACCGCCCACACGCGATGGGTGGACCGCCGGTCAGGCCGACGCCAAGACGACGCTATCCGGCCCACCTGCCGCTGGCAAGGCGACGTGGTTCGCTCCGGTGCCGACACGTGTCGCTGGGGAAAATCAGCCAAAAATCGGTGGAAAATAGAGAAATAATTCGGTTTATTCTTTTATGAATTTTCGAAACTTGTAATGGCTATAACTTTTGCATTTTAACTCGGATTTGGGTGATTCTAGTGCCCAAAAATTTGTAAAAATGTGAACTATTTATTGGTGATTTTTATTCAATTTTAGTGAATTGTTTGCTGTCTGTATTATATATTTATTGTGTGTTTGCTTGTACCGAGTAGACTCGAGTTGCGGAATTGCCGAGGAGAGTTTGAAGACCCGTCGCAGTAACCTCGACTGAACCAACTCCTCTTCAAGGCAAGTCATGCTTTGACCATATTGCCCCTAGATTTTAAAAATATACTTTGATTCAAATATTGCATGCTATGTTAAGTATAAATGATGTTGTTTATATGGGACAGTAGTTAAGATACCCATCTTGAATTATGCCACCTTGTTAATGTCATTATATGCCCTGAATACCTTGTCACCCTAAGATGCTTAAATATGTTGGATGCTAATATGATGCCAACACGGGAGGCTAGACCGTGATTAGCTGCTTAGCCCGCTTGTATGCGTGGAATGACTTTCAAATATCAAATGAATATTGACTAAACATTATGGAACGATTTTGAAAATGCGATGATGTCATGAATTGAACCGATAGTGACACGTGTGGTGCTATTCATGAACCGATGTGGAAAATGGCATGTGTTGCTTAAGTATAAAGTGGGTGGG
The DNA here is from genome assembly GCA_036346375.1 of Guadua angustifolia. Lineage (NCBI taxonomy): Eukaryota > Viridiplantae > Streptophyta > Magnoliopsida > Poales > Poaceae > Guadua > Guadua angustifolia. The sequence continues at coordinate 45,685,489 of CM070502.1, read as the reverse complement.
AAAATGATTTGAACCGGGCAAGTGGCAAGAAGGCTTCGTGCTGTGGGCTGTGTGGCAATGGGATGTATGAAAAGATTGTGAAGGTCAGTGCCGAGATGTATAAAATGGTTGTCTTGCCCGGACAATTAAGGACTTAACCTTGCGAGCCTTTGAGCTGAGTTCCGTACAACCACTTGTCCGAATGGGACGGACCTAGTTAAGTAGGTTTCTAATATCTTTCCTTTGATACTGGGTGACAAGCATACACAAAAATGTAATCAGACGGGAGCGCACTGTCTCCGCGCTTGGTACCCATCTAACGGTATGTGCCTCGTTCTAAACTTTGGCTCAGGTGAGGGAAGTGTTAGGAAGGCACATCGAGAGGATCATCGCTAAGTGTTAGTCTCAAAGACTTTGTTACAATCAATCGCCTCGGTGGTGAACGATCAGATCCTCGTGGGTAAAGTGTACACCTCCGCAGAGTGTGTGTGAATCTATTCAATAGCCGTGTCCGCAGTATTGACATTGCTCGGTGATTACAAATAAGGGTTAGATTTTCAAAATGAAAATGTGGAATGGGTGGTCAGTGTGCCAAAAGAATCAAATTAGGGTCAGGAGCCAAAACCTATGAGAAAAAGAATTGAGAAATTAATTATTAAATATTATTGATTTTATCGCTTTTAATCTAGTAGGATTACCTATTAAAAGAAATGTCGCTTATGCAAAATACCCAATTAAGCTTTTCCTTTGGAATAAGCCATGCATGTAGTAATAGAACCGCATTGTGCATGACTTGTTGAGTATGTTGTATACTCACCCTTGCATCGACAAAAACCTCGAAGAAGAAGAAGCCGTGCAACCTTGGAATGAAGAGTTCGTCAAGGCCGGGAGGATTAAGGGTTAAGTCCGACTCAAGAGCTCGTGGCTAGAGAGGGTTCCGCTTATCGTATTTTGCTTCCGCCAATGAACCTCGACATCGATGATATTTATCGCCTGCGCCAAGTATTGTAAGGTGGCCATAAGGCCGTAACTCGTTATACTCGCTTGAAGTACTTTACTATTAATTCACCGCAGATGATTGTGGTACTTCAACCTGCTTATCCTGTGTACTAGCGTGATCCTCGACTAGTACGAATACACAGAGTGTCCGAATCCGTGATAAATTCGGGCACGACAGGATGGTAAGTCAAGCTTGCCGTCTGTCGGCGTAGCTTGTCGGCCCGCCGAAGATCATGAGGCAGCCATTGGGTTCAGGGAACTCGGCGTCCGCCCCCTTCTCCCCGGCATCAGGTGCCGGGTCCTGCTTCTTTCCTTTGCTCCGCGTGGGGGCTCCGGAAATGAAGCGCTTCAAGGTCTCGCAGTCCCTGTACTTGTGCCTGATGGGGTACCCGTGATGCAGAAACGGGCTGTCCATCAGTTGCTCGAAGTGTTCGGCCGCCTGCTGCCGTGCCTGCTGCTTAGCAGGGTGGTCGGCGGCCGCGACCACGTGGCCTTCACGGCCTTGCTTCCCCTTCCGCTTCCGATTGTCGGAGCGGTCGGAAAAGCGCCACCTCATTTGACTCGCGCTAGCCTTCCCTTTGTCGAAGATGGCCCCCACAGCCTCACGGAGGCGTGATTGGTGGCGGCGTCCAGAGCTCTTTGGTGGTTCGGGCTTAGCGCAATACCAGGACCAAGGCTTTGGAGGTGGTGCCATAGATGAACGCCCTGACGACATCGGCGTCGCATATATCGGGGAGCTCATTGCATTGCTGGGAGAAGCGCCGGATGTAGTCCCGAAGCATCTCCCCTGTGATGAGGACATCACCAACATGGATACGGCCAGCATGACTGCTGCCCTTCCTTCCTCTCCGGCTTCTCCAAAGACTACCGACGCTGCTCCATCTTCGTTACAAATGATCGACGCTGCGGCAACTTCGTCACCGAGAGGCCTTAATCCAAAAGCTCAGCTATTCAAGCCCACATCAATAGACAAGGGCCTTAAGCACACACCCCGAGAACATCCCACGCGTCAAGGAAGGCCCATATGGAAGCCCAAGATGCCAAAAAGCCCGGTTCGGTCATCCAGCAGCACGCCAACTTCAAACGGGCATAACTCGGGCTCCCGGACTCCGTTTTCAGTGTGCGACCACCCGTTTGAAAGATTAGGAGATAAGCTTTCCAATGGATCTAGCCCCACTTCGAAATTCGGTACAAAACGACGGGAAAATGCGGAACAATGTCACTGGCCAGAAATTCAGGGTGGTGCGCCACCTTTCTTTTGGGCCCAAGGCCCATGTATCTTAGGGTTTTGGTGGCCACCGCTGTTTTGGCTGCCCTACACCTCCTGGCCGCCGCTATATATGTGGCCGCCATCGTTCTTTTACGCTTAGGTTTTGTTTTGTTTTGGTAGACCCCTTGTGCGTCCCTCCTCGTGTTCGCGTGTGTCGACTAGACCACCCGTGACGAGAAATAGAACCTCGCCTTTGTATCTTTGAGATTATTGGATTGGAATTGCTCTCACCTTGTTCTTGCCTGTTCTCGGTTGCTGCAGGTACAAGGATCGATCGGGTTTTGATTCGGTTGATCGCCTCGTGTGGTGACGTAGCGATTGTTTGGTTGCTGATCTCGTGGTTAGTAGCCGATCCATCTACTTTATGCGTTATCAAACCGACGTATCGTTCTCATCAGAAGATCGGGCCGACCTAGTGCGCATCAAGTGGTATCAGAGCGACGGTTGCCTGGTGAGAACACCCTTATCTTTGTTTAGTTCATCTTGTTCGTCCTAGAGTCCAGAAAAACAGCCCCAAAAAAAATTCTGTTTGTCGTGTGTTTGATCTAATCCGAGCCCCTTTTGGCCTTTACTTTTACTGCCTAGTTTAATTCTTGTTGAATTTGCGTTGCATCGTCGTGTCGTTACTGGTCTTAGTGTTTTGATCTTTAGAGTTTCGAGTTCTTGTCACGTTCTTGTCACCGAGTTGAACTCCATCACGTCGCCGCGTCCAATTCGGATCCTCCTCTGTCCAGTTCGGTATTTTGGTCATAACTCCCTCATACGAACTCGGATTTTGCTGTTCTTGTACTTTCCTGAAAGCTTGAGAAATTATCTACAACTTTGTCCATTGTGCAACTTTCCAGAAACGCCGTCTTCTTGCCCAAAATCGCGTTAGATTGGAATCTGTTTTCGTCCTGGATTTTCTGAGCAGTCTATATTTCGGGGTCAATATCTCTGGCTTCCCTTATCCAAAATAGACGTTCCATATATGCAAATTGATCAGCTCGAAATGATCTACAACTTTCTAGTTATACGTTTTTGCATTGGAAGTGGATAAAAATCCGAAAACAGCGTTTGAAGTTTCTGCATAGTAGATCTGTTTGCAGCAGGAAAAAAAAAGTTTGAGTTGTAATTCATATGTGCCACTTTTTGATATTGAAGGAAGAAAAATAAAGAAAAAAGGCAAGTGCATATAAAAGAGCCGCACTAAAAGGTGGAAAAAGAAGCCCTAGCTATTTGCTTGTGTGCTGTGGTCATTCTCGTTGTCAACGTGACTTCATTGGTGTCCGTGCTCGCGTCTCTAGTACGGTCTAGCCTAGGATCAACAAAGTACTGTCGTTGAACGTTCTTTCAACTTGTTTTGGCTAGTGTGGTTCTAGTATATCCTTTGCTACATATTATACCTATCCAAGCTCCACCTACTATTAACCACAGGAGAAGCACCTTGCAATCGCTTTGTCACCCCTGAGTGCAGATTACCATCATCCCTCGATTGAACCTTGAAAAGCTGCAGGGTAAGAACTTGGTGTGAGCTTGAGCGTGTGAGATCCTCCACTATCCACATATTAGTAGATAGGAATATACATTTTTGCGTATAGTTTTCTTGTCTACCACTAATAATGGCAGGTCCACGAAAGAACGATGATCTATACTTCGAGGAAGATCCAAGCATTCCGCCAAGAACAAAGAAATATATGCGAAAACTTAATCACGAGTTTGAGAAAAGAGAAGAAATTGAAAGAAAAAAGCACAGTGAGTTCATGGAGAAATGGCGAAATGGAGAATTAAAAAATGAAAAGGTTAAGCATGGGACTATCCTTCACCAAGAATGAGAAGGAACTATCAAGAAAGAAGTCAAGCCTACACAATCTAAGAAGAAGGATAGTAAGTGTATTTCAATATGTAACGATAAGAATGTGCTTGCTATTCCTCGCGACTAACCATGTAGGCAAGAATGATCAAGATGGTGTGCACCGAAGTGTGCAATGACGACGACTACATGAGCCTCATGTCTCATCGCCTACTTAGTGCAGCAAAGGAGCATGCCAATGAAACTCAATGCAACAACTTATTCCAAACTAAGTTTGTTGTGCAAGAACGCTGTACACGCCATCATTGATGGAGGAAACTGTAGCAATCTCGCAAGTCTACACATGGTCGAGAAGCTTGGCTTGACCACGACTCCACTTCGCAACCTTACTCAATGGAATGGTTCAACTCAAGTGGTAAGGTTCGTAACCCAAATCTGTCGAAGTTCCTGCTCCATTGGTTCATACCATGATCATGTTTATTGTGATGTCGCACCTATGGAATCATGTTCACTTTTATTAGGTAGACCTTGGTTATATAATGTTGATACTATTCACTATGGTAGAACCAATCAATATACTTTCAAGTTTAATGGAAAGAAAATGATTTTAAATCCAATGACTCCTGCTGAGCTAGCCAAAATTAATGCAAAAAGAACTAATGGTAAAGAACATGAGGATGACAAACTTGTTAGTGGTGTACAACAAACTAAACCAATATTCAAGAAAGAAGTTCTTTAAATCAGATTGTTTCACACATGATATTGCTTTGCGACATCTGCTTCTTGCCTCCTATTGCCACTAACCTTTTGCAGATCGTGGAGAAGGAGTCGAGGACGACTCCAATTCAAGAAGGGGAGGATGATGAGGACATCACCAACATGGATACGACCAGCATGACCGCTGCCCTTCCTTCCTCTCCGGCTTCTCCAAAGACTACCGACGCTGCTCCATCTTCGTCACAAATGATCGACGCTGCGGCAACTTCGTCACCGAGAGGCCTTAATCCAAAAGCTCAGCTAATCAAGCCCACATCAATAGACAAGGGCCTTAAGCACACACCCCGAGAACATCCCACACGTCAAGGAAGGTCCATATGGAAGCCCAAGATGCCAAAAAGCCCGGTTCGGCCATCCAGCAGCACGCCAACTTCAAACGGGCATAACTCAGGCTCCCGGACTCCGTTTTCAGCGTGCAACCACCCGTTTGAAAGCTTAGGAGATAAGCTTTCCAATGGATCTGGCCCCACTTCAAAATTCGATACAAAACGACGGGAAAATACAGAACAATGTCACGGGCCAGAAATTCAGGGTGCTGCGCCACCTTTCTTTTGGGCCCAAGGCCCATGTATCTTAGGGTTTTGGTGGCCACCGCTGTTTTGGCTGCCCTACACCTCCTGGCCGCCGCTATATATGTGGCCGCTATCGTTCTTTTACGCTTAGATTTTGTTGTGTTTTGGTAGACCCCTTGTGCGTCCCTCCTCGTGTTCGCGTGTGTCGACTAGACCACCCGTGACGAGAAACAGAACCTCGCCTTTGTATCTTTGAGGTTATTGGATTGGAATTGCTCTCACCTTGTTCTTGCTTGTTCTCGGTTGCAGCAGGTACAAGGATCGATCGGGTTTTGATTCGGTTGATCGCCTCGTGTGGTGACGTAGCGATTGCTTGGTTGCTGATATCGTGGTTAGTAGCCGATCCATCTACTTTATGCGTTATCAAACCGACGTATCGTTCTCATCAGAAGATCGGGTCGACCTAGTGCGCATCACCCTGGCTGCTGTTTGCAACCTTTCAAGTCCCAGGAGTTTCCAGGGCGCTTATAAGTGCCCTGGAAGATGCCGACGAAGAGATTCTTCAGGTCGGCCCAACTCCTGATGGTGTTTGCGGGCAGATACTCAAGCCAGGCTCGAGCTGAGTCTGCGAGATAAATAGGGAGGTACTGAATGATAAAGAGATCATCAGTAGCTCCCCCGGCCCGGCACGCAAGCCGGTAATCTTCTAGCCAGACACTGGGGTTTGTCGCCCCAGTGTACTTGGCGATGTTGACGGGCGCGCGGAACCGGGCAAGGAAATCCACGTGGCGGATCTCCTGGCCAAACGCCCGAGGCCCGGGGCCGTCGGGGCTTGGGCCGCGGCCGCAGCACCGGCCGCTATCGACGGTCCGCGATCGGGCCGCCTCGTCGATCATCCTCCTACACGCCTCGATGGTGTCACAGACGTCGCGACTGTCTCCCAGGTGTCGGCGCACCGGAGTGCGCGAGGCCTGGGGCCGCTCAAGGAGCGACGCCGTCTTTGCTGGACCTCGCTGGTCCCGCGGATTGGCACGACTTGGGTGGCTTGAGGAGGCCCCCGAGTGATGGGAGCCGGAAGCTTGGGCATGCTGTACGGCAGCACGCTCCACCAACCCCCGGAGGTTCTGGTACTTGAGCTTAGCCTCCGGGTCCTCCGGCTCGGGAATGCCGCGAAGTAGTATCGCTGATGCGGTGACATTTTGGCTGGCGTGGGGGAAGAACGGGAGACCGTTGAATTCCTCGGCCAATTGACGTTGAACCTCATAAGGCGTCGCTGCACGATGAGGGCTCAGTCGGGCGCGCCTGTGTCGATCTCAAGTTCATCCACTGGTTTTCGAGCCTCCAGCTGCTTTCAAGGCCGCTGGAGCTCAAGCGGGCGAGCTCGAGGTCCTCCTCCGCCACTCACCGCAACCGGGCGGCGGTTGTCGGGGTCACGGGAGTTCCGACCAGGTCGCCTATTCCCGCGATGTTGCACTCGTGAGAGCGCAACACATTGGGAATACGTTCTGCATCGAAACTAGAGTCGCTGCTGGAGGAGACCTCCAACAGTTCGTGGACAAAGGCTGGCGCGTAGCTAACCATCGCTACGAGCCGTGAGCCTGTGGTGGGCGATATGGCCGTCGACGCAAGCCCTCAGGCGCCGCCACTAGGAGTGGCGCAGTGCTGAACGGGTTCCGGTGTCGAGGTCCACGTGGGGGCCCCAAGCCGGAGGTCGCCAAAGACGTCGGCGATGGAGTCCAGGCTCCTGGAGGGAGCCTGGGCCTGGGGGGTGGCGGGACGAGCACGAGCTCACCCGCCGGAGTGGCGACGAAATCGACGGAGCCGAAGCGGATCTGGCCCCTTGACGCAGACGCGCTGTCGTTGGTGAAGAGAGCCATCAAGGAGGCAAGCGGGAATCCGGAGATGATAATGACGCACGGAGCCCCTACCTGGCGTGCCAACTTTCGGTGTTTCGTATAACCGGCAAGTGAATTTGTAGGTGTAGGGGGTGGTGCGCTCCCTCTCCTTGAATGGTTTGACGCAGGGAGTCCATGATTTATACTGGTTCGGGCCCAATGTCCCTACGCCCGCCATGTGGTGGCGCTTGTATTGTTATAGGGTGCAAAATGGCTGCACGGGGTTACAAGCGAGGGCTCAAGACAGGCCTTGAGCGCTCATCCGAATGAGAGGAGCCAGGGGTCGGAGGCTCGGGAGCTAGGAGCGTTTGCCTGAGCTAGATGACGGACTCGATCGCGAAGTGTGGGTTGGTTATCAACTGGAGAGAGCTGCCCTTCCCGGAGGGCCCTGCCTCCCTTTATATAGGCGGAGGGGGCAGGCTACACAGGAGTTTAGGAAAAGGGTGAGGGTATGCAGCATCCGGGAGTCCCGGTCTTTGTCCTTGGTGACTGATAGGTCCCTGTTTGCCCCACGCCGGGTCAGTAGACACAATGGATAGTGTTCCGTTGGGAAGGTGCGACTGCCTCTCTGGCTGCTGACGGAGACAAAGGCGAAGAGACAGTGTGTTGACTCTGCGTCTGCCGCCGCCTATGGAAGGAACCTCCTATCCCATCATAGCCATCATGTCCGTAAAGGTGCAGCGCTTAGCCGCCGTTAGCCAACGTGGCGAGGTCGCTGGTCGGCCGCCGGGCTCTCGCCGAGGCCAAGTCGAGCTCGCGGAGGCGCCGAACCCGGTCGGGTCGAGCTCGCGAGGCGCCGGACCCGAGTTGGGGTCGGGGCCTGCGGGGGCGCCGGACCCGAAGCCTGGTCGGAGTCTTCTTAGCGGGCTGGATCGAGGCCGGAGAACTTTCGGGACCCGACGGAGCATTCGGTTGAGGCTGGGCCCAGGATGGCCCAATGGGAAGTCCGGCCAATGTTTGGCGATAATCCCATCCGCGAGGGGCAGCGACTTGGGCAGCACTTCCTTCGATGCTTCCTGGCATGAGTATTCATCAAGTTGTTGTTGGCATTGTGTTGCGCAATAATCAACTGGGTGGGAAAATGGTTTAGACTGGGGCAAGTGGCAAGATGTTCAATGGTGGGCCAGATGTGGCATTTGGGCGGTCGCAGTTGGATTTGGTTTTTGTTGACATGTTAACATGATGAGTTTTTGGATAGTCTTGCCCTAGTCATCTAAAGACTTAACCTTGCAAGCCTTTGATCTGAGTCATTCATACAACCACAAGTTCCGGAATGGGACAGACCTAGCTAAGTAAATCGTGAAATCTATTCTTCTAGATCGCTGTAGGAGTGAGTCCCGCGCACGGTGGTAAAACTCACAGCGCAAGAGGGGGCCCTCATAGGAGGTGTATCCTTCGTTGTTGAAACCTTAGCGGCAATACTGGGTTTAGATGGATCTTTAGAAAGGCTTTGTTACGGTTACTCGCCTTTGAGGTGTTTGACTGTATCTTGTGGGTAAAGTGTATAACCTCTGCAGAGTGTACAAACTATTCGAATAGCCGTGTTCACGGTATTGAACATTGCTTAGGGATTACAGTCAAGGGTTAGACTTTATTAAAAATGTGGTTGGGTTAAAAGATGAAATTGATGGAAGTATGAATTACAATGTAGGAATGCTTTTACTTAACTTCTGGAAAAGTTATTGTTATTTCTACTTGTTTTTACTGCTTTCGAATCTATTTATGTTACTTGTTAAATGTTGTTTATTGCAAATCAACCTTTAAGCCATTCCATTGGAATAAGCCTGGCATGTAGTATATTAGATTGCATTCTTTGCATGACTTATTGAGTACAGTGTGTACTCACCCCCCTTGCAAACATCACAACTTCAGTTGAAGATGAAGCTACACCTACATTGGAGGAGGAGTTCCAGGAGGAACCGACAAACTAGGGAGCGAGCCTAGTCAGTTGCTTGTGGCAAATTGGTTGGCGCCACGAGTTTATTTTATTCCGCAGCACTTGTCTATTTTAATAAATCTTCGCCCTGCGAGGCGTACTTTTGTAACTTGACCATAAGGTCGAGCAACCAGTTGATTATTTAATTAAAGTACTTTACTATCTCGTTGAGTATGATTGTGATATGTACCGATGTTGAGACTGTGTGCACTAGCGTGATCCTGGACTAGTGCTGAATACACAGAGGGTCCGAATTTGCATATTCGGGTCCCGACATATTGACAAACAGTTGTACCTGCTTCTCATTAGATGGCATTTTATCATGTTAATGTTGCTTACATATATAATGTAATGGGTTAGTTGCATCTCATTATCATCATAATTATCATCTTTTGAATAATGACATGTTGCATACATACCATTAATCAACAGACCATGTTATCATATTTATGAGAATTGCAAGTATTGTAGGAATGGAATAATGCCATTTCACATATCAAAATGAGGCTAGACAGGTTGTAGAATTAATTACTTAATGAGAATTTATGGTTCATTTTTGCATTCTATTTATTGCAATATAATCATGAGTAGTATGCTTGCATTTGGACATACGTTAGATAGATTCATTTAGTCAAGGATGCACGTTTTTATTTGTTGTAAAGACCAAATGTATTGCATATGACTATTTGTATATAAATAGCTGAGTAGAACAAGTAGAAATAGGAGCTAAGGCTGGGAAATGGTCTCGGACCCATTGTATGTGGCATGCTTGGACACGTGGATCCATAGCGTGCTCGAGAGCATGGTCTCAAGGAGTTCTTGGTGCTCGGATACCAAGTTTATTTTTCCATGTATCTTCTGTAGATATAGATGCTACTTGAGGACTTCGGGGAGTTCTTGGTGCTCAGACACCAAGGCTTTTGTCATTTATTTATTTGCATCTTAATGGTGATTTCATGGTTCTTCCACAGATAGGGTGGCCCGAGTGTGTTAATCTCAGAGAGTTCCTGGTGCTCTAATAGTAGGATTATTTTCGTTTCTCTTAAATTCACGATTTATGGTTCTTACTCGATTTATGGTTCTTACTCTAAAATGATTAGGGAGATGGTGTATGGCAATTCTGTAATTGAGTGGCAAATGAGAGCGCTAATATCTAATTTCTCCTCTATTGCTTAAAACAAAAACCATAATAGCCTCTACACACAAAAACACCTCTCATCTTGTAATTAAATGCTGGCATAAATAAATGTCCAACCTTTACCTTCCATACACAAAAAGACCTCTTGTCTTGTAATTGAATTTTGATAATTGTAAACATCTAGCCTTTCCTTATGAAATTACTATAACTAAATATAAGAAGGGTAAATAAAACTAAAAATATTCTAAAGGCAAAGAATTAACTAAGTTATGCCTCTTTAATGCTCTCTTTTGCAGGTATGTCAGACCAAGAAATAGTTGAGAAAAACATAATCCTTAGGTTAGGATCCACCTAGAACCAACCCAATATGGTAGAACCATCATCTGATCCCCTTCAGGATCTTAACCAACCCAATTCTCTAGAGTTTATAGATAGCCCACAACCCTACGATATAATACTAGCACCGCCAAAACCCCATAAAACCCTAACCAGCTAGAGAGGGTTCTAATGTTTTTAAAGAACTCCATGAGAGAAGCCAAGCAAACCAAAATCAGTTTCATGGAAACGCTGCTCACCAACCTAGTACCTGGAACCCAACCTTCAGCCACACACCAAGTCACCCTAGGGGAGTTCCTCCAAACTCACCCACCCACCTTCTCTAGAGCCATAGAACATCTTCAAGCAGGCGATTGGCTTCAAGAGGACAAGAAAAAGCTAACTACGGTAGGTTGCTCAGAGGAAGAGAAGGTTTAGTTTTCATCCTACTAGTTGATGGGACCTATGATAACCTAATGGACTAATTATTGCTGCACCCATATAGTAGAACAGCCCATTACATGGACAGAATTTACCTCCCATTCCATGTCACCCATATGCCTTCAGAAGAAATGGATATTAAAAGGAGAGAGTTTTGGGACTTGATGCAAGGGGGTAGGGTCTTAGAATATTTGAACAAGTTCAATGAGCTGTCTAGGTATGCCCCTAAGGCAGTTGACATGGATGCTAAAAAATCTATAGGTTCAAGAAAGGCACGAACCCATATTTGAGAATGCACTTGTCCACCCACTTAATCATCGAGTTCCAAGACCTAGCCGACGGAGACATCATCCTAGAGAGTGAACAAGCTCAATTGAATGAAGAGAGGAGGAAAAAGACAACGTTTGATCTTAGGCCACCCACTCCTAACCAACTAAGGCCTTTCAGGCATCCCATGCTAATCTGACACCCAGCATGGAGACCATATGTGCCTGCTCCAACTCATCGTCCTAGTATGCTTCCATCTAGATCCCCACCCAAATGCTTCAAATGTGAAGGCCCCCACTATGCCAATAATTGCCCTCAGCTTGCCACCAAATGTTTTAATTGTGGTCAAGAAGGACATAAAAAGGTTAACAACCCACTCCATGTCAGTCAAGCTCGATAGAACAACCTAGGAAGACCCAGAGTCGCCCAACAGTAGTGGGACTTGTCTATGGCCATCCCACTACTTCTCAAGGGCCTAGCCATGGAGAACCAACTGTAGGTTCAGCCCGCTTGAACATCTCAATGGAACAGGTGGAGGGAACCATAGATGTGATAATAGCCTTTCCATTCCCTCATCTATTAGTACTATTTTATTTGACCTTAGTGTAAAACATTCATTTATTTCTAAGTAGTTTGTGAATAAGAATAAATTAGAATATGTGCCATTGGAAACACCTTTAGGGGTCAACACACCTGCAGGGTTAATCACATTAACCTCTATTAGAAAGAACCAACTGATAAACATACAAAGCACCCCATTTTTTGCCAATCTACATGTCATCACTCTATCAGACTTAGATGTAATCTTGAGAATGGATTTGCTAGCCACAAATGGGGTTAATATAGATTGAAAGTGGAAAACCACATCTATAAGGACATCTAATGGGAACCGCATTCTGTATCGAGGACATAGGGATAAACAACAACAAACGGATTCCAAGCTCAACCAGTTATCATCACAAGGATTGACCCTCATCCCCGTAGTTCAGGATTTTCCTGATGTGTTCCCTGAGGAACTACCAAGTATGCCACCTAACAGAGAGCTAGAATTCTCTATAGATCTCATCCTAGGAGCCACTCCCATATCAAAAAGGCCTCACTACTACAGAACATTTCATCACTGCCGGCTCCAAAATGCCATCACTGCCGATTATGGGAGCCAGCAGAGATTGGTCGGCAGTGATACTCAGGATTATCACTACCGGCTCAGGAACCGGCAGTGATAATAGATATCACTGCCAGTTCGTTGTACAACCGACAGTGATATTGGACTATCTCTGTTGGCTCACACCAAAATCCGACAGTGATATATATATATAGGAAGCCTTTTTTGTACTTCTAGGAGTACATACTCCCACCTCTAATATATCACTTAAATGAACGCTTTATACTTCTTTATCACTTTCAGTATACTCTAATAATAATTCTAAGATACTCCAATGCAACATGGTTGAAAAAATTTCATTAGAACCCTTTATTTTTTTACTACATACCTTTTTTCATGTGTAAAAGGAACATATAAACAAATATTGCTATAAAGGGTGGATTTTAATGAAAATTTTCTTGTAACTCACTTTAAAATATCTTATAATTAGGATTAGAGTATACTAAAAAAGATAAAGAGGTATAACAACATCATTTAAATGATATACTCAAGGTGGGAATACGTACACCCAGGAGTATGGAATCATTTTCCTATATATATATATATATATATATATATATATATATAGCACTACCGGTTCAAAATAGGAACCGACAGTGATATACATATATCACTGTCGGTTCTTCGATGGACCGGCAGTGATAAGCCATGCACCAAATATTTTTATTGCATATTTTTTGCATTATATATTTTTATACAAAATTTTTGTACAATGTGTTAATGTAAAGCATCGTTAAATCATAATTCAAATATGGTAACATATCCTATGCACACAGGGCTTCCTGTGTACACCCGTGCACACCAACTAATAAAAGTCATGAAAAATTCTGAAAAAAATTTATATATGTACTTCATAGATTACTCTACCTATGTATAAAATTGTAGATTCAAATTCATTACATTTGAAGAGTTATAAAAAAGAGAAAATTCTAACAAGTTTAAATAGTTATACTTGTCAGAATTTTCTCTTTTTTGTAACTCTTCATATGTAATAAATTTGAACCTACAATTTTATACATAGGTAGAGTAATCTATGAAGTACATATACAAATTTTTTCAGAATTTTTCATGACTTTTATTAGTTAGTGTGCACGGTGTGTACACGGGAAGCCCTGTGTACACAGGATATGTTGCCTTCAAATATATAATATATAAAGCGTCGTTAAATCATATCCACTTTGGTTTTTCAACGACTCTCGTAGAATTAAAGTTGCTCATGGAACTCACCGTTTGGATTGATGATCTCATCGTGAACGAATCCAGTGATCTGCTCTTGAATTGCTAAAATTTTTGTTAGTAGTAATTTATTGGTTCTCATCTTGGAGCACTGTTATTGAAGAAAAGACAAATTTAATTAATGGTGATATATGTTAAATGAAAGAAAAGTAGGCATCAATGTGTAATTATATATCATGGCTTCGTTATAGCTGACACTCTCTGTGACAATTGAATGTATATTTGTACATATGTAGTATGCACATAAATGATTTCTTGGGTCCTGTCTTATACATGGAAAGTCAGTTATTATTTGAAAATCTTTCTTGTAGGAATGATGCCAAACACTTTTCTTACAATATCGTGCTAATGCCCTGTGAATGATTTTAAATAGTAATTAAGCTTAAATGCAATATAATGGAATATTACTAGAGCAATAACGCAACGATCGAGTTTACCTGTTCAGCATGTCCCAAAAATCTTGATACAGATTAGGTGGTTTTCTCCTCGAGTCCAAGACAAAAATCCTGCTAGCATCTAACTCGATGACGAGGAGGACCTAGTGAAACCTGCACATATATGTTAACATAGCCCATTAGTCCCACATCGTGTTACGCAAAAATAGTAAAACGATGTTAGAAATAGGGTAATACGTACTTAAAGTTATAGGGTAAAAGTATAGAGGTTTTGTATTGCAACTTCAAGAAAGTATTAAATAAATAGTCTTCAACAAACTGTGAATTCTGCAGGATAATTTTTTCGTTGGCAAGCCCCAGATCAACAAATCCTAACTTGACATTGCCATTTCTTCTACATGTCTATATCTCCATTCTACATATTTAAAAATAAAGTTAGACATGCAATTAAACGGTATAAGAATGTACAATAATATACCTAGAGACTTACAAAGTCCATAGTCTGAGTATATTCAAGTTCAGGGCATCTTGCTGGTACAACATATACAATTCGACGAATAATACCCAGAAGATGTTATCCCCATTGTGAAAATCTGATTCTTTGTATTTGACTGGGAACGCCTCCATACCATTATTGCACTGCTGCATGTACCACTGATGGACGCGCCGCAATTGTGTTGTTAGGTGGTCTAAATGAGCTGGTTCAACCAGCAGTTTCCCCAGAAAGAACTTCCACCTTAGACCTTGCTCGTGATCTTGTTCAGTAGCATCTCCTTGAGCTTTCGATCTCAACGCATCGGTACTAGCCACCTTCAAGTAGTGCTTTCTGGAGATGCACTTGTAGTCTGACATTTTGGAAGGTTCAGAAGCCCGCCCTGTCTCTTTGACTTTTCTCATACTTAAGAAAAATTCTGCACATTAGCATCAACTTTAGTCTTCTCAAGTGATGGCACCTTTTTGAAGTGAGATGTTACACAGGCGCTTATTTCCTTTTTTCGTTCTTCTTCAGTCATCTCGGCTGGTAATTTCTTCTGAGGCTGTGCTGACTTCACAGATGACCGAGATTTGCTATAAGACAGTGCGGACTTCCGAGATGGTGCTGATGTTCGATTCTTTTTAGATGCCGGCGGAGGAATTGGACTTTTCTTGGGTGGTGCCGGCGGAGGAGTTGGACTTTTCCGGCCGGTGCCTGCAGAGGAGTTGGACTTTTCCTAGGAGATAGGACTCTGTGTGGAGAGTGCGGCTGATCATCATCATCATCATCTTTGTCATCCTCATCATGCGAACCAAACTTAATTAAGCTCTTGCGCCACGCGAGGAAGCCATGCACGTTTTCTCCAAGTTTGTTTTTTTCGTCCTCGCTAGGGATCTCTACCTCCATTTTGCAATATTGTCGGACTACACTGTCCACTTCGACCCTGGTGAATCCCGGTGGTATCGGGCGGCAGTGCGGAACCTGCAAGGAGCCGCATAGCCAAGCCCTGCCATCAGCCACCTTGATGGTAATGCCATGTGTGGACAAATGCAACTTGCACAGTATCAGTTCTGTGATGTCATCCACTAGAAAATGGAGTCCATGCTCTTAGGGGATCCCTGTGGACGCGCAGCTGCTCTTTCGAACATCATGACTAAAGTTCCGAGGGCAGTCATCGGGTGGCGGTCATGAGCTAAGAGCTTTCTATACTGCTTGCTCCACAGCCTTATCCAGCTCCACTCTCTATTCTGCTAATGCTCTCGCCACAACATCTTGTATTTGATGGTCCAGTTGATCTTCTCTTATTCTCTTCGGCCACTTGTACAACGATGCATCAGCTGGAAAGCTTTCTTTCCACGGCACCAAACCAACTCCTCGGGTGCGATCAGGGTGCTCCTTATTACCCAGGGCTACGGTTAGCTCGTCATTCTCCCTTCGTGGCCTGAAAAAGCCTTGAGAAGACTGCACATGAGCATCTGCTATTTTCCGTGACACTTCCTGGACTCTATCGCTCCTGAAGCTTAAGTTGCCATCTTCCGAGACAGAAGCCCCCCTCCCAAGCAACCAGTGCTTCGATCGTTCACTCAACTCGCCGTCAGCAGAATGACGCCTCGCTGGTTAGCCCTTCTTCGCACTTATCCCATGCAGGTATTTTCTTCACGTAGCCACCAGTGCCTAGTGTGTGAGGGTACATATTCTTATCCGCGTTTGCCTTGTTCTTCTAACTTAATATCTGGATTTCTTCAGAATTTTTATACACCACAAAGTCCTCCTAAAACTCGCTTATCTTTGGGTACATGTCAAAATATGGTATTTCATTCTTCTTCACATAGTTCTTATTCAGTGTCGTCTTCCAATTCTTCCACGCTGTGCACATGATGCATAGTGCACGTTTCTTTGCAACCAACTTGGACCCTTGGGGGAACTGGAATACTTCTTTTAGCTTGTCCCACAGCAAGTCCTTCAGGTCATTAGGAACCACCCACTGGTCACCTCGGCGGCTGGTCCATGATCTATAACTGATGGGCACATAATCCCTAGCAAGTACTCCGCATGTTGTCCTGTACGGCCCCAACGATGACGCGGGTATAGCAGGTTCCCCGACTACCGAGAGCTCTACTATATTGTAAACACCCTTAGGCATCTTGCTCGGACCACGGCCTGTGCGTCGCCTTTGTTCATCAGACGTCTGAGCCTGCAATTTGATCTTCTTATTAGTCGTCTGACCCAACAATATTTTGGGAATCACAATGTATTAATACTTTACCTCACCTATGTTAGTGGCATCAGCTTGGTCCATGGCAGTGGCGTCAGGTTGGTCTATGACAGTGGCGCCAGGTTGCTCCATATCAATATCCTGTAGGTTCAGGTAGTATGTTAGGCTACCCGTTCCTACTTCGTCTATATTTGAGGGCCTAACTCTCCCTAGCACTTGTCCCTGATTAGAGGCCATTCCTAGCAAGTTTATCAGAAATTTCAAATTAACACACATACACATACACATACAATGGTATCGAAGAAAGACATAACGAGGAAATGAAGATAGATGTAACAGTGAACATAGACGTAAAAGCATATGAGCCCAAGTATAGCCGCATTGCCGGCTAGACTATTCTTCTGCTTGTGATGTCAAACTTATGAATTCAAATGATGGCATAGACACATGATAGTGTTTTTTACAGTTGTTTTCGAGATTGCGATATATATGTGTTGCTCTCTTTATACACATACATCTTTATACACACATATTAGAAAAAGCGCAATTCCATGGAGCATCAAGCTTTATACACACATATATTTTTTTGATCTTTATACACATACATCTTTCAAGGACACATATATCATATTTTTTTCCACAGATAACACATTTTTATATCAAACAACAGGAACTATAACTAGAAGATAACCTTTTACTTTTATTTATATTTTTCCAACCTTGACAGATCTTTGGTCATATGTTCAGCCATATGTTTTCATAGTCATACTCATATGCACAATGTCAACAAAATATACATACACATATCAGTTCAATAGGATATTACATCCAAATCAGTTTTTCTAGGTCATTACAAATGAAAAGTAGAATGAAACTTTAATATCTCTCATGATCACAAGACAGAAAGGTCAAGCACCATTGCAAACAAATTTAATCAGCAGGAACCCAATACACACAAGTAATGATTATTGAACCCAATACACACAAGTAATGATTATTAAATGACTGGATCACCAACCTGTCACAAAAGATCTAGGACTTAGACAACAAAACACATCTCATTTCAGTGTCATGCATACTTGGTTTGTGCCTAAATTGAGGTAACCAATCATTTCATGTAGCCTATGGAGAACCGACAATTACTACTATATGAAATTCCAAGATAAAGAGCTAGCAAGCTACCATGCTATCTCATTCACGTTGGAGAACACAAAATAAATATGTAAACGAGTACTCCATAAAATGCCAGTATTAGCTATCCACTGGTTTTAGAATTTGCTAGTCCATGCAAGGAACAAGGTGCCATCCACTAGCTATTTCATTGAACTCATCACAAATCAAGTTTCAAGTCTATGCAGACAATGGCATTTGCGCCCATCTATATAAATAAAAATAGCCGACGACATTCAAGATATCTCCTACATTTTAAGAGCACATTACATACCCATTTGTTATTATTTTTCCTCATGGAAATGAAAGCACACTTACTGATTCTAAAATACACAAATTTCACTAAGAATTGTCGCATAACATCACAGGAAAATTTTATGTGCATACATGGACAATTAGTTGAAGAATGGCATCAACATAGCACAACCAGCATCAACCTAATAGAGGATTAGTTGAAGAATGGCATCAACACAGCACAAGCTTAAGCCATCAACACAGCACAAATCGCTAGAGCATTTCATTCGCCAGAGCACAAATCCTGTGCGGCCTTCTACCTTTAGCGGCGGCGGCGGACGGAGGTAGCAGCGATCAGAGATGGCCAAGGCGGTAGGGATGGCTGAGGCGGGGAGCCGAGGTAGCGGGATGGGGAGGCGACGATGCCCCGAGGTGGCGGGGAGCCGAGGCGTGGTGACGCGGTCGGAGGTGGCGGCGGTCGAAGGCAAGGCGACGGAGACGGAGGTGGCGATGGCAAGGATGGCTAAGGCGGCAGGGAGCTCTGAGGCGACGGCACTTTAACTGAGAGGAGGGCACTGGCTAGGTTAGGGTAACTGAGAGGAGGGCGTGACTTTTGAATTTATAGGGGTGGACTATCACTGCCGGTTCACCGCAACAACCGGCAATGATAGTCTATCTCTACCGGTTCATAAATAGAATTGGCAGTGATAATTTTCATCACTGCCGGCCCGCTCCACAAACTGGCAGTAATAGTAGAATATTATTGCTGGTTGGAGTTACACCCGGCAGTGATAGTTATTATTACTACCGGTTGATACAAGAAACCGACAGTGGTAAGCCATATCACTATTGGTTATATGAACAACCGGTAGTGATCATCCATATCACTGTCGGTTATATGAACAACCAGCAGTGATAAGCTGGCCAAATAATTGAAACTTTCAATTTATTTCATTTCAAAGGCTGCTTTGGGATTTTTGAAATCCTATCAAATTTGATCCAAATTATCTGAAAATTTTTGGAGGCATACTATAGGACATCTAATATTTTATTTAAATATTTCCCCAAATTTTGATCAAGTCCTAAAATTATAAAATCTAGATTGCTCACTATGTTAATAGTGTTAATATTTCAAAAATCAAATAATACTTCAAAAATTATTTAACTTGAGATCCCCTTGGGAGTAATTATCATCGGACTACACAGTGGGAAAAGCTCAAGGTAAGATTGAACAAATGTGATTGCAAGTCGGGTCTTCCCTGTCCCTGGGGCATGAGAAATCACACAACCACCTGCAACATCAGTGTTCAACATCTAATATTTTATTTAAATATTTTCCCAAATTTTTATCAAGTTCTAAAATTATAAAAATCTTCGACCACACTTTTCTTCGAGTTGCCAAAGAACAGAGCGAACCAGTTCGGAGCATAACCTCAATTTCCATTATTGTATATATTACATTAATCGTTACATATGACAAAATAAACATGTCGTTCGTACAAAAGAAAGCATACATTTCATTACTACAACTAAGCTACGATTCGACCTTCGTTATGATCACGGCATATGTACGTAGCTTCGTCACTCTCTTCCATGATACTTAGGTCAACGTCCTCTCCGAAAAGGGGAAGCTCATCAAATTGGTTGTACTCTTCCTCATCAACAACATTCTCGACTCCGACAATCCTTCTTTTTCCTTGACTAACCACATGACGCTCCTTGTTAGCCAAGTCAGTTACAAAGAAGATTTATTTGTATAACAGAATTAGTAAGTGCAAATGGTTCTTCTCTATTTCCGACGAGTTTGAGGTCCACGGTAGTGATACCGTATACTTGTCGATATTCACGCCCCCTAGAAGTCTAACCCATTGGCACCGAAAGAGAGGGACCTTCAAATGTCCATAGTCAAGCTCCTAAATCTCTTTTATAAATCCGTAGTAGGTTTGCCTATTTCCATTACTGTCATAGGCATCTATACGGATATCGCTGCTTTGGTTGGTGCTCTTTTTATCTTGCGCTCTTGTATAAAAGGTAAAACCATTTATGTCGTATCCTTGGAATGTCTGAATTGTAGTTGACAGTCCCTGAGCCAACACTTTCAACTGAGTGCAGTCTGTCTCCGTATGCATCATGTGTCTACACAACCAATCGCCAAAGTTATCTCTGTGCTCTCTTGCGAGCCAAACCTCTGACCTCCCTGGGTTTGTTCTAGATAGCATGTTCTTGTGCATGTTGACATATGGCGCCACCACAACTGATTGTCCCAAAACTGCAAAATGTGTTTATGTAAATGAAGCTAGATTGCTAGTACGTAGTAATTTCTCGCCTAGTGTCCCTTTCCCCTGTAGCCTCCCCTCATGCCGAGATATAGGCACACCAATCGGTTTGAGATCCATATAATCGACGCAAAACTCAATAACCTCCTCGGTTCCCCAGCCATCGGCAATGTAGCCTTCCAGTCGATGTCAGTTACAAACATATTTCTTTATAACTCCCATGAATCTCTCGAAATGGTACATCTGATGTAGAAATACTGGACCAAGAATACGTATCTCTTTCACAATGTGAACAATGAGATGGACCATAATATCAAAAAATGATCTCCGAGAAATACATCTCAAGCCTTCACAGAGTGTGGACCATGTCTTTTGCAACTTATCTAGTTTTAACGGATCGATGGCTTTCTGTGAAATCGCGCTAAAGAATGAACACAACTTGATAATTGGGTCTCGGACTTTCTCTGGCAGAACACCCCTAATTGCAATTGGAAGCATCTGTATCATCATCACGTGGCAATCGTGAGACTTAATACCAATTAATTTTAAGTCTTTCATTGAGACTAATCTCTTTATGTTAGTAGAGTAACCAGACGGAACTTCAACTCCGTGCAAGCATTCACAAATACTAATTTTCTCTTTCTTGCTCAGAGTGTAGCAGGCTACAGGAAGACACTTTTTGCCTGTATCCATTTCTTCGTGATGTAGCTCCTTCCTGAGTTTCATATCTTCAAGGTCCATCCGTGCTTGGAGTGTATCTTTTGTTTTGCTAGGTATGTCCAGTAAGATACCAAGCAAGCTATCACACACGTTCTTCTCTATGTGCATGATGTCGATTGCATGTCAAACTTCCAAGTGCTGCTAATAAGGTAGGACCCAAAATACTGATCCCTTTTTCCACAAAGGAGCCTTATCCCGGGAACTCGGGATAGATGTACTGCCAGCTCCCTTTCCATGAATAATTGTAAGATCTTTTACAGCGGCAAATATCTGTTTCCTAGTGTGATTCTTCGGAACTAAGGCAGTCTCCTTTGTCCCGTCAAAAGCTCTCTTATTATTGCGGTATGGGTGATCCTTGCGAAGGAACCTACGATGCCGCATGTAAGTCATTTTTCAGCAGTACTTCAGCCAACGGCTAGCTGTATCATCCAAGCACTGGACGCATCCGTTGAAGCCTTTTGTCATCTGGCCGACAGGTTGCCAAGAGTAGGGTAATCATTGATGGTTACGAACAACATTGACCGTAGGATAAAGTTCTCTCTTTTATACTCATCCCATACCTGTACACCATCGTTCCACAATATTAGAAGATCTTCAACCAAAGGTTTGAGGTACATATCGATATCATTGCCAGGTTGCCTGGGCCTTTGGATCAGTAGTGGCATCATAATGTACTTTTGCTTCATGCAAAGCCAAGGAGGAAGGTTGTAGATGCATAAAGTCACCGGCCAAGTGCTATGACGACTACTCATGTTGCCGAAAGGATTCATCCCATCCGTACTCAACCCAAACCTTATATTCCTCACATCATATGCAAAGTGATTCTTATATTTTTTGTCAATGTTCCTCCATTGCACAGAATCAGCAGGGTGTTTGAGCATTCCATCCTTCTTACGCTCTTCAGCGTGCCATCATAGCAATTGGGCATGCCTTTTGTTTGCAAACAATCGCTTTAGACGGGGGATTATAGGGGAAGTACCACACCACCTTATGGGGACACATCTTCTTCTTACGCTTCACCCCGACATCATCGTCCTCGATATCATCATCGTTGCCCTTATACCACTGTCGGCTTATTTCGCCGGACAGGACCCCGTCAATAGACAGGGTTGACTACTCCTAGGATGGAGGTTAGGGTTCGGTAGAAGGCGTCTTCACAGTTGGAAACCCTAATGACTCTCGCGCGAGGGATTCCGGGGATCAACAGATCAAGGAACACAGCAATGTACCTAGGTTCGGGCCCCCAGCGTGGGTAATGGCCCTACGTCCTACTAGATCTTTGTTGATGAAGTGTGGAGGCGATTACAATGGTTCTTTCAGTTTGTTCTACTCTTTTTTCGCCAAGTCTTTCGACTCCTCCTTGCCAAGTCTCTCTACCTTGGGTCCGAATCCCCTTCCCCATGCACTAGAGCTCCCTTATATAGAGTGGGCAGGCTCGGGCAGGTAGGAAGGTGACATCATACTGATCTATGAGCCATTTAATACACCCATCACTATGGTCTTATCATACTGAACCACGACTCATTTATTACACCCATCATTGTAGCCTTATCCTTTAAACCCCATTTAATGTCGATGTATGTCATCGCCCGGTCCGCCCGGGATGTGATGTTCCTGTGACGGGTTTGGTGTGAGGCGTTAGAGGGATGGGCCGTCGTCGTGTCGACCGTAGAATTTCTCGCAATCAATGGCCCTGACACAGCATGTCAGGGGAAGGAGACTTCAAGGCGAAGCCTTTTTCTCATTCTTTTGGCTGCCCGCGTGGCCTAGCGAGCGGGGCCCGAGTGCCCACCTACTCGCTAGGCCGCCAAGGGGGCCGACGCTCGATGGGCAGGGCCTGATCGCCCACCTGCTCGCCAGGCCGCCAAGGGAGCCAACGCCCGGCGGGCAGGGCCTGATTGCCCACCTGCTCGCCAGGCCACCATGTAGGATCGAGGATGCGCCCAGAGGGGGGTGAATAGGCGTTTTATAAGATTCGATCGCTCACTAATTCAATTCACTCTAATCAACCCCTATGTCAAAACCTAATCAAAGATATATGCAGAAGCGATAAACTAGGTTTTGACAATTAAAGCCTAAATCAACTAGGCTCACTAGTGCACTAACTAAATTATGTCTCTACACTAGAATCGCTAAATTGAACAAGCAATTGATACTAAGCAATTCTAATTACAATCAAGCAATTGATAAATATACAACAAAGTAAATGCTTGAAGGTAAAAGAGACAACCGATATTTTTTCCGTGGTGTTCGGAGACTTGCCGGTCTCCCCTAGTCCACGTTGAGGCAAGCCCAAACCCTTGGACCGGCTCCCACTTGAGCACCGCCCAATTTCACTAGTCGTGGTTTTCACGCCAGATAGGCTCAACCCGAACCTTCACAAACTTCGCGGGCTTTCACAACCTTGAGAGCTCCTCACAAGACGACGCCACGCCTGCCTAGAGTCGGCAACCTCCAAGAGTAACAAATCGAATCCTTCGCTTGAACTTCACCTAGCACAACGAATGCGCTCCCGGTGATCACCTAGTGCAACACATGCACCTAGGTCTCCCTCAAGAGCAACTCATGCACAAGAGATCACTCAATCCACTCCTAATTGCAACACATGCAATTAGTGCTCACTCTTTAGCTCAAGAATCAAATGGGAGTATGCAACACATGCAACACCTCACCCAAATACTCAACCAAGCCAGCAACAACCTGTCCAAGCCCACCATGGGGTCTATTTATAATCCCCAAAGAAAACTAGCCGTTTGGGGGCAAAACGGGCAAAAACCAAGAGGTCGGGTACTACCGCCCTCTAAGGGCCGGTAGTACCGACCTCAAACTCCAACGGTCGGCAACGGTCATATTTCCGGTACTACCGCCCTCTAAGGCGCGGTAGTACCGACTTTGTGGTACTACCACCCTTGACCACCCAGAGTCTTGCCGCCTCATAAACCGTAAAACACTCGGTTCGCTTAAATAGCTACCAATAAGAAGAAGACCAGTACTACTTCTAGTACCGCCCCATAGCGGTACTATCGCTCCCTCAACGACGGTAGTTCCAGCCACCTTGAGAAAAGCAGATTCAATTCCAAAATCATTTCTCCGAAAACCGAACTCTATTCTTTGACCTACTAGATGATCAAACACATGATCATACACTTGTGCAAAACACATTTGCATCAAATCTCCTCATGCTCAAAGAATTTCCAACCAAATTGCAAAAATACATTTTGCAATCAACTTAAGATCTATTTGCAAAACGTATTAAGCAAATCAAACTCGAGTTTATGAGATTAATCCCCCTAGCCATGTGAAGGTCAACACGAGACCCAGTCAACTTGCCAACACCCGTTGCAAGCCCTACTCACATGCTCTCGGGATTCCGGACTCATAGACCTCAGTTTATTCGCACAACGAACTTGACTCAAGGACTACAAAGTCCTTAGCCTATCTAGTTATACCTTCGCCGCCGCACGCAAGCAATCCCCTTTGGGGTCTTTATGATCATATACGCATACGCTCCCCCGGGATCGTCTCTAGACGCCCATCACCTCATGATGCCGTCTTTATCCCATTCTCAATCATCCTTGGACTTAACCTAGCTCAATCACAACTCATGAAAGTAGTGAGTCCAAGATGCATGGTTATCTCAATTATCTCTTGCACTCCATTAATACATAATCGATACCTTTAGATCAATCGAGCACAACTGTAACATTCCAAATTTTGGCATTTTATTTATTTAATATTATTTTATTGCAATTTATGATTTTTGTGAATTTTCTAGATTTATTTAGATTTTCCGAGATTTATTTGAATTATTTTAAATTAAAATATATTGCCTTTTATTAAGGAATAATTATAAATAGAAAAGTTTAAAATAAAGTTTTGCCAAAAATATTTTATTTAAGTCAAGGATGTCTCAAAGTATTTTTGAGATTTTTCTTGGAATTTTTCTAATATTTTTATTGCCCTAAATAAATCAAACTATTTTCTCAAATTATTTTAAATGGAAAAACCCCGGAAAATCCTTTTGAACAGTAACGGGCCGAAGCCCATCACTGTGCAGTCGGCCGATGAATCGGGAGGAGTGACGTGGACCGTCGGATTATAATCCAACGGCCATTTTCAAGCCGCGTCACATAAATGAAACCCTAGCGCCTTGGGCCGTCGGAGTTAGCTCATGCGGTCTTTGTCAATCGGGTCAAAATAGGAAACCCTAGCGCATCCTTGCCATTGATTGCCGATCGGATGGCTGAAGGCTTTCGTCTCTGAATTGAACTCCCGCGCCGCCGCCGTAACCGATCCGGACACCGCCGCCGTCACGGTTCCCAAAATCTCGCGCCCAGGCCGGGTATTTAAGGACCCCGAAGCCCTTCCCGAGGATCACCCGTGTGCGCCGCACCTTTTCGCTGAAGAATCGTTGCCAAGGAGCCCTAGAAACCGCACTAGACCTCGCCGGAGTCCGAGAAGGAGTACTGAGGAGTTGCGCCGTGACTTTCGTCATTGCCGTGACTCTTCCGCCGTGTGGGTTCCGGATTCGAGCTCACCTCGTCGAAACGTGTCGGATCCGCTACTTCTTCGTCGCAGGGAACCACCGAAACACCATCGGGTTATCGTCTTCCCCAACACCGGTGAACCAAAGACCGCCAAGACCGCCATTGCCGAGTCAAAGCACATCACCCATCGGATCGCCATCGAATGTACCGAGGGTGAGCCACGCCGCGATTGAACAGGAAGCGCCGCAAGGTTTCTGCCGTCGGATTAGGATCGTGTGGTCCAGAGCAAGCCACGTCGATTAGGGCAATAGTGTTTAGCTTCGGTAAGTCGTGGTTGTCCGATCTAGATCGGATGGCTGTCGTGGAGCCAGGTAGGCGTAAAATTAGTAAACCGTTAGATTGGTTTTAAACGGCCCAGATTATGCCACGTGTCGACCGTACCGGTTCGACGCAGTGCTGACGTCAGCTGACGTCATAAAAGCGATTTTCTTTTATAAAAATAATTCGGAATATTTTGATTTTCCAATTTTTGGGATTTTCAGGAATTTGAATTTTTCGAGGGCTCGTTCTCCCTCATACGAACTCCGATTGAGGTGATTCAAATTCCTAAAAATTTGTAAAATTGAGATCTATCTAATGATAATTTTTGTTGGATTTTTAGAGTTTGTTTGTTCCTTGGTTTTGGTGTTTATTTACTATTTCTTCTCGATTTGCGTAGACGTTGAATTGTGCGAGGCTTCGGAGGAGGAATTGGCAATTCAAGAACCATTTTCAGACCAGGAGCAGGAGCTTAACCAAGGCAAGTTGTGCTTTGATCATGTTGCACCCATGTGTAGATAGTTGCTATTTTGATTTACTATATTGCATGTTATTTCAATCGTACAATTGATTTCAACCTACATTTGGGATTAGCTAATATACCCTTTGAATTACACCCTACCTTGTTATTTGTATGTCATAACCCACTTGTCACCTTAGGTTGGTTCGCTATAGTTGGTTAATAATGAAATCAACATGGATGGTTAGATAGAATTAGAATTGCTTAGCCATGCCACGTCATCACATGTTTAAGAAATGTTGATTATTAATCTTGACTAATGGAATATAGAACAATGATGTTAACTTGTGTGTCATGTGTGGCCACACAAAGAGATTGAGTTGTCGTGGCGGGGAGGTCACACAACGATGTTGATTTGTGAGTAGCACGTGGTGCTTGGTAACCAACCGGGGGTTAATCATTTTAGATTGAAGCAAGTGGTGAGGGGCAAGTGTGCCAGGGTGGGCCCAGTGGGGCTGAGGGTATGTGCAAGTCTTGCTTTAATCAATCCTAAGGACTTAACCTTGCGAGTCTTTGACCTGAGTCAATCATGCAACCACATGTCTCATAGGGGCACCTAGTGACTAATTTGCAAAGTCTTAGCTTGAGTGCTATCGTGGTGGTGCGAGTCCGTGTACAGAGGAAACTCACATGGCGCAAGAGGGGGCCCTTGTGGTGGTGTAACCTTCGTTGTTGAAACCTCTGCGGGTAGCATTGGGTTAAGGGGATGCATTGTAAAGGCTTTGTTATGATCATTCGCTTGTGTGGTGCATGGTTGTATCATGTGGGTAAAGTGCATAACCTCTGCAGAGTGTACAAACTATTCGGATAGCCGTGCTCACGGTATTGAGCAAAGCTCGGGGATTACAGTCAAGGGTTAGTTTAATAAAATGGACAATTGAAAGGGGATGGCAGGATGCCATATGGATAAAGGAACTTGACTTAGGATGGAAACTTGATTTTACTTGAGAATCATTGAATCTATTATTGTTATTATTTGTTTTACTATCTTTCCAATCTATGTACTGTATGTGTTCTTAAATGCTCCTTTATTGCAAGTAAACCTTTAGCCATTCCTTTGGAATAAGCCTTGCATATAGCTATGATAGAAATGCATTCTGTGCACAACTTGTTGAGTACGTGCTGTTGTACTCACCCTTGCTTAACAACCAACAACGGTGGAGGAATCATCATCGTTATTGGAGGAGTACTTTCAGGTGGACACGAGTCACTAGGCCAATCCTTGTCAGTCGCCTGTGGTGTGCTGATGGGACATCTACATCTTTTGCTATACTTTCCGCTGTATTTGTTTATGTTTACTTTCAGTCTAGCTCGTGTGGCTGAATAATGTAAGTGATCATAAGATCATACACTAGTTATATTCAATAAATGAAGTCTTATTATTCTTATCGTTGTGTATGATATGATGCTTACCGATGTTAAGCTGTGTGCACTAGCGTTGATCCTGGGAATAGTGCGGTAAAACAAAGTGGATTCGAATGGGTGAATTCGGGTCCTTACGGACGTGGTATCAGAGCATACTGACTGTAGGACTTGGCCTTAGTTAGCATGGTGGTGTCCTAGGAGTGTCCAAAATTATTTTCTAAAGGAAAATTTTAAAATAGATTAAAACAACCCTCTTGACTCATCTTATTCTCCGCTCCTTATCTTTGCTGAAATTCTCCTCAAAATTTTCTGAGTGGCCATTTGAGAGTTGAGGACTTATCAAAAATTCTCTTTGAATAGATAAGGATGATCCAAGAGTATGGAGAGCTTGAGGGAGGTTACGCAGCAGAGCTATGGCGTATGACGCGATTTCTCGGAGGTTTCGACAGGCCAATCTACCGGGGAAATACCTTAGAACGGGCTGGACTCGACATCGGCTGGAAGGTTCAGATTATGATCTACGCCCGGGAGAGAACAAGAGCAAATCGTTCCATCCGCATCACTGTCAGAAGGTCTACATCTGAAGCCGGGATCTAGGAGGCAGCACGGCTGGCGATGAGGCAAATTGCTCGTACCTATTCCAGGGAATTGGAAGGCACCATGTTCCGTCATCATCCACGCCGAGATAACCGCCATGACCGGGAGCCAATAAGGGAGGAGAATGCCACGATCACCCATCTGGCAAGATATGTCATTGCTCAGGAGGATGCCATCGATGACATGGTTCAGGAGCTGCAAAGAACCCGCGATGAAGCCAAGGAGGTGCAGACTCACCATGTGAAGTCCTAGCTCAATCCATTCAGAGGGTCCGTGAGCTAGAGGATGCTGCACGGCCGAGTCGAACCGAGATGGAGCCGCACGACCCGACCTCAAGAATCGTAACCCGAGTCGGATCTTGAGTAATGAGCGTTAGATTTAGCAGTTGAGACTCAAGTGTCGAGTCACACAATAAGAACGATTTTACCCAAATGTAATAGACGTTAAGGTTGTGTGCTTAGTTTGATTCTTAATGTTTGCTGAGTGTGCAGTATGTGTTGCATAGCCCTTAGGCTTTTGTAAGCAACCATACCAAGTATAATTAATAAAGATAATAAAGTTGGGTTTAACCTATTCCCCCGCATTAGAGATTCTTGCATCTTATTTATGCTATCCCTACCTTTCCTAACCCAAAAGGCAATCAGCAGATGGTGAACACTCGTGGTAACAATGGAGCGTCAGGAAGTGGCCTTCACCGCAATGATAACTTCAATGGGGAAGCTTCACCACGTACCAAAGACCACCGTAGACATGCGTAACTTGGGAGCTTTCCTAGCCACAGACTCAAATTTTATGCAAACAATGATGCAAAGAAATGCGAATTATGACCAATCAAGCTGCAGGCCACAACAATGGGCAACAAGGCAATAATGGGCCACGTTCCCATTCTAAGCTGTCAAACTTCATGAGAACCCGCCCACCAACATTTTCAGGCAACGCTAATCCCTTGGAAGCCGATGATTGGTTGAGGACCATTGAGAGGAAGCTGCATATCACGCAGTGTGAGGGCAGTGAGAAGGTGTTGTATGCTTCACATCAGCTAGAAGGAACTGCCGCAGAATGGTGGGAGAACTACTGTGCCGCACATGAAGCACCACATGAGATTACTTGGGAGGAGTTTACAGTTGCCTTCCGCCAATACCATGTGCTAGAAGGAATGATGGACCTTAAGAAGGAGGAGTTCAGGGCTTTGAAGCAAGGAGGCCAATCAGTGGCAGAATATCTGAACAAGTTTACTCAGTTGGCGCGTTATGCACCGAAGGATGTGGCCACAGATAAGGCTAGATAGTCCCATTTCTTGAAGGGTTTAAACTCTGGATTGCAAGTGGGACTGATCACCCACAACTTTCCTGATTTTCAGGAGTTGGTCAATAAGGTTTTGATTCTTGAAGACAAGCGCAAGGAATTGGGTGAAGATCGTAAGCGTAGGATGGCTAGTTAGGCTGGGCGGCCTAATCATCTCAGATTAAGAATGACGCCGCAACAGTTTGCCAGAATTCAACCCCAGTGGACCAACAAGACATCAACTCCATCATCTCGCCCTACTAACCAGAATTTTCAAACACCAGCACCAGGAGGCAATGCACCAGTAGGGAGTCAGCAGTTTGCTATCAAGAAATGCTTCTCTTGCAACAAGCCAGGATATTTCGCCAACAAGTGTCCGAAGAAAGGAAATGTTACTCCAGTTCACTTCAACCTGGGCACTACCCCAGCCAAAGCTCCAATGAAAGGGGGAAATCGAGTAGCAGTACAGTCAGGAGCGTCGCCTCAAACAACAATGCGTGGAAGGATTAATCATATCACTGCAGATGGAGCTCAGGAAGCAACGGACGTCAGATCGGGTAAGTTTTGGTTAACTCAAGATTAGCTACGCTTTATTTGATTCTGGAGCTTCGCATTCGTTTGTTTCTCGGAGTTTTGCAATGAGGAATGGATTTGCTGTTAAGAATCTTAAATGTGTGCTTTTAGTCCAAGCCCTAGGATCTGAACTTCGATCTAACCTTAGGTGTTTGGGAGTTAAGTTGCTTATGAATGGGATAGAGTTCCTAGCAAATCTTATCCTATTAGATACCCAAACCTTGGATATTATCCTAGGAATGGGTTGGCTATCCAAGCATAAGGCTGTTTTGGATTGTGGACAAAGGATGGTATCCCTAGAAAGCCCTAGTGGCAAGAAAGTGGAAGTGCGTGCAACCGCAATTCGTGATGGTCAGTTAATGGTTAATAGTGTAAAGGTTGCTAATCTAGAAGATGTGCCAGTGATAAGAGACTTTTCGGAAGTATTCCCTGAGGATTTACCAGGTATGCCGCCAGATCGGGATATTGAGTTTGTTATTGAGTTAGTACCTGGAACAGCACCAATAGCAAAGAGGCCATATAGAGTGCCAACTGATGAGTTAGTGGAAATGAAGAAGCAAATTGAAGAATTGCTTGAGAAAGGGTTTGTTCGACCAAGTTCTTCCCCGTGGGGAGCGCCAATTTTGTTCGTCGGAAAGAAGGATGGAAGTTTAAGGATGTGCATTGATTACTGTGTGCTTAATGAAGTGACAATCAAGAATAAGTACCCTTTGCCTAGGATTGATGACTTGTTTGATCAGTTGAGAGGAGCGGGAGTTTTCTCCAAGATAGATCTCCGATCCGGGTATCATCAGTTGAGGATTCGGGAGGAAGATATATCGAAGACTGCATTTTCTACCCGCTATGGACATTATGAGTTCACAGTCATGTCTTTTGGACTCACAAATGCCCATGCATACTTCATGAACATGATGAATAAGGTATTCATGGAATATCTGGATAAATTCGTGGTTGTATTCATAGACGATATCCTTGTGTATTCCAAATCAGAAGAGGAGCATGCAGAACATTTGAGATTGGTTCTGGAGAAGTTGCGAGAACAACAGTTGTATGCTAAATTCAGTAAGTGTGATTTCTGAAAGGGGAAGGTGGAATTCCTTGGCCATGTAATGACCGCTAAAGGAGTTACCGTGGATCCAAGTAAAGTGGAAGCTGTGTTGCATTGGGAGTCACCGAAGACAGTTACCCAAATCCGTAGTTTTCTGGGAATGGCGGGATATTACTGTTGGTTCATAGAAGGATTTTCAACTATTGCGAGACCTCTTACGCAATTGTTGAAGAAAGAGAAGAAGTTTGCATGGACGCCAGAGTGCGAGGAAAGCTTTCAGGAGCTAAAGAAGCGGTTGACGTCGGCACCTGTGTTGGTATTGCTAGATGTACAATGTAGCTTTGATGTTTATTGTGATGCCTCAAGGCAGGGCCTTGGTTGTGTGTTGATGCAGAATGGCAAGGTTGTGGCCTACGCGTCAAGACAGTTGAGGCCGCATGAGGGGAATTATCCGACTCATGATCTGGAGTTAGCTGCTGTAGTGCATGCTTTAAAGATATGATGTCATTATCTCATTGGAAATAGATGTGAGATATATACGGACCATAAGAGCTTGAAGTACATATTCACTCAGTCAGATCTTAATATGAGGCAAAGAAGATGGCTAGAATTGATTAAGGATTATAATGTTGGAATCCATTATCATCCTGGAAAGGCTAATGTGGTAGCCGATGCCCTGAGTCGTAAAAGCCACAGTGTAAATGAAATAGTAGCCAGCGATCAACCGGAGTTGTGTGAAGAGTTTCAGAAGTTGAGATTAGAAGTTGTGCCGCAAGGATTTTTAGCTGCCTTGGAAGTAAAGCCAACCCTTGACGATCAAATCAGAGAGAGGCAAAGTAAAGATGAGAAGATCAGCAAGATCAAGTCCAAGAAAGAGGAAGGTTTAGCCGAAGATTTCTCTGTAGATGAGTAAGGAACTCTGTGGTTTAAAGGTCGAATTTGTGTGCCGAACGAAAAGGAGCTTAAGCAACTGATTCTAGCAGAAGCACACGATTCTAAGTATTCCATTCATCCAGGAAGTGCCAAGATGTATCAAGACCTTAAAAAGAGATTTTGATGGCCAAGTATGAAGCGTGAAGTTGCAGAGCATGTTGCATTATGTGACATGTGTCAAAGGGTAAAAGCGATGCAACAAAAGCCTGCAGGACTTTTGCAGCCGTTAAAGATTCCAGAATGGAAATGGGAGGAAATTGGTATGGATTTTATCACTGGGTTGCCTAAGACTTAGAGAGGTTATGATTCCATATGGGTCATCATTGACCGGTTGACTAAAGTTGCTCATTTCATCCCGGTGAAGACAACCTATTCCGGGGATCGATTGGTAGAGTTATACATGTCAAGAATTGTATGTTTACATGGTGTGCCTAAGAGGATTGTGTCGGATCGAGGTACCCAATTCACATCAAGATTTTGGGATAAACTGCATGAAGCAATGGGAACTCGTCTGAATTTCAGTACTGCCTATCATCCGCAGATAGATGGCCAGACAGAAAGAGTTAATCAGATTCTAGAAGATATGTTGAGAGCATGTGCGATATCTTATAGTATATCTTGGGATAAATGTTTGCCATATGCAGAATTCAGTTATAACAATAGTTATCAGGCTAGTTTGCAAATGTCACCATTTGAAGCCTTATATGGTCGTGCTTGTCGTACCTCGTTGAATTGGAATGAGACGGGGGAGCGTTCAGTATTTGGGCCTGAAATGCTTAGGGAGGCCGAAGAACAAGTTGCCATGATCAGGGAAAGACTAAAATCAGCGCAGTCGAGGCAGAAGAGTTATGCGGACAATCGCCGTCGTGATTTAAGTTTTGAACCCAATGATTTTGTGTATCTTAGGGTTACTCCCCTGAAAGGTGTAAAGAGGTTCCATGTCAAAGGGAAGCTTGCACTTAGGTATGTTGGACCATTTAAAATCCTGGGTCGTCGAGGAGAGGTTGCTTATCAATTGAAATTGCCCCAGTCGTTAGCAGGTGTGCATGATGTGTTCCATGTGTCACAGCTTAAGAAATGTCTCAGAGTGCCAGCAGAGCAAACACGTTAGAAGCAATTAGGATGCAGGAGGATCTGCCTTACAAAGAGCAGCCAATCAAAATTCTGGACATAATGGAGTGCAGGACCAGGAACAAGTCTACTCGATTTTGCAGAGTTCAATGGAGTAATCATTCAGAAAACGAAGTAACCTGGGAGCGTGAAGAAGATCTGAAGGCAGAATTCCCGAACCTATTCTCTAGCCAGCCCTAAATCTCGGGGTCGAGATTCCGTTAAGGGGGGAAGGTTTGTAACATCCCAAATTTTGGCATTTTATTTATTTAATATTATTTTATTGCAATTTATGATTTTTGTGAATTTTCTGGATTTATTTGGATTTTCTGAGATTTATTTGAATTATTTTAAATTAAAATATATTGCCTTTTGTTAAGGAATAATTATAAATAGAAAAGTTTAAAATAAAGTTTTGCCAAAATATTTTATTTAAGTCAAGGATGTCTCAAAGTATTTTTGAGATTTTTCTTGGAATTTTTCTGATATTTTTATTGCCCTAAATAAATCAAACTATTTTCTCGGATTATTATAAATGGAAAAACCCCAGAAAATCTTTTTGAACAGTAACGGACCGAAGCCCATCACTGTGCAGTCGGCTGGTGAATCGGGAGGAGTGACGTGGACCATCGGATTATAACCCATGCGGTCTTTGTCAATCGGGTCAAAATAGGAAACCCTAGCGCATCCTCGCCATTGATTGCCAATCGGACGGCTGAAGGCTTTCGTCTCCGAATCGAACT
The DNA here is from genome assembly GCA_036346375.1 of Guadua angustifolia. Classification (NCBI taxonomy): domain Eukaryota; kingdom Viridiplantae; phylum Streptophyta; class Magnoliopsida; order Poales; family Poaceae; genus Guadua; species Guadua angustifolia. Next base: position 45,651,304 of record CM070502.1, on the reverse strand, counting down.
CCCACGCCGCCGCCGTAACCGATGCAGACACCGCCGCCGTCACAGTTTCCAAAATCTCGCGCCCAGGCTGGGTATTTAAGGACCCCGGAGACCTTCCCGAGGATCACCCGTGTGCGCCGCACCTTTTCGCTGAAGAATCGTCGCCGGAGGAGCCCTAGAAGCCGCACTAGACCTCGCTGGAGTCCGAGAAGGAGTACCGAGGAGTTGCGCCGTGATTTTCGTCGTCGCCGGTGACTCTTCCGGCGTGTGGGTTCCGGATTCGAGCTCACCTCGTCGAAACGCGTCGGATCTGCTACTTCTTCTTCGCCGGGAACCGCCGAAACACCGTCGGGTTGGTCGTCTTCCCCAAGCCGGGTGAACTAGCGCCGCCGCACTGCCATTGCCGGAGTCGAAGCACATCAGCCGTTGGATCGTCATCAACCGCCGAGGGTGAGCCACGTCGCGGATTGAACAGGGAAGTGCTCAGGTAAGGTTTCTGCCGTCGGATTAGGATCGTGTGGTCCAGAGCAAGCCACGTCGATTAGGGCAATAGTGTTTAGCTTCGGTAAGTCGTGGTCGTCCGATCTAGATCGGATTGCTGTCATGGAGCCACGTAGGCGTAAAATTAGTAAATCGTTAGATTGGTTTTAAACGGCCCAGATTATGCCATGTGTCAACCGTACCGGTTCGACGCAGTGCTGACATCAGCTGACGTCATAAAAGCGATTTTCTTTTATAAAAATAATTCGGAATATTTTGATTTTCCAATTTTAAGGATTTTCAGGAATTTGAATTTTCCGAGGGCTCGTTCTCCCTCATACGAACTCCGATTGAGGTGATTCAAATTCCTAAAAATTTGTAAAATGGAGATCTATCTAATGATGATTTTTGTTGGATTTTTAGAGTTTGTTTGTTCCTTGGTTTTGGTGTTTATTTGCTATTTCTTCTCAATTCGCGTAGACGTTGAATTGTGCGAGGCTTCGGAGGAGGAATTGGCAATTCAAGAACCATTTTCAGACCAGGATCAGGAGCTTAACCAAGGCAAGTTGTGCTTTGATCATGTTGCACCCATGTGTAGATAGTTGCTATGTTGATTTACTATATTGCATGTTATTTCAATCGTACAAATGATTTCAACCTACATTTGGGATTATCTAATATACCCTTTGAATTACACCCTACCTTGTTACTTGTATGCCATAACCCACTTGTCACCTTAGGTTGGTTCGCTATAGTTGGTTAATAATGAAATCAACATGGATGGTTAGATTGAATTAGAATTGCTTAGCCATGCCACATCATCACATGTTTAAGAAATGTTGATTATTAATCTTGACTAATGGAATATAGAACAATGATGTTAACTTGTGTGTCATTTAATGTGTCTTAAGTACAATAATGCAACGATGCTTCATTGTACTTAAGAGCTATTTATTTGTCCTAATTAATCAAGGAACACCATCAACACATGATGAAATGTTCTTTAATGATTAACAGATAAATGAACTCAATTTAAATTTTCATTTAAATTGATATGAGTATATATTAACTACACAAGTTTTCATATACTCATGTTGATGAAAAGTAATGATCCATTATGTAAACTATATGGAAATGATCATTACTCTAAGTCATCAACTATAGAATAAACCCCACATGTATATGTGCATAGATATAATTGACTTGGATATAATATGCACATATTCAATTTGATCACATTGGAGTATATCCTATATTACCATGAGTATACTATAACTAGGCAATTCAAATATATACTCAAGGATTTAGTTTTTGTCTTGATCCTTATATGTGTCAATAAAGAATAGATTAATACAATGAAATTTTCAAGTTAAATTACAAACTCCCTAAGTATGTCGTGGGCTCTCGCCGAGCCGAGTGGGGCTCGATCGCCTCGCCACGCCGACGCCCCTGCAACACCGCTCACCGAGCTACCACGTGGTCTTACTTATCTCATGATTTTGAGAGGGTACCATAGCGTAGAGTACGCCGACAATTGCATTGCTTTGCAAACAACATAGGCACCCGAATCTACAAACTCATTGTAACATCCCAATTTTTGAAGTCTTAATTAATTAATATTGTTTTAATGCAATTTATAATTTTTGTGAATTTTTTTGGATTTATTGGATCTTCTGAGATTTATTTAAATCATTTCGAATTAGTATATATGGCTTTTGTTAAGAAATATTTATAAAAAGGAAATTTAAAATAAAGTCTGCCCAAAAATATTTTATTTGAGGATAGAAGGTCTCGAAGTATTCTTGGGAAATTTCTTTTTCTCTCCGGGATTGAATCGGATTAGGAAATCGACATCGATCGATGCGATTTGGAAATAACGTCATTGCGTATGGAACTCCTTCCGCTTCTTGCACGCGTGGCGCATCCAAATTCTCTAGCATTGGCGCCAAAAACGATCGAAGGACACGGAGACCAGCGCCAAGCGGCACGAGTCGATTCAATTTTTATCGCCAAAGACCGAATGCCACAGGACTCGGAGACCTTCCGGTGTGCGGAAAAGGACAAATGGCTCGCATCGCCGCCGAAGTCGACACGGACACGAAGTCCGGTTCGGCGAGTATCGTCGCGCTTATTTAAACCGAAGCGTCAAGGCGCGCCAAGAACCGAGCGAGCGGCAGAAATCGGAGCAATCGAGAAGTCGCGCCATCGTCCGAGGAGATTCGCAGGGACAATGGCGCCGCCAAAAGATTTCGAGCGCTACGCCGCCGAAGTTGTCGACGAGGTCGTCGTCTTCGTCTCTGGTGAATTCAAGTCGCCGTTGCCTCATCGCCGATTGGGAGCTTCGTCAGCCGTCGGATCTTAATCGAGCGCACGGAATTCGTCCACATCGCTTCGGAATCGGTAAGCGTCTCATATTAAATATCAACCGTTGGATTTAGATCGGACGGTTGATATTGAGTCACGTAGTAGGTTAACCGTGACCGTTAGATTGAGTTTATCGGTCTGGATTTCGCCACGTTTTGTCCGTGGAGCCGGGGCGAGAAAATTCGTATTTCCTTTGCAGAAATAATTCGGGAAAATAAGAATTTCTAATTTCAGAATTAACTAAACTTCCGAATGTTATAACTTTTGTATACGAACTCCGATTGAGGTGATTCAAATTCCTAAAAATTTGTAAAATTGATATCTTTCTAATGGTGGCTTTCATTTGAATTTTTGAGTTCATTTGTTCTTTGGTTTTGGTGTTTATTTGCTATTTCTTCTCGATTCGCGTAGACGTTGAATTGTGCGAAGTTTCGGAGGAAGAATTCACAACTCAGGAATTATATTCAAACCAAGACCAGGAGTTTAAGCAAGGCAAGTTGTGCTTTGATCATGTTGCACCCATAAACTAGATTGCATGCTATTTTGATTTACCTTATCACTTGTTATTTTATGTGCATAAATGATTTCAACATAAGTTTGGATTAGCTATCGTACCCTTTGAATTACACCCTACCTTGATAGTTGTATGCCATGATCCACTTGTCACCTTAGGTTGGTTCATTATAGTTGGTTAATACTGAAATCAACATGGATGGTTAGAACGGACTAGAATGCTTAGCCATGCCACGTCATCACATGTACATGAAATGTTGATTATTAATTTTGACTAATGGAACATGGAAAACTGATGTTAACTTGTGTGTCATGTGTGGTCACACAAAGAGATTGAGTTGTTGTGGCGAGGAGGTCACACAACGAGGTTGAATTGTGTAGCATGTGATGCTTGGTAATCAACTGGGTTGGTAATCACTTAGATTGAAGCAAGTGGCAAGGGCAAGTGTGTTGTGGTGGGCCCGATGGGCGAGGGTATGTGTAAGTCTTGCTTTAATCAATCCTAAGGACTTAACCTTGCAGCCTTTGACTGAGTCAATCATGCAACCACATGTCTGTTATGGGGCAGCCCTAGCCGACTAATTTGCAAAGTCTTAGCTTTTGTACTATCGTGGTGGTGTGAGGCCCGTGTGGAGGTAACTACCCTGCGCACGTGGTGGCTCACATGGCGCAAGAGGGGGGCCCTGGGTGTGGTAACCAGTCCCTCCAGTGTTGAAACCTTAGCGGGTAGTACTGAGTTAAGATAATGCATTGTAAAGGCTTTGTTATAATCATTCACCGTGTGGTGCATGGTTGTATCATGTGGGTAAAGTGCATAACCTCTGCAGAGTGTACAAACTATTCGGATAGCCGTGCTCACGGCATTGAGCAAAGCTCGGGGATTACAGTCAAGGGGTAGTTAATTAAAATGAACAACTGTTATAGGATGGCAGGTTGCCATATGGAATTTGATTTAGGATGGAAACTTGGTTTACTTGAGAATCACTGAATCTACTTACTTGTTATTATTTGTTTTACTGTCTTTTCAATCTACATATTGATTATGTTTGGAAAATGCTGCTTACTGCTTATGAACCACTTAGCCTTTCCTTTGGAATAAGCCTGCATATAGCTATGATAGCATTGCATTTTGTGCACAACTTGTTGAGTACGTGTTGGTGTACTCACCTTGCTTAACAACCAACAACAATTGGAGGAGTCATCGCCCGTGTTGGAGGAGGATTTCAAGTGGATACGAGTCACTAGGCCAAGCCTTGTCGATCTTTGTGGTGTAATCGATGAGTCACTACGCTTTCTACTACTTTCCGCTGCATTCGTCTTATTTTATCTTAACCTTGCCCTGCGTGGCCAAATAAATGTAAGTGATCATAAGATCATACACTAGTCATAATAAATAAATGAAGTATTATTTTTCTTATCGTTGTGTATGATGTGATACTTACCGATGTTAAGCTGTGTGCACTAGCGATTGATCCTGGGACTAGTGCGGTAAACACAGTGGGTCCGAATGGGTGAATTCGGGTCCTTATAGAGGTGGTATCAGAGCATACTGACTGTAGGTCTTGGCCCTTGTTGGTAGAGTGTCCAAAAATTATTTTCTAAAGGAAAAATCTAAACTGGATTAAGATAACACTCTTAACTTATCTCATTCTTCTATTTCTGCCCTTACCAAAAATTATTTCTATTCCCTTGCTGAAATTTCTTTCTCTTACCTCTACTGAATTGAGTTAAAATCTTACCTAAGTAGAAAAACGATATACCACACCTTAGGAGATGGCATCAAGTGTCTGCTGCTACCATAAAGATTATGAAGGAAAGAATCATCAAGTTCATGGAAGGATAGATCAATGAAGTGTATCAAGACTCAGTGCTTCAAATAGCCAGTTGAGACTCATGTGTGGGAGTCGCGTTTCCTATGATAGGAGTGTCGCCCATGTAGACCGTAGTTTTGTGTGTTTAGGTTGAATTGGTTCTTCTTGATTGCTGGGTGTGCAGTATGTGTTGCAAAGCTTTTAGGCTTATATAAGCGACCATACCAAGTTATTAATATTGATTGCTTAAGTTATTAGGTTAAACCTATCTCCCCTATGTTAGGCTTCTTGCTCCTTACCTATGCTATTTCCCCTCTTCCCTAACCCTTTGAGGTAATCCAGCAGATGGTTCAGAATAGTGATAGCAACAAAGCTAGTGGAAGTGGAAATCAACCCAATAGAGACTCCAAGGATGAATTAGTTTTTCAACCGTCACTACCGATAGATACACGGCGTTTCAAAGAGTTTTTGGCCGATCAGACCCAGTTGAGGCAAGCAATGATGAATCAAATACAGAATAGGACTAATCAAGTTAATGCCAGCAAAGCATCTCGAACTGTTATTAGTGATCCCTGTACTAACTTAAGGTTATTAGAATTCATAAAGACTCGTCTACCAACGTTTTAAGGAAATGTCTCACCTTTAGAAGCAGAGGATTGGCTCGAGACTATTGAGAGAAACGCTACCCCTGCACCTTGTTCGAAATCTAGACATTGTTCTAGGTAGTGTTGTCATCCAAACAATTTAGAAGATCGTGCGAGCATTTGCTGTGGAAAATAGGGCATGCCACTGACAAGCATGCAATCAATTGCGCTAGTTGCAAAGGAAGTCATCCAATTGGAAAATATCCTACGAGCAATGTCAAATGTTACCTTGGTGAGCACCCTCCTGAACCCATCAGGAAACCAGTAAGTGGCTATCACCCACAGTAGGTCCCTTGTATGGTGAAGAAGATCGTTTCGCTAGGGGATGTGTTGTGAATCATGAAGTAATCACAAGAAGAGTGGCATTGAGTGCTACCACTGTCAGAAAAGGCCATTATGCTAGTCGATGTCCACTGAGAGAACAAGTAATTCTTGTAGCCATGGATATATCGGAAGTTACCTCAGTCTGGTACGTAACGCCAAGAGTGAGCGGTGAAATTGCGAAGGAAATTTGCCTAGAGAACCAATTAAAAAAAGCGTTTAGGTAAAAGATACTGTTCTAATCAACGAATGCTCAAGAAAGAAAGTTCACCCTAGACTCTGCTATAATTGCCACGAAAAAAAGCAATCGTGTTAGTTCAAGTTAATCCTAACTCCGTCCCTGTCAAAGCCCTAGCGCCAATGCCGAATCAAGGAAGTCAGGAGTCGTGAGTTTACTTAGTGCAATATCATAACCCTAACTGTAAAGTAAAGAGATTAGTGATGAATTCCATGTAAAGGTTCCTTGTCGAAAGAAATAAAGTAGGAATGGTTGATACATCGGTATACGGAGTATTGGAATGAAGAGCAATAATATAAATTAGTGAGTTAGATGTCTCTCTAAGAATAATCTGGTGTTAAGGGTTTATCTAAAAATGATGCATGTGAAATGGTGGCTAGTTTAAGTGGTACCCAAAGATAATCTCATTAATCTAAGATTTGTCAAGATCGAGAAATGCTCGCCAGCGAGATTTAACTAGGATGTTGAGAATTCAATGCTTATTGAGAGAGTAGAGTTCCAAGCAAATCATATTGTGTTGGATATTTAGGTTATTCTTGAAATTAGTTAGACGCTCAAACATAAGTCTATTTTGGAGAAGAGAATATCGATTTAAAACCCTGAAAAGAAGAAGAAGGGAAAATTCAAGTGATAATAGTTCGTGTTAGCCAACTGATGGATAATGGTGTGGAATTTGCCAATTAGAAGATGCGCCAAATGTCAAAAAAAATACTTTGATATATTTTCCAAGAAATTGCCTGGCATACCATCATATCAAATGATCAAGTTCGTGAGCAAATTAGTGCCTGGTATAGCCCAATAGAGAAAAGACCATGTCAATGCCTACCAAGGAATTAGTGGGAAATGGAAAAGCATAACAAAAAGTTACTAGGGAGAGTTTTGAGAAGACTTAGTGTGTCACCATGAGAGTTCTGGTTTATCAAAGAAGGAAAATGGAAGATTGGGAGAATGCACTGAATCGTGCCTTAAATGAGGAAAAGATCGAAAAAAAGTATTTAATGTCAGGATCGACAGCATGTTTTGACAATTGAGAAGGGAGTTAGAAATTCTCTAGGATAAAATTTCGCTCCAGCCATCATCAATTGAGGAGTCATGTGAAAGATGTTTTTAGGATTGCATCCTCTACGCGATATGGATAATATAAGTTTTAGCTATACCTCCTGGATCGACCAATGCCCCGCATACTTCATGAACATGATGACTAAGGTATTTAGGGATTACTTGGATAAAATCATGATTGCCATGTAGATGAACATTGTAGTATACCCTAAGACAAGAGAAAAAAACGTGCAAAACCTAGAAATGAGTTTTTGCGAAAACAGCAGTCGTACGCTAAGTTCAACAAGTGTGACCCCTGGAAGAAAAAGGTCGAATTCCTTGGTCGTATAAAGACTGCTAGAGGAGTTGATGTCAAATCAAACACGGTAGAAGTGGTGTTACATTGGGAGCAACCAAAGATCGTTACTTAGAGTTGAAGTTCTAGGAATGGCAAGATATTATCGCTGGTTCATAGGAGGGATTTTCTACAACAAGCTAAAACCCTTATACGATTGTAAAAAAAAGTTGCATGGAAGCTAGAGTATGAAAAGAGTTTCGGAAGTTGAAAAAGCGGTTAACACTAACACATGTGTAAGTATTACTAGCTGTGCGGAGCAGTTTCAACATATAAGGATGATGTTTCTAGACATATTCTAAGAAGTGAACCGACGTTGTTGCATAAACGATGAGGCAGTTGAAATTACCCTACATATGACTTGGAGTTAGCTGTCGTAGGGCGCAATTTGAAAATATGGTGTCACCATCTCAACGGAAATAGATGGGAATCACAAGAGTTTAAATTATATATTTACCCAGTCAGACATTAATACGGAATAAAGATAATGGCGAAAAATGATCAAAGATTATAGTGTCAGAATCCATGGGCACTCTAGTAAGGCCAATGTGGTAGTCGACGTTGAGTTATAAGGCCGCAGTGCGAATATATTGATAATAATCAGTTAACTAGGGTTATACGAAGGATTGAAGAGGTTGAAATTAAAGGTCATTCGAGAACGCTTCATAGCTGCCTTGGAAATAAAACCCACATTAGAGGATCAGATCATAAGAAGTTCAAGGAGAAAAGGAACACAAAATCAAGTCAAGGAAGGAAGAAGACTTAGCCAAGAAACAAAATTTTGAGTGATTAGGATATCATAAGGAGTTAAGGTCGAACCAGTGTGCCGGATAGGAAGATCTTAAGTAGATGATACTTAAGGAAACTCATGATTCTAAGTATTCCATTCATCCTGGAAGTGCCAAGATGTATCAGGATCTTAAGAAGAGATTCTGGTGGCCAAGTATGAAGCGTGAAGTAGCTAAGCATGTTGCTTTATGTGATGTGTGTCAGAGAGTAAAAGCGATGCATCAAAAACCCGCAGGTTTGTTACAACCATTAAAGATTTCTGAATGGAAGTGGGAAGAAATTGGTATGGATTTTATCACCGGATTGCCCAAGACTCAGAGAGGTTATGATTCCATATGGGTAATCATTGACCGGTTGACTAAAGTTGCTCACTTCATTCCAGTGAAGACAACTTATTCAGGGGATCAATTGGCAGAACTATACATGTCAAGAATTGTATGTTTACATGGTGTGCCCAAGAAAATCGTATCGGATCGAGGTACCCAATTTACCTCAAGATTTTGGGATAAATTGCATGAAGCAATGGAAACTCGTCTGAATTTCAGTACTGCTTACCATCCACAGACAGATGGTCAGACGGAAAGAGTTAATCAGATTTTAAAGGATATGTTGAGAGCTTGTGCAATATCGTACAGTACATCTTGGGATAAAAGTTTGCCATATGCAGAGTTCAGTTATAACAATAGTTACCAGGCTAGTTTGCAAATGTCACCATTTGAAGCCTTGTATGGTCGTGCTTGTCGAACCCCGTTGAATTGGAATGAAACGGGTGAGTGCTCCGTATTTGGACCGGAGATGCTTAGAGAGGCTGAAGAGCAAGTTGCCATGATCAGAGAAAGACTAAAGACAGCCCAGTCAAGGCAGAAGAGTTATGCTGACAACCGTCGTCGGGAACTGAGTTTCGAACCGAATGATTTGGTGTATCTGAAGGTTACTCCCCTTAAAGGTGTGAAAAGGTTCAACGTTAAAGGAAAGCTCGCACCTAGGTATGTTGGACCATTTAAAATACTGAGCCGCCGAGGAGAGGTTGCATATCAGTTGGAGTTGCCCCAGTCATTAGCTGGAGTTCATGATGTGTTCCATGTATCTCAGCTTAAGAAATGTCTCAGAGTACCAGCAAAACAAACGCCATTAGAAGCAATCGAGCTGCAGGAGGATTTGACTTATAAAGAGCAGCCTATTAAGATTTTGGATGTAATGGAGTGCAGGACCAGAAATAAGTCTACTCGCTTTTGTAGAGTTCAATGGAGTAATCATTCAGAAAATGAAGCGACCTGGGAGCGTGAAGAGGATCTGAAGGCAGAATTCCCAAGCCTATTCTCTAGCCAGCCCTAAATCTCGGGGTCGAGATTCCGTTAAGGGGGGGAGGTTTGTAACATCCCAATTTTTGAAGTCTCAATTAATTAATATTATTTTAATGCAATTTATAATTTTTCTGAGATTTATTTAAATCATTTCGAATTAGTATATATGGCTTTTGTTAAGAAATATTTATAAAAAGGAAATTTAAAATAAAGTCTGCCCAAAAATATTTTATTTGAGGATAGAAGGTCTCAAAGTATTCTTGGGAAATTTCTTTTTCTCTCTGGGATTGAATCGGATTAGGAAATCGATTGCTGACGATGCGATTTGGAAATAACGTTCGCTGCGTGTGGGAACTCCTTCCGTTTCTTCGGCACGTGGCAGACCCAAATTCTCTAGCATTGGCGCCAAAAACGATCGAAGGACCTGGAGACCAGGCGCGCGAAGGGGCACGTAGCCGATTCGAATTCTTTATCGCCAGCACCGAATGCCACAGGGACTCGGAGACCTTTCCGGGCATGAGGGAAAAAGGACAGCCGGCTCGGGCGCGTCGCCGAAGTCAACACGGACACGAAGTCCGGTTCGGGCGGGAGTACGTGCGCACTATTTAAACCGAGCGTTCGGGCGTCGCCAAGAACCGAGCGAGCGGCAGGAAATCGGGAGCAATCGAGAAGTCGCGCCATCGTCCGAGGAAATTCGCGAGGGACAGCGGGCGTCGCCAGAAGATTTCCGAGCGCGCGCTGCCGAGTTGTCGACGAGGTTGTCGTCTTCGTCTCCGGTGAATTCAAGTCGTCGTCACCTCGTCGCCGATCGGGACCTTCGTCAGCCGTCAGATCTTAATCGAGCGCACGGAATTCGTCCACGTCGCTTCGGAATCGGTAAGCGTCTTATATTAAATATCAACCGTTGGATTTAGATCGGACGGTTGATATTGAGTCACGTAGTAGGTTAACCGTGACCGTTAGATTGAGTTTATCGGTCTGGATTTCGCCACGTTTTGTCCGTGGAGCCGGGGCGAGAAAATTCGTATTTCCTTTGCAGAAATAATTCGGGAAAATAAGAATTTCTAATTTCAGAATTAACTAAACTTCGAATGTTATAACTTTTGTATACGAACTCCGATTGAGGTGATTCAAATTCCTAAAAATTTGTAAAATTGATATCATTCTAATGGTGGCTTTTATTTGAATTTTTGAGTTCATTTGTTCTTTGGTTTTGGTGTTTATTTGCTATTTCTTCTCGATTCGCGTAGACGTTGAATTGTGCGAAGTTTCGGAGGAAGAATTCACAACTCAGGAATTATATTCAGACCAAGACCAGGAGCTTAAGCAAGGCAAGTTGTGCTTTGATCATGTTGCACCCATAAACTAGATTGCATGCTATTTTGATTTACCTTATCACTTGTTATTTTATGTGTATAAATGATTTCAACATAAGTTTGGATTAGCTATCGTACCCTTTGAATTACACCCTACCTTGATAGTTGTATGCCATGATCCACTTGTCACCTTAGGTTGGTTCATTATAGTTGGTTAATACTGAAATCAACATGGATGGTTAGAACGGACTAGAATACTTAGCCATGCCACGTCATCACATGTACATGAAATGTTGATTATTAATTTTGACTAATGGAACAATGTTGTTAACTTGTGTGTCATGTGTGGTCACACAAAGAGATTGAGTTGTTGTGGCGAGGAGGTCACACAACAAGGTTGAATTGTGTAGCATGTGATGCTTGGTAATCAACTGGGTTGGTAATCACTTAGATTGAAGCAAGTGGCAAGGGCAAGTGTGCCAGGGTGGGCCCGATGGGCAGAGGGTATGTGTAAGTCTTGCTTTAATCAATCCTAAGGACTTAACCTTGCGAGCCTTTGACCTGAGTCAATCATGCCACCACATGTCTGTTATGGGGTAGCCTAGCCGACTAATTTGCAAAGTCTTAGCTTTTGTACTATCGTGGTGGTGTGAGGCCCGTGTGGAGGTAACCAGTCCTCGCACGTGGTGGCTCACATGGCGCAAGAGGGGGGCCCTGGGTGTGGTAACCAGTCCCTCCAGTGTTGAAACCTTAGCGGGTAGTACTGAGTTAAGATAATGCATTGTAAAGGCTTTGTTATAATCATTCACCTGTGTGGTGCATGGTTGTATCATGTGGGTAAAGTGCATAACCTCTGTAGAGTGTACAAACTATTTGGATAGCCGTGCTCACGGCATTGAGCAAAGCTCGGGGATTACAGTCAAGGGTTAGTTAATTAAAATGAACAACTGTTATGGGATGGCAGGTTGCCATATGGAATTTGATTTAGGATGGAAACTTGGTTTACTTGAGAATCACTGAATCTACTTACTTGTTATTATTTGTTTTACTGTCTTTTCAATCTACATATTGATTATGTTTGGAAAATGCTGCTTACTGCTTATGAACCACTTAGCCTTTCCTTTGGAATAAGCCTGCATATAGCTATGATAGCATTGCATTCTGTGCACAACTTGTTGAGTACGTGTTGGTGTACTCACCCTTGCTTAACAACCAACAATAGTGGAGGAGTCATCGCCCGTGTTGGAGGAGGATTTCCGGGTGGATACGAGTCACTAGGCTATGCCTTGTCAGTCGCCTGTGGTGTACTGATGAGTCACTACGTTTTTTACTACTTTCCGCTGCATTCGTCTTATTTTATCTTAGCCTTGCCCTGCGTGGCCAAATAAATGTAAGTGATCATAAGATCATACACTAGTCAAAATAAATAAATGAAGTATTATTGTGAGATCATGCGATGAAAAATTGGTTGAATGGTAAAATTGGCATTGTAATTTGACTTTGGTTATAGCATGTGTGGTGCTTGTGCATGTGCTCTGTTGATATGATTATTATGCTGGTGATAGCATGATGGGTTTTGCTTAATGCAATGCACTCGTGTGAGTGGTTGCATGGATTAATCTTGAGTCAAGTCGTGGACTTGTGCTTGGACGCGTTGTTTGTTACTTCATGTGCGTGTGTTGCTCGAGGGCTTAACGTGGTCGATGACGGACCGAACTAGGTTCATGGAGGAACCGAGGTTCGGGACTAGGTTCGTGGAGGAATCGAGGTCTTGGTGGTCGAGGATGTCATGCGGACGTTCGGGCTAGAGAACATGCACATGAAGGTGGTTAGTCACGTATGTGCAGCAGGGCCGATCATGCGTAAAGTTTTGTTTTTGGCCATGTTGGGCCAAGTTGAGATAGATACGAACTCTTTCCATGTTGGAAGTGGAGTTGTATTCAATCTCTCTGTTCTTGCATGCGTGCAAGAGTTGTTTTTGGCCATGTTGGGCCAAGTTGAGATAGATACGAACTCTTTCCATATTGGAAGTGGAGTTGTATTCAATCTCTCTGTTCTTGCATGCGTGCAAGAGTTGTTTTTGGCCATGTTGGGCCAAGTTGAGATAGATACGAACTCTTTCCATGTTGGAAGTGGAGTTGTATTTAATCTCTTTGTGGTTGCTCTATATAAATAGAGGGAGGTGTCCTCTGTTTATTCTTGAGCCAGAAATTAGGGTTTGTACTCTTTGGTGTTGGAGTACTGTTAGACAAAAGAAATAAAAATCCTTCTTCGGATCTATGCGCTGTGGTTTTTGCCGGCGGCTGTGGCTTGCGGCTGGTTTTCCTCGCTTTTGTTCATTGCGATCGATCACAAGAAGGAAAAGCTCCAGGCGGTGCATGCAAGAAAAAGCTTCGGCGGCGGCTGTTTTTGCTTCGACCTGAGAAAACAATTAACGAGTTCGTCGTTTCTTTTCCGGCGGCTAGAAAACGGCGAATAAAAGATCGTGAGTCATCTTTTGCATGCAAAGTGCTGGCGCCTTTATTTTCCTTGCCGATAGGTACTGGTAGTGGTGTCTGCATGCATGCATGAAGTTCTGGGAGACTTGGAAGTTGGAAGTACCTTGCGCTTGGTCTTTATTCTCTTGCGGCCGTTCCGTTGTGTTTTTGGCTGAGCGACTAGAGTTGTGAACGACGGCCGCACATGCATGCAAGCTACTGTTCCACCTTCACGATCCGGACCTCCAAGTTTGGTTAGTTAACTCTTCATAAATCCTGATTAATTTCGTTTTCAGAGTTTGATTCGTTGAGGTAAGATCAATTCCCGTCATTATTTTTTCAGTCATCTTGCAAAGGACATAACTCTAGATCCATAGCTCCGATTGAGTTGATTCTTTTTGGGTTAGCTTTGGATTCAAGTCTAGTTTCTACAGTTAAAATGTCAAGTCAATCCAACGGTTGGATCTCCAGGAATTCACAATTTACCGAACGCATATACTCTGTTTTGTTGAATACGAAGCAATTATTTGAGTCCGAATTAGGGTGAATTTTTAGTAGATCAAAAATTTGATTTTAGCTTCCGCGCAATCATTCACCCCCCCTCTGATTGCTAGTTTAGTATATATCTATCCTACAAGTGGTATCAGAGCCTTGTTTTTCTAATTAATCTTAACAAGTGATTAGAAACCGTAGCGATGGATAGGTATTCGACAAAACCTTGTGTTTTCGATGGTGTTGATTTTCAGTTTTGGAAAGCAAAGATGGAGGCATATATTCAAGCTCAGGGTTTTGCAATTTGGGAAAAGGTCTACAAGCCATACAATGTTCCTGAGAATGATGAAGTTAATGACACCAATCGAGCACATGTTGAAGCAAACAGCAAGGCAAGGAATTTGATCATCCAAGGACTAGGAAGAAGTGATTTTGATCGTGTGATTCATCTCAAGTCTGCATATGAGGTATGGAAATCTCTTTGTGATTATCATGAAGGTTCTAACACTGTCAAAGAGGTTAGGCAAGATATTTATAAAAAAGAATACATGCGATTTGAGATGAAACCTGGTGAGTCTCTAGATGATTTCTTTGCACGGTTCAATAAAATCCTTAGCAATTTACGTGCTGTTGGAGTTTTCTTTGATGAGGCTACTAATGCTAGACAATTGCTTGGTGCATTAGACATGTCTATTTGGGAAATGAAAGTTACATCTATTAGAGAATCTACTGCCATGAGTTCACTCACTTTAGATGTACTGTTTTCTAAATTAAAAACTCATGAGTTGGATGTTCTTGCTAGGAAGACAAATCATAAATCAATTGCACTAACTTCACAATCTAGCATGAACAATGCTTCTTCAAGCTTTGCTTTGTCCTCTTTGTCTTCACTAACTGATGAGCAGATCGAAGAGTTTCCTGAAGAAGATTTGGCACTACTCTCTTCTCGGTTTAACAAAGCTTTGTAGAATGTGAGAATGAGAAAGAGAGTTGGTGGTGGCCCTCCAAGATGCTATGAGTGTGGTGACCTCAGTCACATTAGATCAAATTGTCCTAAGCTTGCAGGTAAAACATCAAGGGAGGAGAAGGACAACGATGAAGAAAAGAAAAGAAGAAGTTTTCACCAAGTGATAGAAAGAAAAGAGCTTCATCAACAAAAAGATTGTTCATCGGGTTCTTTCTCGCTCTTGAACAAGTGAACTTAAGTGATGTGGATTCAGAGAGCAAAGGAGGATGACACAATGGTTCCAAGCAAGCATGATTTGACAGATTATGTCTCATGGCTAGAAGTAATGGAAGCTTCACCGAGGATGATCATGACAGCGACTTCAATGAGGTAGAACCCTCTTACGATGATTTAGCTATTGCTGTTGCTCGCCTTGGAAAATTGCTTAACAAACGCGACAAGAAAATTAAGAAACATGATGTTCTTGTGGAATCTTTGCATGCTGAAATTGCTAGACTTAAATCTTTGATTCCCGATGATGATGCTTGCAAATCATGTGACTTAATTTACAAATGAGCTTATCGTGCTTAGGAAAGAACATGTTTCTTTGTTAGAACGAGTCAATGCTGAAAAGAAAGAAAATGAGAAACATGTTAAAAACGCTAGTCGTTCAACTGTTGATTTGCATGATACAACTCATTGTTCTAAATGTGCTATATCGAATTGAAGTTGCATGATGCAAATGCTAGGGTTTCTCAAATGACAGATGCTATGCTCACTCATGAAGTTCTCTCATGCTCAACTTGTCGCAAAGCAGAAAGGAAAAGTGGACGCTCCATGTAATAACCGCTTAACTCTTGCTCGAAAGGTTGATTACTTGGAAAAATCTTTAGAACGATTCACTATCGGAAAGAAAAACCTAAACATGATTCGGATCACCAAGGGTCAAGACTCATCACAAAGGTTTAGGTTTTGATTCTTATGCTCATCATAAATCACATGCTCCAACTGTTAGAAGACACTTGAAAGTGGAAAATTCGAAATTGTCAATGAACCTAAGAAAACTGTTTTCAAGTCTGCTGGTATGTTATCTTCTACTATGGTGAATGCAAATGTTACTCCTGTTCCTAAAGTTAAACATCAAGTTAAGTACACTTGCACTCATTGTGGCAAAGATGGACATTTAGTAGAATTTTGCTTTAGACTAGCCAAACAACAAAAGAAAGAAAGGGCTACTAAGGCTAGGTCTAATTTCAGACAGGCACGCTTTATTCCTCATTTTGTGCCTAGGGTGATGCAAACACCTTGTGTTGAACGAAACACGGGAAAGGGCAAATCTGATTTTGTGAACAAACGTACTCGTGTTGTGCCTACTTGTCGTGTGTCTCAGTACTGGATTCCTAAATGCCTTATTTCTAACCCCAGTACTGAGGCCTCGACATTTTCTGCTTTTATGTAGGCTTCTCGCGCGAGGAAGGAGAACATTTGGCTAGTGGATTCCGGATGCTCACGCCACATGTCCGGTGATAAGAATTGGTTCTCCTCCCTCACTCGTGCATCTCGTGCTGAAAGTGTTACTTTTGGAGATGCATCTTCTACTCCTGTTGTGGCAAAAGGTACAGTAAAGGTAAATGACAAGTTTATGTTCAAGGATGTGGCTCTAGTTGAAAACCTAAAATACAACTTGTTGTCTGTTTCACAAATGATTGATGAAGATCTTGAAATATGCTTTAAGAAAAGTGAATGCAAAGTTTTAGATGCTTCAGGAGACCTTGTATTCAGGATTTCACGCTTTGGAAGAGTTTTTAAAGCTGATTTTGATGTGTCACTTTCTTCTAAGCATAGGTGTCTAGTTGCCAATGTTTCTAAAGATTTATTCTTTTGGCATCGTAGACTTGGTCACATTGGTTTTGATCATCTAACTCGTGTTAGTGGTTTAGATCTCATTCGTGGTTTGCCTAAGCTTAATGGTGATAGCGATTTAGTATGCTCTTCTTGTAGACATGGTAAGATGACTGCAGGTTCACATCTACCTCTTACCATGGTGATGACAAACGCCCAGACAGCTAATACATCTTGACACTGTTGGACCTTCTCGAGTTCAATCCTTTGGAGGCAAAAGGTATGTATCGGTCATTGTTGATGATTATTCTAGATACTCTTGGGTTTATTTTATGGTATCTAAAGATGAGGCTTTTAGTCACTTTAGAAGTCTTGTTACTAGATTATCTGTTGATCACCCAGGAGCACTTAGAGCTATTAGAAGTGATAATGGAACTGAATTCAAGAATTCTTCTTTTGATCACTTTTGTATTGAAAAGAAATTGATCATCAATATTCTTCACCTAGAGTGCCTCAACAGAATGGTGTAGTTGAAAGGAAAAATAGAACCTTGATTGAGATGGCTAGGACTATGCTAGATGAACATCACACTCCTAGGAAGTTTTGGGTGAAGCAATCTCAACCGCATGCTATGTTTCTAATAGAGTATTTTTGAGATCAAAGCTAGGCAAAACTCCTTATGAGCTTCGTTTTGGTCATAGGCCTAGTGTATCTCATTTCGAGTTTTTGGATGCAAATGCTTTGTCTTGAAATCTGAAATCTTGATAAATTTGAAGCTAGATCAACTGATGGCATCTTTCTTGGATATCCTGCTCATACACGTGGTTATCGTGCACTTGTTTTGGAGACTAACAAAATTGTAGAAACCTGTGAAATCACTTTCGATGAGGCTAGTCCAGGCACTAGTCCAATTGATGCAGGAACATGTGCATATGTTCAGGGGGAGAGTATTTTTGTTGATGATGATGATGAGGATGAGGATGAAGTATTGATTCCTATTGCACAACCAGCTGTACCTCTTTCAGCACCTACCACTACATCACTTACAGCTGAGCATCCTCAAGCAACAACATCTTCTGTACATGCTGAAAACGAAGAAGAAGAAGGAGAAGTTTCGGCTTGACTCCTTTGCACATTCAAAGAAGACATCCACCGAACAAATGATTGGAGGTTTTAATGAGAGAGTCACTCGATCCGTGTTTATTGCTTCGATTCTCATGCTCACTCGCTTTTGTTGCTTCTTTTGAACCCAAAGATATATCTCATGCATTAACCGATTTAATCTTGGATCAATGCCATGCATGAGGAATTAGAGAATTTTGAGCGTAACAAAGTTTGGAAGCTTGTTCCACCTCCTCCTGATTTTAATATAATTGGAACCAGATGGGTTTTCAAAAATAAACAAAGTGAGGATGGTGTTGTGGTCAGGAATAAAGCTAGATTGGTTGCTCAAGGATTTTCTCAAGTTGAAGGTTTAGACTTTAATGAAACTTTTGCTCCTGTTGCTAGAATTGAAGCCATTAGAATTCTTTTAGCATTTGCTGCATCTAAAGGTTTTCGACTGTATCAAATGGATGTGAAAAGTGCTTTTCTTAATGGCTATATTAATGAAGAAGTATATGTTAAGCAACCTCCTGGTTTCGAAAATCCCAAATTTCCTGATCATGTGTTCAAATTGTCCAAAGCCTTGTATGGATTAAAACAAGCCCCTAGAGCATGGTATGATAGGCTAAAAACCTTTTTACTTGAAAAGGGGTTCACAATGGGAAAGGTTGACAAAACTCTCTTTTTACTCAAGCAAGGCAATGATCAACTATTCGTCCAGATTTATGTTGATGATATTATCTTTGGTGGTTCCTCTCATGTTTTAGTGTCTAAGTTTTCAGAAACTATGAGAATGGAATTTGAGATGAGCATGATGGGTGAGTTGACTTACTTTTTGGGACTGCAAGTCAAACAAACGAAGGAAGGTACTTTTGTTCATCAAAGTAAGTATACAAAAGATTTACTTCATCGCTTTGGGATGGAAAACTGCAAGCCGATCATGACACCCATGGGAGGCACTTGCACACTTGATCCGGATGAAGATGGTGAGATTGTTGATCAAAAGGAGTATAGAAGCATGATAGGCTCTCTGTTATATCTCACTGCATCAAGGCCGGATATTCAATTTGCTGTGTGCTTGTGTGCTCGTTTTCAAGCTTCTCCACGTGTTTCACATCAACAAGCTGTCAAGCGGATCTTCAGGTATCTCCATTGTACTCAAGATTTTGGCATATGGCTTTCTGCTTCCTCATGCATTAGTTTAAGAGTATTCTCTGATGCTGATTTTGGAGGTTGTAGAATTGATAGAAAAGCACATCTGGCTCATGTCTTTTCTTGGGTAATTCACTTATTGCATGGTCATCTAGAAAACAATCTTCATTGCACAATCAACTGCTGAATCAATATGTGGTCTTTGCTAGTTGTTGTTCTCAAATTCTTTGGATAGTAGCTACACTTAAAGATTATGGGGTTAATTTGGATAGTGTTCTCTTTATGTGATAACACTAGTGCAATCTGCATTGCTAAGAACCCATGCAACATTCTAGAACAAAACACATTGAGATCGATTTCACTTTCTTAGAGATCATGTAGAAAAGGGAAATATTGTGCTTCATCATGTGGATATTGAACATCAATTGGCGTACATTTTCACAAAACCTTTGTCTTCTTCTCGCTTTTGCTTTTATTCGGGGAGAACTTGGGTTGGTTCATCCGATGGGATATTTTTGAGGGGGAGTTTTTGAAGTTTTTGTAATATTTTGTAGCATTTTTATTTTGTGAGTTTCTTAAATGAAAAACAAAAAAATGAAAAACAATAAAAAGGTACTGAGCATTGTAGTTCATACACATATGTCATTTGAAGCCATGTTTATGCTACAAGGTCTTTTGCAACTTTCTGTTTATACATATATGGTGTAGTTTATGTCATGACTTTTTAAATGGAATGACAACTTGAATTAAATCTTGTCATGGTTGAACTTTCTTGGCTATCTTAATCCTGCTCAAAAGTGCTAAATATGAAAGTTAAGTGCTAAAGCTCAAAAAGTGATTGTTGATAAAAGCAAGATCAAGGTTATGTATCTTTATCGCACATCTTCTTTACTGAGA
The DNA here is from genome assembly GCA_036346375.1 of Guadua angustifolia. NCBI lineage: Eukaryota > Viridiplantae > Streptophyta > Magnoliopsida > Poales > Poaceae > Guadua > Guadua angustifolia. Next base: position 45,631,242 of record CM070502.1, on the reverse strand, counting down.
CCGCTTATCATTGCACTTTGATATGAACTTGGAAGAGGTTGTGTATGGCCGAAACCATGAAACCTTAAGCTTGTGATTGCTTGGCATGGTTGAAAAGTAAGGCTGATGGTGCATGTAATTCCTTGCAATTGTTATTGTTGCAATCAAGTAATGAATCAGTTTTTCAAAGCACAAATAAAGTGCACAAAAATTCAATGTTTTCAGGTTTTAAGATTGTTGAGAAAGGGAGATCATGCCATGCAAAAAAAATCGTTAATAGTACTTGATTTCTAGTTATGCTTACTCTACATTGTTTATGTGTAAATTTGAGGGTGCAAGTACTTTTGATAGTATGACTTGGTAATCAAGTTGTTTCATTTGTGCATGATTCATAATGCTCAGTACATAAAAAAGGGGAAAACAACAACAACAAGGGGAGAAGTTTCTCTTTTGTTCTCTTTTTGCATTCTTGATGAACCCATTGTCAAAGGGGGAGAAGTTTGGAATCAAAGGGAGAGAATTTTGGTCACACATTGCACATTCACACACACATTTCTTTTTTCTGTTAGGGGGAGATTTTTGTTCTTAAATAGGGGGACATTTTTGTTCTTCTTTGTAGGGGGAGATTTCTTTTTCTGTCTTCTCTTTCTGTCTTTTGGTTACTTTACTTCTTTTAAAAATGGTGTTGCTATTGTAAGGTGAATGCCAATGTTCGTTTCCAAATGGTGTTACCAATGTTTTCATCAAGGGGGAGATTGTGAGATCATGCGATGAAAAATTGGTTGAATGGTAAAATTGGCATTGTAATTTGACTTTGGTTATAGCATGTGTGGTGCTTGTGCATGTGCTCGTTGATATGATTATTATGCCGGGTGATAGCATGATGGGTTTTGCTTAATGCAATGCACTCGTGTGAGTGGTTGCATGGATTAATCTTGAGTCAAGTCGTGGACTTGTGCTTGGACGCGTTGTTTGTTACTTCATGTGCAGGTGTTGCTCGAGGGCTGACGTGGTCGATGACGGACCGGAACTAGGTTCATGGAGGAACCGAGGTTCGGGACTAGGTTCGTGGAGGAATCGAGGTCTTGGTGGTCGAGGATGTCATGCGGACGCTCGGCTAGAGAACATGCACATGAAGGTCGGTTAGTCACGTATGTGCAAAGCAGTGGGCTGATCATGCGTGCAAAGTTTTGTTTTTGGCCATGTTGGGCCAAGTTGAGATAGATACTGAACTCTTTCCATGTTGGAAGTGGAGTTGTATTCAATCTCTCTGTTCTTGCATACGTAAGAGTTGTTTTTGGCCATGTTGGGCCAAGTTGAGATAGATACTAACTCTTTCCATATTGGAAGTGGAGTTGTATTCAATCTCTCTTTCTTGCATGCGTAAGAGTTGTTTTTGGCCATGTTGGGCCAAGTTGAGATAGATACTGAACTCTTTCCATGTTGGAAGTGGAGTTGTATTTAATCTCTTTGTGGTTGCTCTATATAAATAGAGGGAGGTGTCCTCTGTTTATTCTTGAGCCAGAAATTAGGGTTTGTAATCTTTGGTGTTGGAGTACTGTTAGACAAAAGAAATAAAAATCCTTCTTCGGATCTATAAGCTGTGGTTTTTGCCGGCGGCTGTGGCTTGCGGCTGGTTTTCCTCGCTTTTGTTCATTGCGATCGATCACAAGAAGGAAAAGCTCCAGGCGGTGCATGCAAGAAAAAGCTTCGGCGGTGGCTGTTTTTGCTTCGACCTGAGAAAACAATTAACGAGTTCGTCGTTTCTTTTCCGGCGGCTAGAAAATGGCGAATAAAAGATCGTGAGTCATCTTTTGCATGCAAAGTGCTGGCGCCTTTATTTTCCTTGCCGATAGGTATTGGTAGTGGTGTCTGCATGCATGCATGAAGTTCTGGGAGACTTGGAAGTTGGAAGTACCTTGCGCTTGGTCTTTATTCTCTTGCGGCCGTTCCGTTGTGTTTTTGGCTGAGCGACTAGAGTTGTGAACGACGGCCGCACATGCATGCAAGCTACTATTCCACCTTCACGATCCGGACCTCCAAGTTTGGTTAGTTAACTCTTCATAAATCCTGATTAATTTCGTTTTCAGAGTTTGATTCGTTGAGGTAAGATCAATTCCCGTCATTATTTTTTCAGTCATCTTGCAAAGGACATAACTCTAGATCCATAGCTCCGATTGAGTTGATTCTTTTTGGGTTAGCTTCGGATTCAAGTCTAGTTTCTACAGTTAAAATTTCAAGTCAATCCAACGGTTGGATCTCCAGGAATTCATAATTTACCGAACGCATATACTCTGTTTTGTTGAATACGAAGCAATTATTTGAGTCCAAATTAGGGTGAATTTTTAGTAGATCAAAAATTTGATTTTAGCTTCGCGCAATCATTCACCCCCCCTCTGATTGCTAGTTTAGTATATATCGATCCTACAATTATTATTCTTATTGTTGTGTATGATGTGATACTTACCGATATTAAGCTGTGTGCACTAGCGATTGATCCTGGGACTAGTGCGGTAAACACAGTGGGTCCGAATGGGTGAATTCGGGTCCATACACTCATTGCGATACAATATGTAACCATTTGGACATGCGTGTATTCTTTGTACTTCCAGTCCCAACGGGCAGACAACCTGCTTGGCCTAGTACGTAGTTGCAGGCAACACGTTACCCTCTGGAAGCAAGTCCCCCAAGAGACATAACAACTCAGAAAAGCTCTTATTAGACCAATCATTGCTTTCCTTCAACTGCAGTAGTGAAAGCACAGGATGTAGCTTTTTGTTCTCCTCCTTACAGCCCGGGTACAATAGCGTTGTAGAGTCCTCTACCATATGCTGGAACTGTTGAAACTCCCTTTCACTCGTGAAGTCCCCCACCCCATCACACAACATTTGATCTAGATCATCTTCGTGGCTATCAACAAACGTATCTTCCACCGCCGTCATATCGTTGTTTCTGTCATCTTCATCAATGTGTTGCCTTCGTGTACAATATCATCTTCACCGTGCTCAGTCCAACAGGTATAACCAGCCTTGAAACCCCTTTGAAGCAAGTGTGCACGTATCGACTCTATGTTAAAAAACATCTTCTCATTTTTGCAATCAACACATGGACAACACATAGTCCGCCAGATTCTTCGACTTGTGTGCTGCAGCCGCATTCAGAAAACAAGTCACACTATTAAAGAACTCTGGACCGCAACGATCTGTGTCATACATCCACCTTCGGTCCATCTACAGTTAATTATATCGAACTACATTTTAGTATATCAATAAATGATACCAAAATAATTTATTCTTTACATTAGTCATGTAGTGCTAATTAATTAAAACGATAAACACATTATAAGCATATAACTGCAAATAACAATATAATTGTAAATGATTAGATTTAAAAATACATCTAGCAATTTTGCCTATATTAAAATACACAAACCTTTTTCACTATTTAAATATCCATCTAGCATTTTTAATTATTTAGAAGATTTATTCATTTCATTTTGTTATGTAGCGTTATTAAATTAAATTAATATACATCAAATAAGCATATAATTGAATATAAGGATATATTTCTAAATAATTATGTATCTTGCAACTTTCATTATTGGAAAATCCATCTACCATTTTTCATTACTTAAAAATCCACTACATCACTAAAATGAATAAGAATTATAATTTATTCAATAATTTAGAGCTAGATCTTAATTTGAGCAGTACCGACCTAAAATGTTCACACCATACAATTAGCAATTATCAACATCTAGAGCAATCTATAAAGTAAAATTTAACTACAAATATAACATAGATCAAGTCAGTAACCTCAAAGAGAAATACGAGACAAATTTTTATACAATTTTTCAGCAGCAACTCGCCAAGATAATAAGTACCGAGCAAAACAGAGCTCCTCTCTGTTCTGCTTGGTCGGGGAAGATGTCGCCTCGAAGAGAAATACGAGAAAAATATTAATACAACTTTTTGGCAGTAACTCGCCAAGAAAATAACAACCTAGCAAAGAAAATAACAACCTAGCAAAACAGAGCTCCTCTCTGTTCTGCTCGGCTGGGGAAGGCGTCCGTCGGGGCCAGCTATATAAATACCTTATCACTACTAGCTCTGCGCAGAACCGATAGTGATAAGGGTCGATTACGCGGGAAAATTCGATTGCGCAGGAAAATACATATCACTACCGGTTAAAGAGTAAAGTCAATAGTAAAAGTTTCGATATCACTACCGGTTTTAAATGGAACCGGCAGTAATACTTCACTACCGGTTTTGGTTATAAACCGGTAGTGATATTGTGTTATCACTGCCGGTTGTTTCCTCAAACCGGTAGTGATACATTTCCCGCGCGGCCGAGCTTACGAACCGGTAGTGATATGTTATCACTGACGGCTCTAACCCAACCGGCAGTGATATGCCGGCAAGGATTGCCTGTTGTGTAGTAGTGCCTTATAGAATGGACCTACCAGAACTTGTGGAGCTTAAGAAACAACTAAAAGATTTAGAAGGAAAGGGGTTCATTAGAGAGTGTATCTCCGTGGAGAACACCCATCCTATTTGTAAGCAAAAAGATGGTGGAATCCAGTTATATACGGATTATAGAGAGAGCTCAAGAGTGTCACCATTAAGAACAAGTATCATCTCCCTAGAATTGATAACCTATTTGATCAACTTAGAGGTGCTTATGTATTCTAAAAAATTGACCTACGATCAAGATACCACAAAATCAAGATAAGGGTAGAGGATAGAGAGAAAACTTCCTTTGTGTGTAGATATAGACATTATGAGTATACAGTGGTTCCTTTTGGACTAACTAATGCCCCAGGAGAATTTATGAATTTGATGAACAAAATTTTCATGAAATATTGGGATAAATTTATAGTGGTATTCATAGATGACATCCTGATATATTCTAGGAGTGAAGAGGAATATAGAGAACACCTAAGAACCACCCTTCAAATCCTAAGAGAAAATCAATTGTATGACAAATTCAACAAGTGTAAATTTTGGTTAAATCAAGTGTCCTTCCTTGGACACATCATTTCTGGGAAAAGGATAAAGGTAAACTCAGATAAAATAGAAGCCATTAAGTCATGAAAATGACCATCAAACCAAGCAGAAATCAGAAGTTTCCTTGGATAAGATGGGTACTACCGTAAGTTTATAAAAGGATTTTCCCAAATATCATCCCCTCTCACTAAACTCTTGAGAAAGGACATTAAGTATGACTAGACTAAAAAATGTGAGGAAAGCTTCCAGAAACTCAAACAATCACTAAACTCCACTCTAGTACTATCTTTACCTATGGAAGGAGTTGAGTATGTGATATACTGTGATGCCTCTAAATAAGGCCTAGGAGGTGTTCTAATCTAAAATGAGAAGGTAATTGCCTATGCTTCCAAGCAATTGAAACCACATGAGGTTAACTACCCAACTCATGATCTAGAATTGGGAGCTATGTGTTTGCCCTAAAAATTTAGAGACACTACTTGTATGGGGCAGAGTATGTCATGTACAATGATCACAAAATTCTCAAGTACATCTTCACCCAAAAAGAGTTGAATATGAGACAAAGGAGATGACTGTAACTTATTAAGGACTATGATATCCTTATCAACTACCAACTAGGAAAAGCTAATGTGGTGACTGATGCATTGAGAAGGAAAGTCTAGTGTGACAACTTATCTATCCAAAACTTCATGCCTGAGATAATCCAGTATCTAGCCAAATGGAAATTAGCTTCCGCATATCATCATCTATTTCCATGTTATCAACCATGATTGTCCAATCCACTCTATTGGAATATATTAAAGAGAAGCAAGCCATAGATAGCTTTGTTCTAGAAGAAACCAATAGGATCAAGTCAAGTTAATCTTTAGAATTTAATTTGGATAAGGATGGAAGTCTCAAGTTACATGGTTGTATCTGTGTTCCCAATGATCCAAAAATCAAAATGACCATACTTAAGGAAGCTCATGACACTTTATATTCTATCCATCCTAGTAGCACTAGAATGTATAAGGATCTAAAAGAGACTTTCTGATGGGATGGCATGAAGAAGGAAATAGCATTAATCCCTGAATGGAAATGGGAGGATGTCTATATGGATTTCATTATAGACCTACCTAGAACCCCAGCCAAAATGGATGTCATATGAGTAATAGTGGACAAACTCACTAAGCCTGCTCACTTCCTTGCCATTAACCAAAAATACTCTACTCATAGGTTGGTTGAGATTTATATTGAGAGGATAGTCACACTTCATAGAGTCTCTAAAACAGTCACATCTGATAGAGGTTCCATCTTTACCTCTAACTTCTGGGAAAATCTGCAAACTGCTTTAGAAACTAAATTGAAATTTAGTACTGCTTACCACCCTCAAACTGATGGACAAATTGAGAGAGTGAACCAAATCTTAGAAGATAGTTGAGGGCATGTGTGCTGAATTTTGAAGAGAGTTGGGATAAATACCTCCATCTTGCCAAGTTTGCCAATAGTAATAGCTATCAAATAAATATCCAAATGGCATGAGGCTCCATATGGTAGGAGTGTAGAGCCCTAATCTATTGGTATGAAGTGGGAGAGAAATCATTAATGGGTCCAGAGTTGATTCGTCAAAATGATGAGAAGATAAGATTAATTCAAGAGAGGCAGAGAACTGCCCAAAGTAGGAAAAATAGCTACGTTGATAAGCGTAGGAGAGATTTAAAATTTCAACTAGAAGAGTATGTGTATCTAAAAGTGACTCCAATGAAAGGAGTACACCAGTTTGGAATAAAAGGAAAGCTTGGCCCTCAATATGTTGGACCATTTTAGATTCAAGAACAAAAAGGAACTTTTGCTTACCAATTAGAGTTACCTTAGTTATCTAGAATCCACAATGTCTTTCAGGTCTCCCAACTTAGAGCCTATCTTAGAGAGCCTTTTCAAGTAGTGCCAAACCTTGATATCCCTCTACAACCAGATCTAACCTATGAGGAGCGGCCACCCAAAATCTTAGTCATAGAAGGGTGTCAATTTTGAAGGGCCACTACCTAGTTTTGCAAGGTCCAATGGAAGCATCACACCAAGTTATTGAGAGAGTGATTATTTCCCAAATCAGCTCTCGATGTTACTTGCGTGTTTTTGTAATATTTACATGTGCCACCATGAATTGTTGCATACGTTGAAAAATTTTGTTGCGCTACTTTTGGGAGTGTACGATGGGAATTCTCTCATCGTAAGTCTTCTACTTACCAATTAGAGTTATCTCCTTAGTTATCTAGAATCCACAATATCTTTCATGTCTCACAACTTAGAGCCTGTCTTAGAGAGTCTTTTTAAGTAGTGCCTAACCTTGATATTCCTCTACTCAAAGTCTTAGCCACAGAAGAGTGTCAACTCCAAAGGGCCACCAACAAATTTTGCAAGGTCCAATGGAAGCATCACACCAAGAAGGAAGCCAAGTAGGAGAAGGAAGAAGGAATGCAGGAGGCAAACCCACATCTGTTTATGTGAGTTGGATTTCGAGGACGAAATTCCATTTAAGTGGGTAGGATGTAAGGACCCTGAAATTCAAACTAAACTAATAAAATGAATAATCACCTAATCAAGCAAGGTAATGAACAATCAAGCTGGATTACCATGCTTTTGCATAAACATTTAGAATGACAAGCATGCCCTCATGATAGCAAGTAGGAACCTGGGATAAAATGGTAATAGGGAGCATAATAAAAAGATAAGACCAATCACAGTAGATGCACTCCCCTTTTCCCATCACTAGCAAAGAGCACAGCCAGGCGGCAACACATTCACCTCCCCATTGCCCATTTTCTAGCCGAGAGCAAGCAACAATAGCCAGATTCATTCCCCTTGTGATCAGGACATCACAACCAAGGATACAACCGCTGCCCCTTCTTCCCCTACGACTACTACTTTGTCCCCGACCGTCGCTGTTTCAGCCACTACTTCATCTACGACGCCTGGAGGGCTTAATCCGGAAGCAAGGCCTTTCCACCAACCTTTGCTAGACCAGAACGTCAAGAACATCCATCGAGGACAGCTCACGCGCCAAGGAAGGCCCAAGATCAAGCCCAATTCGTCGCCGAGTCTGGTTCGGCCATCTAGGAGCAGCAGTACTTCAAACGGACATAACTTGGGCTCCCGGACTCCGTTTTCAGCGTGCGACCACCCGTTTGAAAGCTTAGGAGATAAGCTTTCCAATGGATCCAGCCCCACTTCCAAATTCCTCCTGGAATGACAGAAAATCACAGAACAATCTCACGGAACAGAAATCCCGGGTGTTGCGCCACCTTTCTTTTGGGCCCAAGGCCCATGTACTCTTAGGGTTTCACCCCTCCCTTGGCCGGCGCCCCTCTCCTGGCTGCCGCACCCCTCTTGGGCACCCCCCCTTGTGTGGGTACCCCTTTATATTAGATTTTCACCGCTGTTCTTCATTTTTTAGGTTTTGTTGTGTTTGGTAGACCCCGTGTGCGTCCCTCCTCGTGTTTGCGCATGTCGACTAGACCGCCCGAGCCGAGAAACAGAACCTCAACTTGTCTCTTTTGATTTCAATACCATCTTTCCAGATTGCTTCATACTTTGTTCTTGCGGGTTCTCGATTTCTTGCAGGAACTACTGATCATTGGATCTTGTATCTGTGTGGATTTGGCATTGCAATTGTGAAGCTCCCAACCTGTTGGTAGGAAGCCCTAAATTCGGTGCCATCATCACCCCAAAACCGATGTATTATCATCTCACCGAAAGATCGGGATCGCCGTCCCCATCAAGTTGGTATCAAAGCTCAAGGTTGCTCGGTGAGATCATCCCTCAATTTCCTTTTCTACCTAAAGTCCAGAAAATTTGCCCCACAAAAAAAAATTTTGTCCCTCTGTCCAAGCTAATTTGTGCCCTAACTTTTACTACTTGTTCTTGGTTTGTTGAATCGTCGGTTGCATAGTCGTGTCTTTGCTGGTTTTAGAGTCTAGTTACCTTAGAGTTTCGAGTTCTAATCACATTGTCGTCACAACATCGTGATCTTCGTGAGTCTGTTTGTGCTGTTGTCTTCATCCCACAAAACCGAGAGTCTCCCATCAGAACGCCCAAAATTCCACCACGCAAAAGCAAACCCAGTAGGCCACGTTCTCCACAGCCAACTCGGTTTCCTTCTTCCAATTTGTGTTTCCCCAAAACTCCCCAAAGTTTCCCAAACCGAGAAGGAATATAACTCAGTCAAGCGCATACACCTTGCCATATAACTCATCCAAAACCGAGAAGAAATCCCAGCCCTCCTCCTACCCTCCTGGGAATTGGCCGGCTCTTGCCATATAACTCACACAGTTCCTTCCATACCCCGGCTGAAACAAACCGTGCAAGCCTCTCCTTCCATAGCTCGATTGTTTAAAAAAAATCAGAACCGAGCCATCTCTCTGCCCTCTCCATGCCATCTTGCTGCATTTGCCAATCCGTCAAATTTTGGTGCACAAATCAAAGTGTAGAGAGAGAGAGTATCTTTTAATTACCTTTATACCCCTGGTCAAAAAAAAGTGTGTGTGGTGAGTGTTGTTTTGGAGTCCTTTTGAGTCTGTTATTCAGGTTTAGGGCTCCCACAAAAAAAAGAAAAAAAGAGGAGCCCTAGCTGCTTGCTTTGTGTTGAGGACGTTCTCATTGCGTCTCTGTGGCATCGTTGGTGTTTAGGCTCGCGTCTCTAGTACGGTCTAGCCTAGGACCAGCATTGTACTGATTTTGAACGACTTTTTAGCTTACTTTGGTCAGTGGTACTAGTTCCTCCTTTGCTACATATTATTGCCTGTCCAAGCTCCACCATCTTCTAACCACACAGGTTCCGGAATTTACAATCGCTTGCCACATCGAGGACTTGTAAGAACTTGGTAGAAGCTTGAGCGTGTGTGAGGCTTGCCACTGCATACAACCTAGTAGTTCATAGGAGCTTTTCATATCTGTGTGAAGTTTCTTTGTTTCTACTAACTATGGCAGGTATTCCAAGCAATCATGGGAGTAACGTCGGCAGTGGGAGTGAACATGAGGACCCCCTCACACCCAAAGAACGGCGTTGGGTCACTCATTTCAACAGGTTGCACAATCAGCATGAGATGCGAACTCGTGACACTCTTGATGCGATTCAAGCGCAATTGCACCCCTCACTGAGCTTCAAGCACAGCTAGCACAACTTCTTCAAGGTGCTGCCCCCAACAATGGTGTCGCTGGTCATGCTTTGGGCCAACGCGGCGCTCCACCAGTTGTTCTTGCGCCTTTAAACGGGGTGGATCAAGAGGAGAACAACTACGCTGTCGATACCGAGGACGACTATAGGGTAAATGCGAACAACGCCGACCTCATCGTCGACTCCGCAATAACAGGCAAGGTATGGCTAGAAATCAACCTGATCAAAGGGAAGAACGTGATGATTCTATGGCAAAAATGAAATTTTCTATGCTTCCTTTTGATGGCACTTATAATCCTGATGCTTATCTAGATTGGGAGTTGGCGGTAGATCAAAAATTTTCTTGCTATGACTTCTCTGAGCATAAAAGGGTTCATGCTGCCACTAGTGAATTTACTGGTTTTGCATCATTTGGTGGAAAGAACTATGTAGAGTCAACCGTGATGTACCTACAACTTGGGATGGGTTGAAGCGTGTCATGAGGGCTAGATTTGTTCCTACATACTATGCTCGTGACTTATTGAATAAAATGCAGCGCTTTAATCAAGGTGATAAAACGGTTGAGGAATATTATCAGGAATTGCAAATTAGCATGTTGCGCTGTGGGTTAGAAGAGAGTGAAGATGCAAAAATGGCTAGGTTTTTGGGTGGGCTTAACCGAGAGATACAGGATATACTTGATTATAAAGAATACAATTCTATCACTCGTTTGTACCATCTTGTTTTGAAAGTAGAAAGGGAAGTGCAGGGTCGACGATCGACAACGTGAGGTAATCTTGGAAGCTCTTCACAACCAAGTTGGTCCAGATCCATACCAAGGCATCATCTTCCATACCTGGATGTGTACCTACACCCGCTGTTCCAACTACTTCGACGCCATCATGCATTCCGGAGGCAAACAAGTCAGTCACCCTTCAAGCACCCACCAAGAGTGCTTCCTCAGTTGCCTCCACCGGTCGAACGCGGGAAACACAATGCTTTCGATGCAAAGGAATGGGGCACGTGATGCGAGACTGCCCTAATCAACGTGCTCTAATCATCCGAGAAAATGGTGAGTACACTAGTGCTAGTGACATTGATGAAAATGAATATGCTCTTGTTGCCACTAACACTGTAGAGCCAGAAGAAGAGATTATCACTTCTGCGGCATCCGAGAAATATCCGGCTCTTGTTGTCACACGTGTACTTAGCGCACAGCTTGCGCGCGATGAACAAAATCAACGTCATACTATCTTTCAGACCTGGTGTGTGGTGAATGAGCGCGCTGTGCATGTCGTTGTTGATGGAGGTAGCTGCAACAATCTTGCGAGTGTAGACATGGTCGAGAAGCTTGGCTTGACCACAAATCTACTTCCTCAACAGTATGAAATTGAATGACTCAATGCCACTGGTAAGGTTCAGGTAACAAAAACTGTTCGAGCACCTATCTCGATTGGTTCTTATCATGATAATGTTGTTTGCGATGTTGTACCCATGGATGCTTGTTCTCTTTTATTGGGTAGATCGTGGATCTATGATATGGATGCTACACATCATGGTAGGACCAATGAGTATACCTTCTTGTATAAGGGAAAGAAGATTATTTTGACACCCATGAACCTTACAGAATTAAGAAACATTGATGTTAAAAGAGCTCAAAGAGAAAAAGAAGAGAGTGGAATTAAAAGTGTAGCTAGTAAATCAACCCATTCAACTACACCAGCTGCTCAAAAACCCGATCTTAAGCTGAAGGGTGGATAGTATAGAACCATTGCCATTATCTGTTGTTTTGTCTTCTGTTATTACTAATAATTTGCAGGATAATGAGATGGAGTTGAGGACGGCTCCAATTCAAGAAGGGGAGGATGATGAGGACATCACAACCAAGGATACAACCGCTGCCCCTTCTTCCCCTATGACCGCTACTTTGTCCCCGACCGTCGCTGTTTCGGCCGCTATTTCATCTACGACGCCTGGAGGGCTTAATCTGGAAGCAAGGCCTTTCCACCCCGGTAGAGGACCGAAGCGCGGGCAAGCGGCCGTCCTCCTCGGACGCCTCGGGTGCAGACCCTAAGAGGCCCCGCACCGATGACCAGACGGCCGCCCCTTCCTGTTCCATCGCGCCTTCGAGCACGGCTAGAACGGGGTCTTCTTCTGCTACAGCGACGTCTTCAGCTCCTGCCCCGGCGTCGACTTCATCTGCACCTGCTCCATCGATGCTAAGAGCCCTCCCCATCGCCCCGCAGGGTGGATTTAATCTTCCTGCGTCCTCCTTCCGCTTCCTAGCGCTCCCAAGGGCGACCCCCAGCAATGTTACGCAAGGCTAAGCACCCGCCCAAGCAGCCGGAGATCCTGCCTGTGGTTCATCCGGCACCCCGGAGGCGGCTCATGGGGACGTCGCCGTCGTCGGCACCTCTGCCAACCCTTCATCGAGCGCTCTTGCCGCCCTCACCTCTCGGCTGGCAGCACTGCTCACTGAGCTTGGCAGCGTTCATGCTTCAATGGGTACCCTCTTCATGGTGGCCACCCAAAGAAGAGGCACATTGAGCAGCCAGATGGGCGGCTGCTTGCTAAAGTCGCGCGCAGAGAGGGAAAGAGGGGCGGCCCGCCGCCAGAGAAGACGAGTGCAAGCCCCTCGCCGCCCGGACGGAGGAGGCCGAGGCGGGACGGAAGCGAGCTAAAGATGAACTGCGCCGCTCACTGCACAACCTCACCGTCATGCTCTGTCCTATGTACAATCGCATGGTTAGGAGCCTGCGGCCCCTGCGGGTGGAGTTGAGCGATCCGCTGGAGTCTTCGGCGAGGCAGTACGCCCTTAGCGTCACCCGCGTCGCCGATGCTCTCACCGGCCTGCCCATCGCTTTGTCCGCCCGCTCCGCCAGAGAGGGGCGGGAGGCCACCGTCGCCACCGCAGGGTACATGCTGGCCTGTTGCGCCAGCCGCGACACCTCCTTCGACGCCATGTCCACCGTGGCCGACATTGAAGGCAATGAGGCCCAAGTGCAAGCTCGTGTGCGCGAAGCCTCGGAGTACGTGGCGGGGATGATGACGGTGGAGAACCTGACCCTTGACGAGGCAATGGCGGAGGAGGAGGCGGAAGATGACCCCGGGCACATCCAAGTCGCCGATGAAGAATGATGGCCCGAGCGGCCCTTCTTGTTTTCTTCATTCCTTTCTTTGTCTTTTTTTTTGGTGTAACCATGTAGATATACCTTTTAGCAAACTTAATGAAATGGTTATCTTTCGCGCTTACCTGAGTGCCTGTTTGTGAGTATGTTTGTCCATGTTTGTTTGCCTAAGTCCTCGGGCGACCAACCCCCTGACCGTGCCATGACGGGGGTTTAGTCTAGATTGATGTTCCGGCATTCTTCCTGCACTTGCACACAACCACTACAAATACGAGCAAAAGTTATGCAAGAAACAGATCAAAAGATCATAAGTCCTAGCACGCATGATTGTCACTGTCCCATTGTCTTTCAGATCTTAAACCCTTGCGATCTCTCGGAACCTGACCATAGCGTTGCGTAGCAAGGCAGCAGGTTCCCAGGGGTGGTTTTTGGGCCAGCGGTGCTCACGGTGACAACCTAAGGTGTGCTAGCCGCATGGAACATCAGGCCGAACTCGACCCCCTGGTCGCCCGTCCCTGCACGACGCAAGCGCTAGGCGTTACCGCTTATCGGCAAGGAGCCGTCAGGCTATCGGTACCCATGACAACCACGCAAAACGCGGCCCACCGGGGCCAAATGGGACAGGTAAAAAAGATTTATAGGGAGCCCATGAGGCAAACACTTAACTTATCACTTGCCATCGACTGACGAGCTAAATGGAGGAAAAGACCCACTCCCTGGCTGACCGGAGCGGATCATCGAGCACTTATAGAACTCAGGGGTAGAATTTCTGCAACATCTCTAAGTTTTGGGAGTTCGCCAGCTCTTGGCCATCCTTAGTGGCCAATCGGACCGCCCCGGGTCGAGAGACTGAGATCACCTTGAAGGGGCCCTCCCACAGGGGAGACAGCTTGTTACGACTGGCCTACGCCTGAATTCTATGCAAGACGAGGTCGCCCACTACCAATGCTCTCTTGTGGACCCAGGTGACGTGGTACCGCCTGAGGCTCTGTTGGTATCGAGCAGCGCATAGAGCTGCTCGATTGCGCACCTCCTCTAGGAGGTTGACTTCTTCCCGGGGCTGATCTTCCTGGCCCTCCTCGCTGAATGCTGAAACGTGCGGGGAGCCTAAAGACAGCTCGAACGGAAGAACAGCCTCAGTCCCGTAGACCAGGAAGAAAGGTGTCTCCCCGGTCGCCTAGCTGGGCGTGGTTCGAAGCGACCACAGCATCGTTGGAAGTTCGTCAGTCCATCATGGTCCCTGCTTGTGGAGTTGGTCAAATGCTCTGGTCCTGAGGCCCCTCAACACCAGCGCGTTGGCACGCTCTGCCTAGCCGTTGCTCTTGGGGTGGGCCACCGAGGCGAAACACACCTTGGTGCCCATTTCTTCGCAGAACTCTAGGAACGCCGCGCTGGTGAACTGGGCACCGTTGTCGGTGATGATGCGGTTGGCGACTCCAAAGCGGGTAAAGATCCCATGCATGAACCTGACGGTACCGGAGGCCGTAATGGCACGCACGCCTTGGCTTCGACCCATTTGGTGAATTTGTCGATGGCGACGAACAAATGGGTGAAGTCCCTTGTGGCCCGCGGGAATGGACCCAGGATATCCAGCCCCCAGACTGTGAACGACCAAGAGAGCGAGATGGTTTGCAGTGCTTGGGTTGGTCGGTGGATCTGCTTGGCGTAGAATTGGCACGCCTCGCATCTCCTCACCTGCTCACAAGCATCCTAGAGGGCAATAGGCTAATAGAATCCTTGGCGGAACGCTTTTCCGACCAGCGTTCGACTGGACATATGGCTCCCGCACATGCCTCCATCGATATCAGAGAGCAGGTTGCTCCCCTCTTCCCGAGTGATGCACTTCGTAGAATTCGCTTTACTCGTGATATAGGTCCTCACCTACCGAGTATAGCACTTGGCCTTACGTGCAATTTTCTCGACTGATGCATCATCGTCGGGGATCACTCGGTCCCACAGGAAGGCTAGGATCGAATCCATCCACTGACCTTCCCGGCCAAGTGTAGCGATCACACGACGATCGCCTGGGTACTCCGCTTGGCCAGGCTTTTCCCCGGGTGCCGCACCGACGGCACCGCTTATCTTCCTCCAGAACCAGGCTCGAGGCGCGCGCTGTGCCTTCCCTCCTCGAATCGAGGTCGCGACACCACACCGCTTTCCCCACCGAAGTCGAGGTCGAGACAAATTGCACCATCATCCCTACCTTGAACGGGGGCAACGACGGACAGTCGCGTAAGTCTTTCTTCAAAGACCCCAACCGGGACAGAGGCTCTTGACGACGTGAGCTGTGAAAGCCCGTCCGCCATGTGATTGTCGCGTCGGGGGATATAGATATATCCCAGTCCTTCGAAGTGACGCTCCATCTTCCTGACCTCCGCCAGGTATGCTGCCATGGCGGGATCAGAGCACTGAAATTCCTTCCGCGCTTGATTGATGACTAGTAGGGAGTCGCCTTTGACTTGCAGACGCTGGACACCTAACGCGGAGGCGGCGCACAGCCCTGCCAGTAAACCTTCATACTCGGCAGTGTTGTTGGTGGCCTTGAAGTCCAAGACAACCACATACTGGAGGATGTCACCGGTCGGGGAGACCAGGACAACCCCAGCCCCCGCGCCCTCAAGCTTGAAGGAGCCATCAAAGAATAAAGTCCAGGGAGAAAGCGCGGGTATCTCTTCAGCTCCAAGGGTGGCAGGAGTCCACTCAACGCATTTAACTCCACCGCCTTTGACTATTGATAGCAAGTCTTGGGGGTGAACTTGAGAGAACTCCCCAACTCTCCATCGACCACTTGGCGGCGCTGCCCTCGGCTTCTCGACAGGAGGATCTCCCTTGGGATAGGCAAGGACCACCGTGATCCCCATCCTCGAAGTAATGTCAGAGTTTCATGGACGCCACTAGGACGGCGTACAACATCTTCTGTGCCTGCGGGTATCTGGTCTCCGCTTCATGCAGCACCTTGTTGACGTAGTAGACCGGCTTTTGAACGCCTTCCCTCTCTGCCACCAGTACCGTGCTCACCATTGCAGGGGTTGCAGTGATATACAGGAGTAACGGTTCGCCAAGCTTGGGGGCGACCAGCACTGGTGGAGAGGAGAGATACTTCTTTAGGTCTTCAAACGCTTGCTGGGCCTCCGAGGTCCATTCGAAATGGTTGGTCTTCTTCAGCAACTTGAATAGGGGCAGGCTCCTTTCTCCCAAGCGAGCGATAAACCGCCCAAGGGACGCCAGTCGGTCAGTGAAACACTGTACTTGCTTGAGCCGAGTTGGTGGCTTCATGTGTTCGATGGCCACTATCTTATCGGGGTTGGCCTCAATGCCTTGGCTGGACACAAGGAACCCGAGCAACTTCCCAAAGGGCACGCCGAACACGCACTTCTCGGGGTTGAGCTTCAGGCAATTCTTCCAGAGGTTGGCGAATGTTTCTTCCAGATCTCCGACCAGTCCCTCACCCTCCTTGGCCTTCACCACCAGGTTATCGACGTACACCTCGAGGTTTCGTCCTATCTGCGGACGGAAGAAAGTATGCATAGCGCACTGATAAGTAGAACTAGCATTCTTTAACCCAAATGCCATTCTGATATAACAATAAATGCCCATTGGGGTTACAAAAGCAGTCTTTTCTTCGTCCTCCGCCGCCATGCTAATCTGATGGTACCCAGAGTACGCATCCAGAAAGCACAACAGCTCGCACCCCACCGTAGAGTCGACGATGAGATCAATGCGCGGTAAAGGGTACGGATCCTCTGAGCAAGCCTTGTTGAGGTCGATGAAATCGACGCACATTCGCCACTTCCCGTTGGACTTCTTGACGAGCACGGGAATGGCAAGCCACTCGGGGTGAGAGACTTTCTTGATGATGCCCGCACGTAGCAGCTTCTCTACTTCCTCCCGAATGGCATCTTGTCACTCTGGTGCCTATCTCTGGACCTTTTGTTGGACTGGGTGCACTCCTGGAAGCGTTGCCAATCGGTGCTCGATCACCTCCCTAGGGACCCCAGTCATGTCGAACGGTTGCCTGGCAAACACGTCGGAGTTAGACCGGAGGAAGGTGACGAGCGCGCTTTCCTATTTGGCGTCAAGGTGGGCGCCCACCTTGACGGTCTTCTCGAGCTCGGCCACACTCAGGGAGACCACCTTAACCTCATCGGACGAACCAGCGAGGTAATCGGTTCACGGAGAGGCTCCCGAGTAGGCAAAGATCAAAGTTGCCTCTAGCATGTGGCGCTTGGTCAGTCCAATGCTCGCTATGGCAACAAGAAGGCTTCCTACCGTCCACCCAGACGACTTTGGGGCCACCGGGCCCTAGTATCTACACCACCATGTACGCATAATGGGTTGCCGCCATGAACTTGACCAACGTCGGTCGGCCAAGCAAGGCGTTGTACGGAAGATCGAAATCGGCGACCTCAAAGTCCACCACTTCCGTACGGTAATTGCTCTCGTCTCCAAAGGTGACGGAGGCGACTGCCGGGGCACTAAGCCGGCCCAGTGGTGACCCCAGAAAAGGCAGGCAGCGCGCAGCCCAACGTGATATCTGGAGTGCCCGAAATGCTTTGGAGGATAAGAGGTTGATGGAGCTCCCTCCGTCTACCAGCACCCGCCCAAGCTTCATGTTCCGAATCATGGGCGAAACCATGATTAGAAGGTGACCCAGGCATGCAGTGCTCTCAGGGTGGTCGGCCCGACTGAAGGTGATCGACTCCTCCGATCACTTCAGCGGCCTACACGCCGCTGGGCTCGATACAGCGGCACAGACTTCCCTTATCAACCGCTTGTACCTTGTGTTGGAGGGATAGGTGGCCGAGCCACCATGGATATACGCCACCGTGTACTCTGCCCGCTGGAAAGCCAACGGGGCGGGGTCTTCATCCTGATCGTCGTCACGGGGACGACGCTCCTTGAGGCGTTGCTCCACCATCTTGCTCACAACCCGCAACCGCCGCGGTCGTGCGTGTCGATTCGTGGATCGGGCAAGAGGGCTCGCCTCCTTCTCCTCGCAGCGGTCATTTCGCCGGTGGCGATGGTCATCCCGCCGGTCGCGGCGGTCGTGCCATCGCGACCCAGTGTCCCCGTGCCCGCGCTCCACGGTCAAGACCTGCCCAAGCTCAGCCACCCCGCGCTTCTTCTTCCTGCTCATGGAGCTGTGACCTTTCGAGGTCCTAGCTCCGTCTCCGCCATGACCGTCGGCCGGGCCGGGCACCTTCTTCCGAGCTTCCGCCGTCTGCGCGCACTTGTGCGCCAGGGAGAACAGCTCGGAAGTGGTGGTGACGTTGCGAGTAGCCATCTTCTCCCGCATCTTGTGGTCCTGGACGCCTCTTCGTAAGGCGATGACGATGGACTGCTCAGAGATCCTGAGGATCGTGTTGCGGCAGTAGCTGAACCACCGGATGAAGTCACACAATGACTCCCCTTTCTCCTGCTCGAGGGCATGGAGATCATCCTCCACGCTCGGCTGTGTGTACGATCCTTGGAAGTTGGTGACGAAGAGGTCACACAGTTCCTCCTATGAGTGCACCAACCCTCGTGGGAGGTTCAACAGCCAAGAATGGGCAGATTCCGTTAGGGTTGTTGGGAAGTAGTTGGCCATGGCCTTTTCGGATCCGCCCGTGGCCCATACCACCGTCGTGTATATCTGCAAGAACTCCTCTGGGTTGGTGGTGCCGTCATACTTCTCGATGGATGCTGGGCAAAACCTCTCCGGCCATGCAACGCGGTGCAGCCGACTGGAGAAGGCTTCGCACCCAATGCTGCTAGGGGAGCTACGCTGTCCACCTAAACCCCAGCCTGGAGACCGTGCTGGGAAGCACGGATCTTGGCTCCCCAAGGATTCGAAGGAGAGGGCCTCCTCCTTATCCCGTGAGTAGGTATCGCTGAAGGAGTGTTCGCCCTCAGGAACCATCCACCTATAGCGGCCTTGCCCCTGCGCGCGGCGGCACTACAGTATGTCACGCAAATCATTGGCGCGCTGCCGGCGACGCTTCTCCAACTGCGCTCTCAAATCCTCACGGCCTCCCCGGTGCCCGGGAGACATGCGAGGCAACACGTCGGCAGAACTGGTGGGCCCCACACCACCGGGTCCCCATCCAAAGAAGCCCTTTCTTTGCTCTCGCCCTCCCGCCAGAGCGCTTGGGTGGCTTGAAGCTTGGGTGCGATCCGCACGCCACCCTAATAGAGGGGCACCGGAGGTACCTGGCCGCTCAGGCGCCCCCACACGGAGCTCAGCCGCGTCTATCAGTGAGGCGATGTCCCACAGCCACGGCGTGGCTGGGGTGTCTCCTACAAGTTCTACTAGTGGGTGGTCCAAGAGGAGACAGACGACATGCAGATTTTGCCCGGAGTGGCCTCCTCCATACCCAGCCACCGTCGAACCGGCAGCTCCGCTACCATCGGGGGGACAACGCCGCTCGCCTCCGGGGAGGGCGTGAGACGGTCCCTCACCCGATGGGAGTGCCGGGAAGCGTCGTGGGCGCTGCTAGCCTCCGCAGGTTCTTCTTGCTGAGAACGCGAACTCACCATCTCCAGAGGCGCGATCCTTCCGGACGGATTACAATAACCCGCTGGAGAGATGAAAGGGTGAGCCAACCGCTACCCCCCTACCTGGCACACAGCTGTCTGCGTTTTTCGCCGGCCAGCTATTATGCCTCGAAGGGACCCGAGGTTCGATAGAGGGGATCTTCACGGACGGACACTTATGAGCTCTCTCGAGGGATCCACACAAACAAAGATTAAAGAACACGTCGATATACCCAGGTTCGGGCCCCCGATGTGGGTAACAGCCCTACATCCTGTTTTGGCTCTTGTCAATGTGTTTCAAGGGAATTACCAGTGCTCAACATACACGCTGGGTTCTTCTCGAGCTCTCTCAGTACTCTCCTTCTCTTGTCTTGATTGTTCCCCCATTCTTCCTCTCTCTTTGTCCCATGCACCGAACCCCCCTTGTATAGGCCGGGCAGGCTCAGGCATGTGAGAAGGATGACATCACAATAATTACACTTTATTTATTACATCAGTCACTGTAGCCCCATTCTCTAGCCTCATTCTTTGCACCATCGTCCAACTCTGCCCGGTTCGCCCGGGAAATGACCTATATAGGACTGGTTAGGTGCAGGACATCAGAGGGATAAGCTATCATGCCGTCAACGAAGCCACGCGCATTTAATGGTTCTTACACGGGTTGTCGGGGGAGAAGACTTCGGGGTGAAGCTCCCTATTCCGCCGACGTACATCTTCATGCCTGACCGGCGGTGTACCCCCTAGCTCCTTCGATCGACCACATAGCCCAGCCGCCCGGCGTGCTCGCCCACCTGCTCACCAGGCCGCCACACGGCGCGGTCGCCCGGCAGCAGGCGTGCTCGCCACTTCGCCGCCAGCCGCCACGCTGCGGTCGCCTGAGTGGCGTGATCGCCCACTTGCTCGCCAGGCTGTTGGGCTTCGGCGCCTGTGGCCCCCTCTGACTGTGGCGGAGAGGGTACCCTGGCGCAAAGTACGCCGACATAAGCTAACCCCCATATACATCTAATCTTGAACCAAATAGTGATTTTGTCTCCTGTGCTTTTTTCCTACAAGGGTTTTTCCACGTTAAAATTGTATGTCCTGTTTTGTGCGCTTTGTATCTAACCTAACAAAGGATATGGCGCTCGCACCCATTTACCAGTACTATAGTGTTGATGAAAACTACTAAACTAAGCAAATCCCTCATGAACAAAATTAACCAAACCCCTCATGAATAAAACAAAGCAAGGAAACACACTATTTCTTAGCAAATCCCTCATCACTTCTTTTGAAATGTTAGTTCAACCTAGTCATGTAGACTTGCCAGCCCACATTTTAGTATCAACAACACAAATTACCAAGTATATATGTGATTCATTTCTTAAAAGTGTTGGATATTAACATTCAAACAAGTAGATATATAACCAAACAGGAGGTGTTTCTGTATATCACTTTTTAAAAATTGCACAAATATGGAAATATTCCACAATGGGCAAGAAGCGGACTTCTATGGCAAGGGAGTTGCTAGGAAGTATGTGAGGATAGCGACAGATGCGAACATGGTGCACTCCACAAGTTCCCATGTCCTCGTGAGAGCCTCACTGAAATCCTCATCATCATCATCCACACAGGGTCATTGCTCAGCTCAATTGACGACGACCTGACGTAGAGGGTTTCAAGCTGGAAGTTTGGTGACAACAGATGGAAAGAAGGGTTTTGGGAGTGGAGCAGTAGCCAACTGGCAGTAGCAGGTGGGGTGGGGTAACGGTGGACAGAAGTAGGGGTAGGAATGGAGTTAAAGCATAATCCTCTGCTCATTCCTTAATGGGTAGTAGAATAGAAGAAAGGAAATCCGAATTTTTTTGTCAAATCGACTAATATACAAGCCCCCACCTCCTTTTCTTAGATGGTGAACCAGAAGAAAATCATTAGAATTAGACTAACAATGAAATCAATGGAAGTCCGGTTGAAGAGGAGGCGACAGGGTTCACAACAGCGGATATGGGAGAGAACAACAGAAAAGAATGAAGAGAGGATGGCCGGTAGTAGCGAGGTGGGCACGGGAAAGATGGAAGCGATGCATTGGTTAGCAAGGGCAAAAAAGGGTAGGGGCATGAGTAGGAGGAGAGTGGGGGACAGACGCTACATAGGGTCATAAAGGTGCAATGTGCCTGGGGAGGGACTAGGCATGGAGGTGATACGATACCGCTCGTTAAAGAGGTAAGCGTAGGTAACTGCAATAGTGGCAGAGGGTAGGGGTGTTAGTAGGGATGAGAATAGATAGAATACACATAGATAATGTCTTTGCCATATTTGTTTTCATTTTTTTTCTTGGATGTGGATATGGCCCTATTTGTTTAGAATTAGGCTTTTTAGCTTATAGCTTAAAACCAGCTTTTTGGCTTAAACAGCTTAAAAGCTAATGGCTTTTGTATATGATAGAGGTGGGTAATTTTATCTAACTTTAGTATTGTTAGTCTAAAACTAACCATCAATAAGCCAAAAAAATCTCTCTCCAAAGGACTTTTGGTTTTAGTTATGGTAGCGATATCACAGCACTGAGCCTTCCTCATGTACACATGTGCACACTAACTAACAAAAGTCATGAAAATTCTGTTGTAGATGTATTCATATATTTTTCTACCTATGTATGAAGTTTCAAGATCAAATTCATTATATATCGAGAGTTAAATTTCACAAGTTTAAACTCTATAAACTTGTCAGAATTTTCTCTTTTTTGTAACTCTTGATATATAATGAATTTGAACCTACAATTTTATACATAGGTAGAGCAATCTATGAAGTACATCTACAATTTTTTTCAGAATTTTTCGTGACGTTTGTTAGTTGGTGTGCACGGTGTGTACACGGAAAGTCTGTGTGCACAGGATATGTTGCCTTTAGTTATATAGAGCCTTATGGCTTTTGAAAAGCCCAAATAAAAACCTACTCGTTTGTTTAGACTTTAGCTTGTTGGCTTTTAAGCTGGTGGAAAAGCTCAAACAAACATGGCCTACACATAGACTAGATACAAATATGAATAATATCAAATATGGGTAAAAAGAAAATATGAATCAAGATGACTATGGTTATGAATATTTATCAGAATATGAAAACCCTTTAAATTGTACACACAAATGAAAAAAACTTAACTAATTTATTTGCTCCAAACATTCATGAATAACATGTAATGACCCAAGATTTGTATTCTTTTTTGAAATATGTTTAAAATAATAAATTTTGTGTTCATGAGTTTGTATGCATTTTAGCTACCTATTTAACATATTTTCCTATTAAGGACACAATTTTTGAATTTTTGAGAATATTTAAAGGCTAATAAAATTGTGAAAATAATTTTTTAAATGTTAGATAATGTCAAAAACTTTTCAAAAAAATTCATAATTTTTGAGCTGGTTTGCTAATTTTAATAATTGAAATTTGATTTATAGATTATTTAAATTAGAAAACTATTTTGAAATTCAGAAACCTGTTGGGCCAAAAGAATAGTATTGGCCCAACCCACGTGCATATCTAGATAATCCAGTCCATAAGTATTCAGATTATCCGGATCTGTATCTGTATCCAATAGATAGTGAGCTACCGAATCTATATCCGTTTTCCTATCTGATACTATCTGACAAATATCCGATCTGCTAGAATCCGTATCCGAAAATTGTTCGGATTAGTTAGAAACTATCCGATCCTTTTTTATCCCTAGGTGTTAGTGATATAACCTCGACGTAATCATGGAGATAATTGTATCACGTCTATGTTTATGAAATAATATGATCATTTTATTTTTAAATAAATATTATTAGTATCGACTAATGAGTATGTAACTTATTCATGAAAATCCTTATTCATGTTTTTATATGATTTTAAATTATTTTAAACCTCATATTATCATGTAGGACAATTGTGATTTTTATATTAACATATGTATTGATTGATGATGGTATTTCACGAATCATGAATATAGGGATATCAAATCAATAATATGAACACAAGTTGGAAAATATGGAGTTCGAGTGACACACCATAAGACGCTATGGATATTATTATATTGTTAAGTGTCATTAATTGATCTCGTACATAGTGTATGTAGAAGTCTTATATCTGAGATCATCATGGTTTCATATATATGTAATAATATACATAGGAGTTGCCAAATACTACTACTCTATAACTAGGTAATCATAGAAGTAGCTTTCGAGTTTACTATATAAAACATATAGAGGAATATGAACGATCAAGATAGACTTTGTCCCTAGTATATAATAGGAGAGATGTATCTAGGTCCTATGATGTGGTTGAATTAAGAAAGTGCATAGCCATACTAAATATTAATAAGGGGTCAATTGCAACTAAGTAATCTATTATAGAACGAGTGAAGGATCAAACTATCATAGATGTCACGTTTCTCGCCTTGCGTTCAATGTGTTATCGTGAAGCAAAGGGATCAGCATATGCTTGTTATATAGTGCTCGATATGATCTTTGTGTGTATTTGGAAATCGTTATGTTCTGCTGGAGACCGCTGTTGATTTATGGGTCCAAAGAAGTTTTTAGGCCATAGACGAATATGCATAAACCAATAGGATCACACACTTAACAGATTAGAATATATTGGTTCGAATTGGAGCCATTACTAATGGGTCAAGTGGGTTTTGCACCTTAGTTAGACCCTCAACGTAGAATTCCACCGAAGAGCTATATAAAATAAGTACATGAAGGTAAAGGAAAACAACTGTTGTACCAACGTACCCATCGAAAACCCTAGCTGTCACCGTTTAGACCTTTGTCGTGTGCGTTGGTGCTAGTACACCGGTGCACGGTGTTCCTACCCCGAATATGTGGACTTGGTAGAGGCATTGCTGCTTGTCGACGATTCGGGAACTGGTCGCCCACTGAGCTTACTTGTTGAATGAGGGATCAACCTAGGGCCCCTTTTCCGTGGGGGGTATAGCGTCCGAGGTCCTGCCGAGCTACGGATCGACGTGGTCGGGACAATCACAGCGAACAGGGGGAGGTGACCTGGTTCGGGCCTCTCGCAGGGGAGATAATAACCCTACGTCCAGTGATGGCACTAACTTCTTGAGGATGTATTACAATATGCTTGCTCGGGGCGCCCTGGGAGGCTCTAAGGACAATCCTCCAGGCTACCGGCAACGAGTTCTATGTATAAGGAAAACAAGGAATGAAGTTGAACCCCGAACCCTTCGTGCGAGAAGGTATTTATAGGGGATTACAAGCGATACAACATTTATTACAGAGGGGCGCGCCACTGTTCCGGACATGGGCGGAGCTGTTCCCTTGTTTCCTGCCAGGCATAGCGCGACGTGGGTATAGTGGGCGCAGATCGCGGGCGTGTAGATCGTGGGCGTGCAGTCCTTCGAGCCGCCGCGTAATTAATGCCATGTCGTCTTCGTGAAGTGTGCATGGCTTTTTGGTGAGTCCCGAGGCTCTTCTTCGGTCTTGGTCGCTAGCCGCGCTTTCCCGAGCAAGCATGCTCGGGGGCGAACTTGACAAAGGACGAGGTGGGCCTGCAGGCCGGGCTATCCGGAGACCTTCCTTGGGGACAACGTCCAAGGGCAAACATGGTCGGCTGCTGGCTAGCTGCCGGGGTACGATGGTCGTCTACGGGAATTTCCCAATCCCCGACAGCTAGCCCCCGAGGCTTAAGGGGGAAGTTGCTCGACCGGGCCTTCGCCTTAAGCCTCCAGACTCACAGGGAGGATTGGGACTTCGCAATAAAAACTATCATGGCGTCCCGAGCAACACTCGCCGAATAAGAATCTTGCAGGAAGAACTATTGCAAAGATCCGAGCAACCCCGGCTCGGGAGAAGAATCTTGCAACAAGAACTATCGCAAAGATCCGAGCAACACCGCTCGGGAGAAGAATCTTGCAAATAAAAACTACGCAAAGATCCGACCAACACTGCTCGGGAGAAGAATCTTGCAACGAAGAACTACTGCGACATCTCGACCAACACTGCTCGGGAGAAGAATCTTGCAACAAGAACTATCGCAGATCCGAGCAACACTGCTCGGGAGAAGAATCTTGCAACAAGAACTATCGCGAAGATCCGAGCAACACAGGCTCGGGGACGAGCATGTTCAAGCGGGGCCAAGCATCATGCTGAAGACCCGACCAAAACGTTGCTCAGGGACGATATCGAGGGGTCGCGAGTGAACTCGCACAACCTCATCCCGGGCATGGATCAGATGCCCAGGCAAGCTAGACATGGACCAAATGCGTAGCGAAAAGGTAACTAGCAGATTGCGAGCGGACTCACACTGCCGCATCCCAAGCATGGGTCAGATGCTCGAGGAACTGACAGACGAGACATGCTCGAACTGCCGCATCCTGGACATGAACTAGATGTCCAGGTAAACAAACTAGCAAGTCACGAGAGGACTCATGCCGCCGCATCCCAAGCATGGGTTAGATGCTCGAGGAACTGATAGACGAGACATGCTCGAACTGCCGCATCCTGGATATGGACTAGATGGCCAGGGAAACTAACTAGCAGGTCACGAGAGGACTCATGCCGCCGCATCCCAAGCATGGGTTAGATGCTTGAGTAACTAACAGAAGAGACATAATCGAACTGTCGCATCCTGGACATGGACTAGACGTCCAGGGAAACTAACTAGCAGGTCACGAGAGGACTCATGCCGCCGCATCCCAAGCATGGGTCAGATGCTCGAGGAACTGACAGACGAGACAAGCTCGAACTGCCGCATCCTGGACATGGACTAGATGTCCAGGGAAACTAACTAGTAGGTCACGAGAGGACTCATGCCGCCGCATCCTAAGCATAGGTCAGATGCTTGAGGAACTGACAGACGAGACATGCTCGAACTGCTGCATCCTAGACATGGAGTAGACGTCCAGGGAAACTAACTAGCAGGTCACGAGAGGACTCATGCCGCTGCGCGTGCTCGGGGGAAGAGACTCGTGCCCGAGGGAAGGACGTGCTCGGCGCGGAACATGAACAGCCCCGAGCGAAACGCGTGCTCGGGGGAAGAGACTCGCGCTTGAGCGAAGGATGTGCCCGGCGCGGAACATGAACAGTCCCCGAGCGAAACGCGTGCTCGGGGGAAGAGACTCACGCCCGAGCGAAGGACGTGCTCAGCGCGGAACATGAACAGCCCCCGAGCGACACGCGTGCTCGGGGGAGGAGACTCGCGCCGAGCGGGACGACTCGGCGCGAACATGAACAGACCCGAGCGACACGCTGCTTGGGGAGGAGACTCGCGTGCGGCGAAGGACGTGCCGGGCGCGAACATGAACAACCCCCGAGCTAAACGCTGCTTGGGGAAGAGACTCGCCCGAGCGGCGACATGCCCGCGGGGAACATGAACGATCCCCTTAAACGCGCGTTTTGGGAAGAGACTCGTGCCCGAGCGAAGGACGTGCCCGGTGCGGAACATGAACAGCCCCGAGCGAAACACGTGGTCGGGGGAAGAGACTCGCGTCCGAGCGAAGGACGTGCCCGACGCGGAACATGAACACTCCCCGAGCGAAACGCGTGCTCGGGGGAAGAGACTCGCGCCCGAGCGAAGGACGTGCCCGGCGTGGAACATGAACACTCCCCGAGCGAAACGCGTGCTCGGGGGAAGAGACTCGCGCCCGAGCGAAGGACGTGCTCGACGCGGAACATGAACAGCCCCCGAGTGAAACACGTGGTCGGGGGAAGAGACTCGCGCCCGAGCGAAGGACGTGACCGGCGTGGAACATGAACAATCCCCGAGCGAGACGCGTGCTTGGGGGAAGAGACTCGCGCCCGAGCGAAGGACGTACCCGGCGCGGAACATGAACAGCCCCCGAGCGAAACGCGTGCTCGGGGGATGAGACTCGCGCCCGAGCGTAGGACGTGCTCGGCGTGGAACATGAACTCGGTGTGGCCTTCCGGATCAGTCACACCCGCCACGCCTTCGCCGGCGTAGCACATGTCGTCGTCCTCCATGTCACCGAAGACGCAGAGGTCTTGATTGACTTGAGAATTCGGCATCCTCAGGGATTCCTCGCGAAAGGACTCAGTCGATCCCCACGGACGGCGCCAGCTGTCGACGATTCGGGAACCGGTCCCCCGCCGAGCTTACTTGTTGAATGAGGGATCAACCTAGAGCCCCTTTTCCGCGGGAGGTATAGCGTCCGAGGTCCTGCCGAGCTACGGATCGAGGTGGTCGGGACAATCACAATGAGTGGGAGGCTTTTTGACTGGTTCTGCCTCTCGCAGGGGAGATAATAACCCTACGTCCAGTGATGGCATTAACTTCTTGACGATGTATTACAATATGCTTGCTCGGGGCGCCCTAGGAGGCTCTAAGCATAATCCTTCAGGCTACCGGTAACGAGCTCTATGTATGAGGAAAACAGGGAATGAAGTCAAACCCCGATACCTTCGTGCGAGAAGGTATTTATAGGGGGTTACAAGCGACACAACATTTATTACAGAGGGCGCGCCATCGTTCGGGACGTATGGAGCTGTTCCTTGTTTCCACCGCACACATAGCGACGTGGGTACAGTAGGCGTAGATCGCGGGTGTGCAGATCGTGGGTGTGCAGTCCTTCGAGCCGCCGCGTAATTAATACCATATCGTCTTCGTGGAGTGTGCCCGGCTTTTTGGTGAAGCCCGAGACTCTTCTTCGGTCTTGGTCGCTAGCCGTGTTTTCCCGAGCAAGCATGCTCGGGGGCGAACTTAACAGAGGACGAGGTAGGCCTGCAGGCCGGGCTATCCGGAGATCTTCCTTGGGGACAACGTCCAAGGGCAAACATGGTCGGCTGTTGACCAGCTGCCAGGATATGATGGTCGTCTACGGGAATTTCCCAATCCCTGACACTGCTATTACAGTGATGATTAGGACAATCGTTCAGACATGTTCGATCACCACTCAAGCAAGATTACTCGAGAGCACGTACTATATTAAGTTGGACTACTTCAACTTCCACTTCATTGTACCACATGCCTAGTAGTAACATGCATGGTCTATTGTTCGTCTGGCATCTTCGATTCCGTGGTAGAACTTTTACTTTGCGCTAGTGGAGCTTACCTGTGTTCTTTTCAGGGCACGTGGCAAACTGAGACAGAGGCCGACGGTGGCAGTAAACTATTGTGATAAGGATCGGAAGGATCGGACGGTGGCAGTAAACTATTGTGATGATAAGAGGAAACAACCCTATCCGACCCGGCCTGGGAAAAAAAGGAAACGAAATGCCACTACTACTACTACTGCCGACCGCGTCTGCCGCCGCTGCGGCTGCGCCGGCGTCGGCCTCCTTCTCGCGGCCCCAGCCTTCTTGGGTCCGTGCTTCCCACCTTATCTTCGCCTTCCCTCGCCTGAGGAAATACGGCCGCCGGGACTGCGAGCCCGTAACCACCAACTTCGACGAGCAGGAGGCGAATGAGGAGGAGGAGGTGGTGGTTGAGGAGGATGCCTGGCTGGAGAAGCGGCCCAACCCGGTTGGTTTCGGCGCGGGGAGGACCTACTCCACTGACATTGAGGAGCGGCTTCTCCGGGAAATGGGTCTGGACGACGCGCGGCGCAGAAGCGAGCCGGTCCGGGCCAAGCACCGCGCGGCCGCTAACTCGGCCAAAGAAACTGGCGCAGGTTAGATCTCTGCGCTCTTATCAACTGACTATTGCTATCTCTTTTCTTTTCCTTTATTTGAGAATCATCAACCGAGTAATAACTGGGAATCCTCAGTTGTTGCATATCCTACGAAGTTTCAGAGTTTCTAATAATGCGAAGCGTAACGAGCTAGCAAAATACAAGAAACACATAAACTACATGTGTGAGTAAATCGATTAAGGAAAGGGGAAATTAGCTCAGCAACATCTTGCAATGAAGCGAAATGAGATAAATAACATGTAAAAGGTTATTGAACGCTAAATGTCAACGCTATCACTGCTTATTATGGAAAACAACAATCCCGTGGAACATTCCCTCATATATTTTTTAAAATGATACTAGTACAGATCAATTGTAAAGAAAAGAGTAACTCCTCATTTGAAACCAGCTATCACTAGTGTAACACCCCAGCTCCGAAAGGGCTTTAGGCTGAGTTTGTTTAACTTTTGGAGCTTGAGTTTATTTGGTACAAGTTTGGAAGAAGTTCGCTAGAACTGGAAGAAGTTCTTTGGAATTTGGATGAGGATGGCAATTTTTCGTAAATAATAGTTAAGTTGTAAGGGTACTAGGAAGTGGGATTTTAGAAGCTCCACCACCCCCCGGAAGCATCGTTTTCCTTGCTTCTCTCGCGTAGTACAAATTGGGCTAGAAGCTTCTTCTCGTCTGGTGGAAAAATACTGCTTGTTTTGGCTTGTGGCTTATAGAGGTGTAGAAGCCAAATAAGCTCAAGCTCAAGCCTAAACAAACTGAGCCTTAGTTTACCGACGCACTGGATAAACCACCGCACTAGCACCAACTCCACTTACACTTTTTGTTGAGTTGGAGTATGATACAAATTCCTACTCTATCTCTAATCACCTACTCTATCTCTAATTTGATTTGTACCTCTATAAATATGACTCTGTAGCTTAGGGCAAGAGTTAGCGTTCCATTATAAACCTTTGTGTGCCCGTGGTTTTTCCCGCAAGGGTTTTTCATGTAAAAATCCGTATCTCTTGTTCCCTATTTTTTGCGCATTATTTGCAACACTTTTGTCCTCACTTTTGGGTAAAAAAGTTAGCCCTAGTGTTGAAATGCATTTGGTAACAGGGTTATATGTTGGGTGCAACTCTTACTCAACTAGCAAATCTCAGTGAATTCACTCATTCTCCTACATGGGCCACAATTGGGCTCAATTCATCCTTCTGTTTGGGCAGGGTCTCACATACACCCACCCTCAAAGGACCCAACATCTTCGTCGGCGATATACTTATGCTGGGGCAAATGATCAGGACCTCCCCCTCTAAGCACACGTCCATGTGTCCAGTGCCACTACATATGCCATGCCCTTGACCCACACACGCCTGTGTAACAGTGAGCGTCGGCTCTAATGCCATTTGTTACACCCCAACTCCAAATAGGCTTTAGTCTACATGCACACCAGATAAACTGCACTAGCACCAATCCTACTTACGCTTATGTCCTCGCTTCGCATCAAAGGGTTAACCTGAGGGTTGAAATGCATTTGGCAGTAAGGGTTTTATGTTGGTGCAACTCTTAACTAGCAAGGTGGGACTAAATGCCAACACATTCACTCATACCCTGGCATGGGCCACAGTTGGGCTCAATCCATCCTTCTATTTGGGTCTGGTCTCACAGCTAGTCTGTCTGTACATCCCCTGCTGCCAGGAGGTCCTCCACTTTGAGAACATCCACCACTGAGGTGAGCTCCTCTGCCATTGCTGCCTCCTCCAGCAAAGCTTCTCTGACGATCTCCATCAATCAAGGGGGGCCAAAAACATCACTTTACCCATGGACCACGGTGTTGTTATTTCTATAATACCTGCAATGTCATTCGGCATTTGAGCTCCTTTGTGATGTTATTTTTCTGATTGTAACTTCTTTGCTATGTTACTGAACTATTTCGTCTTAAGAAAATGCCTTCTATGGTGATCCACCACCAGAAAGCTTCACTGTATGATGCATTTCTCAATTGATAGCTGATACATAATATATATTCAATTTAGCCCATCTAAATGTTTTGAATTAATAAATACTTCTGTATTCTCAAAATAATATAAAATTTTTGCAATTTCTGTGATATCCAGCTCTTTTGTGTCTTGAATCTTCAGCCAAAATATTATGCTCTTAAACCAATTGAAGTCCCATACAATGTGGTGAGTTACAATAAAAACTGTTCATGTGAGACATGGTATGTTGCTTAATTTGTTTTCTGCACCATAAAAATAGTACTACAATATCCTAAAGAAATATTAGTAAATTCCATGATTTCAGCAGTCAATCCGATGAACATAATTTCTCCCCATGGGTAACTTGCCATTTTTAAAACCGGCAATATGATAAATCATAAAGAAAAGAAATAGAGTACATTTGGTAGTTATTTTATAAGGGCCAACCTTTCATGGAACTACTGTTAAAATTTTTGAGAAATGTTCAGGTCCTACAAGCAACAAAATCAAATTCGTACAATTTGGTTGCTTAATTATTCCCTTATAACACCAAACAAAATTGATGACCATGTTCCTTCACATAAACATGGCCTTTACAAACTTTTGAGGCCATGACAAAAACATGTTAAGAAATTAACTCATGAAATTTCAGAAACCCTCAAAGTGAGTGTCGATGTGATTCAATTTATCTTTTGCTGTCAGAGGAAGAATATACGGAGATAAATGTTTTTTATATATACTAGTTCAATGCCCGTGCGTTGCTACGAAAAATAAAATTAATAACGGAACATAAAGATCAAGCAATAAAAGAAAATTGTGCTACAAGATCAAACATCTATTTCTCCCGATTACAGAGGAGCAGGGATGCACCGCGGAAGGCATCTGGACTCGCAGATGGGGCGGCTGTCGTGTTCATGGAGAAGTCGGGAGGAGAGCATATCGTGAGGAACGGAGCGAAAAACGGCTTAGGTTTTTTTTCCATCTGTCGGTCCGTTTTTTTTTCCGTCGGAAGTTTTTTTCACGGTTTAGACATGGGTTGGTGGTGGAGAACGGACGTATCACCACCAACTCCTAATTAGAAGTAGTAGAGATTATTGTTATTAGCTCTCCTTAGTAGATGGCTCAGCTGCCTCAACATACATTTTGGAAATCTTTTGAAATTGTTATTGCTAAACTAGACTTGTATAGGGTGTTATTTGCCTTTTTCCATCCTCTCTGTACATGTATTCCTTTGGCCCATTGGCCCAGTTAATGAATTGAGCTGCCATTCTAACATGGTATCAGAGCCCTAGCTAGGGTTTCTGAAGGCCGCCGCCCGGCAGTCCTTGCGGTGACGCCACCGCCGCTGCCGTCAGAGTTCCTCTCTCACGGCGTCCTCCTCTCTTTCTCTGGCGACGTCGCGGCCTCCCTCCTTGACCGGCATCCTCCGTTCACATGGCCGCCTCGCCGCCGACGACGATTACACTTACACTGCTTGTCGTAGCTTCCGGCGGGCGACGTCACACACAGCATTGCAGCATGGCGGCGCCTGACGCCGCTCTGTTTTCTCTGGGCCGTCTTGCTTCCTCTCCACTGCATCCCTCCACCGGCTCCTCTCCAAGGCGTCTCCCTCGGTAAGACTTCTTCCTCTCTGTCGCAGCCAAACAAGAAGAAACAGAGGGCCTCCTCTCGTTATATATATTAAAAAAGAGGGAGAATCAGATTGTCCAAAGATCTCGAGATGGCTAACGATCTCGCTCCTCGGGACCGATGCCTCCCACTGTCATGTTTGATGGGACCAACTTCCGGAGTGGTCCACAATGCTCCGGTCTCACTTGATGCCAGCGTCTTTGGGGTCACCTCACCGAGCTCGCCCTCGCCCGCCAGCCTGTTCGTCCAGCTTCACCCCCGTGGTTGGGCCAGATGGTGCTTCGGTTCCTGCAGATTGCCTCGTCGCATACGACCATGACACTGATCAGTACGTCGCCGATCTGCAGACTCTCGAGGGCTGGTAGACGGATGAGGCTCGTGGTCGTTGTCGCCATCTTAGGGCAAGATGAAGGTTGAGCTTGCCATGGATCTGGGCACTCTTCCTTCTTCTCAGTTGATGTGGGAGCGTGCATAGGCTCAGTTCCAGCCGAGCAGCGATGCTCTCTACACCTCTACGTTGGAGTTGGCGAGCTCTCTTCATCAGCAGGACTCCACCATCGATGCCTTCTACCAGCAGATTGCTGATGTGTGGCGTCAGCTTGACTCTTTAGAGCCTCCCTACAGTCCGACCTGCGACTGCTGTGATCTTCATCGGGACCACAAGAGTGCTGTTCGCCTCTTTGAGTTCCTTCGTCGACTTCGACCGGAGTTCGAGCAGACTCGGCTCACCCATCGCCTGCTCGCCTCGACCGCCTCCGTTGAGGCCCCACTCGTCCATGCCGAGGAGACTCATCTTCGTGGGGTTCTCTCGCCCTCCTCGCCGGTCTTGATCACTTCCACACCTCCTCCTATGGTCGCCTCAGGATCGCTTCTTCCCCAAGATCGGGCAGGAGGCTCGCTGTTGTGGCGAATACTGCTGGTGCAAAGGGTTCGTGAATTCATCGCAAGAGGACAGGCACACCATTGAGCAAGGCAGAGGCGGCCTCGAACCGCAAGGGTGGCGGTGGTGGAGCCGAGGTAGTGGAGCTGGTGCCTCTCGTCCCTCCCCGATGCCCCACGGCAGCGACCATGCAGATGTGACTCAGCTTGAGCGCATGGAGCGCCGTCGGGCGACACCTTCTCCAGACCGCTGGCTTGCCGCCTTCCTTCGTATAAAGTTACCCTCGATTCTTGACTCTAGGGCATCTTTTCATATGACATCTGATCCCACTCACCTTGGCCCACTGAGTTCTTCCGCTATCCCTATGTCAGCCGAACGGTGATGGCACTTCCTCTCGGCCAGGGTCTGGCACTCTTCACACTTCTTGTTTTCATGTTCCTTTTGTTTCACATGTTCCTCGCCTCGATTTACAACTTATCTCTGCTGGCCAGCTCGCTGACCTTGATTGTCGTATCATTCTTGAGGCTAACTCTTGTTCTATTCAGGATCGTCTCACCGGGACCTTGGTTGGTACTGGCCGTCGGGTCCGTGACTCTTAGCGTCTTTGGGAGCTTGATCGCCTTCGCTTCCCTCCGCTCACACGCGTCTACCTCCAGTGAGCCCGATCGACCATCGCCTCTCGATGTCACCGCTGCCGCCACCCTTCCTCAGCGGGCTTTGCTCGATGGCATCATCGCTTAGGTCACATGTGTGGGTCTCGGCTTTTCTTTGTTAGTGAGTCGTGGTGTTCTTGGGAAGGTTCCCTGGTGATTCCTCCTCGTCTGTAGATAGGTCAGAAGCTTGGGAAGCGACTCTACCTACCCTATCTCACCAAAGGACTCGGTGTCTCTTCACCGCTTGATTTGGTTCATTCGATGTATGGGGCCGCCCTTCGCTTCGAAAGGGGGTCATCGTTACTATGTGATCTTTATTGATGATTTCTCTCGTTACACTTGGATCTATCTTCTGACTTCTAGGCATCAGGTGTTGTCTGCCTACCAGGCCTTCGCTGTTATGGTCCGTACACAGTTTGACTCGCCTATTCGCGTCTTTCATGCTGACTCTGCTGGCGAGTACCTATCCACCTCTCTTCGTCAAGATCTTCTTGAGCAGGTACCCTTCCTCAAGATTTTGTACCGGTGCTCACGCCAAAATGGTGTCTCTGAGCGCAAGCATCGCCACCTTCTTGAGATCGCCGAGCGATGATGTTGTCTTCCTCTGTTCGCCCCACTTACGGCCGAGGCTTTTTCATCATTGCCTACCTTGTGAACCTTCACTTTCTATCGCTCTTCTTGGTGCTACCTGTTGAGCGTGTCTTTGTAGGGCTCTCAAGACACCACCTTCGTGCATTCGGCAAGCGTTGTCTTTGTGCTTCTTCACCCGTGAGCGAACGGTTAATCGCTCATTCGCTGAGTGCGTCTTTTCTTGGCTACAATGTCGAGCGCAAGGGTTATCATTGGGGACCACTCGTGGCTCGCAGGATCCGGTCTCCCGAGATGTCACTTTTAATGAGTCTCGATCCTTCTTCACTTGTGATCCTTCCTCTAGTCCGCACTCTACCTCTGCTTCTCTCTCCTTCCTCACTCTACCTGATACCTCTCCTCTATCCCTACCTTTACCTCCATCCTCGCCACCATCACCCTCACCTTCCATTTCAGACCCTTCGTCCGCTGCTCCACCCCCTCCCTCGCCACCTCAGCAGCCTTCCTTTGCGTTTACGCCTCCTTCTATCCGTTTCCACTACACTCGCCGTCCACCTCCTCCCGATTCCTCCTCCCTTCTCGGTCTAGCTCCTCCTCCCACTTCGTAGTCTTCCTCTTCGAGTCCTCTCCTCTACTCCTTTAGAGCGTAACTCTCCTACTCCTCACTGATGCGCTTCTTCACATCGGAGTACGATTCTCATCCCGATCGCTCCGGGTTTCGTTGTTCTGCTACCATCTCCTCTCGAGCCTACTTCCTATCGCGATGTCAGCATTCATCCCGAGTGGCGCCGCTCTGGCCGAGGAGCTTGCTGCTCTAGAGCGCACTGGTACTTGGGACCTTGCCCCTCTTCCTGCTTCTGTCACTCCTATCACGTGCAAGTGGGTCTATAAGATTAAGACTCGCTCTGATGGCTCTATTGAGCGCTATAAGGCGCGTCTCGTTGCACGTGGTTTTCAGCAGGAGTATGGGCGTGACTATGAGGAGACCTTTGCTCCTATTGCTGACAGGACCGAAGCAGCCCGAGCTGACGGCGACGGCAGAGCTTACCGTGGACGGCCGCACCCTTCTTCAGTATGGAGGAAGTGCTCTTGCCCCATGCGGTGATGGCTCTCACGCTGCCGTGGTCGACTGGTTCACAAGAAGGCGGACACCTCCTTTCTCTCTTTCCTTTTATGTTGTTGCTCTATGAAACGGCAAGAAGTAAAAAGGGGGCAGGAGCACGAATGACAGGACAAGTTTCTCCTAGGCGCTAGGCTAAACGCCCGGGGAGCAAAGGCGAAAACATTAGCACAAGCCCTGGCCTCGACGCCCGTTCCTGGTGCCAGCAATCACGAGCCGGGCGCGAAAAACAGTCTAGGATGGCTCCACGTGCACTAGATTAGGCGCTGGCCACACTGCCCATGTTAAAGGGCGACACTCCTGTGACCTGTGCAAAAGGGCTTTGCCCCTTAGGTGCGAGGCGTGGCCCCAGGTCATGACAAGGCAAAGGCTCTAGGCAGCGCAGGAGCGTTCGCTTCGAGGAGCTTTGGCTCTCCATTTCACCTGCCCACGTTTGTCCGCTCTTTGAGCCAAGGGGCAGACCAAGAATTTCATGCAGGGAGCCGGAGGAAAGGTGCGAGGGTGCAGTGGTTTGCTAGCTAATAAGCACCCATTCCAGGGCGGCCCCTTGCTGGTTGACTCGGGCACTAGACTAAGAGCCCGGAAAAGTACCAAACAATGCCGCTCTCGCCAAGGAGATAAAGGGCACTGGTCCTGGCGCCCTAAAAGGAGCTGGCGCAAGAGCCTTCTGGGCGTAGCCCCTGGCGCCCGTTTCAGACCACGCCAACCTCTCGGGCGAGCTGGGCGTAGGCCTTTGCGCCCCCTTTTTTCTTCGTTTCTGACCGAAGGGCCATTAGGGGATAGTCTAGAGCCAGGTGCCCATTACACTCAGAAGTGTGCGCTCAGGGCAGTGCCCTTAGCTCCAAGTGATAACACAATTTACTTGGACTGGCGAAGAAAGGAGATGGGTTAAAAGAGATACTCTAGCGCCAGAGTTTGTTTCATGAAAAGCCTGGTGTCCTGGACACGGGCGCCCACACATGGACCTCTAGCTCGGAATGGGGCGGAACCCATGACGCCCAGGGGAGACGTGGGCGCCAGCCTCAATGCCCTGAAGTAGCCCACAGCACCCTTGCTTCACTTTTGAGGAAGGTAGCAAGGTCTTGACGTGCCCGAAACGAGAGTACCCAGGCTGGCCTTTGTACAAGAACTAGCCAAGGAGTGGTTAGGAGAAGAGGATCGTTTTTTTTCTCTTGCACACGGGAGCTAATGGGGCAAAGTTCCTCGGCTCACAACTTGCGCGGCAGCAGCGCCGCCTTGCGCAATAGCAGCGGGCCTCCCTCGGCTCGGCGGCGTCGACCATCACCCGCCCTCCGAGCCTTTCACACGACCGAAGCAGCCCGAGCTGACGGCGCCGGCTCCAGTGGTGTCTTTCCTCCCGTACGCTCGTTTTCTTCCGAGCAGCAAATGGCGACAGCCTTCTCAAGCGCTTGGAGGGTCCTCGGCGGCCTGTAAGACGTTGGAAAAAGGAGTTGTAGCGCCAGCACCCCGGCACCTACAAAAGGAAGGTGATTCTCAAAGAGACATCTGAGGGTGTTACGGTGCTTATCACATCCTTCTGCCCCTCACGCGCTTAACGCGCTTGACGGACAGGGGGGCTAGTGTTGGAGAAAACACACTGACTCCAGGAAAGGGAGGCCCTGTTCACCTCCTGCCTCATGGACCGGTGAACATGGGTCCACAAAATGTCTGAGGGTCTCTCTCTCTCACAAGCATGAAGGTGATTCTCAAAGAGACATCCGAGGGTGTTACGGCGCTTATCACATCCTTCTGCCCCTCACGCGCTTAACGCGCTTGACGAACACGGGGGCTAGTGTTGGAGAAAACACACTGACTCCAGGAAAGGGAGGCCCTGTTCACCTCCTGCCTCGTGGACTGGTGAACATGGGTCCACAAAATATCTGAGGGTCTCTCTCTCTCACAAGCATGAAGGAGGATCCACTTGCATCCTACTTCGCGGGCATGTGTTGGAGGAAAATATACCAACTCCTTGAGGGGGATGCCTTGTCCGCATCATACCTCGCAGGACCCCACAGTGGCTCCTGGGCATACTCCGTGAAGGGTCCTCCTAGGCCCCTCGGGCATGCCTCCAGGGCATACCCCGTGAAGGGTCCTCCTAGGCCCCTCGGGCATGCCCCAGGGCATACCCCGTGAAGGGTCCTCCTAGGCCCCTCGGGCATGCCTCCAGGGCATACCCCGGGCATTCCTCCGGGGCATACCCTGTAAAGGGTCCTCTTGGCCCCTCGGGCATGCCTCCAGGGCATACCCCGGGCATTCCTCCAGGGCATACCTCGGGCAGAGGGTTTTATCATGCCCAATGGCGCGTGCTCTCTGGAGCATGCCCCGTAAGAGGTCTACTATGGGATCCCCAAGACAGGAGCTTACCCCTGCAAGGCGATGACGTGGAACCCATTGCTCTCGCCCGGAAATGACCAAGATGCCCCCGCATCAAGCCATGGTAGTAGGGTTAGAATAGTACTTTCATGTAACCAAGGCTGGGTGCCTATAAAACCCGACTGTAGCCCTCACATGTAAACTAGACTGATATGGAATACAAAACTCGAACTATTGGTGTGTCCCGCAAGAGCCCGAGCTAGGTGCTCTTTGCTCCTCTTGGGGGACACGCCGACAGGAGTAGGGCACTCCCTTG
Source organism: Guadua angustifolia (assembly GCA_036346375.1). Taxonomy (NCBI): domain Eukaryota; kingdom Viridiplantae; phylum Streptophyta; class Magnoliopsida; order Poales; family Poaceae; genus Guadua; species Guadua angustifolia. The sequence goes on along the minus strand of CM070502.1, from coordinate 45,592,418 downwards.
GGTGCCCGAACCTGTATAAACCCCTGTGTTCACTTTGTCCTCTTTGGACGGTGGCCCGTACGACGGCCAGCGTCCCCTCTCTCTCTTGTGTCTCATTTTACACATACGACACCTTCTCGTCGACATTGAGAGAGTGCTTGATCACCTCCCTAGGGATACCAGACATATCAGATGGTTTCCAAGCAAAAATGTCCTGGTTCGCCCGAAGGAAAGTGACGAGCGCATCTTCCTATTTGTGATCAAGCCCTGTCCCAATCAGAGCCGTCTGGGCCGAGTTGGACAGGTCAAGTATCACCTTCTTGACTCCCTCGTTAGGCTTCATACCTGACTTGGCCTGCTTCCTAGCTTGGATGTCTCCTTCATCTTGTTGGAGTGCAGCTGCCAATCAGATCTTCTTCCTGTCCGCCGCTGCCTCCTGCATCTCAAACATCTCGCAACTCTCCCTATCGCATACGAAGGATTGCTTGACACCACCACGCACTGTAATAATGCCTTTTGGGTCTAAGATTTTCGATGCGGATCACGTAGTGCAAGACAACCATGAATCGGCTAAGCTCGTTTTCTCAAGATGGCGTGGTACGCCATCTCTAAATCAGCCACCTCAAAATTCAGATATTTAGTTTGGTAGTTCTCATTGGACCCAAAAGTGACCGGCAAGGTAATCTGCCCGAGTGGTACAGTCGAGGTCCCGGGGATTACTCCATGGAATGGCGACGATCCACGCTTCAGCTCCGAGCGAGGGATCTTCATATCGTCAAATGTTTTAGAGAAAAGGACGTTGAGTCCGCTCCCTCCATCGACCAGCACCCACTTGAGTTTGACACTGCGAATAACATGGTCTAGGACCAGAGGATATCTACCTGGGTATGGGATGTAGTTGGGATGATTCGAGCGGTCAAATGTGATTGGAACCTCGTACCACCTCAAGTACTGGGGGGTCGCCGGCGTAACTGCATTGACTTCCCGAGCGGTAAGCTTTTGCTTCCGCTTAGACTCATATGCAGCCGAGCCCCCGAATATGTAGTTGAGCTCATGCTTGATTGTCTGGTAGTCACCTTCATCACCTTCAGGGGGTCTTGCTTCTTGCCCGCCTAACCTTTATCTAGGCCCGGCCGCTTATTGCTTTCTTGGGTGAACCTTCTCAAGGTGAAGCAATCTTTTGGCTGCATGCTTCCCCTTGGGATGGAAAGGACAGATCGCATCCATCACCTTATCATAATCATCTGACCGTGGCGCTCGTGGCTGACCGCATTCAGCTACCGCGACTAGCTCCTCGCCCTTCCACTTCTTGTCCTTCTGCTTGGAGGACTCGGTGTGATCTTTGTTGTCCTTTTGCCGCGAACGATCTTCTTGGTGCTTGGCCAGGGCATCCGAGGACGTGGCGTAGTAGTCCACTAAAGCGAACATCTCTTTTACCGTGGTCGGTGACTTCCGGGACATCTTCTTAATCAAGTCAGCATCACTGACTCCCTTCTAGAAAGCTGCTATGATGACTGCTTCTGAGACATCCCGAATAGTGTTCTTCTTTTGCATGAAGCGCTGGATGAACTCCCGAAGAAACTCATTCTTCTTCTGATCAAGTTGATACAAGTCCCATGGGGTTTCGGGCCTCTCATAGGTGCCCTGGAAGTTAGCAATAAATTGTGCACAAAGATCTCCCCAGGAATCTATAGAATTCTCTAGAAGTCCCATGAGTCAGGCCTGAGCTGATGGGGTGAGCGTGGCCGGCAGGTAATTCACCATTACATTGTGATCACCTCCGACCGCATTGACTGCAAGGGCGTAGACCTGCAGCCAAGCCTCTGGGTCCCTCTCCCTGTCAAACTTGACAATGCCCTTGGGGTTGAAACCTTCAGGCCATACCACTCGACTCAGCTGAGTGGTGAACGCGAGGACCCTATCAATGGATCCATCATGCCACCGCGGTGGGGATCGATGCGGCGGAGTTCTGACTTGGCGGCCCTTGTCGTCACTCCTATAACGGCGGTGGTGCTCTCTACGATCGTCGCGGTTTTCGTGCCTTATCGTCGCGGTTGTCCTAGTCATCATAGTCGATGCTGAAACGCTCGTAGTTGTCTTCGTGCCGGTGCCGTTCATCATCTTCCCGCTTGTGCCACCTAGCGTTAAGGTCCAAGCGAAGGTTGCGAATGATACTCCGATGGGCGTCCTCGCCACGACGAAGCTCATGGCGACCGTGCATGGACCAATTGCAAGCGGTTTGACTGCTGGCAGTCTGAGTGGCTGCACCAGCGCGGGAGTTTGACTTTTCTGCTGGATCCCCCTGGTTATGCTGAATCGCTACCGCTGTCACCATGGCCTTAACTTGGGCCACGATCAGGGCAGCTGGGCTATTGGGCCCAAGCATTGGTCCTAGGGTGTCAAGTAACGTCTTAGAGGCAACAATGTTTTGCTGTGGCGTATGAAAGATAACTTGGTCTCCCATTTTTGCCTGCAGGATGTCCCCATTGACATTGTGACCTCAGGCTTGAAGAGACTTCGCGCACGCTTCCTAGGCCTCATGATGAAGGCGATCTGCCTTCGCAGCTTCTTCGGCATCCTTCTGGCGCTGGGACTCAGTCGGATACCTCCTAACCCTACAAATGATGTTGACAATGATTTCATGCCACCTAGGCCATAGAATGTATGGTTCCGTGATATGAACCTGTGTTGTATCCTAGTTTTATGAATTCCTTCCGTATCTTTGCTGTTGTTCACATGCCATACTACTGTAGTTGTTATATTTTTTTTAATTTATTGTACCCTAAGTTCAACTACAAATTTCTAGCAACCGTTATAATTTTTTTTTGCACTGGTGGTACTCAATCGCAATTCCAATCTATGATAGAGACAATTGCGACAAACTTTCTGTCACAATTTGGAATTATGACTGCCTCTCTGTCGCAATTTGTAATTGTGACATCTCTTTCTCACAATTTCAAATTGCGACAGAGAGGTGTCGCATTTTTTCTAGCATATTATTCATGGAATTTTGTTAAACATATATTATTTTTTAAAAAAATTCCAATTAGACAGATGGGTACTACTGTTATTTTTCTTGTTTTATTATTTTTGTAATTTTTCATTAAACTTATATTATTACTGACTAAAATTTTGTTTACTGCCTCTCTCGCCATTTCAATCGGCGACAGAGAGAGTGCTCAATGGCGACAGAGCTGTGCGATGTTCAATACTGTGTGATGGAAACATTTGATCTAATTGTACTTACCAATGCATCTGCGAAGTAATATTTCCTGTAAAATTATATTTTCTTGTTTCAAACTGAATCAAAAGCCCTTTTTGTTCTGCTGCCTGCTGCCGCATGGAACTACGGTGCCCAATCTGTGGATGAACTCTGTGTTAGTGACATAATTAAACAATAAATAATCAATATTGGGTTCTAGAAAAAAAACAATGGGCAAGATTTACCCAAGTCGACACAAGTGCAGTACTAAAATTGGATTTTGCATGTGTAAATTTTGAAATTGGATCATAAGAAATAGTTCACGCCTTGCTTCCGCTAGACAAAAACCCTGAGCAGTACCAACAGCGTCCCAAGAAAGTCACGCTAATAGATCCTGCTACTAAACTTACACAGGCTAGACATGAAAATGAATTTATGGATTACGCTTTTATAGTCAAATTAATTTGCTGATGTTACTCCATCCAAATGCCAAACCAATTGCAAATGCTGCGAAATAACATACCACGATCAGACAGAAAGAGCAACATGATATACCAAATCGACGCACAATACATGCATGAACCAAAGTTTGGTTTCGCTATAAACAAAATAATGCCACACCTCATTGTTGCCCTTACATCCAAGAAAATTCCTACTTAGACCTTATTTGATAGGTCCATTATTGACTGGGATTCATATAGGTGATCCAAGAATTCAAACTAAAATCTCTACTTATCTACGTGGAATGATGAGAATTATGTCAAAACATACATGACCTTAAAGTTAGCCGTGTTATGAGATTAGATTTCCGTAACTATTTTGGTTACAATCTATCTCTTATGTGTGGACAAATCCGAACTCATTTCTTGCTAGTTTCTTTATATATTGGGCATCCCCCCATGTACAAGAACCAATTGAATGGATGATGTATGGGGATGACGAGCAGAGCACAAAGCTGAATGCCAAGATCTAATTACAAGGAATATTGAACTCAAGGGTTGGCTAAGCTATAGCTAAGGATTGGACAAAGCGTAGTTCATTGGCTCTTGGGTACTCTGTTCAAAGGGTCTTCTCGCGTGTCTAGCTCTGGATGGCTTGTAGTCTGAGAATTGTGTGTTCCCCTGGGGATGCCTACTGTCATCTTTATACAGTCGGGGTAGCTCTGCCTTGGGTTGAGTTGTAGTCAGTTCATGATATTGGATCATAGTCAATGAATAGTCCATAGTCGCGTGATATCCATAGCGTATCCGAACTTCCATAGATATCAGGTGTATTGGAGTCGGTTTCCTCATAACGGGAAAAACGATCGAATCCTTCCTGACATGAAGATGTCCCCATCGCGTATATCTTATCCCATAGAATTGGGTCTATGATATCCGGAGTTTTTAGATGCTTGCGTGAGCATATATGGTTTGGTCTTTGAGTTTCTGGTGCATGCTCATATCCCATATTTAGATTTTTGACAAGTCCGCAGTAGAAGAAGGCCTCAAATACAATAGTCTCATCCTCATTTTGGGGGCTAGGATACAGCTCAGCTTGTGATGGCTCTAATGGAAGAACTCCCGAGGAGGAACGAAAGCTATCCTTCACCAAATCGGCAAGGCGTTTCTCCATCGTCATCAATGTTTGCCAGACTCTTTGGAGGGTCTTGTCCTCGAAGACCACTTCACCGCTAAGGGAAGCAGATGCAACCATCTTAGGATTCTTCTCCGGTGACAGGAGAACTCTAGCACTAGCTAAAGGGTTGGATGTCATTGAAAGAAGGGGGATGAAATCTTCTAAGGTGGTGGCACTAGGGTTCAAGGAGTGTGGTGGAGGCTTTGAAAGTAAGATTGGAGGCAAAAGGGGGGTACAGCTATGGTTCTAGATCTAGAAATTTATAAGCTAAAATCTTCTCTCCAGATGAATGGTTCACTTCCCGTAGCATGACGTCGCGATTGGTGGAAAAAGCGGAATGATGGCACTGTACGAATCTTGACATTACAAACGAGAACAATAAATGCTCAACTGCCCAACATTTAGATTTTCTAGAATTTCTAACTCTACTCAGAGTCTAGTCGGTAAGTCAACATCGAGTAACTTGTGGCTAACTCGAGTTGGGTTAATGACAAGGCGCTCGACCTGGCAACCTCCCTACTTGATCCTTAGCGATTCCCAATCTACTCAAATCATTCGACCACAAGTCGGCCGGGCATTACTCCACCAAGCCAGAACTTGGCAGTAATCGACCAAGTGCTTGAACGGACCCTCCATTGAGCAGAGTTCAGGGGTTACTGTCGAATATCTAAATATGGGTGTCATCGTGTTTGTGCCAGACAGTATTGGTTCGAGTGTATAACTGAGTTTCGGTAGGGGGGTCTTCGCAGCTGCGTCATTCTCGGCTCTCTTCTCTACTCTCTTCGCGTGATGAGCAGGACAGGAAGCTCAAGAACACACAAGGAGCACACAAGGAACACATAGGATTTACCTAGGTTCAGGCCCCCAATGCGGGTAACAGCCCTATGTCCTGCTCAAGCTCGTGTTGCTCTAGTATTCTACTTGCTCTCCGTTGTAAACTGATCGACCTCAGTGATCTAATTTTTCGATCTCTTCCTCTCCCCCAATGCACACTACCTCCCTTATATACTCCCTGGACTACCTCCCTTATATACTCCCCCAATGCACATTAATTACATTGACTATGTCTAGTCCTGTCGCTGTTATCCCTCGGAGCCTCTTTGTCTACACTGTACCTTGACGCCGCCTGTCTTCGGACTGCCCGAGAGGAGAGGTTCGGACGCTGCGTGACGAACGCCTAGTACACGCGTCACCCCGTCTTGCTCGGGGCGGTGTAAATGGAATGGGAGTTGGTGAAGCTGGCTCAGTCGGAGGGACAGGTCATCATAGCGTCAGGGAGCCACGCCTATTTAATGGCCTTCAGGCACACTGCAACGGCTCCTCGCACATTTAATGGCTCCCGTGCGCATTTAATGGCTATGATACGTTGTGATCCTGGTGGATGCTTCGGGTGGAAGCCTCCCAACTCTGTATGCGTGGTTGGCTGACAATGTGCTCACCTGCTCATCGAGCAGCCATGTGGCCTGGTCGCCCGACTGCACGTCGGGCATGCACGTGTCCCGGTCTTCCGTGGTTGTGATCTAGTCGCCCGGGGTTGGGACCTGGTCATCCAGCTGCCCGCCGGGCGGCCACGTGTCCTGGTCACCTAGAGCTGGGACCTGGTCATCCGCCAAGTCTTTCTTCAGCAGGTTGAGTCCTTTGTACAAGACCTTCTTCTCTATGCATCTTGCGCTCGCGATCCCACCTGACAGCGATGGAGAGAGTACTCTGGTGTAGAATACACCAACAATGGGGTATGAGTATGTACCAGAAATATGAACACTATACCATATATGCTTAATCAAGCATATGGAAACTCTGGATTTCATGAGCTCGATTCTATGGGATAAGATATACGTGGAGGGGATATCTCCATACTAGGAAGGACTTGATGACATTCCCGTTATGAGGAAACCGACTCAAGTGTGCCTGGTATCAAGGAAGTTTGGATATGCTACTGAGATCGATATGGCGATGGACTCTTCATCATCTACGATTTGATATCCCAAACTAACTACAACTCAACTTGAGGCAAGGTTACTCTAACTATATAATGCCGGGGGTAGGTATCCTCAAGTGGAGGTCCAAGAGAAAAGGGAGAAGACTTCTAGAGAGAGTTTTTACAAGATGCAGAGCAACTAGCAGCCAACGGACCACGTTCCATTAACCTCCAGCTATAGTTTAGCCATTGCTTAGATCCAATCTTCATTGTAATTAGGGATAGACAACTTGCTTTGTACTCGATACACCAATTTCATACATCATCTACACAGGATGTAGGGTATTACTCCATCCACAGGCTTGAACCCATATACGTCGTGATATGCACCAACTTTGTGAGAAAATCAGTACACAAGGTTTTCAATCTTCACGACGTAGGATTCTTGGATAACTTGGTGGAATTGTGACCCGACGATGAGGACGCCAAACGTAGCCTGCTACCCGAACAATCGCTAGTCCACAAACCGAAGAAAACTAATCCACACAAACTACACACGAATGCGTAGTAGCACAGATTAGGTGCAATTCACGGGGAATCACAAGAACATGGAAGCAAGAACTCTCTCTTGAGTCTTAGTATTTTTCATATCCAGTCTAAAAAAAACCGTCATCCCTTGCCTTGTCTTTCTCTTAGCCTCATATAGTATCATGAGGAATACATGGAAACAAAAGGCAACTCCGGCAACAAAATAATTCACGCCATATAATTTTTGGGCGCCCTTTCCTACTTGAATTTTGCCTTCTGGTTCCGATCGAGCATCCCTCCTAATCTCCTTTTCCTTTATTTAGACTTTTTGCATGCATGTGTAGAAGTGGAACGTAACTAGCATCTTATGTGATATGCATGCATGCGTGGGAGGCTAACTAGCATGTCACGTAACATGCATTTCTTCATGCATGTGTGTGTGTTTCCTTCTCGTCCACAGGTAGCACTCATCATTTGCTTCAGCGTGCAAGCAAGACATGCCTGTTCCTTTCTTGATACATTGGTTCCTCTCCCATGTACCTAAGTAACACAAAAGAAGAACACACTGGCAGTACTGCTAAGTCGTTAAAATCAAAAATTAGACTCAAGTTAGCTTTCACCTGGTTTTGGATTTGTTTAGCACGACTGCGTGTAATTGGACCATGGTATATTTCCTTTGATGTCCTTGGGATGTCCTCATCACGTCGTGTGCCGCTGTCTTTATGCTTGACTCTGATAACCAAAGATACCCAAAATCATAAGTTTATTGTCAAGTTTTAACCTTTGACAGCCTTGTAGATCATTTATTACATGTCTTGTGGTTGATTGGCTATTGATCTACCACTGTCATCATACTTTTGTCAATTAAGAGCAAATTCCTTAGCCATCCATATGCTTTGTGGACATGTCCATAGCAATTGTTACCAGTAAAGATATAGCTCTTTATTATTAATTTCTTTATTGTCATTTAACAATGCAACTATACCTAAATGAAGAATTATTCACTCCAGAACACAAAATCGGTTTCTTGCAAGAAAAATGCATGGAATGCCTAAATGATTGGGATATGGTCTGTAGAAGATTTATCCATCAATCAACATCCTTGGCACAAGAATTAAAAGCATGTAAAAGGAGGGAGGCAAATCCAAATTGTGCAAATGTAAATTTCAAGAATGTAAGTGCGGAATTTAAATGCAAAATTTAAGACATAATATAAATGTGTAAAGTAAATTCAAACATAAGGAAATGTGCTTTAGATTTTTGGAAGTGAGGTTTACAAAGCCTCACTACAAGGTGGGCAAAGCTCAATGGAGCGCCAAAAACCTCAAAACCTTCAAGAGGGGAAAGGCTACCCCTACCGTACTATTTATACTACTCATGGGCCACCTACCACCCTTGGATGAGTCTCTCAACCCTAGGGCACTCCATCAAGGGCTAGTATTGACCCACTCACACAACCATGTAAGGGCTAACCCAAAACCCACCAAACAAACTGGGTTTTCTTGCATGGTTTTCAAAGCACACTAACTAGACCCGCTATCTTATCAACTAGACCGCGATCTGATGGCCCTCCTTGATCCACGCAACATCTAGCCAGCATCTTTTCCTTTCCTTGTCTTCTAGGCTTACTACGACTCCGTCTCTGATCATCTTCTAGCGATCCCCGACAGTCTGGACCTTCGACGCACCTCGCCTAGTCCCGGTCATCCTTTGCCTCACCAAGATCTAGCTTCGTCGTCCTGCAACCATCAAAAACAAAGAAAATACCCATCACATAGCAATGTCCAAAAAGACATGTAATAAACATCACAAAATCATCAAATATATCTAATTTTGCTCATAAGGGCCAGTGCTACCGCCCTCAAGCCAGTAGCATTGCCGGCCTGGTCATACTGCCCCCTAGCTGGTATGACCACCCCCAAAACCCTCAAACACACCTTCTCTGTAATTTTCATACTGCTCCAAACGTTCGGTGCTACCGCTCGCCTAGTAGTACCAGCTACCATGGCCGATAGCACCACTTGACGATCATCCCTTAGAAAGCAAACTGCACCAGAGCTGGTAGCACCGACAGCTGGTGCTACTGCCAATGCCAGACCGGTAGTACCACCCTTGCCGGACGGCACTCAAAATGCTTCAAATTTTTATTAAAATTGTCGAATATCCAAATATGGGATATGGGCACAGACCAAAAAGTCGGAAGTCATGTCACGTACATACTTGCCAATGTTAGGATATTCCGTATATCTCTAGCCCGAGTCTACGGGACCAGATATACGTGGAAAAGATATCCCTAGCAGGGAAAGCTCCGTATCCTACTCATAATACAAGGAGACCCACTAGAATATGCCCAGTAGCTATGGAAGTTCAGATACGATACAGGGATTATAACGGCGAAAGGACTCCTCATCGACCACGACTCGGTACTCCATCTGCTATATAAGGACCACGGAGGACGTCGTCAGGGGTGATGCCAATTGAAGTGCCACAAGCGAGCGCAAGCCCGAAGAAGCCACTGCAATCCTTAGCAATTTAGCATTGCCACATACAAGCCGTAGTCTAGCCATCCCCAAGATTCATAGTTCTTCCTTGTAATCAGGAGTACCCCCATCAATCTATACTTTCTTCATCGATCTCAATCATCGCCGACACAGGAGTAGGGTATTACTCATCGACGAGGCTCAAACCTATCTACATTGCGTGTTTCCTCTTGTGTGTTTGACCCTGTATATCTCGAAGGTACCCGAATATAAGTGTGTTGTCGAGCACTAACCTTCAACAATTGGCGCGCTAGGTAGGGGCCTTCAGCTATTTTTGCAGGTTAAGCATGTCTTCAGCACGCGTCAGTGCAGGAATTCTTGACATCAGCCAAGCCCCGCCAATGGGCTCTGAGATCATCTTCGAAACCATTGTGTACTCGATGGCGTCCGGCCAGTAGCCTCGAGCATATCGGCTTCATCGAGTCCTGTTCTGAGGACCCAAGCAGAGAGGTGTGCTTCATCGAGTTTGACCCTCTGGAGTCCGGTGTTCTCAAGTGCATGGAAATCCAAAAGCAATCAGGCTTCCACATCCAACAGAGCCACCAACGACCAAGTTAACGACGGCAGGAAGGGCAAGAAGATCTGTGAAGAAGTCAAAATAGTGTCCCTCGACCCGACGAAGCCATCCAAGACGGTTAAGGTAGGTGTCGATCTCAACCCTAAATAGAAACTCGAGCTCATCACTTTCCTTCGAGCAAACTGCGACATGTTCGCATGGCAGCCGTCTGATATGTCTGAAGTCCTAGGGAAGTGATCGAGCATCGATTAGCTGTGGAACCAAGCGCCAGGTCCATGGTGCAGAAGCATCGCAGATTTGTAGAGGATCGGAAGCAAGCCATACAAGAGGAGGTCGGTAAACTCCTGAAGAGTGGCTTCATCCGAGAGGTCTGCCACCCAACGTGGTTGGCGAACCCAGTCCACGTAAAGAAGGACAATGGCAAATGGAAGATGTGCGTCGACTACACCGACCTCAACAAGATGTGTCCAAAGGACCCTTTTCCTCTCTCTCACATCGACCAAATAGTGGATTCCACTGCAGGTTGTGAATTGTTAAGTTTTCTAGATGCCTATTTGCGGTATCACAAAATTAGCATGTCCGCCAAAGATGAAGAGAAAATAGCCTTTACTACTTTTGGTGTATTCTATTATGTGAAGATGCCTTTTGGTTTGAAATGTGTTGGTGCGACGTATCAATGATGTATTCAAAACTGCTTGAAATCCCAAATAGGGCGCAATGTAGAAGCATACGTTGACGACATCATAGTAAAATTGAGAACCAGGGGTACTCTGGTCGGGGACCTCGGCGAAACATTCGACAACCTCAGGAAGTATTGGATAATGCTTAACCCCGAGAAGTGCACGTTTGGCGTCCCGTCCAGCAAGCTTCTTGGCTTCCTGGTGTCCAGTCGAGGCATCGAGGCCAACTCGCACAAGATTGAGGCAGTAAATCAAATGCATCCTCCATGAATGCAGAGAGAGATACATAACCTTACAGGATGTATTGCTGCCCTCAACCGATTCATCTCTCGGATGAGTGAGCGAGGGCTACCTTTCTTCAAGCTGCTCAAGAAGCACGACAACTTTGAGTGAACCAAGGAGGCCGAAGAAGCCTTTCAAGATCTAAAAAGTTATTTATCATCTCCGTCAATTCTAGTTTCACCTAACAAAAAAGAGGAGCTTTTCCTTTGCATTGCAACTACCCCCCAAGTAGTAAGTACGGTCCTAGTAGTCGAGCAGGATTGCCCTGACAAGTAGGCCAAAATTTAGAAGCCGGTGTACTACGTCAGTGAAGTGCTACATGGAGCCAAATTGCAATATCCGCAGATACAGAAGATGATATACGCTGTCTTGATGACCTCTCGAAAGTTACAGCACTACTTTTAGGTGTATAAAATCATGGTAGTGACCACGTACCCACTAAAAGAGGTGTTGTCCAACAGAGATGGAACCAGACAGATCATGCAATGGGCAGTTGAGCTCAACAAGTTCAAGATCGAGTTAGGGATTCTGGCAAATTTCATCGTGGAGTGGACACACGTCGAAGAGAAGGAAGCCAAGGCAAGCGACGACAACTAGACCATGTTCTTCGATGGATCACTCACCTCAAAGGCTCGGGGGCTGCCATCGTGCTAAGATCTCCGACAAGTGAGGAACTTAAATATGTCATCCAACTCAATTTTCAAGCTTCGAATAACATTGCAGAGTATGAGGGACTGGTCAACGGGCTTCAGATAGCCGCAACACTAGGAATCAAGTGATTACTCGTGACAGGGGACTCACAGCTAGTCCTAAACCAAGTGCAAAAAGATGTAACATCCCAAAATTTTCATTTCAAAAATAGGATAAAAAAATATATTTTAAATTATTATTTTTATCGGTTGTATTAAGTTTATTTGTCTCCTCTTTATTTTCTGGATTTCTCTAGAGTTCAAAAGAAAAATACCTTTGCATATTTCCAGAAAAAAAAACTTAAAGCTATTTCATTAAAAAAAATGAAAACCCTATTTAAGTTGGAATTAATTTTAAAAAAATATTTCACAAGGAACTTCGGTGAATTTTCCCATTATTTGTTAAAATCCTGATTTCAAAACCTTTCCAGAAGTCTTATCAATTAAAAATATAGTTTGGAGACAAAATAAAAGATTTGGTTTTGCTAAAACTATCTTATTTAATATAAATAAACCTAAGGGAATTTCTGCAAAATTTCCTACATTTGTCAAATTATATATTTTCTAAAGCCTTTCTGAAAGCTTAAACAAAATAAAAATATATGTTGATATAAAAATAAAATATTTGGTGGTACGAAATTATTTTAGCTGATCTCAAAATGTCCTAATTAAACTCCTTGAATTTTCTTAGAATTTTTGGGGTTGTTTTAGTATTTTCTAAATTAAAAGATATTAAAAACAATATAAAAGTATTTATCGTACATAAATAAAATTTTTATTTTATGTAAAAATATTTTATGTAATAATATTTTATTTATGTTACTAAGGCTGTGGGTCACGTTTTAGATTTTTCTCGGATTTTTGAAAGGTCGTTTGATATTTATTTCGATTTTATTAGTGATATTTAGTAATACGGATTAAATAAACAGTAATACTACAAGAATCTCTGGTCGCTTTCGAGAATGTTTTACAGAATAACTCCTGGCGGCGTTTTTGACGATCTGCTGGTCCGATCGCCCTATAAATTTAACCACAAATTCCTACGTACGTTCTCTTTGTAACCCAATTGGAATTTTCCCCATCGAAGATCTCGATCTCCTTGTATAAGCCATTCTTTTCAACTCCGGTGAAAACTTCGGCGAGCTCTCCTGGTCACTCTCGATTTTATTTTGATCTGACATTTTTACCAAAGCTTTCTCTTGCTGTCCTATACCTCCAGTAAAATTAGATTTTGCAAATACCTACCAGAGCACCTTCGGCCACCGATTTCTTTCCCAACTCCGGTGAGTTTTTCCTGTTGATCCATTGCTCCTTTGTAGCTGACAATTGAACCCTATATGCCTCTCCTCATTCCCCACATCATACTCAAAGATCAACATCAGAATCAAAACGGATCTCCCTCAGCAAGCCTTCTTTCCCAACTCTGGTGAGAACTTCGGCGAGCTCTACCGGGCGCTCCCGAACTCTGTTCATGCTCAAAATTTTTGTGGAGCACCCCCGTGATGGTTGCAACACCCCTGTGAAACAGTTTTAGAAGATTCTAAACAGAGCACCACCGGCGCACCGTGCAGTCCGCTCTGCCCCCCACGATGGCCGGTTTTGGCATCGCGTTCCTCGCCGGCTGGGTGAGTTTTTCTGAGATCCACCTATGTCACCTCGTGCTCTATGGTACCCTCTGTCTCCCTTTCAAATTTTGTGCAATTTGGTTTATGGAATCAAAAGTTACGGCCGCCCAAAAATCAAATTTTGCCGGAGACTGTGCTCCCTCGTTTTTGCGAGTTTGGCCGTGAAATTTTTATGGTAGACTCCTCTTGATGTCCCCTACATGGTGCTCACCCTAACTCAAGGTTTTGACCTCGTGCTTTTGCACAGAAAATTCTTTTCTCCGATCGATCGTTGCTATGACGGCAAAAACTTCGCGCGCTGCTCCCCGCTGATCCGTAAGGTAAAACTCAGATCCGTTCATGTCATATTGTGCCAAATATTCCCAGATAGCTCTCTGTAAAATTTGGTTAGGTTTCATCTATTATTTTAATAGTTAGGACCGCTTGATCTATTAGCTCCGGAGCCGCTCATCGGCGCTTGTGATCATCCGGTGGGTCGCCGCCAAATCCGCTTATATTGTGAGATCGCCTCATCGCATTCTACGCGTTGGACATTTTCCCTTTGCTGTTGCATCTACCGAAATTATTTTTATTCATCGGCCGCCGCCGCGTGTCGTCTTGTGCCGCCAACCATTTTGGTTTGACGTGGCCAGGCCATTGTGCACAGTAGACCATTATCCCCTGTTTTGCTTATCGTTGAAGTTCATTTGATCCCCCGTTGCCGTCAAAACCAAGTTCTAGAATCTACCCGTCGTCTTTTCAACCTAGCCCTCCGTTATCCATTCGCGTCTCGGTTAGCCATCCTTGGTAGCATTCTATCGCTGCTATGTCATTGCACCGACGGTCACCACCTTGTTATTTCATGAGCGTTCTGTCATCGCTTCGCCTTCGCCGTTAACGTTCCATCGTAAACGTTCCGCCGTTAACGTTTCGCCGTTAATGTTCCATCATTAACGTTCCGCCGTTAATGTTTCGTCGTTAACGACCTGCTGTTAACGCTTTGCTCTCATCACACGTGTGCATGCAAGTAAAGGCCCTAATGTGATGTCCTTACCTTTTCTATCGTCCTATCGTGATCTAATCCCATTCCTTGTAAGTCTGGCTTTATCTTTCTATCATCTGCAAAGCCGAACCAAAACCTAACTTAAGAACCGGTTCGATGGACTGAGTTCATCGTGAGACGCACTGCCGGTATTGCGGTTTCCCTCGTTGTGTCCATCGTAGTAAGATATTTGTGCTCTATCTTACTACATATCATCATCGCCCTGTTATCGTCAAGTCTCTTCATTGGTGTGTGACTGAACCCCTTATCGACTCGCAGTGGATGTCGACCCCACTTGTCCTTGCCTTGTCTTTGAAAATCTAAGCTGCCATTAACCCAGAATTCACTCGTGGACATGGTCGCTAGACCATTGACCATGTGTCATATTCTTGTGCCATATCTAATCTATCAGCTTATCTTTCTTTTGTTTGATTGTGTATCTACTTAGTCAACGAAAGTCAACCTTGAGCATTAGCTTAGTTCATCGTGAACTAACATAACTTTATGGACCCGGTCTATAGATCGAGAGACCATATGACATCGGCTATCCAATCAAGATAATAACTTCGGAAGAAATATTCTTCAGAATATCATTCCTTCTTTCCCAGTTATTAATCTTTCTCTTCGGTGTATTTTCTGAAAGCCGTTCTATTTTGTCTAATCATCGACCTAATCCATTCAAGTTCCTAATTTCATCTAAGCCGTTGTGCCCAATGCTATTCGTTCTTAATTTGGAGTTTACTTGATTTTCTTTTTGAGTTTTGTTCTATTTGTGCTTGTTTATCGTTAGACGCGTTGCTGGAAGTCGCTCGAAGGAGCTGAGAAGCAAGCAAGCGGAGATTGAAGATCGAGGATCAAGAATCGAAGATAAAGAGTTAACGATTACTTGTACCCAGGGTGCCCCACAGCAAAGTGAAATCCATTTCAAGACCCTATCTCTCTGACCTGACCTCGGGTTGGGCACCCCCGAGACCACGACCGAGGTCTTGATAACGCCGCCGGCCCGACAAAGAATCGGGGCCCATGCCGGTGCCCTTGCAAGGACGCCCCAGGCAGGGACCGACGCCTCGCAGTTCGACTGGTCATGACTAGGGCTCCCAAATGAGCTCTAGCCCCACAATCTCTGCCACGTCAACGATCTACTTCGCGCCGGTCACCTGTCTTACGGGCACAACCGCCATGTCGGACGGGTGGTTCTTCCCGAGGCAACCGGAGGGCGGCCTCAAAGAAAAGCACTGTCTCTTCGTACCATCAACATCTAGGAGCACATGGAGCAGGTGCGCACCTTCCCAAAGGGGTGTCGCCCGTTGGGACTACCAACCCGGCATGGGGTGAGCAGGAAGCTGTCAATCGTCAAAGACCAAAGACCGAAACACCAGGGCACGGCATATTTCTCCTGTTCTCCAAAATCCCGTGTAACCCGCTCCCTCCGCCTATATAAAGGGAAGCGGGGCTCTCAGGAAGGCCCCCCGGCCACACGAGCATGCACTCACACATACGCCCACTCTCTAGCTTAAGAATACTCCAAGCCTTCCCGACCTCCTGATTCAGAACGAGCGCTGAGGGCCTGTCCTCAACCTCCATCTGTAATCCCCGGTGGCTTCGGTACACAGAGTAATACAAACCGCCGCCCCAAATCGGAAGTAGGGACATTCCGCCGAACCAAGATACATCCGGATCTTCCTAGTCCAACCATTCGAGGAGAGGGACGCGACCCCAACTACTTACAAATTCACTCGTCGCTTTTATTTAAACACCGCAGTTATGCGCCCGTAGGGGCCTCGCGTGTCATCTTTGCGATCTCCGGATTCCCATCTTCCTCCTCGATGGCCTTCTTCACCAACAACGACGCGTCTGCGTCAAGGGGCTGGATCCTCTTTGGCTCCCTTGACTTCATCACCACCCCGGCGGGAGAGTTCGTACTCATCCCCGCCGCTTTCCAGGCACGAGCACCCGCCTCGAGCCTGGACTCCGTCGCCTATACTCTCGGTGGCCTCCGGCTTGGGGACCCTGCGTGGGCCCCAGGGTCGGAGTCCGTCCACCGCCACGTTACCTCTGGTGGTGCCCCGTGCGAGCCTGCACGCATGACGGCATCACCTCCCACAGGGTCGCACCTCGTGGCCATGGTTGGCCATTTGCCAACCTCCGTCTACGACCTGCTAGAGAGCTCCTCCAGCCTCGACTCCGACTCCGACGTAACGCACCTCCAGCCAGATTGTACCTCGCGAGTGCAACATGGCAGACCGGACGCTTCCGGCCGAACCCCCGTCACCGGGAACCGCCGCCCAACAGACCGAGGAGCGGAGGCGAGATCCAACGCGAAGGCTGAGGGTCTCCAAGCTCGCAAGACGGAGCTCCAAAGAAGAATGCGAAAGCGGCGGAGGCTCAAGAGGTCGAAGCTTGTCAAGCTCCAGCCGACTGGAGCAAGGTAAGCCCGGGTCACATCAAGCATTTTGCCACGCTGCTGACAGTTCAATAAAGAATGCCGAGGGATCGACGATCTTCCAGATTTCGCGCCACCCGAGAATGTCATCAAGGGTGGCAATCTTGTTTCGCGGCATTCCCGAGCCAGAGGACCCGGGGGCTAAGGCCACCTACCAGAACCTCCGGATCAGAACGCGTCTTCGCGATCCAAAGACGTGCAGCCTTCCGTCTCCTTCCGTCGAGGCCTCTTCCATCACCCTACCAAGGCTTGCCGCTTCCGGATCGCTGAGACCGGCCACGACAGTAGATCGCCCGAGCGCTCCAGCCTCCCGCACTCGTGAGTGCATACCCAGCGAAGTCAGAATCGTTCATGCAACTGCCGAGGTCTCGGAGGAAGACGGACGAGGCAACAACCCAGTCCCGGGCCGCGGGCGTTTGGCCGGGAAATCCGCCGCGCGAACTTCCCTGCCAGATTTCAGGCCCCCACCAACATAACCAAGTACACTGGGGCCACGAACCCCAGTGTCTGGTTAGAAGACTTCCGGCTCGCATGCCGGGCGGGAGGCGCTGCGGACGATTTCTTCGTCATCCAGTACCTCCCCATTTACCTCGCGGATTCTGCTCGAGCATGGCTCGAGTACTTGCCTGCGAACACCATCAGGAGTTGGGCCGACCTGAAGAGCGTTGTCAAAGAACTTCCGTGGCACTTACAAACGCCTCGAACTCCTGGATCTCAAAAGTCAGCGGCGGTAGGAGTAGTCCCTCCGGGATTACATCCGGCGATTCTCCCAACAATGCAACGAACTCCCCGACATCAGCGACGCCGATGTTGTCGGGGCGTTCATCTATGGCACCTCGTCGAAAGCTCTGGTGCACAAGCTGGGCTGCGCTAAGCCTAGAACCACCAAGGAGCTTCTCGACATCGCCACCAACCACGCCTCCGGCGAGGAGGCCGTTGGGGCTATTTTCGATAAGGGGAAGGTCAAGCGAGAGGCCGCCCCCGACGCCGGAGTTACCTCTGACCGCTCCAACAAGAAGAAGCGGAAGGGAAAGCAGGGCCGCGAAGGCCCTGCGGTTGCAACCGCCGACCGCCCCGCCAGGCAACAGGCGCGTCAGGACCCCGATCACTTCGAAAAATTGATGGATAGCCCGTGTCCGCATCACGGGTACCCCGTCAAGCACAAGTACAGGGATTGTGAAACCCTGAAGCGCTTCATCTCCGGGACCCCCACGCGGGGCAAGGGAAAAAAGCGCGACCCGACACAGGACGCAGAGCCCGAAGAGGCAGCCGGTGAGTTCCCGGAGCCCGACGGTTGCCTCATGATCTTTGGCGGGTCGGCAGGCTATGCCGACAAACGGCAGCAGAAGCTCGCCTTCCGAGAAGTTCACATGGCGGCCCCTGCCATGCCCAAATACCTTCGGTGGTCGGAGTCGCCGATCACTTTTGACCGGACCGACCGATCACGTCCCGCATCCGGGGAGATATCCCTTTGGTCGTAGCCCCGATTGTAGGGTCGAAGCGCCTCTCTAAGGTGCTCATGGATGGCGGCATCAGCCTCAACATCCTGTATGTTGAGACCTTCGACGCCATGGGAATCCCGTGCTCGCGTCTCCGACCGAGCAAGGCGCCTTTTCATGGCATCGCCCCCGTCCGCAGCCCATCCGCCGGGCAGATCGATCTGCCAGTAACCTTCGAGAACTGTGCCAACTTCCGTGACCGAGACCCTCACCTTGAGGTCGTAGGGTTTCGTGCTCCTATCACGCTTATCATGGGAGGCCGTATACACCAAGTTCATGGCGGTCCCCAACTACACCTACCTCAACCTCGAAGATGCGGGGCCACGGGAGTTATCACCGCGGGCGCGTTTTTCAGCTCACTTACAACCGCGAAAGCGAAGCAGCTGCGAGTTAGCGCCGGCGATCGTTCAGGCCCTTCGAGCTCGAGAGCCTCCGAGGAAACCTCGAGTCCGCCTCGACTCAAAGAAGTCGGGATCGGATCCTTCAAGTCCATCGAGGACACGAGGAGGTTGCGGTCGATCCCAAGATCCGACTAAAACCAGACGCTGCGTCGAGCCACGCCCACGCCAAATAGGAAGGCGCGCCGTCGACTTCCTCCGCTCTAATCGTGATGTCTTTGCGGAAACCCTCGACATGCCAGCATCCCATGAAGTCGCCGAGCACTCCTTGAACATCCGGGCCGGCTCAAGGCCGGTCGTTTAGCATTTGCGCCGCTTCGACGAAGAAAAGCGCAAGGTCATTGGAGAGCAAATCGCCAAGCTTTTGGCCGCAGGGTTCATAAAAGAGGTCCGCCACCCCGAGTGGCTGGCCAACCCTGTGCTTGTAAAGAAGAAGTCCGGGTAATGGAGAATGTGTGTTGATTACACGAGCCTCAACAAGGCATGTCCTAAGGACCCTTTTCCGTTGCCCCACATCGACCAAGTCGTCGATTCTACCGCAGGGTGCGAATCCCTGTCCTTCTTGGGCGCCTACCAAAGCTACCACCGGATAGTGATGAAGGAGTCCGACCACTCGCGACCGTTCATCACTCCGCTCGCTCGTTTTGTTACATAACAATGCTGTTTGGTCCGAAAAATGCGGGAGCTACATACCAGAGATGCATGCAAACGTGTTTTGAAGACCAGATCGGACGTAACCTCGAGGCGTACGTGGACGACATCGTCGTCAAGACTAAGAAGGCTGACGACCTCGTCGCCGACTTATAAGAGACTTTTGCGAACCTCCGCCGGTTCCGCATCAGGCTCAACCCCGAGAAATGTGTTTTCGGGGTCCCCAAGGGAAAATTGCTCGGTTTCATTGTCTCCGAGCGCGGCATCGAAGCCAACCGGGAAAAGATCTCCGCAATCATGAAGATGGGCCCGATCAAGAACTCGAAAGGATCCAAAGCAGACAGATGCCTAGCGAAGATTGAGCCGTTTCATCTCTCGCCTCGGCAAGCGCGGGATGCCGCTCTATAAACTGCTTAAGAAGTCCGATCACTTCAGCTGGACGCAGGAAGCGCAGGAGGCCCTCACCGATCAAGGCATTCCCGACCACGCCCGGCCTTTGGTCGCCCGAGACCGAGGAATTGCTCCTCCTTTACATCGCCGCCACGACCCAGGTCGTCAGCGCGGCGCTGGTTGTGGAGCGAGCCGAGGAAGGCCGCGTGCTCAAGATACAGCGGTCGGTGTACTTCATTAGCGAAGTACTCTCCGAGTCCAAGGCTCGGTATCCACAGGTGCAGAAGCTGCTCTATCGCGGTTCTTATCGCGAAGAGGAAGCTGCTCCACTACTTCGACCGGCACTCGGTCCTTGTGGTGACCTCTATGCCGCTCGACGAAATCATCCGCAATCGCGACGCTTCCAGAAGGATAACCAAGTGGGCTCTTGAGCTCAACGGCCAAGACATATCGTACGTCCCTCAGACGGCGATCAAGTCACAAGTCTTGGCCGACTTCGTCGCTGAGTGGACCGAAGCCCAGGCGCCACCGGCGCTTGAGGACCCCGAATACTGGACAATGTACTTCGATGGGTCCTATACCAAGAACGGGGCGGGTACCGGAGTCGTTCTTGTTTCCCCGCTCAGAAATAAACTCCAGTATGCCATCCGACTGCATTTCGACGCCACCAACAACATCGCCGAGTACGAAGCTCTCGTCAACGGTCTTCGGATCGCTGCCGACCTCGGTGCACACCGACTCTACGTACACGGTGACTCCAAGCTAGTTGTTGATCAGGTCATGAAGGCTTCCGAGCCTCGCGACGCCCGCATGGCAGCCTACTGCCGGGAGGTACGCGGGCTGGAGGAAAAATTCAAGGGCTTCGAACTCCACCATAGCTACCGGCGCCACAATGGAGAGGCCGACTACCTGGCTAATCTGGCCTCCGGCCGGGGACTGATCCCACCGGGATCTTCGTCTCCGAACTCTACAAACCCTCCGTCCGACTGGACTCCCCTTCCGAGCAGTCGACCAACCCACCGGGTGCGCCCGCTCCAACGGCTGAGCATTCGGGTCCGGAGCCCTCTGGGTCGGGACACGACGTACTGATGGCCAACTCCGATTGGAGGAAGCCCCACATCGACCGACTGACTGATGGGTCGCTCCCCGCCGACACCACCGAGGCCCAGCGCCTCGCTCGGCGGGCAAAATCCTTTGTCCTAGTCGGAGAGGACCTCTACAAGAGGAGCCCCTCAGGGGTCCTCTAGAAGTGCATTCTGGCGGATCAAGGGAAGCAGCTGCTGCTCGACATTCACGCCGGAATCTGCGGACACCACGCCGCGCCACGATCCCTCGTAGGCAAAGCCTTCCGCCAAGGTTTCTACTGGCCGACCGTGATGGCCAATGCTGAGTAAATCATTCGCACCTGCGAGGGGTGCCAATTCTTCGCTCGGCAGATGCATCTTCCCGCGCAAGCCTTGCAGACGATCCCCGTCACCTGGCCATTTGCCGTTTGGGGACTCGACCTAGTCGGGCCCTTCAAGAAGGCGCCTGGGGGCTTGACTCACCTACTCGTCGCGGTGGACAAGTTCACCAAGTGGATAGAAGCAAAGCCGCTCGCCACCATCACCTCGATGCAGGCGGCCAACTTCTTCCGCGACATCGTCTATCGGTTTGGGGTGCCAAACTCTATCATCACCGATAATGGGACGCAGATTCACGGGAAGGAGTTCTCGAGTTCTGCGATGATTTCAACATCCGCCGATCAAGTACCAGAGCCCATCCGCGGACTAATGGCCAGGTCGAGCGCGCCAACGGTATGATCCTCCAAGGGCTCAAGCAGCGAATCTTCAATCGACTGAAGAAATTAGCGGGACGATGGGCAGCGGAGTTGCCCTCCGTCCTTTGGAGCCTACGGACTACTCCGAACAGGTCGATCGGGTTTACGCCCTTCTTCTTGGTGTTCGGCGCCGAAGCCGTTCTGCCGACCGACCTGGAGTATGGTGCCCCGAGGCTGCAAGCCTTCGACGAAGCGCGGGGGCTCGACGCACAACAGGACGCCATCGACCAGCTCGACGAGGTGCGCGATATGGCCGTATTGCGATCGGCTAAGTACCAACAGACGTTGCGACGATACCATGATCGCCAGGTTCGCGGACGATCCTTCAACGTCGGCGATATGGTCCTACGGCAGGTTCAGTCCAATGTTGGCAGGCACAAGTTGTCCCCTCCGTGGGAAGGACCCTTCACCATCGCAGAAGTCCTCCGGCCTGGCACCTTTCGGCTCAAAGATGCCGACGGCAACGTTGTATCCAACGCATGGAACATCGAGAAGCTAAGGAAATTTTATCTCTAAAACTTTTCCCATCTTTGTACCTACAGCGGACCCCCCAAGCACGAAGCGCAGCGTGCCGATCGCACCCCGATCGTCATGCGCTGCTTAGGGTCTACCCACCTCCATGATTAACCAAGGCACAGTGGCCGGCCATCGCAATCCCCCTAGCGGTAACCCATCTCGCCGAGAGCGCTACGGCCTATGCTCTGGCGGCTACAGTTGTGAAGTAGCACTTCACGGCACAAAGGGACGGGTTACCCTTGTGGGATAGTCCATAGCCGGATTAAGGTGCGCCTTGACGATCAACTTCGATCGCCCGCTTTCACGCTTTCAAAAACGCTTGGCACTCGGCATGTACCCATGTAATCCTAGCGGTTCCTAAGGGCTACGGTCACCCAGCAAAGCGCTCATCACAAAAAGGAAAATGCGCGACATGGGGCAGAGCCCAAAAGATGAAGCATGCCATGTTCATATGCCAAAAAAAAGGGGGGGCGGACACAAGAATAACGAGGGCTGTTACTGGTGTTCTGCTTAGACATCGCCTCGATGGTGTCCTCGCCGAGCTATCATCGCTTCGCGCGGACGCCCGGTTCAGCCACCTTCTCCGCCCGCCAAGACGACGTTCGCCAGCGGCCGGCATCCCTTCGATCCCAAGAACGGTCGCGATCAGTCGAAGAGGCATCGCGGCCGATCAAAGAAGCCAAAGACGATTCTCGCCAAGAAGGACGGAGGCGGCCCGCCTCTCGCGAGCGGAGCGCTCGCGAAGAGCGCGGTCGTCAAAAGATCGGCCGCTGGGTAAGGCGAAGCGTACCAGACGGGGTAGGCTCCAGAGGCTCACCCAACCTCACCCCCACGGACTCCAGGCTCCTGCTCATACTCTCGAAGGATGGGCGGAGCAGGGAGAGGAGGCCCTTGCGCGAGGCCAGGCGGTCCGCGTACATTGAGCCGAGGTCCTCCATGACGGCCGCAACTCGTGCCCGCTGCGACGACGCCTCCTCACACGTCGCAGCGAGCTCCTCCTCCAAAGCGGCAGCCCGAGCCCGCTTCGCCGCCACCTGCTCGCGCATTCTCGCCAGTTCCACCTCGGCGGCCCAGGCCTGGGCTTGCTGAGCAAGCACTTCTACCTCCGGCGGCGATCGCTGTACCGAGCCGACAGGAGGCGCCCAACCGGTCGGCGCAGCCGTCATGTCGCCGCCGCCTGCGTTCTCGCCACCGAGACGGTGGCGTCCACCTCTCCCGCCGAAACGACTGGTGCAGGTGTAGCAGGCGGCTTGCGGGATCCGGAGCCGGTGGCCGTGTCGAAGAAACAACCGAGCAGTTCAAACACCAGCGACAGCAAAAGGCTAAGGCCATCACCAAGTCAAGCAAAGAAATTTACTCCGGAAGAGGGTTCCGGATGCGGAAGATCGACGAGGGCAATACGAGCCCTCCCCTTCTCGAGCGCAAGGACAATCGAGCGACGGTGCGGGACCTCTTGGGGTCCGACCCCAGAGGGTCCGCCGCCGCCTCCCGCTTGCCGGCCCTACGATCGTCGCCCCCACTCGCCATCAGCATCTGTGTTTTCCTGACCCTTTCTCCTTTTTTCCTCGTTACCGAACAAAGGGAGAACAGGAAAAAGAAGGCAAGGACTGCGAATGGTCGCTTTTCGCCCCGCGCCATATTTATAGGGACGGAGCGGAGCACTCGAAGAGGGAGTTACCCTGAGCTGCGCACCACACGCGCATTAACTTCACGTCCCGCACGACGGGACACGCCCTGTCCACGTCCCCCACTTAGCATTAAAACTCGACGCGACAGTTGGGACGAAAGGACACTGCTGTGGTCAGGGAGACGCAGCGCGACTCTTCGATTTTCGGCTCCAGGACAGGCCGACTGCGAAGGAAAGCCTGGGCAAGCCGCGGGGCCACCAAGGTGACAGAAGGCCCATTAACTCAACCTCCCCGCCCGAAGCGCCATCTCCAGCGTACGGAGGAAAGCTCGGTCCCCACGTGCGACTCGAGGGAGGCAAGTTCGCACACTTTTATAGGACAGGTAATCCGACCGGCTATTCGGTTCTCCCTAGCGTTTGCCATCCCGAGCTTGCAGTGCACCCGCCGAGCACGTGCTACCAGACCGGCATCGATTGATCGCCGACAATAAGCGAACGCCGCTCGGCCGAAAGCGTCGCAAGGTCCCGTCAGAAAACGCCACGACAGACGCTGGTAAGACGACGCTCTAATCATTCCAACTCGCATTTAATTCCCAAACGCACACTAAATGCTCACGGAAATGCCGAGGAATCGTCCCGGGTGAAACGCCCCGCGATCTCTTGATCTCCGCCTCCGGGTCGGCTCGAACCAGCCTGGAGCAGGGAGGAAAAGCCCACCTGTAACAGCCCAATTTTCGTTGATCCGGTAAGTGAGGCTTGTCGCGTTAACATCTTCCATAATAATCGTTGCATCCTAAATTAATTATAATCATACAAGGGTTAGGGCATTCATCTTGCATAAATAGGGAGTAACCAAAAATCTAGTAATCATTTTTCAAAACTGCACACATGTTGTTTTGCCCTAGTCAATGACATGTGGGCCATGTTCTTAAGAGAGAGGAGTGAAGGCTGCACATACCTACCCTACTAGTTGCTACATCACTCACCCCTACCTATGTACATGACAAGTCAATGACACATGGGACCTACCATTGCATAGAAAATTGTGGACTGCACATCCTCTCCATGCTTTTTCTCACTTCAACCACCCATACCCACTCTTCCACCTACCCTATGACATGTGGGACCTAGCCCCACATGTAAGGCATGAGTGGCAGCCATATATATAGTGATACACCTTGGTTTCTCCTCCATTTCCTGCTCATTTGCTGCTGCACATCCTGAAAAACAGCAAGAGCACCTTCCTTACCTCTTGCCATTTCTCCCTCAAATCCCTCCAAACTTGGGTTTTGGTTTGTGCATGTTACACCATCTTGAAGCCAAGATCAAGAGCTTCAAATCCATCCAAGTGGATTTTTGAGGCATCAAGTTTTGGGTGAGTAGCAATCGTTTCTTTCTCCTCCATGTTCTGAAATTTAGAACCTTGTAACTCATTTCCTTTCTTTCCCCATGGAATCCATCTTCACACTTTGAATCGGGTCGCGCATGTCGTATGGAAGCTTGAGGAGGAGGTCTAGTAGCTGCTGCAAGCACGAGCAAAGGAAGGCATTGTTGTCTACGCAAGCTAGGAGGAGGCGAACCGTGAAGAACCGGCATTGCGATGTTTTCATCATCCACTCGCCGAAACCAACATCCACCTTGTGCAAAGGCAACCTTGTAGTGGTAAGGTTCTACCCTAGACCACCCTTTTTAAGTCCTAGTACATTGCTATAAAGCGTAGAAGCCAATACACGAATTGTCGTTTTTAAAACAGAGAAGCCTAGCTCGGATAATCCGAGATTTCACTCGGACATTCGAATATTTTCGATATTCCAACAAAGTTCCTGGATAGTCCTAATAAGAATTCGATCGAGGGCTGTTTTGGCTAACCGAGGGGTCTGCGGATAGTCCGAGATTTCACCCGATATTCCAACACCTTCGGATACTCGAATGAATTTCCGGATAGTCCAATAGGAATTAGCTTGAGAACTAAATTGGCTAACCGAGAGGGTCCACTCGACATTCGAGCTTAACACTGGATAGTTCGAACCACTCGGACATTCCGAACATAATTTCGGATAGTCCGAGTATAAATTCAACTTCTTACCGAGAGGGTCAGTTCGGACAATCCGAAGTGAAACTCGGATACTCCGAACATAATTCAATAAAAGCTTTAAGACTTGAACTTTTAACGCAAAAACTCAATTAGTACTTTCATATTATGACTAGTACTACACATCATGAGCATTTCATGCATCTTTTAATCATGTGCATCATTTGAATTCTTGATTTGGTGTTTATGGATTTGGATTTTCTCGTTAGGTGTTGACGTTTCGGAAGGCACCCCCGAGTACGACTACGCCTTCGAAATCAAGAACGAGCAGCAAGGCACTACCTTATTCCTTGACCACGATTGCTCCTACTATTTTGACACCTACATTTTGAAATTATTTTATCGAATGCATGCTTACTTCAATTACAATTATGTTTGGGTAGAATTCTTAGCTATCACCATGTTGTGTGTGTTATACCCTTAGCATGTTCACTCCATATTTCCATTGTCGCCCTACGTGGTTGGTTTATTATTATATATGGGTTCGTACGAATTGCTTAGCCATGCTTAGAACAACGTTAGAAACCGCGATAGATGGACTTAGTCCATCGGTCGCAATGATCAAGATTTATTATTGTGATGATGATGTTTTTAAATGTTGTTTAATGAGTAAAGATATTGGTTAAGGACCCTAAGGATCAAATCCTGGTGACGTCTTTTTGAGTAACTATCGTGCGAACCACACGCCGCTTATGGGACCGTAGAATTCAAGTACTTGTGTATGACTAGGGTATGTAAACCATGTGCACTCGAATTCCTTGAGCTTTGTAGAGTGTCAAGGAATGTCCACGGAGTTCCTTGGGCTTGGTGGAGCGCCATGAATATCCTGAGTCCTCGACTTTGTTGAGTTGGGGATGTCCAACAACGGTGTACTCCTTGATCCACACACACCGAGCAATCGGGCACGCGGATCGAGGGTCACACTATCCGGATGGTTTAGATACACTACCATGCATACCGAAAATGGTTTGTCACGCTCACCTCGTGAGACACATCAAAGGAAGTGTGTTAATAGCTTGGCTTACGAGTGTGACTTGTCGTGTGGGTAAAGTCGTACCTCTGCAGAGTTTAAACTATTCAAATAGCCGCGTCCATGGTTAAGGACGATCTCTTGAATTGTCAGTCACTGGGCGAGTATTAAGGTCTTGGTAAGAATGGGATGGGAATGGGAATGGGAAAAGAGATACACAAGTATTGGAGTACTTGTGTGTGTGCAATTGAACATGAGCGATGGAACTCATGGTTCGGAGAATGCTTGAAGGCATGATGTGAATGTGATTATGATGATGTTATATTATGTATTAGATCTTTCAAATGTTTACCAAATGCAATTCTTTTCAATCTATACATGTTTACAATTTATATAACCAATGTTGCTTTATGCCGAAATTGCCATTATGCCTTTCCTTGGATGTAGCAACCACATGTAGCTAGAGATCAGCATGAAATGTATATTATTGTGCGAGTACACTCTTTGTACTCAATCGGATTGTCCACTTGCTGCAGGTGAGGATGAGGCATTACCCGGGGACTTTTACCGGGCCGATTTCGATGATGCTAACGTTTAGTCGCCGTTCTTGCCCCAGTTGGTTGCCTGAGGGTTTGGGGGCATGCCATGCTGGCCCTTTTGTTGTTTATCTTATGTTTTCCGCTGCTACTTGATGTAATAACTCTAAATATGTCGTTATGGACAGCAGTCCTACTTTTGGTATGTATTAACGTTTATGCTTCCGCTAATTATGTATGTGTTGTGATGTCAACTGTTGGATGAGAATGCTCGTGTTGGCGAACTATCCTGGGACCAACACGGGTATAATCACGGGACGCCCGAGGTTCCCTTGATTCACTTGAGATATGCCATGCATTTGGGTGAATCAGTGGAGTCCCGGGGACGGTTCCCCACACCACCAGGCCCTAGCAGCCTCGCGGTGGCGAGAGGGCTTGAATGCCTCACGATTAAGACCTGGTTGCGGGTCCCAAAGGTGAAGATCCACCAAGTGGATCACCAGCCGACCCCAGCAGGCAAACGAGCAAGGGGCGAGTTCACGGCGAACCCTCGGTGGGTCAGTAGTTGGGTTGGCGGATGACCCAATCGCCTTAGCTCGTATCCGAGACCATACTTCAAACTCTCACACAGAGCCCCCCGAAAGGGCAGCAGCCAGCTGCGCCCCGAGTTACGAACGGCTCGGGGTCCGGCATGGGATCGAGTAAAGAAAGGTTTTTTATGGGTCGCCCCCAGCGGGTCGGACACCCGACGCAGGGATCGTTTGCTCGGAGATCGCTTGATCTCCAGGGCCCACTCTGATAACCCGTTTGTAGCTCACGAAAGCACGGTGTTCGCCAACAAGATGGCAAACACGCGTCGCTCACCCCTCCAGTCCCACACCATGGACGGGCGATATCGTGGGACCGACCGCGCCTCTCCTCCCGCAGATTGCCTCGCCCGACGAGGACTCGAGATGGATGCCCTTACCTAGTCAAAGGCGTTAAACCAGCCCGACCAACTCGCCTAGTGCATGCATTAAACCAACTCGATTTAACGGCCCACCACGACGAAAACAAGCGCTCAAATTTACACGAGGCGTCCAAAACATCAAACGCCGACCAGCGTAGCACCCAAACTAGAGCTCTCCGACCAGGTTGGTCGGACTCATCTGACCCGAGTAACCCCCCGACCGGTTCTCCGACCCGCCGGGGCTCTGGGTTACACTCACCAGGCCATCAAGCCACCAGCCAAAACCAACCAGAATCGATCGGACCCGGCCATACAAGATGGTTACTCCCAAGAAAGACCCACTACTTCGGTAAACAACGTCGCGCTGTTGAAGAAGCCGTGCCGACCTAAGGATCCACCCCAAAACGTCCGCTTTGGGATGGTCCCGGCTACCGACGACATTTGTACCTGTGGTGCCCCACAAAGAAAGTGAAATCCATTTCAAGACCCTATCTCTAACTCGACCTTGGGTTGGGCACCCCGAGACCACGATCGAGGTCTTGGATGTAATGCCGCCACGGCCCGACAAAGAATCGGGCCCACGCCGGGCGCTTCTTGCAAGGACGCCCAGTTCGGGACCGACGCCCGCAGTTCGACCCGGTCATGACTAGGGCTCCCAGCGAGCTCTAGCCCCACAATCTCTGCCACGTCGACGATCTACGCCGCACCGGTCACCTGTCTTACGGGCACAACCGCCATGTCGGACGGGTGGTTCCTTCCCGAGGCAACCGGAGGGCGGCCTCAGCAAAAGCACCTGTCTCTTCGTACCATCAACATCTAGGCGCACATGGAGCAGGTGCGCACCTTCCCAAAGGGGTGTCACCCGTTGGGACTACCAACCTGGCATGGGGTGAGCAGGAGGCTGTCAATCGTCAAAGACCAAAGACCGGAACACTAGGGCACGGCGTATTTCTCCTATTCTCCAAAATCCCGTGTAACCCGTTCCCTCCACCTATATAAAGGGAAGCGGGGCTCTCAGGAAGCCCCCCCGGCCACATGAGCACGCACTCACACATACGCCCACTATCTAGCTTAAGAATACTCCAAGCCTTCCCGACCTCCTGATTCAGAACGAGCGCTGAGGGCCTGTCCTCAACCTCCATCTGTAATCCCCGGTGGCCTTTGGTACACAGAGTAATACAAACCGCCGCCCCAAACTGGAAGTAGGGACATTCCGCCCGAACCAGTATACATCCGGGATCTTCCTAGTCCAACCATTCGAGGAGAGGGGACGCGTGACCCCCAACTACTTACAAATTCACTCGTCGGTTTTACGAAACACCGACAAAAGTAAAGAATAATAAAAATTGCAAGGGCCAGGCAAGTTGTGCTTTGATCATATTGCTCCCAGTTTTACAAATTTACTTTGATTCAAATTATTGCATGCTTGTTCAAGATTAAAATGATTCAAATTAATTTGGGATTACATATTCAACCCAATTGCTAATATCACCTTGCCATGACTATTTGTATGCCATAATTCATTTGTCACCCTAAGATGGTTGATTATTAGTTGGTGGTTATTACTTGCCAATGTAGGTTGGTTAGATCGTGTATAATTGCTTAGCCATGCCACACAACTCATGTCTTTTGAAATTAAAAGGTTAATACTGATCACTGGATTATGAAATGTGTTTGTGAAATGGTGTGACGTGTTGCCACACGATGATGTTGATATGTGGAACCAGTGTGGTTCTACATGGATGTCGAGTTGTTGTTAGCATTGTGTTGCACAATAATCAACTGGGGTGGTAAAGGATTTATACTGAGGCAAGTGGCAAGTGGCTTTATGCCAGGTGGGCCATCGTGGCATTTGGGAGGGTTGAGTGTTGTGAGGGCTGTGCGCCAATTTTGAGAGAAGGATGTCTTGCCTTGGTCAGTTAAGAACTTCACCTTGCAAGCCTTTGACCTGAGTCACTCGTACAACCACATGTCTGGTATGGGACAGACCTAGTTTAGTAGGATTCTGATATCTCACCTTTGATACCTCGGGAGGCAAGCACACGGGGTAATCAGATGGGGAGCATACCTGTCATGCTTGGTACCCTATCCAACGGTGTTCGTCGGTCCTATACTTCGGCTTAGTGTGAGGGAAGTGATAGTGAAGGCAACCCGAGAGGTTCCTAGGTTGAGCTAGAAGTTTCTGAAAGGCTTTGTTATGATCGCTCATTCGCATACTCTTGTATGGCGATTCACAACTGACGTGGTGAGTTGATTGTATCTTGTGGGTAAAGTGTACAACCTCTGCAGAGTGTAAAAACTATTCGAATAGCCGAGTCCACGGTATTGGACATTGCTCGGGGATTACAGTCAAGGGGTAGAGTTTTGAAAATAAAATGAGGTTGGGAATGTAGACAATGTGATATGGAAATTGGTTAAGGATGAGAAATGTTTTACTTGAGAATGATTATGAAAGTTATTAAGGGTATTACTTGTTTTACCGCTTTTCAATCTATTTATGATATTCATTTGTAAATGCTGCTTTATGCAAAATAGCCAATTCAACTATCCAATTGGAATAAGCCGTGCATATAGTTATTTACACTTGCATTCTATGCACGACTTGTTGAGTACGGTTGTGTAGTCACCCTTGCTTTAACAAAACATCACCAGTTGAGGAGAAGTCTTTGTTTTCGAAGAAGGAGAAGTTCTGCAAGAAGGCGAATATCTAGGAGTTGAACCTTGTCAAATGCCTGTGGTATTTTGATGGGATTCACCGACGCTCTTCGCTCCGTCATTGCTCGCTTTTACTCTGAGTTGAAGCTATCTAGGCTTCACAATTGTAAGTTGACCTTAAGGTTGTTCAACATGTTATATTAAAAGATGAATCCTCTATTTATTATTCCGTTGTGTATGATTGTGATATTCATCTTTGTTAACTATGAGCACTAGCTACTGATCCTGGGACTAGTGCTGAAAACACAGAGGGTTTCCGGATTGCGAATTCGGGTCCCGACAAAAGATTACTAGTGTTCGGATGACAACATGGCAGCATACTTAAATGAGGTCTGCAAGTTAGAGCACAAGTTCAAAGGCCTCGAGGTAAAGTATATGCGGCGAAGTGATAACGCTGCCACCAACAAACTTGCCAGGCTTGCTTCGTCCCATTCGCCAGCACAATTGGGAGTCTTCGTGGAAAAACTCCCAAAACCATCTGTCTCCTCTCCGCAAGAAGCAGATGCTGCCCAACTCGACCAGTAGCCTGGTCGAGTTAGCGAGGCAGAACTGGCAAGCACGGAAGCTGTACTGCTCGAACGTTAGCCGACCTGGATGACTCCATTCCGGGCCTATCTCGAAGGTCAAGAGATCCCTAATGATGATGCCTCAATCGAGAAAATTGCACGTAAGTCTAAGCTCTACGCATTAGTAGATGGCAAGCTCTATCAGAAAGGGAGTAACGGAATCTTGATGAAGTGCATCACTCAAGAAGAGGGCAATAAAATATTGCTCGTTGTTCATGGAGGCATTTGTGGCAACCATGCATCCTATCACACCCTAGTTGGGAAGGTTTTCCGACAAGGGTTCTATTGGCCAACTGCCCTCCAGGACGCTTGCGAGCTAGTGAAAAACTGCGAAAGCTGCCAATTCTACGGTAAGCAAACTACTTGACCAGCCCAAGCCCTGCAAACTATTCCTCTATCTTGGCCCTTCTCCGCGTAGGGGTTAGACATCATGGGACTATTCCCGAGGGCCCAAGGAGGTTATAAGTTCCAGTTCGTGGCAATCGACACATTCACCAAGTGGATCGAGGTCGAACTGAAGGATCGAGATGGCGAACAGAGGGGGGGTGAATGGTCGCAAACAAATTTTCCCCAAAAATACTCCAACTAAAACCTCGACAAGATCGCTCAAAGGAAATCGTGAAAAACCCGAAAAACTAGACAACTATGTGTACCCCTAACTTGCATGGATAAGTACCATAAAATATGTGGGGATTTTTGAGTCACAATCCTGGTTGTCTAGTGTCCAAATTAAAGAGGAATCAATCCAACTTTTGCTTTTAGAAAGAAGAACAATTCAAATCACAAAAGTCACTTTTAGAAAAGCAAAAGTCGAATTTCCAGAAACTGTCCTCAATTTGAACAGGTGGTTGGTGGGTTTTTGCAGCTCAAGAAATTTTGAGAATTTTTCTCCCTATGATCAGAGGATTCTTGAAGAACTCAACCAAACTTTTCCTCAAAAATCCTTACAGAAAAATCAGAAAAAACCAAAGAACACAGATAGTCAGAAATTTCGAGCAGAAAGTTTGGGGCTCGGTTTTCACCTCATGACGTCCAAACGGTGCAACAAGTGGACTCCAAAATTTTTTTACAGATGTATATGAGAGTCCCACACCTTCTCCAATAAGAATCACTCAAAAAAGATTTTTGTCGATTTTTATAAAAATCAAATACTAACTGCTGCGTGAAGAACAAGTTCTGGACAGAATTGGAACTTGAAAGAAAAGATGATCTCTACTCAATCCAAGAGTGCAAAAGAGATGTAAAACCATATGAACACACTCAAAACATCCAAGATCAGCATTTAGAAGGAGGGGAGGCAAATCCAAATTGCTTGAATGTAAATTGCAGGAAAGTAAATGCGTAAAGTAAATGATGAATTTAAATTGCGTAAAGTAAAGACATAATGTAAATGCGGAATTTAAATTCACAATAATGTAAAGAAATTTTTTGTATTTCTGGTGGGAAGGTTTACAAAGCCTCACTTCATGTGGGCAAAGCTCAAAGGAGCAACTCAAACCTTCAAGGAAGGAAGGGCACCCCTCCCCCTTTATTTATACTACTATTCGGCCACCTACCACCCTTGGATGAATCCCTCAACCCTAGAGCACTCATCCAAGGGCTAGGATTAACCCACTCATACAGCCATGCAAGGGCTAACCCAAAACCGACACACACAATGGGTTTTCTTGTACGGTTTTCAAAGCATACTACCTAGACCCGCTAACCTATCAACTAGACCGCAATCTGACGGCCCTCATTGATCCACGCGGCATCTAGCTGGCATCATCTCCTTTCCTTGTCTTCTTGGCTTGCCCGGACTCTGTCTCTGATCATCTTCCGGCGATCTCCCGACATCTGGACCTCCGACGCTCCTCGCCTAGTCCCAGTCATCCTCCGCCTCATCATGACCTAGCACCGTCGCCCTGCAACCATCAAAGACAAGGAAAAACCTTTCACATAGCAATGCCCACAAATATATTCAATGATCATCACAAAATCATTAATCAACCATAATTTCATTAAGATTCCGGTATATCGCCTCTGTGCCGGGGCACTAGGAAAAGCAAGCAACACTCAAATTGCTTCAAATCAAAATCCAATTCAAATTAAACTCAATTTCAAATCAAACCAATCTCAAATCTTGTCAATTACTCATCACTCACAAGGATAGACCTCCACATGGTCTTTCACGAACCCGTCAGGAACATCACCTCAGAAGTAGCGAAGTGGTTCATGAGGAGCATCGTTAACCAATTTGGCATCTTGAATCGAGTAATTACCAATAACAGTAGCCAGTTCAAGAGTAGTGCTTTTACAGTCTTCTGCGAGGAACTGGGAATCAAACTCTGCTTCACTTTGGTCGCTCATCCTCAGAGTAATAGTCAAATTGAGCGCGCTAATGGAATGATCTTGCATGGGATCAAGACTTGCGTATTCGATAGGCTGAGAGCTTACTCAACCAAGTGGGCGAAAGAACTCCCCTCGATGCTTTGGGCCATTCGAGCATCGACTAGTTGAGCTACCAGTGAAACCCCATTTTTCTTGGTCTACGGAGCAGAAGCAGTTCTCCCGAGTGAGTTAACATTTAAATTACCTCGAGTGAAAAACTACTCAGAAAAGGAACAAGAGCTTGAACGAGCAAATGCCATCAATCTACTTGAAAGAGTACAAAGATCGGGTGTCCATTCGAGTGCCAAGTATCAATAGGCCTTGCGAAGATATCACAACACGAAAATCCAAGAAGGAGAACTCAATGTGGGGGACTTGGTGCTGCGAAAAGTGCAAAGGCAAGATAACCGTAGCAAGTTATCATCTAAGTGGGAAGACCCCTATGTTGTAGTTGAGGCTACTCGGCCAGGGTCAGTGCGAATATCTACATCAGACGGCATGATACTTGAAAACTCATGGAACATTAATTAGTTAAGGAAATTCTATGCGTAAGAAAGAGTCGAACAAATAGGAACAAGTAAAGATTCTAGGTAAGTAAAAGTTCATTTCATCTATAGTATTAACAAAAGTCTTGTGTTACATTTTTCAGAACAGGCTACCCTAGCTACCCTTCAGCTACTTCCGTTGAAGGCGTCTCGCCTCCTCTTTTCTTCGCTCATGGGTAAGCAGCTTATTGTCCCCGGGAGAGGCCAGTGACCTCGTGGAAGAGGGTCGGAAGAGGCGGCGAGCGGGCGTAGACCAGTTGATGGCAAAGGAGCCACCTCCTATACCACCAAATGCCCTCGGGCGCCATTGTGATAGGTGAGAAGGTGAGCAGGCGACGGATCGATGAAGCTACCCTGAGCTTCACCTCCACTGCTGGGGCCAGTGGCCTCACCTTTTCCTCCCCTGGTAGTGGAGGAGGCGACACCCGTCCTCAAGAGAGGTGCAGAGGTGGCATGGTCTTGCGGGGAAGTAGCACGCAGCCTGCTCGTCACTTCCTCCCCTTCCTTAGGCCACACCACCCTCTCGATGGCCTCCTAGTTGATCTTTTCCTCCTCTTCTTCGGGCCAGACCAACTTTCTGATTGCGTCCCAATCGATCTCATCATCTTTGTTATCGAAAAGGACGATAACAATGTGCTGAGAGGGCCTCGTAGTAGGAGGTGAAGGAGGGATCACTACAAGAAAAGTGATTATCTGTGACGAAAATGTCGTGACGTTGTCAACTTTTGTCACAGAAAATCTATTTTCTGTGACGACTTGTTTATGTTCATCATTAATTGTATCAGGTGCCGTCGCGCCATGTACTTTTGTGACGAAACATAAAATTTCGTCATGAAACCATAATACAAATCGTCATAGAAAATGAACAGTTGTTTGTCTTGGACTGATGTCAAAATATGTCTGTATTGTGACGATATGCTTTTTCATCACAGAGGCATGGCCTATCAAGAGGCTATATTTCGAGGCCCCCCTGTCCGAGGTGGCCTTGTTGTCCGACTTGGCCTTGTGGGCCCATATGTGGGTTATACCTTATACGCTGTCAATTCTTGCTTATGTCCTTTCATGGTCAGCTGATTAGTGTTCAGGTCGGATTGGTTGGTAGATGCATGTGATGTAGTGCAAGGCTTCATTGGAATCCTTCAATATGATTGATGGCTTCCACATAGGTGACACTCTATTTGTGACGGTTTTTCTAGAAACGTTACAAATAGTATTACCAGTGGTGGTTTTAAAACAAATGGTTGGAAGACTATTTGTGACAGTTTTTATTTGGAACTGTCACAAATAATGCATTATCTGTGGCGATTTTAATTTGAAACCGGTAGAAATAATAAAAATAGAAAATTTTAAATATTGCTAATTACCTCTCCTGCCTTCTAATTTGAAAGAATTGAAATTAAATAATATTGCATTTGAAATAGTTGGAACTAATATTCCATTTACAATAATTGAAAAGAACGACCAAAATAGATTCAAAACTTCGGAGGCCGTTTTGAGGTCCTAAACGACGTTTTTTTGGAATTCCGTCGCCGCGTATGCACTCGCACAAACCATTAGGATCTGACCATCTGAAATTCGGGTGCTACTTTTTGTTATCTTTCCAATGAGCTAAAGAACGCTTCGATCGGAGTTACGAGTCAAAAATTATGGCCATTTTAACAAACATGCTCGGATTTCATATTTGCAAACTAGAATCAGAGCCCAAAATAATATAATCGGAGAGCTCATCGTGTGATGATTCCAGAAAACACAAGAACACTAAAATCAAAGGTACGAGTCAAAAGTTATGGTGTTTTTACAAGTTTCATTAATAGTAATGGCACATATATTGCAAGCATCATTAATAGTCAAAAGTACAGAAAATAAATTTGAAAGTTTTAAATTTTGCTAATTACCTCAATAGTTTGCTAATTTGAAATAATTAGAAATCGGTGTTCGGGTGCTTCACAGGGTTATTTTTAAGCTTAATGCTCTTTGCAAATAATTTTTTATAGTAAATTGGGTTCACCGAAAAAGCTAAATTAACTGACAGATTTTTTTAATTAAATCGGTTCGGTTTTTATTTTAATTTGAAAAAATTGATAACTAATTTTAAAAATGAATTACTTTAAACTGAAATGATTTAACGAGAAAAAAACTGAATTCCCCCATACCAGCAGCGATTGTTATCGTGGTTCATAGAAGCGTGCTGGTCTCCGGAACGGTTGACTCAAAAGGTCCTATAGTGGTAGGCTTTTTGGAATTGAATTCTACAGCCCATTACCTTCCGGAAACGCAGGCCCAGCCCAGTCCTTCAACTCCATGTTGGCCGCAAGCCTGTGCTGCAAAAACCCACCACCTTCCTCGTCTTCACCCTTCCACTAACACTCCCGACCCGAAATCTAGGGTTTCCCACAACCACCCCCACAAACCCCAACTCGATCTGAACAATCCCACAACCAACGGCGGTGAAGTCAATAGCGGCAGCACAGGGCGGCGAGAAGCCAGCGCTCAAGAAGCCGGTGTTCACCAAGGTGGACCAGCTCAAGCTGGGCACCAACGGCCACACCCTCATCGTCAAGGTCATCACCGCCACCCTTGTCCCCACCAAGGCGCTCCCCGCCGCCTCTGTGTGCCCCAGATCACTGTAGTGCCTCGTCGCGATTTAGATCAAGCCATCATCTTCACTGCCCGCAACGAGCAAGGTGACTTGGGCTGCCATACCTTACTGTCGATTGGTGTCGTTTGTTGTATGCTTATATTTGTTACCCTCCGATCTTCTTGCATCGATCTGTTTGGACGCGTAGATAATATTTGATGGCTATTTTTTATACCGCTTTCGGATCAGAAAAAAAAGGAAACAAAGGGAAGTGTGTGACCTTTCTTTTTTATGTTACCCGGCTGTAACGACAGGTTTATAGGGCTCACTATAATTGTTGTGCATCACAGGTGGTTGTGCTAGGATAAGTGGTTGTAAATTTTCTATCTTAATCTTGATCGGTGTGGTTAAGAGAACATTTCGTTTTAAAATTTTAGGCCATATGTGTTATGTTTAGGTGGTAATCCAGTGATAATGCTGGTTGGCATTATAATTTTATTCCGAAATAATTATGGACAGCCAAATAGCAAAACTAAGTGATACATTTATGCCAAGTACAAGAAGTTGGCTACTCAGCTGCACGCCAATCAAAATTTAAAACTTCTAATTTGCTACCAGTGCCCGCCATCCTACTTGCTTTTGACCATTTGCACAGCTGAATTGAGTTCAAATCTTGTAGTATTATTCAAAACAACGGCACAACACTCTGTGTCTTACCCTTTATTGTGGTATTGTTCCTTTGAATCCAAGTGTGGGTATTCTACTCTTTGAATCCAAGTGTGGGTGTTCTATTTTTAGGTGCAGGCTACCTAATTTTGGATGAACAAAATCAAATGTTTTGGTGGTTAGTTTTTGTATTTATTTCACCTACATGCATGGGGAAAATATGATATTATTTCTGACCAAATAACTTATTTGTCTCCATGTCTTTGGTTTTTTGGGCCTAGAGCCCCACCGCCCATGTTGCAACTTCGCCGTTTGTAATGCTTGGCTACTTTCCTTGTATACATGGATTTCATGAGCTTGTGGGACAGGAAAGCTTGTCAAACTGAAGAAAAAGAGCGCTGTTGCACTTGGCTTATGCATCTTGTAGATATCTTGCCTCTCCATGTTTTTTTTGACAATTTATATCCTGTCTGTTTTTTAAGGCTATCTTCTGTTGTTAGTCATACACGATTGGCTTGATTTCAAGGTTTGAGAAAATAGCAAAAAGAAAAGCATAGTAGCTTCATCCTATTCATTTGTTAAATATTTGGATTGTCACATACCACTGGCTATTACACACAGCACTGCCATTTTTTGCCATTAACAATTAAGGGAGTATTAGGAATCATATAGTCGTGCTATCTGCCAATTGTTCTTGTATGTTTTTTGGGTTGCTTGTGATACTGCATACAAGATTGATTGTTAGTGCCCCTAAAAGAGCCATATGCATTTTTTGTTTGTAAATCTGGATGATGATTGTTCTCTCCATGTTTGCAGGATGATTTAGAAGCTCATGTTGATGTTACAAACTCCCATCTTCAGGTTAGCCTTTTATCCTTCTCCGCTAGAGATTTTTTACTAGTGCTTAATATTAATTGTTGCAAGCTCACATGAATGGTCCACTGATACGAGCCTTTTTCATTCAGCGTGTGCAAAATAGGCGTACAATTCTGAACAAGCGCACCAAAGGTGGCTGCTCATGCATGTGCGTACTACTATCCATCGTCGTAATAGTGATTCTTGCAGTTATTGTTTGGCTTCTCGTCAAGTATCTATAAAAAAGAAGTATCTGTAACCTTTGTTTGCATGCCACTCTATTGAAATGTGTTGTCTTTTAAAGTTATACGGTGGTTTCCATTTCAATCTTTCATTTAGTGAGTGGAATGTTATTATCTGTGGATAATTTGTGATGCTCTGTGATTGGTCTCCTGAAAATATTGTGTGCTGTGGCTATTGATGTGGCATTAATGACGAAAATGCATGTCCACGTGGCACTCATCTATGATGAAACATTAGTGTTACAACACGTGCCACGTCATCTCACACATTGGTTGATGACGTGGCACTAGAGTGTTCCATGACGAAAATGAATGTCCACGTGGTAATCATCTATGACGAAACAATTGCATCATAACACATGCCACGTCACCTAACACCCTAGCTATTGACGTAGCACTTGAGTGTTCAATAATGACGAAAATGCATGTCCACGTGGCAATAAGCTGTGACGAATAATTTTGTCATAAATAAAATGGTCAACGCTCATTTTTGCCCAACTGGAGTGTTCTTTTATGACAAATTTGACATTTTTTATGACGTTTTGGGTACAATTAATGATGGTTATATTCATCATAGAAGTGACCTCTTCGTTGACGGAAATGTAATTCGTCACAGAAAAGTTGATTTTTTATGACGAAAATAAGCAATTCGTCATTGAAAACTTTCTATGACGCAGTTTCTATGACAAGTTGAATTTCATCATAAAAAACCTACAATGACGATTTTGGGAATAATGATGACGAGTTTGGACCGTCATTAAAAATCACTTTTCTTATAGTGGATTTCGGCAAGGATCTCCCGAGGAGGAGCCCCTCTCAAGGATCTCTAAGGAGGGAGATGAGGGCGGCGAGGAAGCCATTAGAATGTCTAAAGTTAAAGGTAATGCAATACGAAAGAAAGGAATGTGATGCCAGGAGACTGTGCATCCCATCTATTTATAGCCTCGAGAGTGCATCAGGCCAAGCGTCGTAAGCCAATAACAGTCCACGTCGGCTCCGATTTACGAGGCATCACAGCTGTGTCTTCATATTAATGTGGAAGCCAAGCAGGCGTCAAGTGATGATGAGCCACGCGAAGACCGAAGGACGTGATGGCTGCAGTAGGCCTTAGCAATAAATCCATAAGTGGAAATGGCGATAAGTCTGAGTGGTCCACTCGGGGGCTCGTGCGCTCAGACGTACGATCAAGGAATATCGAATGTGATGCTTACACCCAACTGTCACCTCGATGGTCCGATCGAGCAGAGAGTTAGGGGTCACGTCGCGCTGCCACTAAGCATGAGACTCTGCCAAGTACACTCGGGGGCTCGACCACCAAGGCGTACGGCCGAGGGTTCTCTTCAAAGGAATTTATGCCTACTCGTCATAACAAGCTATCGAGTAAGAGGTCAAAGAT
This sequence comes from Guadua angustifolia, assembly GCA_036346375.1. Lineage (NCBI taxonomy): Eukaryota > Viridiplantae > Streptophyta > Magnoliopsida > Poales > Poaceae > Guadua > Guadua angustifolia. Next base: position 45,551,997 of record CM070502.1, on the reverse strand, counting down.
TAGCATCGCTCAAATTCTCGTGTCGGCGTAGCCTCGTCCTCAATTCAAGACACTCATCGAGTAAGGGATCAGGAGTCACGACAAATGCACAATACTGATGCCCCGCTGATACATCGATCCAGCTATCGAGTAGAAGCCAAGAGCAGAAGTACAGCATGATGTCGATTGTACTCTACTCCCACCTGATAGTATCATCGAGTAGGGAGTCGGGGGCTACAAGTAACTTGATACTCAACACACGGCATAGAAATTTGTGTGTAGATATACTCAAAGCACAAGCGTCAATCTATAAGTGCTAACCAAAATTGCATCTATCAACGTCTCTTTTTTTTCATCGGCAAGAAATCAAAAGCATGACATGAATGGACAAGCAAAATAGTTGGTGTCTTTATTCAAAAAAGAGGCGTTGAACCAGCACAAGCTCTATTACATCAAGGCTAGCAGCTCAAGGTCTTCACTCGTCCTCGCTATCCAGAGATATTTCCAACCCGTCTACAAATCGCTCGGCCTGACCTTGGAAGGAGTCGACCAGGTCGTCAGCCTTATCCTCCTCACAAGCAAAGCCATCTTTCAGGAGTGAGAGGTCTAATTTTGGGTAATGGGAATTCACCGTGGCCAACAGGGATGACATCACTAGACGAGCTGAATTGGTCATGTGGTGGAGAGTCTTTGACTGCAGAGCGGCCAATGCCGTGTCTATTGCAGCTTTCTCCTCCTCAACTTTCTTCAAGCTCGCCTCCAAGGAAGAATTTTTGGCCCTAAGCATCTCCGCCTCTACAAGCAGCTTTTGCTCCCTCGCCTGAGATTCGACCCAAGCTTTCCTTAGTTTCCCCATCTCTAGCCAGAGCCCCGCCAGCTCGTTGTTCTTCGTCTGGACAACCTGCTGCTGAGAAGCTACAAGCAGCTCATTCTGTTGCTTGGCTTGCAGGCAGAACGTCTTGACACGATGCAGAGTTTTCAAAGCCCACTACCAGAAGCTGGGCGACAAAAGTTGAAAAAGTAGTAAAAATGAAAATGACCTTGAGTTGTAAAGATTGAATAAGTGTGTTTGCATACCTGGAGATCCGGTTGCAGGAGCAACCAATGGTCGAGGGGGGCTGAAGGAGGCGGAGGCAAGGACGAGGTCACGGGAAGCACGGCTGGTGCCCCGAGAGCTGGTTCAATTGTGCTTGTGTCCGTTGAAGGCAAGAAACCAGCCAAAGCCGCGACAACCGCTTCCAAGAAGAATGAGGTACCAATGAGACCAGCTCAATCATGCAAGTACAGGCGAGGAGCCATCAGTAGCACCCTCGATGGCACTGACAGGCACGTCCTTCCTGCAAAAGAAGTTCTAGTGTGACACCTTCCAATGAGATGGGAACACTAGAGAGCAATGAATAGGTAATTTACTTCTTTGTCTTCAACACCATTCTTAACCCGCTCTGCGAGCAAGATATTTTCTTCAGCACCAACTCGGCCCTGGTGGCTACCCTTTCAAAGAAGCTCTACCGATGTAAGCGGTGGTGCCATGATTAGCTTACCGTGAGAAGTAGTCATGGTGATATGCCCTAGAGGCGATCATGTGAGATGATTGTATTATACGTCTATGTTCATGTACTTATCGGTTCCATGAATAAATATCACTCCTTTGTTCATTGAGTATGACTTAATTGTGAAACACATTGGTTATATGATATTATTCTAAACGATCACGGTCACATATCATTATGTGGGACAATAGTGATCTAACCAAAGACATGTATTGATTGATGGTAATGTTTCACATACCATAGATATGGAGATATCAAATCAATAATGTGGGTACATGTTAGAGAACATGGGGTTGATAGACCCGCCCGAGACAACGATGAGATTGTTATCTTAGAAGTGCCATCGTGTAGTCTCGAGTGGTATACCTATACGATCCTTTGACCTCGAGATTCTTATTGATTCTCAAAGATGCGAATCAGATACTTTAGGGCTATCAAACGCTTCTCAGAAAGTGGAGTTATAAAGGTAGCTTACGGGTATGCCATGAAACATGACGTGAGATATAAGAGATCAAGATGGAATTTGCCCTCCTTGATAACGGAGAGATATCTCTCGGCACCTCGGTGTGATGGAAAAGGAAAAGTGCATGGTTATGCCAAAGTGATTAAAGTGTTAATCACTTAATAATATCCATTACATTGACAAGTGAATATGTCAAGCTATCACAAGGGTGGCACGCTTCGCTTTGAGCTTGACTGATATCATGTGGCAAAAGGATCCTATGTGAGTGTATCAAAGTTCAACTGATTCGATCATTGTGTACATTAGGGGGTCAATATGTGCTGCTAGGTACCGCTATTGACTTGTGGTCTGGGAAAGGGTTCTCTCGGGACCGCGCCGACTTGTACATGAGCCTAATGGGTCACACACTTAACAAAGTTGGATCATGTCCGATGGATTGGATCCATTAGTGGGTTTACACGATTTGGATCTCTTGGCATCTTAATGGATTTCTCCAGAAGATCCATTAGCGTGAGTCCTAGTGGGCTTCTATCGAGAAGGCCCATTAGTGCGCCTATATAAAGGGGCATGGGGCGCAGCAAAGAGGACTCCCCCACCACAAGCCCTAGCCGCCGCCGCATCCCATCGCTTCTAAAACCCTAGCCGCACGCTGCGGATGCTAGCACACCAAAGACGCGGTGATCTCACCTCGCACGTGGATACCACTGAGGCGCCATCGCTTCTTGCATTGGCGCTTAATTGATTCAATCGCTACATCAACTCAGACGACTACAACAACGTTGTTGTGACGGCGATCCGTGACAAGGAGAAGTTGTACCATATCGTGTTCGACCACGTGATGGCTTCGAGCATGCGGGAGGCTTCACCCACTCTACTTCCGCCGCTAACGGCTCCAAGGGTAACGCCCATGATCTTTGACTCGCATGCTTCCTGGGTGTTCGCGGTAGAAAAAATTTTGTTTTCGGCTAGCATAGCACCGCGTTCTCCTTTAGTAGCCTGACCGCGCAGAGAAATTATCAGCAATTAACTCAGACTACTAGCCTGGCGAATGATTGGGAATAGTCACTTTACCCTTTTGACCATCTCAGTCGACGAAGGATCCTTTTGGGTTGACGCCTGCAGATCCGCAACCAAACGTTGTGTGTTAGCAACCAAAGTGTCCCACTGTTCTTTCAAAAGTTTTCGGACTACATCAGCAGCAACTTCATAACACCCATGGGTTCGATTGAATGTCACCTAACTCGAAGTCTTCGACACTCAGTGACGTTTCCATAGAGGTAGAGATGATGGCGACATTGAACTACCCGGTTGAGGAGAAACCGCCGCCTCCTGCTTCTAGGATGCTTCTACCTCGCTGGGAGCTAGGGCAAGTGCCGTCTCCTCCACAGACGGACCCGCATCAGGAGGGCCTGAGCTCAATGCATGCCCACCGTCTTGAGCAGGCTCATCATCTAGGTCTATGGCCCCCTCTAGTGGTTCGTTGTGCTCATCCTACTCGGTCTTCTAAGGAGGTAAAATGAGTTAAGCCCCGATGGTTGCCCTAGAGCAGCAACAGTGGTAAGCACTCGATAGATACCTCTGGCCGAGGGTTAGTGAGAGAGTACGCCTCTATGCCACAGGGCCCAGGAGACAATCCATGGAAAATTTTGCTCAATCGAGCAGTAGTATTTGCCTCTATCAGGACTGTTAGTCAGTAAAGTGGTTCATCAGCCACTGATCATGGCAGAGAAGGAAAAACAACAAAAGAGATCAGTATCACTTACCTTTAGAAGAATCTTTGGTCACGTCATCAACCATAGAGTACTCCCACACCAGATGGTCCTCAAAGACTCGGCGGATCGATCGGCGGCCAGAAGTCTTAGGCGACATGCCACCCGGAGAGACCCCTTTTCCTCAGCTCCTCAATTTTCTCGACGTAGCGTGCATTTCACGCCGTCGACGGAGGGAATTTTGCCCAGAGCTCAGAAAAGGCCGGGAAGGAAGGTTTGTAAGATAAAGGAAAATTAACCGTGTCCGGTGAGGTGATATAAAACCATCACTTCTTCTAGTCCGATTGCCAAGAAGAAGTCACCGGCATATGTATATAGGCACTAGCAGCACCGTTGTGGAGATGGAAGCCAGCGCCCTCGACGACCTCATTCTTGGTCGACCTCTTCAGATTATAGAAATGGCGGAATAAGTTGAGACTGGGTCGGATGCCCAAGTAGGCCTCACAAAGATGAACAAAGATGCTGACCATTGTGATGGAATTGGGGCTTAGGTGAAAAAGCTGGATTCCGTAGAAGTCCAGAATGTCACGTAGAAATTTAGAAGGGGGAAAGCTAAGACCACCGCAGAAAAAGCATTCGAAAACAACAGTCTTGTCCTCATTCATAGGAGTTAGATATTCCTCACCAACGGAAGGCCTCCAATGGAAGAACGCTTGAGGTGGAATAAGGCCGTCCTTCTCCAGCTCCACCAAGAATTTCTCTATCGTGGTGGACGTCTGCCACACATGCCAGTATGTATCATCACTGTAGGCTGGATCTTTGATAGGCTCCGCTGCAACCTGAGCCTCAACCTCCTTCAGGACGATGACCTTGGGGTGGGCAAAAGAGCCGGAAGCCATTGGAACAAGAAGAGGAAAATCTTAGGACACAGAAGCGTAAGGGCTCAAGGAAATGAGACGGAGGCTTCGAGAGGAAGGCTAAAGGAAAAAGTGTGAACAACTACAGTTCCAAATCCGGAGATTTATAAGCCAAAAGGTGTCCAGGCACAACGGTTCATGTCCCGCCAAACGACATGTCGATTGCCGAAAAAAGTGGAAATGTTGGCGTTGTAATCGCTGCGACGTGAGCAATAAATACTTCAATTGCTCAACGTTCAGAATCTCTGACAATAGTTCCAACTACGCTCAGAGTCGAGTTGACTGGCCAATACCAAGTAGCGCAAGGTTACCCTAGGCACTCGAGTTAGGCTTGCCGTAGGGCGCTCAACCCCGTGCAATCTACTCGAGATTTAGTGATTCCTACTAGCTCGAAGTATTCGACTAGAAGCAGGCAAGGCATTATTCGACCAAACCAAGTTTGGCAGTAATCGACCAAGCACTCGATGGATCCTCCGCTGAGCGAAGTTCGGGGGTTACTGTCGAATATCCAAATATGGGATATGGGCATACACCAAAAAGACAGAAGTCATGTTACGAACATACTTGCCAACGCCCGGGTATTTCGTATATCTCTAGCCCGAGTCTACGGAACAAGATGTACACGGAAAGGATATCCACTATACACTACTACAGAAATCATTTGTACAGGCGGTTGGTAACGATCTTTATCGGGCGTTTTGCATCCGCCAGAATCAAGGTCTATGCAAATCGGTATATTTGCACAGCGCTTTAGGTGCCGTCAGAACGATTTGCAGCGGTTCGCTTAAGAAACCGCCAGATAAATAAGCATTTGTGCAAAGGGTTCTAAGCCATCCGCCAGATAGAATGCATTTGTACAGCGGATGGCTTAAGAACCCGCCAAGACAAATGTTATTTGTACAGCGGTTTCTGCTGCATCACCGCACAAATGCGCTTTATCGGGTCGGTGGCTTAAGCACACGCCGCATAAATAAACATTTTCACAGGCGCAGGCTTAAGCCGTCCACCTATACAAATGCATACATATCAATCACATCACTGTTCAGCACAAATCCATACATAACAATGACAAGGATTATATATACAAAGCACATATAAATCATAATTGCATTATGTATATATATATAAGGTTATATACACAAGGTTATATATATATACTCCTCGATATTCTCCTTGTAAAACTCTCCAAAGCGATCTCTACGCCATGTACTCCTCGATATTCTCTATCTAATATAAATTACAGCCTTGGTGTCTTTCAAAAATATATATATACATCGTTGTTCACGGTCCATCCATCCTCATATCCCAATTACAAAGTGTAGCATGTTCACTTCACCTTCACTAAGAAAAGAAACTACCTCTCTCATGGATGACTTCACGATTTAATGAATCGGCACATGTCCTTTTGCACATTGCAAAGGTCATCATCGTGAGTACCAAAGTGGTCTTTGCAATCTTCACCGCGATAATAAAGTAGGCAATAAAGAGGTTAAACAATAGTGAAATCGAGAACCGCATAATAAATAATCTTGAATCGCCAATTTGTATAGGCTTACGCCCCGGGGATGCTTCATTCTCCCGCTGATCCCGAGGAACTCGCAGATGTAGTATCCACAAAGAACACCGCTCGAGGTTGCTTGTGGCACTTCAAATCAAATAATAATGTATGGAATTAGTTCAGTTGGTAATACCCTTCCTTAGTAGTGCAATTATGTTGAAGCATTACAAGCGCCTTCTTACCCATGGGTGGATATAGCAAAGCATCTTATTTGACCCTTCGCAGATCATGTTTCCTTTTTTCGCGTAATGCTTGAAACCCCTACTCGAATGTCAACAACAACAAGTAACTATCATATCATAAAATAAATTACGTTATGTATGTTTGTGTATATATATTTCTTACGCATTTAAGATGCGGGTGAATTCATTGTAAGATTCCGGTGGGGTTCTGGATGAGTCAAGGACCATATATCTGCTCTGCTTCGGGTACAGCATGAAACAAATGAAGTGATCGCTGCAACGAAAACTTATGTAAGTTTGACGAGTGATTATGGTGCAAACTGAACTTTTAGCAACGATTGACGAATGAGAAGATTACTTAAAATTGTAGGAGCCATTATGACGTCCTTGTCTTGCATCCGAGCATTGCTTTTGCTATGTATATCCCCACATGTACATGGCGATCTTGAGTCGTGGACTGCCGCTTTTCTATCTCTGCTTCCGCCATCCCCTTATCCTTCAACTCCTTTTCATTGAGTACAACTCTTAAGCTCCTACTGCTAATCCGCAAGGGGTCAAGGAACCCGACACATTTTCCCATCTTTTAACATCATTATATTGCATTCTACATGTAATTAAGTCAATGGTCAATGCGCCAATTTATATGTCGAATGTCGGGAAACATGACATTTTGGCAAATATCATATTTTGGCAAAATGCATCTTGTTAGACAGATTTGGCAGAAATTAACTTTATTTAAAAGAAAAACCACTAAAATCGCCAACTTACGATTTAGTGAAAATTATATGGATTCTCGCCAATTTTGAATGATCTAACAAGCCATTACTATAAAGAGGAACTAAACTTGGCACTCAACCGCAAGAGCCGATATAACAATGTAGGGTAGGTCATTGGCCAACTTACGTGCACCACACGCGATCAAGTTGATGTCGAGTTTTCCAAAACGGAACATCTATTGCAAGTCACCAAAATCGATCCAGACGTAGCAAGTATCCTTATGTTTGTAGACATCCGAGGGACGGCGGCTTGAATGCCCTTCACCCCAAGACGAGATGCCCTCAAGTACCAACCATGGAGTTCTTCAACTCCCATGGTCCTTCGCTGATCCGCTCCATGGGGAGAAATGGATTGCCATGCTCATAAGTCTCTAGTGAAGGCATGGTTCAGACCGAGTGGAGTTGGCACTCCTCTTGACTTGGTGGTACTCCGCTGATTGCAATCTACTTTTTTTTTTCTTTGCAACCAACAACATCGCCAAGATGAGGCGCTAAGCAGATGGTTGGGGCAACGGAGGTGGTGCATGCGGTGCACAAGGCGCCGGCGACGGAGAAGATGCGCGCTGTGGTGAAGGCGCCGCCGGCGGAGAAGATGCGCGCTGTGGTGAAGGCGCCGCCGGCGGAGAAGATGCGCATGGTGAAGGCGCCGCCAAGGAGAAGATGCGCACTGGTGAAGGCACCGCCAAGGAGAAGATGCGCTATTGTGGTGAAGGCGCCACGGCAGAGAAGATGCGGTTTGTGGTGTAGGCGATTTTGGAAGAGGTAGGACGCCTTGACTTGTCAGCCGGGCGCTCTCGACCTCTCTTGTATCGATGCAATATCTTCCTTAGGCCATACAATAAATGACCCAACTGCATCTTGATGATCTCTACGCCATCGTGGGTGCTGAATGGTAGCTTCCACAAGCCAAGGCACGGAACAAGCACGATGTCCACTTGCACCTTTGCGTGACCAATCGACAAAGTTGGTTGTGTATCACAGCGTCTTGATATGCCACGCCTCGGAAGCTCAACGACCAAGCCCCTTGCTCCATGTGCACAGAGCTTGCACTTGGTTGCCTCTGTGATATCATCCACAGGATATCGAGGCGCTGGGATTGGCGCAGACCGACGCTATTCCGATGTGGGCCGGGCTCGTTGTCATCCCACCGCGCTTGTAACACCCTTTCCGCCTCCTTCTTCTCCACGCCTTAAAAACTCTTGTTGGGCCACCGTCTTATTGTATCGCCCATGGTCCTCTTATATCTTTGACGCGACTTGTATTGGTCTTGATATTCCGAACCCATGCTTGAAGCCCACTCGACTTCCGACGCCACGAAAAGCGACTGGTGTTCTTGGTTCCCAACGCCGCCGTTAGGTCGCTATTCTCCTCGTTCGCATGAAAGATCCCTCCGCTTGCTCGCGTGCGAGATCTTCGCAGCTTGGCCGAAACTTCCAGACCGCAGGTCCACCGTGCTTTTATGCACCCTTCTTGTCAGCCGGGTTGGCGAGCTAGGACCCAATTCGCCTCGCCGCACAGTCGCCAATGGGTTCTCTATCCCAAAGACGGCTTCCTCTTCTTCTTTACTCCTCCACTCAAAGAATCTTAGGGGCATACCCACCGTGCCCAGTGATGGGGGTACTTGTTCTTCTTCATGAGGGCAATCGTGTACCCGCCAATGCTACGGCTTCGCTAGGTCTTCACGACAAACTCCGCCCATTCACCATGGGTGATTTTTCCATATTTCGAATGGTGTCCGCCCATCTTCACAAAGTACTTGTTCACTCATACCTCCAGCTCGAAGCTCTTCCCCATCACATCCAAGGCATTCTTCTTAGCGATGGCCTCATACTGTGGGGAACCTTATGATTTTCTGCAGCTTGGTCCAAAGGTGCGCTTTGTCGCTACGGCCACCTTTGTCCAGCTTATCAATCGTGATGGAGACATTGTCCTTGACAAGACAACAAGCAGCCTATTTCGAACTTGATAGTGCCTCACGAGGTGCTAGGGGCTCTCCTAAAGGACCGACCTCGTGATATATCAAGTGCCCGCCAGAACTTGTTCCTACTTCGCCTCTGCTGCTTATGTGAGGTCGTGCTTGTTGCAGCAGAGAATCCACGGAACATGCCCGAGGTATCTTCAATTACCTCTTGAATCGCAGCTAGTTGGCGGATCGCCTTTCCGTCTCTTCATAGAAATAAACACGAGGAATACGCAAATATAAGGAAATGCAATTATGTCCACGCCAAGCTACAAATAAAACAAGCTCACTCTTCTTAATACCTCTTCATTGGGATCGAGTCGAGTCGATTTCCCCGCCGCCGCTTTTGGTCGTGGGCATAGAACCGGCTTGGGCTTTGTACGATGACGAGGAACCATCGCTGCCCAAGGAAAATGATGGGCTCGGCGTTTTTCCTAATGCTCGTGATCATCCTTCTCGCCTAAGTCTTGTTGCCTTCCCAAGATCGCCCTCCTCTTGCAAATGCAAGATACCACCGAGCTCTCCAAGCGTGCCCTCTTACGCACCTTCTTGGCGGGCAATTTTTTCTCCCATCTTACTACAAAACAGATTGCAATGAAGATCCAAAAGCTCACAAGTGCGTATGAAGTTTTATTCAATCAAGGTCGATATTGGAAGTAGTAATTACCTTAGCTGATATTGATCAACTTCGTAGCGGATGCAAGGTAACTCGCGAAAATAGATCAAATCATGGAGATGCTTAAGACCATAGTTGATAACCGTCATGGGGAAGTTCCAGTAATGAAGGAAATCGAAGGAGGAAGAGAGCAACTAGCACAAAGCTAATATGAGAAGGGCCAATCAAGCAAGGAATATATTTGAGACCCTGTAGTGGACAATATTATGCCTCTAACCATTTTACTCAAGAACTACCTCAGATTCCTTTTAGCATTTCGCAAACCGCTACTACTTTCCCTATGATGAGACAAATGCCATTACAAAATACGTAAAACAAAGAAGTAGAACTTACGGTGTTAGTGTGTATCCACCCACATTAGCTAATCGGAGCATTTGCACCTCGGTTTAGTACTTCCACCCTCCTTATGTACCAGCTTATAGGCCTCAGATCAACCCTTTCACTCATAAATATATATTTGTATAACAGCAAGGTCCCGATTATAATCGGGTTATCAATGGCCTAGAGCAATGGAAGGAATGATGGTCACCGGAGATGACAGGGCTCATTACAAAGCAGAACTTTAGCAAAGGTCCTAAAGTGGAGTTTCCAAAATTGATGGAAATCATCCCGATGCATGGATCGTAAAAGCGAAAATGCTTTGAATTAGGAAGGACTCCAGAAGAGCAGAAAGTAGCTATTGCTGAGGTTTATTTTACCGGCAGAGCAGACCAGTGGATTAGTAGTAATAGAATTGATACTAGTACCCTTTCTTGGCCTCAATTCTGCCACATGATCTTACAGAGGAGTATTACTTGGACCACTTCATATCTGGCTTGAAGAATTATATCAGGGTACCACTGAAGTCCCTTAATCCTAGAACATTGGTGTAAGCTTATGCACATGCTAGGAATTGGGAGAGTTGAATCTAAATCAAGGCAGGATGGTTTTATTTCAATAATCGAATGGTATGAAGATCCAAAGGCTCACAAGTGAAGAGAAAGACTTGAGTCGCAAGTTCATATTACTGCTTATCAATCTATATTCCACTTTTTCTCTTGCGTGCTATGTTTTCGTTCTTGTTCTTGTTGTTTTCTTGATTCTTGAATCGTAAAGTAAGTCGGATTACCACGGGCGGCGCTTGAGGAGGCGTCCGCTGATGAGTGGGTGAGGCTTCGGCAGCTTGACGGCCCAAGGAAAGTTCGCTTGAGGAGCGAGGCCACGGAGAGGTCACCGAGCGAGGCGACGTGGACGAAGGGGGCGACGGCGTGGGACGATAGTCGAGGCGCGAGCTCATGGAGAGGTCACCGAGGCCGAATGGTTAATGCAGCGCGAGCCCGAGGATGTCACCGGGGGCGGCGTGGAGGCGACGACGGGGAAATTTGGCTTTGCTTTGGATGAGGGGAGCACTCGATCTCCGCTTAGAGATTTTAGGGTTAGGAATTTCCACAGCGTGTTCACAAGATTTCCACAAAGCGGTTCCAACGATTTCTACAAAGCGGCGCAGACATCGTGCAGATTTATTCCACATACCGGATGGTTTGTCCATAGTTTGGGGAGAGATTTGGTTATTTGGCACTTTAAACATGTCGCTTCGCAAAATTGCCACTGGACCTACATTACATTGACTCATACGGTCCCATATTTCATTGGCTCAAGTGTACACCGGACCATTGTTCCGGCAAAAAAGCCTTCGAAATACAACCTCTCCCAATAGTACAAAGAGGATGATCCTCATTTAGTTAAATTTGACTTCGCCAAATAGCTTTGGGGAGACAAATAATTGAGGGGAGAATTCGAGTGTCATTTTCTGAAATTTCAATTCTATTAACATTTCCAAAACAGATACATTAAGTTATGTAACACACAAAATGTACATCCAAAAGGGGCGCCAGTAGTACATCATAATTATGCGCCAACTAGATACTTTGTCCTTTTGAATGGTATAAAACGTGTACCCATTGATGTCATACGCTAGCCATGATGTTACCAGACTTGATGGGCCATGAGCCAACATTTTCAATGTTTCGCTTTCTTCGCCCTCACCATCTCGTATGTTTTGGTTCTTGAACCATGTGGTAAACATGCGCTTATTCTCTTCAGATCCAATCAACTTAGCGGCCCCGGATTTTCTTTTCAAGCTCTTCCGTGTGTTGCTCCACATACGGTTCCACTATCTTTAGTCAAGCAAGACGGTGAAATGTGCTTGGTCCACATTCTTGTACTCATGGTTGATGAATCTTTTCTTTCCTTAGTCCTTTGCTACCAACCTCCCTCATGTCGAGGATAGGTACACCAATCGCCATTCCGTAGCACTAAGTAATCCGTGCAACACTCAATGACTTCCTTAGTATTGTAGCCCTCAATAATCGAACCCTCTAGGTAAGCACGATTCCGCTGTAAGCTCTAAGCAAGCCCATCCACCTCTCAAATGGAAACATCCAAAGGTAAGAATATCGTCCCAAGACTTTACCTCCTCGACAAGGTGAACCAAGAGGTGCGGCATGATATCGAAAAAGGATGGAGGGAAGCACATCTCAAGTTGGTTTATAGTCTCCACTATGTAGTTCTCGCAGATTGTCGAAATGTTCATCATCGACACCTTATGTGAAATCGCATTGCGAAATGACACGTAGTGTGGATGGCTACCTTTACAAATGTTGAGTTGATACCCCGATTGCAATTGGGAGCATTTGTGTATCATGACGTGGCAAATGTGAGACTTCATACCACTTATCTTTAAATCTTTCATCGATACTAGGTTTTTGATGTTCGATGAATAACCAGACAGACTCAATTCCCCGTGTAAGCACTTGCACACCGATCTTTTCTCCTCACCGCCGAGAGTAGCTTGTCGGGGAAGGTAATACTTTCCACTTGGTCTTTCTTCGTGGTGTAGTTCTTTCCCGATTTTAACTACTACCATGTCTTTACGAGCTTTAAGACCATCCTTTGTCTTGTACCAATGTCCAACAAGAGACCTAGCACGCTTTCACGCACATTCTTTATGACATGCATGGCATCGATGCTATGGCGAATTTCCAAGTCCTTCCAAAGAGGGCAAATACTTGCGTAAAATTGACATCTTTTGAATAGGACAACAGCGGTGGAACCTCCTCATCGGTATTCTTCCTCTTTCGACTTCTTTTGGCCCTCGCACCGCTTCTTCCCAAAAACCACTTTGATGTTCTCGACCATTTCAAACACTTTTTTCCCGCTACGCCGCTTTGGAGCCACACCTTCTCAACCGTATTGTCAAAATACTTGCCCATCTTATGTATTTGTGAGTTTTGAGTAAGAAACGGCGTGCCGCATGTACACTAACTCGTGAGCATGGAAGGAACGCCGACGCTTTCATCCATGCATACTACACAAGTCGTCTTCCCTTTAATCGACCCAATAGAGCAAGCAGGCGGGGTAATCACCGATGGTAACGAAAATAATGGCTTTTAGTGTGAAGTGTCGCGTTGAACCGATCCCACACCGACCCCATCGTGCACAACATAGCCATATCTTCCATCGGGTTCGAGAAACACATCAATATCTACTCCAGTCGCTCTCGACCTTGGATAAGAATGGACAACATTAGGTACCTTCTCTTCATACATAGCCATGGAGGAAGGTTGTAGATGGACAGACTATCGCCAAGTGCTATGTGTATGCTCCATTCACCGAAAGGATTCATACCATCGGTACTCAGCGCGAACCTTACATTCCTAGGTTCGTTGCCGAAATCTGGATACATGCGATCAAAATTTCTCCATTGTCTACCATCGGCGGGGTGTCGAATCTTTCCATCTTTTATGCGCTTGTCGGAATGCCAACCCATTAGTTCGAGTCCTCTCATTCGAGTACAAACGCTTTCAGCGGTCAATAATCGCAAGTACCACATCACCAACGCAAGGATTCTTTTCTTCTTGTCCGTGCCTTAAGAAGTGTCTTCTTTGTCATTACTAGTAGTACTATTCTTGTTCTTCTTATTCTTCTTAGTGCTGGCTGAAGAATCATCATCGTCGTGGGAGTCGCTATTCTTCTTATACCGCTCGCTTTGCACACCGCATTGATCCAAGTCCGCTGAATCTTTACTAAGAGGATACAATGGTTCTGGACACGCGGTATCTTTTGCACATCCAATGACATCGGAGTGATAAGCTTTTCGCAAATAAGTGCTCGCCGGCAAGGTGGGCAATCCATTAGCCTTCGAAGTATTTCGCCAAGAGCCTCAACAGATCGGTGAAACTCTTGTCCCACCATCCATTGCTAGCCTTCAACCTTAGAAGCATCAACACCGTATGCAACACCGTAAACTCGAGGACAACCCTTGATTCCTCATATAACAGATCATTCGCCGCATTGTGTAATGCATCGACATTATCTAAACTCGTCATCTCCTTTAAAACTCATGGTTCGAATGGCACAACATTTCTCTACATTAGCGATGCGACCATCATCTAGCAAACGAGCATGCACATGAGCCGCCATCTCCCAAACCACAATGTCGCCTCCCGCACTTCGATCATCCACGAGATCGGGATCAACGCCATCGGTTGTTTGCGGCGTACGCTTGCTCGCCATGTTTGGACCAACATGTGTAATCCTCTATAAAACCTCTCATGATCGTGTGTTCGATTACACTTAAATCTCCCCACCCTACATTGTTCTTACAAATATTGCATGAACAAAGTATTTCTTTTCCTTCTTAGTCCGTGTCCTTCCAAGCGGCTTTAATAAAAGTTTTGAGCTCTTTGAGAAATACACCCTTATTTCTTGGGGCATTGTACATCCATGCCCTTTCCATCTTGAACTCGAAATGTAAAAATCAGATCGAAATGTCAATTATTTAGATAGAACTTTATCAAGAGAACCCTAAGTTAAATACTATAAAATGATTTTATTAAAATCATGAAAGAATGTAAGGTCCTCTCCTCTAGAGAGGGGAGGCCGGTTCTCTCCTCTAGATCTAGAGAGAGGAGGGATACAAGATCTGCCTATAGATCTAGAAGGTGAGGGCCTCATCTCCCTCTCCCATGCACATTCTCTATACACTACATATTCCTCTCCACTAGATATAAACCGAAATTACACTATTTAAACATGTATGAAACATCTACAAATGTTAGGAATGAGATGCTCTTACCTTAGAGAGTTAACGTCTATTCCAAGGATTTCAAGTTCAAAACCTCCCCCCTTATTTTCACAATTTTGGGGCCGCCTGGAACTGCCGCAGAGAGAGAACGGTTCGGAGCTTTAAAGCGAAGTTTTCACAGGCGGCTCCCTAAGACAACAACCTGCAGAAAATAATAACGATGAAGCAAAACAGCATTACCGGATGATCCGTCAACAGAAAAAAAAACCATACCAGAGTATTTTCTAGACGTTGGATTTCTCAGCGTAGTGACGCAGTTGCAACACAAAGGATGATCCGCACGCCAATGAAAACGCTGCATCGAGTATTGTTTGGACGTTGGATTTCGTGTTTTGCGTATTGTAGAATAAAGGATGATCCAGACGCATACCTAAAAAGCATACTGGCGCCTCCTTCGTCACAAAATTTGCGCATAAGCATTTAAAAATTTGTACAGCAGCTTTGTTTAAGAACTACGCCTTTAAAGACTTGAACATCACCACAGAGGTTCGTTAATTAATTAGCCCGTCAATATAATTAACTAAGGCGGCTTGCATAACGTACCGCCTGAGGAAACTACAATTTCCTCATGCGGCTTCGTAAGAAAGCCGCCTATGTAAAGATCGCAATTACCCCCAGCGGTTCATTAAGAAAGCCGCCTGTGAAGATAGCAGCTTCGCAGCGGCATAAAGCGCACCACCGTGAAAAGATCAATATTTTCACAAAGTGTGTCTTAAGAGAGCCATTGTGAATATATCTTTCCACAAAGTGTTCTAGCCCAAGGACCGCCTCATAGCTTTTGGAGGCGGCTCACCTTTTAATCCGCCTGTGGAAACAAATCCTTGGTGTCTAGGAAAATCATTTCTGTAGTAGTGATAGGGAAAGCTTCGAATCCTACTCCCGATCTAAGGAGACCCACTCAAATACGCCCAGCAGCTATGGAAGATCAAATATGATACGGGAATTATAACGGCAGAAGGACTCCTCATCGACTATGACTCGGTACTCTATCCGCTATATAAGGACCAGGGAGGACGTCGCTAGGGGGGAGGAAGCCAATTGAAGTGCCACGATCGAGTGCAAGCCTGAAAAAGTGAAGAATCGAGATGGCGAAAAGAGGGGGGATGAATGGTCGCAAACAAAATTTCCCCCAAAATACTCCAACTAAAACCTCGAAAGGATTGCGCAAAGGAAATCGTCAAAAACCCGAACAACTAGACAACTATGTGTACCCCTAGCTTGCATGTATGAGTACCACGAATATGATTTTTAGTCACAATTTGGTTGTCTAGTGTCTAAAATAAGAAGGAATCAATTCAACTCTTACTTTTAGAAAGGAGATCAATTCAAATCACAAAAGCCACATTCGTAAAAGCAAAAGCAGAATTTTCTTTAAGTCATCCTCAATTAGAACAGGTAGTTGGTGGGTTTCTGCAGCTCAAGAAATTTTGAGAATTTTTCTTCCTGTGAGAAAATGACTTATGAAGAACTCCACTAAATTTCACCTCAAAAACCCTTACAAAAAATCATCACAAATTAAAGAACACAGATAGTCAGGAACTTCGAGCAGAAAGTTTGGGGCTCGGTTTTCACCTCATGGCGCACAAATGGTGCTACAAGTGGACTCCAAACTTTTTCTATAGATGGATATGACAGTCCCTCACCTTTACCAACAAGAATAACTAAAAAAATTTTCTAGATTTTTCTAAAAATCAAATACTAACTGCTGCGCGAAGAACAAGTTCTGGACAGAGTTGGAACTTGAAATAAAAGATGATCTCTACTCAATCCAAGAGTGCAAAAGAGATGTAAAACCATATAAACACACTCAAGACATCCAAGATCAGCATTTAGAAGGAGGGGAGGCAAATCTACATTGCAAAAAAGTAAATTGCGTGAAAGTAAATTGCAGGAATTTAAATGTTGAATTTAAATGCTGAATTTAAGACATAAAGTAAATGCGTAATTTAAATTCAAGCATGAATAAAAAAGATTTGTATTTCTAGAAGGAGAAGGTTCACAAAGCCACACAATAAGGTGGGAAAAGCTCAAAGGAGCACAAAAACCTCTACAACCTTCAAGGGGAGGAGGCTACCCCTCCACCCCTATTTATACTACTCTTGGGCCACCTACCACCTTTGGATGTAGTCCTCAACCCTAGAGAACTCATCTAAGGGCTAGGATTTGCCCACTCACACAGCCATGCAAGGGCTAACCCAAAACCCACACACATACCGGGTTTTCTTGCATTGTTTTCAAAGCATACTACCTAGACCCGCTAACCTATCAACTAGACTGCAATCCGACGGCCTTCCTTGATCCATGCGGCGTCTAGCTAGCATCTCCTCCTTTCCTTGTCATCTTGGCTTGCCTGGACTCCATCTTCGATCATCTTCCAGTAATCTCCCGACCGTTTAGACCTCCGATGCTCCTCGTCTAGTCCCGATCATTCTCCGCCTCACCATGACCTAGCACCGTAGCCATACAACCATCAAAGACAAGGAAAAACCTTTCACATAGTAATGCCCACAAAGATATTCAATGATTATCCTAAAGTCATTAATCAATCATAATTTCTCTCAAAGATCCGGTGCTGTCACCCTCAGGCTGGTAGCACTGGGAAAAGCAACCAACACTCAAATTGCTTCAATTTGAAAATCCAATTCAAATCAAACTCAATTTCAAATCAAACGAAGCTCAAAACTCGTCAATTACTCATCACACACAAGGATAAACCTCCACATGGTCTTTCAAGAAGTCATCGCAATCCTTAGTGATTGAGTGTAGCCACGTACAAACCATAGTGTAGCCATCCCCTAGATTCATAGTTCTTCGTTGTAATCAGGAATACCCCCATCAATCTCTAATTGCTTCATCGATCTCAATCATCACCGACACAGAAGTATGGTATTACTCATAGACGAGGCTCGAACCTGTCTACATCGTGTATTTCCTCTTGTGTGTTTGACCTTGCATATCTCGAAGGTAGCCAAATATAAGTGTGTTGTCGAGCACTAACCTTCGACAAATACATAGTATATAGACCAGCTCCCCCTCACGATAAGTCGTAAGGACTCACGACTCCGTGCTCACTCCTCAAGGCAACAAATCTAGAGCTATCTAAAGGCTTGGTAAAGATATCAGCTATCTAGCGGTTACTCTCTACAAACTAATGCACGATATCCCCCTTCTCCACATGGTCTCTAAGGAAGTGATATCTAACATCAATATGCTTGGTTTAGGAATGCTACACTGGGTTCTTAGCAATGCAAATAGCAAAAGTGTTGTCATAGAAAAATGGAACACTATCTATCGCTAACCCAAACTCGCACAGAGTTGATCATGTCCAAAGCACCTGACTACAACAACTAGGAGAAATGCCAATGAATTGGTAAGTGCCAAAAGTGCTCTTCCTATCTATTCTATAGGCAGTAAAGTCTGCATCGAAAAAGGCTCGAAGGAACAGACAAAAAGAGGAAGAGTACCAAATACCATAATCAGTGGTAGCATGAAGGTACCTAAAGATGCACTTCACTACTTGGTGATGAGAGGCAGGAGGAGAAACCTAAAATCAAGCGCACAGACACGTAGTGAAATGTATGTCCGGCCTCGAAGCGGTGAGATACAAAAGGGAGCCGATCATGCTCTCGAACTCGTTTTGATCAGCAGGTTCACCATCCTTGTTAGACTCAAGGATAGTAGTAGTGGTCATAGGAGCCATTACTGGCTTCCCATCAGACATATCGAGTGTCTCAGGAGGTCTCGAGCTACTCGCCTTGATGCAATAAGGTACCATCCTGAGTCTGTTTGATTTGGAAGTCGAGGAAATAGCTCAACTCACGCATCATACTCATCTCAAGCTCTGTGCTCATAACTTTTGAAAACTGAGACACAAGAGAATGCAAAAAGCCACCAAAGATAATATTGTCCACATAAATCTAGACAAGGAGAAAATGAGAATTCTAGTATCTGATGAATAGAGTCTTGTCTACTATACCTATTTTGAATCCATGGCTAAGAAGATAGGACTTAAGCTTCTCATACCATACTCTAGGGGCCTGCTTAAATCCATACAAAGGTTTGAAATGCTTGAAGACATGGTTCGAGTACATGGGGTTCTCAAATCCTAGAGGTTGCTTAACATAAACCTCTTCCTCAATATGGCCATTGAGGAATGCACTCTTGACATCTATTTGATAGAGCTTGAAGCCCTAAGATGCAAAAAATGCAAGCAAGATCCTAATAGCCTCTAGTCCAGCTATAGAAGCAAAGGTTTCCTCAAAGTTAAGACCGTCAACCTAAGAAAAGCACTATGCAACTAGCTGAGCCTTGTTACGAATGACAACCGCATCCTCACTCTACATGTTTTTGAACACTAACTTGGTCCCAATGATATTATAACTAGATAGGGGTCCTACAAGTTGTTAGACATTGTTCCTCTCAAATTTTTCAAGTTTCTCAGTCAGAGAATTAATCCAAGACTTGTCGGATAATGCATTAGTAACAACTTTTGGCTCAAAAGAGGCAACAAAGGCAGAAAGAAGATAAGCTTTATTTTGAGTGTGTCACACACTCAAATAGATCACCAATAATCTAATCAGGTGGATGAGAACGCTAAATATGGTGGGGAGGTTTAGAAGCAGAAGTGGCCTCTACCTTATGCACAGAAGAGGTAGGAGTAGAGCCACTCATTGAAGGAAAGTCAGAAGGTAAGTTTTGGTCTCCCTGAGGTGCAGAAATGGAAAGAGGTGGCACCTCAGGTGTAGAGGGGACTGGATCAGGTGGAATACCATTATCTCCATCATCTTCATCCTCTACAAAAATGGTCTCACAGGAGGAAAAAGAGCCTGAAATATCAGGTCTAGCTCCTGGGCTAGACTCATCAATGGTCACCTCATAGATCTCTAAAATTCTATTCACATCAAAACTCCAGACCCTATAGCTACGCAAGGAAGACAAGTAACCCAGAAAAATACCATCAGAAGAAGGAGACTCAAACTTACCCAAGTTATTAGTCTTCAAAATGAAACACTTGCAACCAAACACATGAAAATGAGAGACACTGGGCTTTCAACCATACCTCAACTCATAAGAAGTGCAATGCAAATGTGCTCTCAAGAAAACTCGATTAGACACATGGCAATTAGTAGCTATAGCTCAACTTACTAGGAGTACTGTACTCACGTAGCATCATTCTGGCCATCTCTACCAAGGTCCTATTCTTCCTTTCCACTATGCCATTTTGCTAAGGGATATAGGGAGAGGAGAATTAATGCTCTAAACCAGACTCCACACAGAAATTCTCAAAGTAGGAGTTCTAGAACTCTGTGCCATTATCATTGCGTACAGCTTATAAGGCACTTGGGGGCTCAAAAGACAGCCTACTGACCAAACCTCTGAAATGAGAAAAAGCCTCATCCTTCGATGCCATGAAAAACACCGAAGAATACCTCAAAAAATCATCGACAGTGACAAGAACATGCCACTTCCCACCCGCTGACTGCACTCTAGCTGGACCAAGAGTGTCAATATGTAAAAGCTATCCTGGTGCATCAGTCATCACAACAGTGGCCAGAGGATGAGAAGCAGCAACCATCTTGCCTTGTCAGCAAGGAGAGCAAACTAAGTCTTTCACCATCTTGAGTTTAGGCAAGTCACAAATGAGATCATGGTTGCTAACTCTGGACAAATGATCAAAGCCAATGTGACTAAGTCTCCTATGCTAGAAGGAGACATCATGAGACTTAGAAGCAATCAAACAATGAAGGGAGTCTCAAGAAGAAGCAGAAAAATCAACAGGAAAGACTCTCCTAAATCTAGAAATCCTGCAAACTAACTATCCTGATGAATCAAGGATTCTACAAGCACTACTCTTAAGGCAACATCTTAAAGAATAAAATTATTATTAATGCAGAGAGCAAATGGACACAGTAGTGCTGTCCTTGGAAGCAATTACAATTTCTCTACTCTTAGAGCCACGCACAATGATAGAAGGATGAGTCCTAGTGTGCTCCAAGTAGACAAATCCTAGACCCTAATTGAATTGACTAATCTTGGACTGATGTAGGATGAGATTTAGCTTCTTCTTGCCTCCTACAAACTTCTCAAGAGTGCTCATGAGATACTCACACTCCTGAAAGAGAGAGACTCAGGAAGAACAAAGGGAAGAAGATGAAGAACTAGATAAGGAAGAACTATCAGCCTGTGCATTTTTCTCCCTCAGCACAGCTACCTCAATCTTCAGGGCCTCACAAGAAATGCAAGGGGTAGTTCTAATTCTAATGTTCTGGGCCTCTAGTTTCTTCCTAAGTTTGACTTGGATTTTATCCAAGTCCCCCTCAATCACAGCACACTATAAACAACTTTCTTATGACTTAACTAGTAAGTCCTTAGAAAGTTTAGCACACTTGATATTTAAAGATACATTGTCAAGTTTTAGTTACCTACAGTCCTTACATGAGATGCCTGAGTCCTTAGAAGCATACAATTCAAGTTCATTATTTCTAGTAGATAACTTCCTAAGGTGAGTGCCTATGGCATCAATTTCAGTAAGCAATTTAGGGCAATTTTCACATGATGAGCTAGTATAAGCATGAAGAAAACTAGCATATATAGAAAAAGCATCAATAGAACAAGTGCTAGCATTCTTCAACCTAAGACTCTCAAGCTCAGAAACCATACTATCATGCATAGTCCTTAGGTTCTCAAGCTCCACAAGGAAGATACCACATAGATAACAATCATTAGAGCCTCGAGAGGAAGAAGATCTAAGAAAAACTAACTCCCGAGTCAAGGTACCTACTTCTTTCTCAAGCTCTGTACACCTGGCTCTAGCTCTAGCATGAAATTTCACTAATTTGCAAAAAGCTTCGTTCAACTTGTCATAGGAGGGTACCATATCCGAGTTGTTATAGAGCTCGGAGTCACTAATGCCATTGGCATCCACCATAAAGCACATGCCAGTGAAGTTGTCATCGCCTTTCTTCTCTTGTAGATCAACCTCGCCTTCGTTACTCCAGGTCTCCATGTCAGAGAGATTGATGTCGTAGAGGGCAGCGACAAGGCAATGGAAGAGCTTCTTGTTCTTTGAGAAGTTGCAGTACTTCTTTTCTTGCGCTGGCACATGATCTAGAGGCTTCTTGTTGTGGTTCTTGTCGATGTAGTCATTCTTTGTCGAACCGCTAGAGTCGTTCTTGCCCTTCTCTAGCTTGGGGTAGTTCGCTCGAATGTGATTGGGACCACCACACTCGAAGCAGATGATCATGCCACTTCTCTTCTTCTCTCTCACCCTTTTGTAGGCATAAGAAAACTTACGAGCCAAAAGAGCAAGCTCATTTTCTGAAAATTTGTCTAGTTGGTCATCGTTTAGCTTACAAAGGGCAGAAAGCGAGAAACCAATGGAAGTCTCAAAAATGGATCCAATGGGATCGGTGACCAAGCCTATTGACTGCGACTTTGTCTTGCGTGAGACAACGTCGATCTCATGAGTCTTGAGACAGGAATAAAGCCCGTCAAGAGTCAAGGTTGATAAGTCTGTGGTGTCCTTGATGGTGGTCACCTTCATCTCCTAAACTCGACGATCGAGTGTGGTCGAGAAATGTCGAGCATCATCCGAGTCAGGGTATATGCAATCGACTGCTTAGAGCTCACTCAAAATCTTCATAAAATGACCAAAGCACTCATCAAGACTCTCACCAATGTGTTGTTCAAATTTTTTGTAATCACGCTTGAATTGATCCTGTCTCACGATCTTGATTTGGTTGGTCCCCTCATGGTAAGCATCGAGGGTCAACCAAATCTGATGAGCAGAATAGAGGTAAGAAATCCTATTGTACTCATTATGGCTAAGACCCTGTATGAGAATGCTCCTTGCTTTAGCATTCGCCTCAACATCAGCCATATTGCCGGTCGTGACATTCTATCGGCAGGAACCTCATATGGGGTTTCACCTTCTGCCATATCAGGAAGCCCTGGGCAGTGATGTAGGACTCCATTCAAGATTTCCAAAAAAGGAAAATCAACTCTAGAAAAGATACGAGGCTAGGTGGAATATTTGTCCGTCGCCATGGCTCTTAAGACTGGTCAACATCTATGGAAAGAGCAAAACTGGCTCTAATACCAATTGAAGGATCGAGATGGCGATCAGAGGGTGTGAATGATCCCAAATAAAATTTTCTACCACACAAAATAATCCACCCAAGCACTCAAGGAAAATAGACAACAGGGAGTAAATGAGAAGGAGCAAATGCTCTGTAGGGGTGGTGCTACCTCAGGAAGACCGATAGCACCGAAGGCCGGTAGTACCGCATAATGAGTGGTAGCACTGGGCTCAAGAACAGATCCTGAAAACAGCATGACTTAAAAGCAAATTTTAAGGAATCTTTTGATCAGCTTGACAAAAACTCACAAAACTTGGTAGATGTACTCCTAGGGATGTCAAGAAATCATTCCATCCTTCAATCGCAAGGATTGATGTCAAAGTTCTGACCTTTTTACCTGTGAAGGAAGAACATACCAAGTTTGACCAAAAGTCAAGAACTCGATCTAAGACTTACTCATGGGGTTTTGATTATCAAGATGATCTTAGAGGACCTCCCACATGTCACAGCAAGTAAAAACACAAGTTCAAAACTCTGCAAACACAATCTTGAAGAATGATTCACTCAAAAACAGAAAACTGGTTTCTTGCAAGAAAATGCATGGAATGCCTAAATGATTGGGATATGATCTGAAAAAGATTCATCCATCAATCAACATCTTTGGCATAAGAAGCAAAAGCATCTAGGAGGGGAGTCAAATCCAAATTGCATAAATGTAAATTGCAAGAATGTATGTGCGGAATTTTGAATGCGAAATTTAAGACTTATTGTAAATGTGTAAAGTAAATTTAAGCATAAAAAATATGTTTCAAATTTCTACAAGAGAGGTTTACAAAGCCTCACTACAAGGTGGGCAAAACTCAAAGGAGCATCAAAAACCTCAAAACATTCAAGAGGGGGAAGGCTACCCCTACCCCTCCATTTATACTACTATTAGGCCACCTACCAGCCTTGAATGAGTCCCTCAACCCTAGGGCACTTCATCAAGAGCTAGGATTGACCAACTCACATAGCCATGCAAGGGCTAACCCAAAACCAACCAAATAAAATAGGTTTTCTTGCACGGTTTTCAAAGCATACCAACTAGACCCACTATCCTATCAACTAGACCACGATCTGACAGCCCTCCTTGATCCATGCAGCATCTAGTTAGCATCTTTTCCTTTGCTTGTCTTCTAAGCTTGCCATGACTCTATCTATGATCATCTTTCGACGATCCCCAACCATCTGGACCTCTGATGTACCTCACTTAGTCCTAGTCATCCTTCTCCTCACCATGATCTAGCTTCGTTGTCCTATAACCATCAAAAACAAGGAAAATACCCATCACATAGCAATGTCTAAAAAGATATACAATAAACATCATAAAATCATCAAATATATCCAATTCGCTATGAGGGTCGGTGCATCGCCCTCAGTCGGTAGCACCACGACGCTCATACCGCCCTTGGCTTGGCCATAACGCCCCTAGCTGGTATGACCACCCCCAAAACCTACAAAAACACCTTCTTTGGAATTGTTATATCGCTCCAAAGGGCCGGTGCTACCGCTCGCTCAGTAGGACCGGGCTACCATGGCCGGTAGCACTACCCAACAATCATCGCTCAAAAAGCACCTCTTCGGAATTTTCACACCAGCTTGAGGCCGGTGCTACTGCCTCCAGGCCAGTAGCACCGCCCGATGCCAAACTAGAAATCACTCTCTTTGGAATTTTTACGTCGGCCATAAGCTTGGTGCTACCATCCTACCCGGTGCTACCATACTGGAGCCAGTAGCACTGCAAGCTAGTGCTACCTCCTATGCCAGATTGGTAGCACCACCCTTGCTGGATAGCATTCCAAATGCTTCAAATTTGCATTTAATCTTCAAATCTCACTCAAACTCAAATACTACTAGCTTGAACAATATCAATAACTCATCACACAATTTTAGGTTGAGCTCAATTTGCTAATACCACAATTTTCATTCACTATTAGGTTGTCTTATGTATGGTTATTCATTATTGTTGTTATAATATGATGAATCATAGAGATTAGACTGCGTAACATCTCTTGTTCGAGGGTGCTTGTTTATAAATATGCTGAAATGACATATTTCTAAGCAAGCAGTCTTGAATTGTCCACATTTTTAGACAGTTCAAGGATTTATGGTTCAGGCAAGTTCCTGAGCTATTGTGCAACTGTAGAGAAGGTTTCGTTAGTATCTCCCTAGTGGTCTCCAGATACACACCCCTCTTGATCTGTTGTCGAGACGTGTATGTGGAGAACAGCAGGGAGATAGTCTTGAAATTTTCTCTAAAATTGCACAACAGCTTTGGAATTTGCCCGAACCACATATCCTCGAATGGGATTAGGACCTAACCAATTTAGATATTAGGAGTTATTATTGGTACAAACTTAGTTGGTCAATAGATAGACTTTTCTTTAAGATCATCCATTAATCTGTTGCTCTAATACAATATGCTAGAATAATTATATGCTATGAATTACCCATTAATCTATTACTTTACATGATTCTTTGTCAAGTCCACATAATAGCTCTGAATTACTTTCTCTCAAGTCAAATATATGACCATATCAGATATACAAATTCGAAATGTCACAAGTAGAGAGTATCGGCTCATCGCCAAATAGAATAGAAGGTGTTGCTGAGGGGCCAAGCTAGGTTCCAAATGTTGTGGGGCTGAATACGGTGAGAAAGGCCCTAGGACCAAATATAGGGGCTATAGTGAGAATGCCATAGGTTCTCTACTTCAATGCCACGTGGTTTGCACGGGTCCTCCTAAGTACAAGGGGTGCTACCAGTCATTACTCAGCCAATTAGTGAGGGAGAAAGTGTCAATCACGGTTAATGACTAGATGAAGGAAGTCAGTGACGAGTAGAAGAATTGGCTGTGGGACGAAGTTTAGGGCAAATAGATTATACAAGAGGAAGATGAATACAAGAGGAAGATGAAAACAACGCGAGATGATACAACTTAAAGAGCATGGGTGTAGCTTCGAGGCACTTCAAGGTCTTCATGCATGGTGAATATGTGCTGAAAGACCGTATTCCATTCAACAAGTATACATTTGTGACACGTAATGTTTGGGAGGAGTTCACAAGAATGAAGTATAGGCCCAAGGCAGAGGAGATAAAAGAGAAGAACATCACTATCCGGTGGCACAACACACACGCGAACCACCTCGGTTCCGCCATCTAAGAAGGGAAGAAGGAATAGTAGGCATGACTAGCTAGGAGTGCACAAACTCCAAGACAGTGATACCTTACTCCCACATATGTGAGGAGCGGGCACACGATTGGGTATTAGCGAGGACGAAGAAAACCTTCGACGGGCAGCTTGTACTTCCAAACCCCATGACCGCACGTGTCATCTCCACTATCGTAAGATATCTAACTTAGTACATTGCAGTTGACCCTTCCCGTTGTATTTTAGAACTAATTTGTACTCGCCTCTTGTAGGAGATAAGCTAGCAAAAAGAGCATGGGATATTTCTGAGTCAAGAGTTGAAAGACATCCTGTCTTTAGCGATCGGGAAGCCTGACCATAAGGGCTAGGTGCTTGCCATAGGGGTGGGGCATATGAAGATGTACTTCTTCCAAGAGGATGCTACCAGTGCCAGATCAGGACCTTGGAAGGCAAGTGCAGAGCACCTCAAGGGCAAACTAAGGGAGGAGCTAAGGGAAGAGATCAAGGAGGAGATGATAGCTTGTGAGGAGAGCCTAAAGGCTGAGATGATGGTGATGATCTCCTAGAGTCAAAAGCAGATGGTCTCACCTCTTATAGAAATGCCTATGCCCTACCCTAGCAGCTGCGGTTCAAAAATGATCAGTCTAGTCCCTAGCTGAAGGTAAAAATTTTTCTCTATTAAAGATACGGGAGTAACTCCTATAATATTTTGGATCAAGTTACGCACTTCTTGCAAGCACCTACTGTGGAGTACATGA
The DNA here is from genome assembly GCA_036346375.1 of Guadua angustifolia. NCBI lineage: Eukaryota > Viridiplantae > Streptophyta > Magnoliopsida > Poales > Poaceae > Guadua > Guadua angustifolia. Next base: position 45,525,076 of record CM070502.1, on the reverse strand, counting down.
ACCCCGGGTATCCACAAAGTAGGCCGCACAGATCATCCAGGAGAGGGTGGGCCGGGCCGACTGCCTGAAGACGGATACCACCTGAACTGCCTCCAACGTGCGCAACAAGGAAACTCTGAAGATAGCAACCAACCTTGATTTGGTAGGATACGATTGTAATCCTGGTTGTTACCATGTTCAGCGGATAAGGATAGAGATAGAATCTCCACCTTGTAACCGATCAGAACTCTCCTTTGTAGCCGCACCCCTCTACTATATAAAGGGGGGGTAGGTTGACATCATCATTAGATCATCAGCAATAAGCTAGACACTCATAATCCCAGAGCACAGGATTAGGGTATTATCTCCCCCGCGAGAGCCCGAACTTGTATAATTCCTACGTCTTGTGCTACCATCGAGTTTGGATCCAGCGCCTAGCCCCGTTTTCATTATCGCTGACAGCAAACACTGACAGTTGGAGCGCCAGGTAGGGGGTGCGTTAAGATCAATCTCGTCAAGCTTGATGGCAATCCCTAGCGGAGTTGTTGTCACCTTCGCATCTGGCCAAGTCTTCCGCTTCGGGAGCCTGGACTTCATCGCCGACTGTCTTGGCAAGCTCGCTCTTTCAGACTCGGACCATATCCAATCTGGAAGAGGCGCCATTGCTCCTTCTTCTGGACGACCGCTCAGATCAGGGAATGCCACGACCATCTACTCACGAGCAGTAATCCAGAGGTCTGCTCCTCGATTCAGATACGGTAATGATCCGATCAAGGACGATTCTCGGGTGGTAGGTGTTATCAGCACCAAACCACTCGGGTTTGGAGATCAATATGATCTGTCTCTCTGTTCTTCTGACTCAAAGAGCAGCGCAGGAAGTTGCCAAGGCTTTTGTGGCATCTTTGTGATCAATAACCAGTGAACTGAGGCCCAGCAGCAAAAGGATGCCGCAGAAACCGCGGATGTAGATCGCCTACGTCGAGAGGCCCAGGAAGCGCGTGCAAAGTCTCTCCAGGCCAAAGGCCGCAATGTCAATGAGGAAATTCTGTAGACGAAGATGGGGAACCAATCGGTTTTTCATACGCCTCAGCAAAAACATCATTGCCTCTAAGATGCTACTTGACACCGTGGGACCAATGCTCGGTCCCGACAGTCCAGCTGCCCTGATCGTGGCCCAAGTTAAGGCCATGGTGATGGCGGCAGTGATTCAACACAACCAGGAAGAACCAGCAGAGAAGACGTGCTCTCGTGCCAACGCAGCCACTCAGACTACTAGCAGCAATACTGCTCGTAGTCTGTCCATGCGCAGTCGACATGAGCTTCGTCAAGGCGAGGACGCCCGCCGGAGTATCAACCACGATCTCCGCTTAGACCTTAATGCAGGCGGTGTGAGCGGGAAGATGATGAATAGCACTGGTGCGAGGATGACTACGAGCATTTCGACATCAACCTTGATGGCCGGGATGATCGCAACGACTGCAGGGATCACCACCGTCGTGGCCAGAGCGACGACAAGGGCCGCTGGGTCAAAACGCCACCTCGACGATCTTCGCACCAGCATAATGACGGGCCCATTGATGGTGTCCGCACTTTCACCGCTTGGCTCTACCGACTGGTTTGGCCCGAAGGTTTCAATCCTAAGGGCATCTCCAAATTCGACGGGGAAAGGGACCCAAAAGCTTGGTTACAGGTCTATTCTATCGCAATCAAGGCAGCCAGAGGTGACCATAATGTGATGGCGAACTATTTGCCGGTTACGCTCACTCCATCGGCTCAAGCTTGGCTCACAGGCATTCCAGAGAACACTATAGATTCCTGGGGAGATCTTTGTGACCAGTTCATCGCTAATTTCCAAGGCACCTACAAGAGGCCTAGAACACAATGGGACTTGTACCAACTTCATCAGAAGAAGGGTGAGTCCCTTCGGGAGTTCATCAGACACTTCATGCAGAAGAAGAATACCATTCGGGATGTCTCGGAAGCAGTTGTCATAGTGGCTTTCCAAGAGGGCATCTGCGATGCCGACTTGATAAAGAAGATGTCCCAGAAGCCGCCATCCATGGTGAAAGAGATGTTCGCTCTAGCGGATCGCTATGCCACAGCTTCAGATGCCCTAGCTGAGCACCAAGAGGATCGTCCGCGGTAGAAGGAAAAAAAAGATCACACCGAGTCCTCCAAGCAGAAGGATAGGAAGCGGAAGGGTGAGGAGTTGGTCATGGTAGCTGAGCGTGATCAGCCTCGAGCGCCGCAGACAGATGACTATGACAAGGTAATGGATGCAGTCTGTCCTTTTCATCCCAAGGGGAAGCATGCAGCCAAGGACTGCTTCACCCTTAAAATGTTTGCGAAGGAAAGCAATAAGCGAGCGGGACAAGATAAAGGTGAGGCAGGCAAGAAACATGACCCACCTGAAGATGATGGAGGCGACTACCAAGCGACCGAGTGTGAGCTCAAATACATATTCGGGGGATCGGTAGTGTATGAGTCCAAGCGAAAGTAGAAACTTACCGCTTGGGAGGTCAACGCAGTCACGCCAGCGACCCCCCAATACTTGAGATGGTCCGAGGTAGTCACTCGGATCATCCTGATCATATTCCTTACCCAGGTAGATATCCTGTGGGGAATCGTCCCCGGGACTCCACTGATTCACCCAAATGCACAGTACATCTCAAGTGAATCAAGGGAACCTCGGGCGCCCATGATTATACCCGTGTTGGTCCCAGAAAGTTCGCCAACACGCCGATTCTCATCCAACAGCTTGACATCACAACACATACACAATTAACGGAAGCATAAGCATCATTACATTCCAAAAGTAGGACTGCTGTCCTCAACGACATATTTAGAGTTAGTACATCAAGTAGCAGCGAAATCATAAGATAAACAACAAAGGGCCAGCATGGCATGCCCCAAACCTCAGCAACCAATGGGGCAAGAACGGCGACTAAACGTTAGAACCATCGAAATCGCCTAGTAAAAGTCCCCGTAATGCCTCATCCTCACCGCAGCAAGTGGACAATCCGATTGAGTACAAAGAGTGTACTCGCACAATAATATACATTTCATGCTGATGTCTAGCTACATGCGGTTGCTACATCAAGGAAGGCATAATGGCAATTTCAGCATAAAGCAATATTTGAGATAAATCATAAGCAAGTATAGATTGAAAGATTTGCATTTAGTAAACATTTGCAAAGTCTAGTACATAATATAACCTCATCATAATCACATTCATATCATGCCTTCAAGCATTCTCCAACCATGAGTTCCATCGCCATGTTCAATTAATTCATATCATGCCTCCAAGCATTTTCCCAACCATGAGTTCCATCGCCATGTTCAATTACACACACAAGTACTCCAATACTTGTGTCTACTTTCCCACTCCCATCCCATTCTTACTAAGTCCTTAATACTACCAAAGGATCGACAAATCGAGAGATCGCCCCAACCATGGACGCGCTATTCAATAGTTTAAACTCAGAGAGGTACGACTTTACCCACACGACACGCCACACTCGTGAGCCAAGCTATTAACACATTTCCTTAGATGTGTCGGCCGAGGTGAACGTGACAAACCATTTTCCAAAGATGCATGGTAGTGTATCTAAACCATCCGGATGATCGTGACCCTCGATCCCGCTGCGCCCAAGGCTCGGTGTGTGTGGATCAAGGAGTACACCGTTGTTGGAGATCCCCAACTCAACAAAGTTCGAGGGACTCCGAGGACCTTCCTTGGCGCTCCACTAAGCCCAAGGAATTCCGGCGGACATTACTTGACGCTCTACTAAGCTCAAGGAATTCCGAGTGCATATGGTTTACATACCCTAGTCATACACAAGTACTTGGTTACGCCGGTCCCATAAACGGCGTGTGGTTCGCACGATAGTTACTCAAAAAGACGTCACTAGGATTTAATCCTTAGGGTCCTTAACCAATATCTCTACTCATTAACCAACAATTAAAATCAATCATCATCATAATAATTCTCAATCATTGCGACCGATGGATTAAGTCCATCTATCGCTGTTCCTAACGATGTTCTACGCATGGCTAAGCAAATCGCATTTAACCCATATAGTAATAATAAACCAACCATCTAGGGCGACAATGGAACATGGAAAGAACATGATAAGGAGTGACATCACAATGTGGGAATAGCTAAGATTTCTACCCAATCATAAGTGTAATTGAAAGTAAGCATGCAATTGATAAAATACTTCCAAAACTTAAATTTCAATTAGTAGGAGCAATCATGGTCAAGGAGTAAAGTAGTGCCTTGTTGCTCGTTTTGACTTCAAAACGTAGTCGCATTCGGGAATGCCTTCCAAGGCCAACACCTAACGAGAAAACCCAATTCAATAAACACCAAATCAATAACTCCAATGATGCACACGAGTAAAAGATGCATGAAATGCTCGTGATGTGTAATACTAATCAATATATGGAAGTACTAATTGAGTTTTTGCGTTAAAAGTTCAAGTCTTAAGACTTTTATTGAATTCTATTCGACTATCCGAGTGTCACTGACCGTCCGAGCAGACCTCTCGGTATGAAGTTGAATTATGTTCGACTATCCAATGTCACTTGGACTGTCCGAGCGGACCTCTCTCGGCCTGAATTAGAAACTATATTCTGACTATCCGAAAATTACATTCGAGTATCCGGACGGTTCGGACTATCCGAGTGGTCACCTCGAGTGTCCGAAAGCAGACCCTCTCGGTTAACCCGCAGCCCTCAAGCTAATTCCTATTCGACTATCCGAACTTTATTCGAATATCCGAAATGTTCGAACGTCCGAGTGAATTCTCGGACTATCCGAGCTAGGCTTCTCTGTTTCAAAACGACAAAGTGTTTATTGACCTCCACACTTCAAAGGAATGGGCTAGGGTTTCAAGGGATGAACTAGGTAGATTCTTACCACTCTAGGGTTGTTTGTGCACTTGATGGATGTTGGTTTCAAGAGTGGATGATGAAAATGTCACAATGCCGGTTCTTCACGGTTCACCTCCTCCTCGCTCACGAGACGACAATGCCTCCTTTGCTCGTGCTTGCAGCAACTACTAGACCTCCTCCTCAAGCTTCCATACGACATGCAACCCGATTCAAAGTTTAAGGATGGATTCCATGGAAAGACAAGAAATGAGTCACAAGAGCAGAAATTTCAGAACATGGGTAGCAAGAAAACGATTGCCACTTACCCAAAACTTGGTTTCTCAAGAATCCATTTGGATGGATGTGAAGCTCTTGACCTTGGCTACAAGATGGTATAGCATGCACAAACCAAAACCCAAGTTTGGAGAGGATTTGTGGGGGAGATTAGCAAGAGGTTGAAGAGAGTGTTCTTGCTGTTTTCTGGGTTGAAGTGGAGCAAATGAGCAGTAGGGGAGAAGAAACCAAGGTGGAGAAGCTTATATATGCTGCCCACTCATGCCTTACATGTGGGGCTAGGTCCCACATGTCATAGGGTGGGTAAAGAGGTGGGTATGGGTGATTGAAGTAAGAAAAGACATGGAAAAGGTGTGCAGCCACAATTTCCTATGCAATGGTAGGTCCCATGTGTCATTGACTAGCTAGGTAGGTGGATAGAGGTGAGTAAAGTGAGAATTGATATGGTAGGTATGTGCAGCCTACTCCCCTCTCTCTTACAAACATGGCCCACATGTCATTGACTAAGGTAAGATAGCATGTGTGCAGTTTGGAAAATGTGATTGCTAGGTTTTTGTTACTCCCTAATCATGCAAAATAAATGCACTAACACTTGTATGATTATAATTAAATGAGGATGCAATGTCATTACGAAAGACATGAGCATGACAAGCTCTGCTTAACGGATTACTTAAAATTGGGCTGTTACAAGCCTCCCCTTAAAAGAATCTCGCCCTCGAGATTACACCGTTTCATTGAAAAGGTAGGGGTATTCGGCTCGAAGATGATCCTCCCGTTCCCATGTGGCCTCCTCAGGGGTGTGATTACTCCATTGAACCTTAAAGAATCTGATGGTGTGGTTTCGAGTAACACGCTCCCTCTCGTCGAGAATGCAAATGGGATGCTCCTTGTAAGATAGATCGGGTTGTAATTCGAGAGTGTCCAATTCCGTGGCTTCGGTTGGGACACGAAGGCATTTCTTCAGTTGAGAGACATGAAAAACATCGTGCACATCGGCTAGTGAAGAGGGAAGCTCCAATTGATATGCCATCGCTTCCTCGCCTTGCTATAATCTGAAAGGTCCGATATAACGAGGGGCTAGCTTTCCTTCACTTGAAACCGATTTAACACCCTTCATCGGTGAAACCTTGAGATAGACGTGATCACCAATTTCAAATTTAAGTTCACGGCGCATTTACGATCAGCGAGCTCTTTTGACGAGATCGCGCAATCCGCAACTGTTCATGAATAAATCGAACTTGCTCCTCTCGCTTCGCGACTAGTTCGGGACCAAAGAGGGTCTCTCCGCACTCGCACCGCTTAAGTGGAGTTCGCAAGATCTTCCATAGAGTGCTTCAATGGACTCATTTGGAGACTAGCTTGATAGTCGTTGTTGTAGGAGAACTCCGCGAAAGGTAAGCATTTCTCCCAATTCTGCCGTAAGTAAGGGCACAAGCCCTAAGCATATCCTCAAGGATTTGGTTCACCCGTTCAGCTTGTCCATCCGTCTGAGGATGATATGCGGTGCTAAAAGAGAGTTGGGTACCCATGGCCTTGTGGAGGCATTGCCAAAAATGCGACGTAAACTGGGTACCCCGATCCGAGACAATCCTTTTGGGAACACCATGAAGAGACACAATTCGAGAAAGATATAATTCAGCTAACTTGCTCATCAGATCCGCTGCCTTGACAGAAGGAAATGAGCGATTTTGATTAGTCGGTCAACGATTACCCATATAGAATCAAAACCTTTTATGCCTTGGGCAACCCGTGATGAAATCCATACCAATCTCTTCCCACTTCCACATAGGAATGGGTAGTGGTTGAAGTGTGCTCGCTGCACGCAGATGGTCGGCTTTCACCCGCCGACATACGCCGCACTCGGCGACATACGGGCAATCTCGCTTCATCCGGTCCACCAAAGTCTTGGCTTAAGATCTTGGTACATTTTGTACTCCGGGATGAATAGAGAATGAGGAATTATGAGCTTCATCAAGAACTAGTGCCTTCAACTTCTTACAATTTGGCACCACTAGTCGTTTGCTGAACCACAAGGCACCTTGTGAGTCCTCGGTGAAGCAATTTGCCTTGCCTTGCTTGATGCGGGCTCGGATGAGTGCTATGCCCTTGTCTGTCTTTTGAGCCTCTTTGATCTGGTCTAATAGGTTAGATTTAACTTCCATGACAGCAAGGAATCCCTCCTTAACCATTTCTAAGTTGAGCTTCCGAAACTCGACGCACATGGCGTCCGATTCCTGTTCCAATCGAAAGGCGATTGCATTGGGATTTTCGCCAGAGCATCAAAGAACAATGTTGGCCTTTCCAGATGATAATGGAGTCCCATATCATAATCTTTGATCAATTCAAGCCACCTTCTTTGCCTCAAGTTCAAATCGGCTTGAGTAAAGATATACTTCATGCTCTTGTGATCGGTGTAGATTTCACAACGACATGGATGAGGTAATGTCGCCAGATTTTTAGAGCATGTACCACCGCTGCCAGCTCTAAATCATGGGTGGATAATTCATTTCATGAGGTCTCAATTGCCTTGATGCATACGCCACAACTCGCCTTCTTGCATAAGTACACAACCCAAATTTCGAGGCGGATGCATCGCAATAAATGTCGAAGCCCTTGTGAATATCCCAGAACTAAGACAAAAAGGGTCAATCGAACCTTTAACAATTGAAAGCTTGCCTCACACTTTGCTGACCATACTAACTTATTCTCCTTCTTCAAAAGTTCGATCGCTGGTTTCATGATTTTGGAGAAGTTCTCCACGAATCGGCGTAATAACCCGCGAACTCCGAGAAAACTTCAACATCCGTGATGTTCTTAGGCTGCCCCCACGAGTACAGTCCAGATCTTGCCGGGTCAACCGCAACTCCGCCTTCCGAGATCACATGGCCTAAGAAGGCAACCTCCTTTAGCCAAAATTCGCGACTTGCTGAATTTTATGCGTAAGCCGGTGCTCGTAGCTTTTCCATGACCGCCCGAAAGTGTACTTCATGCCCTTCGACTTGGAGTAAATAAGAATATCATCGATGAAGATGACAACGAACTTGTCGAGATATTCCATGAAAACTGAATTCATAAGGTTCATGAAATAGGCTGGTGCATTGGTCAAACCGAAAGACATGACGGTATATTCATATAGACCATAACGAGTGGAGAATGCCGTTTTTGGAATGTCTTCCGATCTAATCTTGATTTGATGGTAGCCTAATCTCAAGTCAATCTTGGAGAAAACACGGGCTCCGGTCATTTGGTCGAACAAATCATCGATCCGCGAAAGTGGATACTTGTTCTTGACCGTGACCTCATTTAATGGACGGTAATCAACACACATCCGCAAGCTATCACTTTCTTCTTCACAAATATCGCCGCATCCCCAAGGTGAGGAGCTCAAATTAATGAAACCCTTTTCTTGCAGCTCCGTAAGTTGTTTCTTTAACTCGATCAACTCATTTGGAGGCATACGGTAGGGTCGTTTTGATATCGGGCCGCTCCGTAGAAGCTCAATGACTAACTCAATCTCCGGTCGTGGCATTCCCGGCAACTCCTCCGGAAATACATCCGGGTAATCACACACTATTGGAATGCTACTAATTCCAAGGAATGGCTCACCCTTCAAGGCATAGAGGTGAGCATAAATCGGATTTGATGCAAACACAACTTGTTTGCCGCTATGCTAGTGAGTGAAATAGATCTCGCTTGCACAATTGATGCATCCTTGGTGCTTGGATAGCCAATCCATCCCAAGAATAACTTCAATTCCTCCGCTTTTAATCATTATCAAATCAGCTAAGAACTCTACCCCATTGACTTCAATCTTTACCTCCCTAGCAGACTCGACGGTCCTTAATTCCGATCCCGGTTTTAATGAGAAGTGGTGGATGCATAAGTTGTATAGAGAACTCATGATGCACAGCAAACTTCTCTTTAATAAATGAATGAGATGCTCCGGAATTGAATAATACGGTAGTCGGGTATGAGTTAACAGAAAGCGTACCCAACACCACTTCCGGTGCATTCTGAGCTTCTTCGGCAGTCACATGGTTGATGCGACCACGAGGTGGGGTCGGTGCGATTCTTGGAGGCGTTGGTCGAGGTGATGGGGTTGCCGCCCCCGGTGCAATAGTGGGTCGAATCCCCGACGTTGCTCGGTTCTTTTGTGGGCATTGGCGTGCAAAGTGTCCCGGCTGTTTGCACTGGAAACAAACAAGGATTGGACGAGCTTGAGTGTTGGCTTCTTGCTGATTTCCACCTACAATTGGTGGAAAACTTGGCTGCGGTGGGCGAGCAATGAATGTTGGAGGCCTCGGCGGTGCCGGAGCTTGATAGTTTGGAAACGAGGGGCGCACCATGCGTGGTGGCTGCAAGTTGCCGCTTGCTGAATTTTGTGCAGCTCGCTTGCGCTTGCGCGAATCCTCCAATTTTCCCCACTTCTCTTCCACCACTATAGCCTTGTGGACTAAGTGCTGGAAGTTTCGGAAGTCGTGAGCAGCGAGCTCTAGCTGCAACTCATCCGAAAGCCCTCCATGAAGCGCTTGCTTGCGCCATCATTGGAGACCTCGTCCGGGCATATCGAGCCAAATAGTTGAACTCGTGAAGATAGTCCATAACGGTCTTGCCACCTTGCTTCAATGCGAAATTCACGCTTCTTCCTCGCCATAACACCTACGGAACATGAGCCTCGCGAAAGCCGCTGAAACTCCGCCAAGTGATGACATGATCGGCGGGCTGCATGGCGTAAAGCTGTCCCACCATACGCACGCCGCACCATCGAGTTGATGTGAAGCAAAGAGGACCTTCTCATGGTCCGGCATTGAGCGGCGGCCAGCTTGCGCCAATAGTCCGGCCAATCATCGCCTCGAGTGGATCCGCAGACGGAGAATGTTGGCGGCTGCGGCGGAGAAACTCGCCAAGTCCGGCGGGCGTGATGTCCTACCTCTCAGCTCCTCAAAAGGGCTGGGGCATAGGCCGTGTTATGGCGATCTGCTGCAGGATCAAAGTTTGATCTTGCCGGTTTTGCTCAATCAGAGCGAGGACTTGAGCCATGGTAGGAGGGGGTGGAAGTTCCTCCTCCACGCGAGGGTGGTGCTGATTTTGGCGATGCGAGGACTCCGGGTGGTCAGGAGTGACCCCCTGAATTGGATCCCCAGTTGCTTGGGAGCCGGTGGATTGCGGCCTCGCGTCACGCTGAGATTGGGAGCGAGTGGTAACTCCCGCCATCTGTTGCCAAAACCAAGTTAGCAACAAGCAGCAGAAGAGCCGCAACCACGCCAAACTAGAATATTTGGACAGCAAGTCATACAAATTTAAATTCTACATGTATGCAGCAAGAAAACATGCACCAACTCCAAAAGACGTCAAAAATAAAAAGGTTCTTCAACCACAACATCAATCACGAAAGCAAATAACTAGGTTTCGATATGATAATACAAGTTCACAACCCGTAGGTCAAGGATGACAACTAAGGGTGATAATTCCAAATATAAAAGCTAGCATAGGTTCATAAGGTAGCCTATTACATTAATTAAACCAGTTCAGCTCATCTCTACTTTCCCTCCATGATGAGCTTTACAGAGACAACTCAAATGTCTCTAAGGAATCCTTGGGGAAACACATCCAAAAGATGGTATCCCGGAGATCCGGTGTCTTCGGGTCCAAGGGGTTAGTGAGACGCTGTGGTGATCCTATATAGAACCTAGGTACCCCCGGAGATTCCCGGGCACGCCGACGCATCACACCTCCCGAATTGATGCGCGTGTTGACACAACGCCCTCGCCTCTATCCCCGGCACATGTGGAAACCGAAAGGCGGGTGGGGCTACGCGTGTGGCGCCGTGAGTTGCGCCCATACAATATGTCCCTTGGCACCGAGTTAATCTGAACGAATTGGTGCAGGTGCCATTGTGCCGCATGAAGACGGGCACGAGTCTCCCCACACCGTGGATAATGCAACGATTAGCTCGGTCCAAGGCACGGACCAAGCCCGACAACCGTCGAATGTAAGAGTCTTCCCCATCTCGATTTCAGCAACACCGCTGACTTCATCTGCCGATCCTCGCTAAGGGAAATATTGATACGGAGGTAGAGTCACCTCCACAAATCATGACGGAGATGGCACATGGCAACATATGCCACCTCTTGATAGCCATTCCTACGGACGCCCCTCGCCCGAAAGTGATAGGGAATGCTCCCGTCACCATCCTAGCGATGATGTGAACCGTGGCGTGTAGGTCTTCAATCCAGTCCTATAGCACGACCATAGACCGCGACTCGGTGCAAACGTGAAATTAGCTCTCCACAAAGATATCCTCAGAGGGAAGGATAGCCTCCACATCCTCGGCCATGGTGACTAAAACCAATGGCCCAAAACTCATCTCATTATGTTGAAAAGGATAAGAGGAGTTAGAAACTTGTTTGCACAATCAAATGAACATAGGGGTAAGATACAGAACTAAGAGGGGTAAGAAATAAAGGAATGCACAAGGCTATCAGTTCTGAAATTATTTGATAGCAAAATAATTTTTGACTCAAAACGCCTCTATCTAGTCGTAGTATGGCCGTTCTAACCTACAACAAGATGGCTCGATACCAAGCTTTGTGGGGAACTGGCCCTCGAGACTCCACCGATTCACCCAACGCGTGGCATATCTCAGTGAATCAAGGAACCTCGAGCGCCCCGCGATTATACCGTGTTGGTCCTGTGATAGTTCGCCAACACGCGTATTCTCATCCAACAGTTGACATCACAACACATACATAATTAACGGAAGCATAAGCATCATTACATTCCAAAAGTAGGACTGCTGTCCTCAACGACATATTTAGAGTTAGTACATCAAGTAGCAGCGAAATCATAAGATAAACAAAAAGGGCCAGCATGGCATGCCCCAAACCCTCGTGCAACCAAGCGGGCAAGAACGGCGACTAAACGTTAGAACCATCGAAATCGCCTTTAAAAAGTCCCCGGGTAATGCCTCATCCTCACCGCAGCAAGTGGATAATCCGATTGAGTACAAAGAGTGTACTCGCACAATAATATACATTTCATGCTGATGTCTAGCTACATGCGGTTGCTACATCAAGGAAGGCATAATGGCAATTTCAGCATAAAGCAATATTTGAGATAAATCATAAGCAAGTATAGATTGAAAGATTTGCATTTAGTAAACATTTGCAAAGTCTAGTACATAATATAACCTCATCATAATCACATTCATATCATGCCTTCAAGCATTCTCCGAACCATGAGTTCCATCGCCATGTTCAATTAATTCATATCATGCCTCCAAGCATTTTCCTAACCATGAGTTCCATCGCTCATGTTCAATTACACACACAAGTACTCCAATACTTGTGTCTACTTTCCCACTCCCATCCCATTCTTACCAAGTCCTTAATACTCGCCAAAGGATCGACAATCGAGAGATCGCCCATAACCATGGACGCTGCTATTCAATAGTTTAAACTCGCAGAGGTACGACTTTACCCACACGACACGCCACACTCGTGAGCCAAGCTATTAACACATTTCCTTAGATGTGTCGGCCGAGGTGAACGTGACAAACCATTTTCCAAATGCATGGTAGTGTATCTAAACCATCCGGATGATCGTGACCCTCGATCCCGCTGTGCCCGAAGCTCGGTGTGTGTGGATCAAGGAGTACACCCGTTGTTGGAGATCCCCAACTCAACAAAGTTCGAGGGACTCAGGACCTTCCTTGGCGCTCCACTAAGCCCAAGGAATTCCGGCGACATTACTTGACGCCTACTAAGCTCAAGGAATTCGAGTGCATATGGTTTACATACCCTAGTCATACACAAGTACTTGGTTACGCCGTCCCATAAACGGCGTGTGGTTCGCACGATAGTTACTCAAAAAGACGCTACCAGATTTAACTTAGGTCCTTAACCAATATCTCTACTCATTAACCAACAATTAAAATCAATCATCATCATAATAATTCTCAATCATTGCGACCGATGGATTAAGTCCATCTATCGCTGTTCCTAACGATGTTCTACGCATGGCTAAGCAAATCGCATTTAACCCATATAGTAATAATAAACCAACCATCTAGGGCGACAATGGAACATGGAAAGAACATGATAAGGGAGTGACATCACAATGTGGGAATAGCTAAGATTTCTACCCAATCATAAGTGTAATTGAAAGTAAGCATGCAATTGATAAAATACTTCCAAAACTTAAATTTCAATTAGTAGGAGCAATCATGGTCAAGGAGTAAAGTAGTGCCTTGCTGCTCGTTCTTGACTTCGAAAACGTAGTCGTACTCGGGAATGCCTTCCGAAGCGTCAACACCTAACGAGAAAACCCAATTCAATAAACACCAAATCAATAACTCCAATGATGCACACGAGTAAAAGATGCATGAAATGCTCGTGATGTGTAATACTAATCAATATATGGAAGTACTAATTGAGTTTTTGCGTTAAAAGTTCAAGTCTTAAGACTTTTATTGAATTCTATTCGACTATCCGAAAGTGTCACTTCTGACCGTCGAGCAGACCCTCTCGGTATGAAGTTGAATTATGTTCGACTATCCGAATGTCACTTCGATCGTCCGAGCGGACCCTCTCGGTCTGAATTAGAAACTATATTCGGACTATCCGAAAATTACATTCGAGTATCCGGACGGTTCGGACTATCCGAGTGGTCACCTCGAGTGTCCGAAAGGCACCTCCTCTGCTTAACCCGCAGCCCTCAAGCTAATTCCTATTCGGACTATCCGAACTTTATTCGAATATCCGAAAATGTTCGAATGTCCGAAAGTGAATTCTCGGACTATCCGAGCTAGGCTTCTCTGTTTCAAAACGACAAAGTGTTTATTGACCTCCACACTTCAAAGGAATGGGCTAGGGTTTCAAGGGGATGAACTAGGTAGATTCTACCACTCTAGGGTTGTTTGTGCACTTGATGGATGTTGGTTTCATGCGAGTGGATGATGAAAATGTCACAATGCCGGTTCTTCACGGTTCACCTCCTCCTCGCTCACGAGACGACAATGCCTCCTTTGCTCGTGCTTGCAGCAACTACTAGACCTCCTCCTCAAGCTTCCATACGACATGCGAACCCGATTCAAAGTTTAAGGATGGATTCCATGGAAAGACAAGAAATGAGTCACAAGAGCAGAAATTTCAGAACATGGGTAGCAAGAAAAACGATTGCCACTTACCCAAAACTTGGTTTCTCAAGAATCTATTTGGATGGATGTGAAGCTCTTGACCTTGGCTACAAGATGGTATAGCATGCACAAACCAAAACCCAAGTTTGGAGAGGATTTGTGGGGGAGATTAGCAAGAGGTTGAAGAGAGTGTTCTTGCTGTTTTCTGGGTTGAAGTGGAGCAAATGAGCAGTAGGGGGAGAAGAAACCAAGGTGGAGAAGCTTATATATGCTGCCCACTCATGCCTTACATGTGGGGCTAGGTCCCACATGTCATAGGGTGGGTAAAGAGGTGGGTATGGGTGATTGAAGTAAGAAAAGACATGGAAAAGGTGTGCAGCCACAATTTCCTATGCAATGGTAGGTCCCATGTGTCATTGACTAGCTAGGTAGGTGGATAGAGGTGAGTAAAGTGAGAATTGATATGGTAGGTATGTGCAGCCTACTCCCCTCTCTCTTACAAACATGGCCCACATGTCATTGACTAAGGTAAGATAGCATGTGTGCAGTTTGGAAAATGTGATTGCTAGGTTTTTGTTACTCCCTAATCATGCAAAATAAATGCACTAACACTTGTATGATTATAATTAAATGAGGATGCAATGTCATTACGAAAGACATGAGCATGACAAGCTCTGCTAATGGATTCTAAAATTGGGCTGTTACAAGCCTCCCCCCTTAAAAGAATCTCGTCCTCGAGATTACACCGTTTCATTGAAAAGGCAGGAGTCAAGCAAGTCAAAGGAAAAGCCGGTCGAGGCGGAAGTTTTGGTCATCAATCCCGACTAGACAACTCCTTATCTGGACTATCTGTTGAAAGACAAGCTCCCTAAAGATCGCGTGCAGGCATAGCGCATCACGCACCGAAGCAAAAGCTATGTGGTGGTCGGTGAAGAGCTCTTTCGGAAGAGTGCCTCTAGAGTCCTTAAGCGCTACATATTAGAGCTAGAAGGGAAGAGTCTTCTCAAAGAAATCCACTCGGGAATTTGCGGGCATCATGAGGCGTCAAGTACCCTGGTGTAACAGCCCAATTTCCATTAGTCCGGTAAGCGAGACTTGTCATGCTAACCTCTTCCATAATGTCATTACATTCTCATTTAATATTAATCATACAAGTGTTAGGACATTCATCTTGCATAACGAGGAAGTAACAAAATCATAACAATCATTTTCCAAACTGCACACATGTATTTTACCTTAGTGATGTGTGGGCCATGATCATAAGAGAGTGGGGAGTAGGCTGCACATATCTACTATGACACTTCTTACTTTTCCTACCTCTACCCACTTACCTAACATGTCAATGACACATGGGACCTACCTTGCATAGGAACTTGTGGGCTGCACATCCTCTCCATGACTTTTCTCACTCTAAACACTTCTACCCACTCTTCTACTTACTCTATGACATGCGGGACCTAGCCCCACATGTAAGACATGAATGGCAGCCATATATAAGGTGATACACCTTGGTTTCTCCTCCCAATACTGCCCATTTGCTCAGCCAAAACCAGAAAACAGCAAGAACTCTTCTTCAACACCTTGCCATTCTCCACCACAAAATCCACTCAAAGCTTGAGTTTGAGCTTGTGCATGTTACACCACCTTGAAGCCAAGATCAAGAGTTTCAAATCCATCCAAGTGGATTCTTGAGGCAACAAATTTTTGGTAAGTGGCAATCGTTTTCTTTCCTCCCTTGTTCTGAAATTTTGCTCTTGGGACTCATTTCTTGTCTTTCCATGGAATCCATCCTCAAACCTTGAATCGGGTCGCGCATGTCGCATGGAAGCTTGAGGAGGAGGGCTAGTGGCTGCTGCAAGTACGAGCAAGTGAAGTCATCGTCATCTACGCGAGCTAGGAAGGAACGAACCGCCTTTTTGTCATTCCCTCGCCGAAACCAACCGTCACCACGTGCAAAAGTAACCCCATAGTGGTAAGATCCCACCCGAGTCCACCCTTTTGAAGTCCTAGTGCATTGCTATGAAGTTTAGAAGCCAATAGCAAAATAGCCATTTTGAAACAGACCTCTCAACCCGGATAGTCCGGGGATTTAATCCGGATAGTCCGGATGTGCTAGAACTTGCGAGACCGAGGTGTTAACCCGACACTCGGGGTTTTTGTCCTGGATATCGGACAGGCAGAATCGAGAGGGTCACCTGGACACTCGGGTTTAAACCCGATACTCCTGACATTATTCAATAAAAACTCTAATACTTGAACTTTTGACGCAAAACTCAATTAGTATTCCTTATTACCATTAGTACTACTCATCATGAGCATTTCATGCATCTTTTAATCATGTGCACTATTTGAATTCTTGTTTAGTGTTTATGGATTTGGATTTTCTCGCTAGGTGTTGACGCTTTGGAAGGCACTCTGAGTACGACTACGCCTTCAAATCAAGAACGAGCAAAGAAGGCACTACTTTACTCCTTGACCATGATTGCTCCTACTAATTGAAATTTACATTTTCGGAAATTATTTTATCAATTGCATGCTTACTTTCAATTACAATTATGTTTGGGTAGAATTCTTAGCTATTACCACATTGTGATGTTATCCCCTTATCATGTTCCTTTCGAGTTCGATTGTCGCCCTAGGAGGAGGGTTTATTCTTATTATATGGGTTCGTACGAATTGCTTAGCCATGCTTAGAACATCGTTAGAAACCGCGATAGATGGACTTAGTCCATTGGTCGCAATGATTGAGAATTATTATGATGTTGATGATTTCAAATGTTGGTTAATGATTAGAGATGTTGGTTAAGGACCCTAAGGATTAAATCCTGGTGACGTCTCTTTGAGTAACTATCGTGCGAACCACACGCCGTTTTTGGGACCGGCGTAACCAAGTACTTATGTATGACTAGGTTATGTAAATCATGTGCACTCGGAATTCCTTGAGCTTAGTGGAACGTCAAGGAATGACCGCCGGAATTCCTTGGGCTTAGTGGAGCGCCAAGGAATGTCCTCGAGTCCTCGACTTTGTTGAGTCGGGATGTCCAACAACGGATGTACTCCTTGATCCACACACACCGAGCAATCGGGCACGCGAGATCGAGGGTCACATCATCCGGATGGTTTAGATACACTACCATGCATACCGAAAATGGTTTGTCACGCTCACCTCGCCGCACATCAAAGGAAATGTGTTAATAGCTTGGCTTACGAGCGTGACATGTCGTGTGGGTAAAGTCGTACCTCTGCAGAGTTTAAACTATTCGAATAGCCGCGTCCATGGTTAAGGACGATCACTTGACTGTCCACCGGGCTTGGGCGAGTATTAAGGACTTGGTAGGAATGTGATGGGAGTGGGAAAAGACGCAAGTATTGGAGTACTTGTGTGTGTAGTCGAACATGTGCGATGGAACTCATGGTTCGGAGAATGCTTGAAGGCATGATATGAATGTGATTATGATGATGTTATATTATGTACTAGATCTTGCAAATGTTCACGAAATGCAATTCTTTTCAATCTATACATGTTTATGATTTGCCTCAAACATTGCTTTATGCTGAAAATTTCCATTTTGCCTTCCTTTAATGTAGCAACCACATGTAGTTAGAAATCAACATGCAATGTATATTATTGTGCGAGTACACTCTTTGTACTCAATCGGATTGTCCACTTGCTGCAGGTGAGGATGAGGCACTATCCGGGGACTTTTACCGGGCAGATTTCAACAATTCTAACGTTTAGTCGCCGTTCTTGCCCCAGTTGGTTGCCTAAGGGTTTTGGGGGCATGCCATGCTGGCCCTTTTGTTGTTTATCTTATGATTTACGCTGCTACTTGATGTAATAACTCTAAATATGTCGTTACGGACAGCAGTCCTACTTTTGGAATGTAATAACGTTTATGCTTCCGATAATTGCGTATGTGTTGTGATGTCAACTGTTGGATGAGAATGCTCGTGTTGGCGAACTATCCTGGGACCAACACGGGTATAATCGTGGAACGCCCGAGGTTACCTTGATTCACTTGAGATGTATCGCGCATTTGGGTGAATCAGTGGAGTCCCGGGGACGGTTCCCCACACCTAGTGGGCAAGGCTTATTGTCAAGGTTTCTTCTGGCCGACTGTTGTATCAGACGCGAGGACATTGTTCGCACTGGTGAAGGTTGTCAGTTTTTCGCCCGGCAGATACACGTGCCGATGTAGGAGCTGCAGGCTATTCTGATCACCTGGCCGTTCTCAGTCTGGGGGCTCGATATGGTTAGACCCCTGAAGAAGGCTCAAGGTGGTTTCACTCATATCTTTGTCGCCATCGACAAATTTACAAAGTGGATTGAGGTTAAGCCTGTCGCCACGATCACAGCAGCCAAGGACAAGGAATTCTTCCAAGAAATTGTGGTCAGATTTGGCGTGCCAAATAGAATTATCACTGATAATGGCAATCAGTTCCATGGCAAAGAATTTCAAGATTGGTGCGATGAGCTCGGCATCAAGATCTACTTTACTTCCATTGGTCATCCCCGGAGTAATGGGCAGGTCGAACAGGCCAACAGCATGGTGCTGCAAGGGCTAAAAGTAAGGATTTTTTATCGTCTCAAACCATACGCCGCGTGATGGGTAAAAGAATTGCATTTGGTGCTCTAGGGGCTGAGAACTACCCATAGCAGGGCAACCGGGCAATCACCTTTTTTCCTACTGTATGGTTCAGAGGCGGTCTTACCTACCGAGTTGGTGTTCAGATCCCCGCGGGTTTAGAGCTATAAGGAAGCCAAGTCGGAGGAAAGCAGACTGGAAGATCACGACCGGCTGGAGGATGCCAGGGATGTCGCAGCAATCCAGTTGGCCAAGTACCTCCAAGGCTTGTGTAGATATCATGATCAAAATGTTCGGGGCCGTGCTTTCTTTAAGGAGATTTGGTCCTAAGAAAGAATCAGAAAAACGAGCATAAACTTTCTCCAAGCTGGGAAGGCCCCTACATCGTCGATGAGGTGATGTGCCCGGGGGCTTACAGACTCAAGCGAGAAGACGGCGTGGTTATCAGCAACGCTTGGAACATAGAGCAACTGCGCCGCTTTTACTCTTGAATCTTGTACTGAATCATGATTATTATGAGTAAAGTTTTTCTTTACCTGCTACTTCGTTAATGTTCAACTATGCAGTAAGTCAGGGGCTACACCTAATAGTGTTGTGCATGCACAACACCTTTTCTGAGTTGTTTTTGCTATCTTTTCCTAACGATTAAGACTAAGTCTGGTGCACTAACTCTGAGTAGTGAAACTCTAACCCCATGAATAGCGAACTCTAGTCACTCAAAAGCGTGTGCCTAGGAAGAAGAGCTATGAGCCGACTCCCGACGCCTAGGGGCTATACTCCGCGAGCTCAAAGTCGGCCCAAAGCTCGACGAGGAGGGCCTCCTCATCAGTAGGCACTGATGAGGTCTCATTTTTCAGATCGAAGACCAATTCCTCCGCTGGAGGAGGTGGTGGGACCTCATCGGCAGGCACGGAAGAGCAAGACAGGAAAGCCATCGAAGATTTGCAAAAGAGGTCGAAGACTACTGGGCAGATGAACACTTGGAAATAGGTGATCGCTCCTGTAACGGTGACACCCTTATATATCTAGAGCGTGGAAGTCGAACAGTTTCTAAGAAATGCTGGCGCAGGAAGCCGAAGCGGTTCCGTGATAGCATGAGAAGCTGAACCAGACGCAAATAAGCACGCAAGCATTAATTCGAAAGATCTTTTGGGAAACAGCAAAGCCATTATGGTTAAAAGCTAATTCCGGGAGATAAGGTGAAGTAATTACAGCCAAAGTTCTACACACACATTACACATGACTCAAGTCTAAATTTTCTACTAAAGAGGCAGACGTGTCCTTAACTTCGTCAAAAAGGGCAGCAACTTGATCATCATCGATGGTGCCAGCAAAGCCCTCCTTGACAGCTTCGAGATCCACTTGGGGATACAGGGACTTCACAATCGCCAGAGACTGGCTTGCACTCATGATCGCTATTTCCTGAATGTGGGTTCAGAGCTTCTCGGGCCCCTCTTTTAGCAGAAGGATGGTTTCATCTTCACTGCTCGCCCTGCCTCCCTGGGGCTCAAGAACTTCACCATCGCCTCGGAGGCTTCACGGTGTTTGGCGCACAATGCTTCTACAGACTTGACTCTCTCACCAAGGACGCAGAATTGCGCATGTGCCTTCCTTCGGTATTCTGCAAACAAGTTGGATCATCATCGAAGGCGCCACAAATGAGAAGAAAGGTGAAGTCGAGTTGGGAAACATACCTTCCAGTTCCTGCCCTAGCTTCTCCGAGTTGGTCCAAGCTTGGAATTCAGAGCTTTTTAGCGCCTTGAGCTATTCCTCAGATGCCTTAAGCTCCTCTTGGAGACCGGCGATGGTTAAATCCCAGTCTAGAACAGGAAAAAGAATTAGAAGACAAGCAATCGATATCTTACAACAAGACGATGGAAGACCGCCAGGTTCAGTTTCTCTTGTTCCAAAGCCTAAACTTGGGCCAGAAGCTTTTGAAGCTCAGCCTGGTCCTCATTCCTGACCCGCTCAACCTCGGCCCTGCACTCGGCATGGACCCGCTCAAGGTCGTCCTCGTACTCCCTTCGTAGCTTGAGCTTCGGCAGTACCTCCTAGAGGATGGCATCTCTCTTCTCGGAATAGTCTCCCAGGGTCTGAAGATTGCAAAGAGATTAAAAAAGGCATGCTACCTGCTGTGAACAAGGAAAAAGAGGGAACTAATAAGCTCACCCGGATCAGTCTGGCACTCTCAATGGTGTAGTGATAAAGCTCCTCCCTCATTTTCCTCTCATCTTCGTTGCCAAAAGCTTCCCACTCGTCCTCCTCGTTGTGGAGTATGATTCGCACTGGAGGCTAGGGGCAGGAGAAATTGCAGAGGCTCTCGAGGAATTTGTTCCACTGGAGGAGAGGCGCAAGTGGCGAGTTTCAAGGACGTTGGCCTTGTAGTCGGCTCGGGCAGAGTGCTTAGCATGGATGAAGGCGACTTCTATTCAGGGCCCGCCTAGTCGACCCCGGGGCTCGATCCGACAGTGGACAAGACAGTCTCGACCTTATCTGGATCAGCTTCGGTGCCCTCGGGTGTAGTATTGGTCGGTGAATCCATCCTCGCCTGGTCCGCGACACTCTCGTCCCCAGCCCCCTTGGGCTTTTCAGTTGGCGCGTTGATAGGGACTTCGTCTGACGACACCCTGCAAAAAAGAAATCAAAACACAACCCAACAAAGCAAGAGTAGGAGTCGATAGGGGGACCAACCTATCGGAGTTCCTTATTTTTACCCAGACACTTTTCGAGTGGCTAAGCTACTCGGAGGGGGGTTCGATTTCATGCTAGACCCGAGAGGCAGAGAGGCTGGCTGAGCTAAATGTTGAGCTGCAGAATCCCGGACCGATGGGCCTCTAGTCGAGCAGTACAGTTTCCGAGGCTTCTCGACCGTCAGCCCTTTTCCCTTCTCGGTGCCTGGCCCCATGTGATCGCTTGGCCCTTTCCATGTGGCTGAACCACTCGGAGGGGGATCCGGTTTCGTGCTTGGCTTCAGTGGTGGCACGTGTAACGCCGACCCCACCGGATGTGATGTCGCTTCCGCCGTTTGCATTGTCGGGGGCTCCTTAATCGTTGGACCCAGTCGGGCGTGAAGACCATGGAGTCTCCTCAACAGCGGGTTTCTTCTCCCTTTTGGCACACAGCTCCTCAGCAGAGGGGCTGGCTGGCCGCCTCCGCCTAGTGCTTTTATGTTGAGGAATGTCAGGGAGCGGTGCGTCGAAAAAGAAAGCTCCTCGCTCCTATAAGCAGCGACAAGTGCAGAATCAGACAACATTCATCTGTAAGTACATGATTAGTCACCATTGGAAAAGAAAAATAATAATGCTCACCTCAGGAGGAGGGCGCGTCAAGGTGAAAGGCTTCGGGCGATTCTTGAGAAGGACCTCAGTGCTTGAGGCGAAGAAATCACTCATCCGTTCGACCAACACGTCTCTCGAGGCGACCTCGGGCTCCTCTCGGGTGGGGTCATTCTCCCCGCTGTATTCGAATCCTGGCTGTAATCGACGACAGGAGAAGTTGACAGCAATATCAACCCCGGTCAGACCGGTTTCCTTCAGCTTGTTGATTAATTCCAAGAGTTCTAGGACCTAGTCCATCTCATTGCTTGCGGGTGTTGTGACCCAAGAAGGAGAAAATGAGGGTGAAAGACTAGTAAAAGGAGGGAGAAAAGGATCAGGATTGGAGCAATAGAACCACTCCCGGCGCCAACCCTTATTAGAGGATTTGAAGGGGATGGAAAAATAAGACTTCTTTAGCCCATCGCGCAAATAGAAGCCGTCACCCCCAATTGCCTTAGGGGCGTTCTTGCTCAGGTAAGGCTTAAGAAGAAAAAGGTGGTGGAAGAGATTGAAATACGGGCGAATTCTGAGAAAAGCCTAGCAAAGATGAACAAAGATGGAAATTTGAAGAATGGAGTTGGGGTTCAAGTTGTTCAACTCAACTCCATAGAAGTGAAGAAGACCACGAAAGAAAGCGCTGCCCGGAGGCTAAATCCGCGTTGAAAGAAGGACTCAAAAACTACGATCTCATTAGAGTGGGGAGTGTGAGAAGATTCACCTGTGGCAGGACACGCGCATATCAACTCCAACGCCGGAAGAACTCTAGAGGCGACCATCTCCTCCAAATGTTTCTTCGTCGCCATCGAAGTAGCCCAATCCTTGGATGGAGGCGGCGCGGAGGTATCCTGGGAGGAGGAAGAAGGCATCTTTGGAAGGGCTTAGCAGCGGCGCATGATTGGGAATGCGGCGGCGGTTAACCCTAGCGGCGGAGATTGCTGCGAAAATGTCGAAACTTAGAAGATGAAGGGGCAGGTGTGTGTAGTGTGGAGAAAGCCTCTTTGCTTACACCAAGCCTTGTATTTATAGGAAGCGACGCTAAATTTTGCCTTGAGCAGAAAAAGTCATTTCGTCTTTCATATTTTGTCCGGACTTGACCTAGGGTACACCCCAAGATGGGCCACCAGTTGTGCGCCACAACCATCACGCACAAGTACACTCAGGCCGAATCTAGTTTGGGATATGGTACTCCCCATGATGGGCCGATCGCCAATAACTGTATCAAATGGGATTTGGGTACCTTCCAAACCAAGTCATAATGTCTTTTTGTGATATGCCTCATGATAGGTCAATGGCTACTTACTGCGCAAGACGGAATCAGATATCACAAGTCGATTCAGAACAAGGATTCCAAGGGTACGCCCCATGATGGGCTGCTAGCTGCACACCGTGAAAATCTGGTGCAGGTACCACTCGGACAGTCCATGGTAAGCCTCATGATAGGCTGATAGCTGTGCGCCACGGCAGTTGGGCATACGTACCGCTCGGCTAAAGCCAACCTAAACAAGGGTATGCTCCAAGATGAGCTAACTGCCAGTTTCTCTATAATTGGGCTAGATACCACATGGAAAAATCAAGCATGAAGCTCTATTGAGTCCTCTACGATCTCTTTGCTTGTAGCATGGCACTCGGCATGGAAAAGGAACTAGTCAGGAGATCATGCTAAGAACTAGAAGCACTCGGCGTGAAGCAAGATTCAACTGAGATGCGACCAGGAGGGCGGCAACTCGATTACAAAGCACTCACGGCTACTTTGGAGTACATGAACCCCAGGTATCCACAAAGCAGGCCGCACGGATCATCTAGGAGAGGATGGGCCGGGCCAACTACATGAAGACGGATACCACCTGAACTACCTCCAACGTGCGCAACAAGGAAACTCTGAAGATAGCAACCAACCTTGATTTGGTAGGATACGATTGTAATCCTGGCCGTTACCATGTTCAGCGGATAAAGATAGAGATAGAATCTCCACCTTGTAACCGATCAGAACTCTCCTTTGTAGCCACACCCCTCTACTATATAAAGGGGGGCAGGGTAACATCATCATCAGATCATCAGGAATAAGCTAGACACTCATAATCCTAGAGCCCGAACCTGTATAATTGCTGCGTCTTGTGCTACCATCGAGTTTGGATCCAGCACCTAGCCCCATTTTAATTATTGCCGACAAACGTTGACACCTACCAGCTGCCAACTCACCATGATAGAAGATGGATTTCTTGTTGAGGCTGGACGCAAGGTTGTATTTCTATGCAAGGAGACTGCACACGGTGCATGGTGAGTCTTTGGGGGAGGGCTACATGAGGGTGCAGGTTGATTGTGTCCACGAAGACATCCTATCTCATGTGCTGGAGTTTCCCCGAACGAAGATATCACCACTCTTGAGCAATCACAGATGTTTTTTATCAAGTGGCCCACGACAGGTGTCATACTACTCAAGGTAAAAATCCCCATGTCTCGATCAATTTAGTGCTGCAACACGTTACATATACATGTGCTTCGTAGATTTCTATCGTACTTACGCCTCCTCCTGCTCTTGCACTTACTCCTACTCTTATCACCTTCATGACTCCTATGCAACGTGTATACTTGGTGCATAAAAGTACTCGCACGACAGCAAAAGAGCCATAGGAGGCCTCGGAGACTCCTATTAAGAAGGCAAAGTTGACAAAGGCCACAGTACCCCCTCAAAAACAAGGAAAGCCTCTTGTCTCGACCTTAAAGACTCATTCTGTCCAGAAAGGAAAGTTGATAGAGTCCACAGAGTACCCTCAAGATTTTAAGGGGTACGTATATGAAAAGTCCTTTTGCCTAGTAACAAATTAAATGCTCTAGGCAAGTGAACTTGTGTGCTCAATGGATGGTACATTGACAAGGTGAATGAGGTTGGGCGTCATGTCAATTTCAACGTGAGGTATAAAGGGGGACATTTCCACCCCGAGGACCATAAGACATTCCAAGTCAGTTTTGAGGATTTGTTCCATTTGTACCAATTAATAGCCATCGATATTTTTCCTGTACGATCCTGGATGCTGTAGGTATCACACCGTACAGCATGAGTCTATAACTTTTATAGGATTTTGTATTATATTTTTTAACATTCAACAAAAGTTGTAGGATAATGAGGTAGCAAGTCGTGACGGGTCAACACCTAGTTTGGTTTGTCGACCTCGAGCATGTATCTGTGATTATGGCTAGGTTTCAATCACAGTTTCTTGCCAACTACATTAAGTGGTTATTGCAGGCTAAGTCTAAAAAGGACTTCATTCTATTCCCATACCACGAGGAGTAAGTAGTACTTTACCCTTAAATTACCTATTTGCACTTAAACCGTATATGAATTTATTTTTTTGTACTACATACCATTTAATAAGCAACCATTAGGTTCTACTTGTGCTCGCTCTAAGTGAAAACAATGTCTACACTTTTAACTCGCTTGAGAAGAGACCGATAGTCTACATGATCAAGCCTACTTTACAGAATTAAGTACATTCCTCTAACCTCACACTTTCTATATTTAACTACAGTTATTTTTTTGACTGAATGGCATCTCTCCAATATATATAAGTGTTTCTTGTCTTACATCGCTGAAAGAGGACGACATGATGACAACAAGGCGACCATCTAGAGTGGAAGCGCTTCAAGACATAAGTGCCTAGCATAGGATTATTTTTCCTAACATCTATTCTTTGTCTCTAATTTCTTTTTCTTTGTTCACACTGTCATCAATAGGGGAGTGACGATATGTGCTTCTTACGTCATGCATTACATGCTGATTCTGGTCGATGGCTCACACCTTTTCCCTACGGTATATGTACATGCATGATACATATAAAATTTTATATAAAAATTTTAAAACATACATTAGTGTACGCATTTCTATTTTGCAGAAGATCGATATCCCCCTCAAAAGCTTACAAATGAAAGATCTCAATAAATTATGAGACTACGTATGCCAGTGGTACTGGACAGAAGTTCTAGCAGAGGACGATAGGTTTAGAGACCCAACAGGTTCCTACTAGTCCCTATGTAAACAACATTATATCATGTGAATCTGATACATGTATTAACTGTTAAGTATATATGTTTGTGTTCTATATTGTCAATGAACATGATATGTGTATTGGAAAGTGTTTGTATTCAATGTATATTGTAACTATGATATGCATACTGAGTTTAATATGTGATACATATTGTGGATGTGATGTATATTGTAAAATGTTTGTGTCTATATATATTATGTGATCTATGTTGTTTTTCAAAGGATGTACAATCCCTCATCACAATCGGTTCTGAGCCTACATCACAATTAGTTCTGAGCTAGAACCGATTGTGATGATGCCCTCATCACAATCGACAATCGGTTCTTGTTCAGAACCGATTGTAATGATAATTTATCATAATCAGACAATAACTGACTGTGATACCACCTTCTTACCACTGTCTAATGACTTTGTATCACCACCAAAACTGATTATGATGGTGAAAAAGAACAAATTGTGATGTATATTCTCGTAGTAGTGCTAATTCCGCATAAATTTCATTTGTCTTGAAGAAAAGTAGAGCCTTTTGAGCCCTACCGATGAGATTTTTAGTTAGCAAGCAGTGCAAATAAACAGCACGTGATCCACAGACTCACCGCCGGTTGGGTGGTAATTAAGCTGTCCCAAACCAACCACTTGTTAGTGATATGTGCTAATTAGTCCATGCATCCTAAGTGGTGCCAAGTCAAAATGTGCACCCACTTTATGCAAAGTTCAAGCTTTGTCGGACAAGGTCATTGTTCACTGTCGACGAAAGCAACGATCTCGTGCATGAAGAAAACTTTGAAGCGACCAATGAACTAAGAATGACAATTTCGAAACTTCACTGATCATAGAGAAATCACACTAATGCATAATAGGTCATCACAAACGGTTTGTGGCGAGGACTGGGAAATCTCTGACAAGTCAATGCACGGTCAACAGGGTCCCCAGCTCGGGACAATGCAGCGAGGGCCCTCGACCACGACCTAGGCGATGCTGATTCCCGCACGACCTCAAGCTTGGGTAGTGGGGGGTTCCGACCCCGCACGACCTCGACCTTGGCTTGAGGGCGTGCGTTTACTCGGCGGTTACCAAGACCTGCAGGAGGCATCAAGGAAGCATATCCGGGGCGGTTACAACCCACCTTCAATGCGCACGAGGCCACTTCTCAGAATCTCCCCCGTCCGTTACAGGCAGCGTCCGGGTGGATATAAGATCCCACAAGGCATGCGTATGGCAGATGGAAATCATCAGTGCACTAGCAATAGACCAATAGCCACAACCAAAACGCTCAGCCTGAGCTGTAACCCACTCTCTGTACTCACAACTAGTGAATTCCTCCGCCTCATGGAGAAGACTGGAGTAGAGCTATTACCCTCGCGGGGCTCAAACCAGTATAACTCTCTGTGTCACGCTCGTTGTCGTTGTGCTCCGACCAACATTGCACCAAGCCAACTCCTTCATTTGAGTAAAGTTCGTTCTTGGGTCCCCCGATCTCACCAACCCCCATCACATTTGCGGTCAGGCGATCCCAATCGTCGACAGTTTGTAAACCACATCACTGATGATTTTGTGAACCATCTTGTCGGTGTATTCTACATCGAGGTACTCTCTCCATCGCTGCCAGGTGGGATCGCGCATGCAAGATACAAAAAGAAGGTCCTGTGCAAAGGAATCAACATACTAAAGAAAGGCTTGGCGGCCGACTAGGTCCCAGCCCCGGGGACTAGGACACGTGGCCGCTCGGCAGACCACTGGCCGACTAGGTCCCAGGCTCGGATGAGCAGGACAAGTGGCTGCCCGACGAGCAGTCGGGCGACCAGGCCACGTGGTTGCCCGATGAGCAGCCAACCCATTACCAGCCGACCACGCAGACGGAGTTGAGAGGCTTCCACCCGAAGCAATCGCTAGGATCACAATGTATCATAGCCATTAAATGCACATGGGAGCCATTCAATGCACAGGGAGCCGTTGCAGTGCTCCTGAAGGCCATTAAATGGGTGTGGCTCCCTGACGCTATGATGATCTGTCCCTCCGACTGAGCTAGCTTCACCAACTCCCGTTCCATCTACACCGCCCCAGGCAGGACGGGGTGACGCGTGTACCAGGCGTTCGTCACGCAGCGTCCGAACCCCTCATCTCGGGCGGTCGGGAAGGCAAAGCGGCGTCAAGATCTGGCGTGATAAAGAGGCTCCAAGGGACAAGATGGCAGCGTGGACTAGACACAGTCAATGTAATTAATGTAAAACTACTCCCTCTGCCTACCCTAGCTAGTCCCAGGAGTATATAAGGGTGCTAGTGTGCATGAGGCGGGGGAGGTCAGTCAGAACTCACAACGAAGAGCAAGCAGAATACTACAACAACACGAGCTTAGGCAAGATGTAGGGCTGTTACCCGCATTGGGGGCCCGAACCTGGGTAAATTCTGTGTGTTCCTTGTGTGCTCCCGTGCGTTCTTGAGTCTCCTGTCCTGCTCATCACGCGAAGAGAGTAGAGAAGAGAGCAGAGAGTGGCGCAGCTGCGAAGACCTCCCTATCGAAACTCTGTTATACACTCGAACCAATACTGTCAGGCACAAACACACCGACACATCTGTATGCAAGTGTCAGCGTTGACAAAGAGTCATTGTAGACAATTTTCCAACCGTCTGTGATGTGGTATCATCTCATATGGTTTCACTTAGGAACCGTCTGTGATGGTGGGCTTATCCCATACGGTTCTAACGAAGAACCGTTTGTGAAGAGGCACATATCACAGACGGTTCCAATTTGAAATCGTATGTGATGATGCCCTTATCACAGACGGTGACATAGTCAAACCGTTTTTGATTTGTGTCTCTTCATAGATGGTTCTTCTTTAGAACCATCTGTGATGTTGATTTTCTATTTTTTTACTAAATTTTAATTTATTGGCTAGCCTTAGGATTACTAGCCATGCTCTCTAAAACAAAAGATAATACACAACATGACCAGCATATTATTATGATATAAATTTAAAAAATATACTCCAATCACATGTTACACAACATACAATGCATCCATTTCATAAATCAACTCAGATCACACATTACAACATATGTACAGCGCATCTATTTCAGAAATCATCTCACATATGTACTAACCAATTGGATTCAGAAGTACAAATGATAAATTTATAGCACAAGGTTCACAAATTAATCTGAATATATGGTAAGCAACAAATTCGCAACTCATGATCCGTTGAGCCCTGAGTAGCATCTGCATGATGGATTTAAGACCTCACACAACAAGAAGGAACAGAGTTGTTCTCGAATAGGTAGCAAATCAGCCTATTTGAATGCAGATTCAGTGCATTGCCAAGTCTGTCGATGAGAAGAGTAAAGTCTCGCATGTATATAAATTAATAAGTGGAGACAGTTGTTGCAAGATTGATAGACCTGTATGACATTGGTCTGCTGGGAACCAACGAGGAGTGCTATGTTGTGGCAAACATAGAATCCACATAGGTTAGTGCCCTTTGGCTGCTAGTGGTACTGCCAAAACATAATAGGTTAATTAGTTCCAAAGTTATTATTATGGAGTGTGAAGGATTATTGCGTACTATCAGATACCATAAACTTAAAAGTATGTGTTAGAGTGGCTGGGCCCTTCTTGTGTGGCCCTCCCCTTGATTTGTAAATGTTGAATGACATGTCGAGAAAATCTCTGATAGGCTTCAAATCGTGGGTGCCACCCTTTTTGGAATCAAGATAAATTACCCGGTTCTGTCTCGGTATAATTACGAGTAGAACCCAGTGATACCTATATAGGTATGTTGTCATGGTCACTGAACGTAACTTCGAGGTGACATATATACTAGAAATCAACGAGTTTAGAATCCTGGATGAAGCACTTACCCCGGGTTGTAGGGTAAAAGTTTGTATTTTTTGTCCGAATGAGCCAGCATTACTTTTTCCACATACTCGTGGATGACTTGTTTATTTTCATCCAAGCTTTGCTTGGACACCATGTGTGGGTCAGCGAAACCCACCGATTGTTCCCTTGCTATTGCTTCCAGGATCATGTATCTACATATACAAAATCAAGGATGATATATATGGCATTTATCAGTGCGTCAGAAATGTAGATAGTGATTGCATGCACTTACATTGTCCAGCATCTTATGAGTGAGGTACAGATCGAACAAGTAAGTGAAGCCAACCACGAAAACGCCATCTAAAGACCGATGTTAGAAATATTCCTCCTTGAAGCTCACCGAGATACTCAATGTCCGTTGTGCCTCCAGCTTGTTGGCTTGTTGCATGTAACGTCTCCTTCACTAATTCGATATTAACGTTTGCCCTAGCTCGAATTGTCGCACTAATGGAGCAAACAGAAAGTCATAGGCTGACGTGGTTCGATTTGCCCTTCTCTCTACCTCCCCTTCTACCAAACTTTGTCTTCATAGGAGACGACTAGGCCCTTACTGTAGTAATGGTTTGCATGTGATAGGATACGGTAGCTGATTTTGTAGGCTCCTTTGATGCATGGTATGGCTCCAGTAGTGCTGGTAGCTCCAACGCATCATGTGATATCTTTGGGACTGCTTGTAGCTTCGGTGCTCCTAGGCGGGCATTGAAGGAGATGTCTTTCTTGGGCCACTAGATGAATGTGCCAATGGTATCCCTTAGTGTGACGATCTCATCATTTGGGGGCATATCCACCATGATGGCCTTGAAAATTTCATGTACACCGTTGACATGGATCTTCATGTAGCCTGGCTCCACAGTATGATCGTGCACTAATGTCCCTACACCAGATGCATACGCACCCCCAAGCAGCATACATGGGAACACAGCCGTTGGCAAGCCTCACTTGCAGATTGCATGGCATGACCACCTACATAAAGGTACAAAAGTAATTAGCTAACACGTCGAACATTGAAGTCTATTTAAGGAGAAATGTAGACATGTTACCCGGGTGTCGTCAGGAAGAAATCTGGCTTCATCCATATCCATCTCAGGTGCGGACGCACTGCTGCTTCGACGGTTGGATAAGCTGAACTACGCCTGTGCTTCTTGGGCTTCCACGTTCTGTGCCTACCTCTCCTCAGCCACCCTTTGCTCCATCCTTTCCTCGAGGCTTTGTAGATAACAATCAAACTGCACTCTAAGCTTTTCCTCATCCCTTTTCTCAACCAGGGCTACTAGTTGTTGCTCACGCTCGGCTTTGCTTCTCCTCCTACTCCGGTATGTGGCCGAGTCCTGTGATAATCCTAATTTCCTGGGAACGAAAACACCTATGCCTCAGTTGTGACCTGGGTGCTACTTGTTTCCTACAACCGTGGAGAGTATGTCTTTCTCTCTATTCGAAGTGAAAGAGTCCTGGGAAGATTCCGTACTGAACGATATTAGGCGTTGGGACACTTTCTCATCAGCGGGGTTTGAAAAGGACACGTCGCTTGAAGAAGTGAGACGTGACATCACTCTTACCTAGTTTCAGGCACGCTGTTCCACGATCGTGGCAAACGGTGGCACAACCTCCTTCTCGACTGCCTCATCGTCCTCCCTCCACCATTGCGCCATCTTACCCATGTACCCAGTTGAGCCGAGTCTGTGTGGGTGTGTATTTTTTGACTAGACAGTCTTGTGAGCTGCATTTTGAAGCACGAACTCTTCAACTCAACAAATTGTCCCCAAACATCTTCAAAAATGAACCCGTACTTCTGGAATGGAGTTATTTTCTTATTGATGTAATTAGCAACGAGGATGCTCTTGAAGTTCTTCCATGCCTTTCTCGCCACTAGCAATGCGTACTATCGCAATGCAGGCATGGTGTCTTGTGGAAGCTCGAACAACGTGAATATTTCTATCACCAGGTTATCGTGCTTCTCATTTGTCAGCGTCTTCCAAGATGGATAGGTGATGGGGACCCTTTCATGCCCAACGATCCCGCACATGGTCTGGAAAGCTACCGCAGCTTTTAGAGACACGATAGGGGCCCCATCATGTGGATCAACTGCCGTGATGGTGTATCGGCTTTGAGGCCTTTTACTAAGCCCTCTTGTACCATGCTTGTTTCCTTCTATGTTGGGCGCATCATCAGATCCCATCAGCGGCGAGGATTGAGGGGACGCCATCTTGTATGATGCAAGGTTAAAGTAGGTAAGTTAAGAGAAGCAAATTTAAGAGAAGGTAAGTTAAGAGTTATTTTGTACATACAAGGTTAAGAAAATCAACATTCCTTGCAACACCAATCGGGCAAATGTGTAGATTTAATAGGAAGATGTGAATTTGTTTGTGGTGCTCTCAGAAATCGGGCAAACATGAAGATTTTTGAATCTTCATTCACAATCACAAATGGTAGTATGTTTTAATGGCTGAATTTGCCAATGCATAAAATGAATTTTATGTCATTCATACAGGGAATCATGTCTTCTATCACAAATTGAATGAAGATTGTATTATATTACTCTCAGATAATGGTTGGTTGAAGATTTTAAACCTTCAAGCTTAATCACAAATGGGCTAACAATTAATTCAGTGAATAAGGTCTTGAACCCTTACCACCTTAATATATAGATTAAGCACTTGCTAAATGAATCAACAATAGACTACTAGTTCAACATTTTAACAAGATAATTCTAAAGCAGTACAACAGCACTAAAACTGATCCACTAAATCATGCTTTAAGCACACCAGTAATAGTTAAGATAACAAAGTGTATTTAACTAAGTATATAAGTAGCACATGTACTGATATAATAATCTCAATCTGCGCATGGATCAGAAATTAAACCAGAATGCTGTGACTGATAGCACAATCAAGATTAAACCAGTAGCTAGTATATATAATGAAGTGCTGACAGAAAAGGTAATACATTAACAGTCAAGAACAAGCTATTAGCCAGATATAATCTAATCAGTGCTTAAGCCTATGGTTCAAGGCTTAGTTCATAGAAATAAATGTTCTAGTCATCACAATACCCATTATCATCATCGAGCAAGTAAGGAAACAAAAAAATAGAGACTAAAAAGCGGGGAGGGCGCCGTTGAGGGGGAAGGGCAGAGGGGAGGGACGAGGGCACCACTAAGGGAGAGGGCCTGGACGAGGGGAGACACCACCGAGGGAGATGGCACGACCGAGGGGGGAGGGCGCGGCCGGGAGTCGCCCCCAAGGGGGAAGGCGCCGCCGAGGGGGGAGAGCACGGTCAAGGAAGGAGGGCACCACCGAGCTAGGGCAAGGGCACGACTGAGGGAGGAGGGCATGACTGAGGTGAGAGGGTACTGTCGAGGGAGAGGGTGTGCGATAGCTAGGGTTGCAATAAACTAAGTGTGCACGGGTCTTGGTGAATGGCAAGTGCGGGACTTATTGAACGATGCGGGAAGCCATCCCAAATAGTTCTGGGATTGAACCGCCTGGGATAAACTCACCCTAGATGGTCAAGGCCAGAAATTCCAGAATCGTTTGGGATGAGCCATTTTATTATTTCTTACCGTCAATATATATATTTAAGTTCATTCTGTACAAAAATATATGTCATGTATTAAAATTAATCATAATACATACATCTCATTTAGTATAATATACATACACCTGATTAATTTTAATCAATACATCTCATTAATTAATACATCTTATTAATTACAATACAGTAACACTTGGTATATACATGAAGACCTCATGACAACTCCACTTGCTTATTCTATTGTATAAAAAATTAGCCCTTTGCGATGATCAACACGTGTGTAGCTAGCTTCCTCTGGTTGGTCTTCCTATATTGTGATGCCAGTGCCAATAGGAGGCAACTCGTCGAACTAACTGTATTCTTCCTCATTTATCATATTCTCGATTCCGACAATCCCCCTTTTTCCCTCAAGAACAATGTGGCGCTGCTTGTTGGATGGGTCGGTTACGTAAAAGACTTGAACAACTTGGTTAGCGAGAATGAATGGTTCATCTTGGTATTCGACACATTCGAGGTCCACAGTTGTGACGCCATACTTGTCAACCTTCATGAGTTGCAAGTTAACCCAATGGCACCGAATTAAGGGAATCTTGAATAGTACGTAGTCGAGCTCCCAAATTTCCTCAATGAACCCATAGTACAAGCTCCTCGTTGATCCAGCGGTATTCAGCGCATCGATGCGAACACTGCTGTTCTAGTTTGTGTTCTTCATGTCCTGATCTCTCTTGTAAAATGTGCACCTATTTAAGTCATATCCTTTCCATGTTACAACCATAAAAGCTGGCCTGTTTGCTAACCATGTCAGCATATCACCTGACGTGCTTTGAGCAATGGGTTATCGCTCCTTGAACCATCTGTTGAACTGAAGGTTATGCAATAGCCAATTCTTGTGCTCATCGATATACGGGGCCACAACAACCATGTGTTGCAAAACTGTGAAATGGGCTTTCGCGCACGCAACCAGATCAGGCGTGATTGCTTTCCTTCCAATGGTCCCGATGCCCTGGAG
Source organism: Guadua angustifolia (assembly GCA_036346375.1). NCBI lineage: Eukaryota > Viridiplantae > Streptophyta > Magnoliopsida > Poales > Poaceae > Guadua > Guadua angustifolia. The sequence continues at coordinate 45,490,432 of CM070502.1, read as the reverse complement.
CCACCCATCATGGCGGGATCGAGGCACACCTATCGGTTAGACCTAAGCCATGTAATCCACACAGAATTCGATGATGTCTTCGATTGCATGACCTTCGATAATGCTACCCCCCGGTCGAGATCGATTCCATACATAGCACTTGAGAATTCCCATGTACCTCTCGAACGGGTACATGCTACGAAGGAACACAAGCCCTCACATCTTTTTCTCCCTCGCAAGGTGAACAATGAGATGGACCAGATATCAAAAAACGATGGAGGGAAATACATCTCAAGATTACATAGAGTCTTTACCAGCTTGGTCTGCAGAGCATCTAGTCCTTTGGGATCGATGACCTTCTGAGCAATTGTGTTGAAGAAATAACACAGCCTTGTGATTGTCTCCCGAACCTTGGTTAGTAAAATACTTCTAATTGACAAAGGGAGCATATGTGTCATTAGCATATGGCAATCATGGGACTTCATGCCAGTTAACCTCAAATCGTGCATCAAAACAAGTCTCTTCATGTTGGATGAGTAACTTGACGGAACTTTCACACCATGCAATCACTGGCACAATTCAGTTCTCTCGGCCTTGAACAGAGTGTAGCAAGCAGGTTCGTAGTATGTTCAGCCTTTATTAGTCTCTTTTGGTACTAACTTAGGTATGATGCCCATATCGACCAAGTCAAGCCGTGCATTCATACCATCCTTTGTTTTACCCTTAATATTTAGTCAGAGCCCAATCAAGCTATCACAGACATTCTTCTCCACGTGCATCATGTCGATGCAGTGTCGAACTTCTAGGTGCTCCCAATAAGGTAGGTCCCAAAATATTGATCTCTTCTTTCACATGCTCTTCTCACGGGTCCTCGATTTACATCCCTTTCCTAAGACAACATCCAACTTCTTAACCATATCATGAAAGACAATCCCACTTAAAAGCTTTGGAGCTAAAGTGTCTTCAGTCGTGCCGTCAAATTATTTCTTCATCTTGTGGTATGGGTGATTCCTCTGAAAGAACTTACGGTGACGTATGTACATGGTTTTGCATGAGTGATTCAGCTAGACACTATCGGTGTCATCAAAGTAGTGAGTACATACTTTGGCTCCTTTCGTACTCTGTCTCTACAGGTTAGCAAGGACAGGATAATCATTTATGGTGTAGAACAACAGGCAGTGCAAAGTGAAGTACTCTCGTTTGTGAGCATCCCATACCTTCAACCCAAGAGCCCGCAATGTGTTGAGATCTTCTACAAATGGTGCTAGGTACACATCAATACCATCTCTAGGTTGCTTCAGGCCTTAGATGAATATAGACATCAATATGTACTTTCACTTCATAGACAACCAAGGAGGAAGGTTGTACACACAGAGATTCACAAGCCAAGTGTTATGACGGATTCTCATGTTACCAAAAAGATTCATTCCATCCGTACTCAATTCGAACCTTATATTCCTTGGATCCGCTGCAAATTCTTCAAACCTCCTATTAATGTTTCTCCACTATGTCGAATCAGTAGGGTGCCTAATTATTCCATCGTTCTTACACTCATCCGAGTGCCATTGAAGCAATTTTGCCTCTTTTGGGTTCGCAAACAAATGCTTGAAACAGGGAATTATTGGCAGATACAATGCCACCTTAGCAGGAGGTCCTTTCTTCACCTCCATGCTCTCCTCGTCATCATCTGATTTATCTTTACGCTTGTACCGGGATACGTACCAGACATACATGCAATTTATCGTACTGTTTGTGGTATATGATACAGTCATTCGGACAGGCATGTATTCTTTCTACTTCCATTCCCAAGGGACAAAGAACCTTTTCGGCTTTGTAGGTGGTTGTCAGCAACTCGTTTCCCTCTGGAAGTATATCTGCTAACAAACCTAACACCGCCATAAAACTCTTGTCGGACAAACCATTGCTTGCCTTTAATTTCAGCAGTTCTAGCACGGATGACAACCTTGTGTATTTGGACTTGCAACCCAAGAACAAAGGTTTCTCCAAGTCGTCCGTCAAGCCCAGGAATTTTACGTACTCCCGCTCATCATGGTTCCCTTCTACATCCCGTAGCATCTGATCCAGATTGTCATCTAAGGTACAATCCATATCATCCGGAGCTTCATTGACTTCGTTGATGATATCTAGAGTATCGTCGACTTTTTCGACGATGGTAGTACTACTTGGTCCCTGTGTAATCTGCTCTTCACCATGACTAATCTAACATGTATACCCCCTTTTGAAACCCCGTAGAATCAAGTGTGCTTCAATCTGTGCTAGGTTTTGAAACAAGGCATAAATTTCACCCCCTTGTTCAACATATCTTTCTCTATAGCTCTTCTAAAAGCGAAGACATTATTAATGTACTCGGCGCTCACACGATTCTCAACGTACATTTAGCTTCGGTTCATCTACGCTACATATGTAACAATAGGTGTTAAATGATGAATTAAGTACTCTAGGAGTGCTCAAGCGCATATGTGCTACATATAGGCTACTAATATTAAAAAAGAACGAATGGATATGCATGTAAGAACCAACTACTAATTTAGTTCAAAAAATATAAATGGATATGCACAAAGTTATAGCAAATGTATCTACTTTACATCATAGAGAACAAATTAACCAGCTTTATTTCCCTCTTCACCAAGGTAGATATTAAATATAATGCAAATTTGAACCAATTACTACTTTACATCACAGAGAACAAATGGATCTACAAAAAGCTAGATGTAGAACACAGCTTCATTTCCCCCAAGCTAGATATAAAATGTAATTCAAATTTGAAGCAATCACTAACCTAAGATAACCAAGAGCACAAAGATCTACAATTACTGCTCCAAATCTATGGTCTCTTTCACCAGAACGCCTCTCAATCGCAGCCACTTGAGAAATATCTAGGAAACCCTAAAAATACAAAGGCGGTAGATGCTCTCTGTTCTTATATAGTTAACAAAATTGATCAACATAGACGGTTTGTGTATAAAACCATCTGTGATGATTTAATCGCTGTGGGGAACCGTCCCCGGAACTCCACTAATTCACCCAAATGCACGGTACATCTCATGTGAATCAAGGGAACCTCGGGCGTTCCGCGATTATACCCGTGTTGGTCCTAGGATAGTTTGCCAACACGAGCATTCTCATCCAACAGTTGACATCACAACACATACACAATTAGCGGAAGTATAAACGTTATTACATTCCAAAAGTAGGACTGCTATCCATAACGACATATTTAGAGTTATTACATCAAGTAGCAGCGGAAATCACAAGATAAACAACAAAAGGGCCAGCATGGCATGCCCCCAAACCCTTAGGCAACCAACTGGGGCAAGAACGGCGACTAAATGTTAAAATTGTCGAAATCTACCCGCTAAAAGTCCCCGGGCAGTGCCTCATCCTCACCTGCAGCAAGTGGACAATCCGATTGAGTACAAAGAGTGTACTCGCACAATAATATACATTGCATGTTGATTTCTAACTACATGTAGTTGTGTCGGGACCCGAATTTGCAAATCCGAACCCTCTATGTATTCAAAGACTAGTCCAGATCACGCTTAGTGCACACAGCCTCAACATTGGTACATATCACACCATAACCAACGAAATAATAAGTACTTTGATTAAATACTCAAACTAGTTGATCGACCTTATGGTCAAGTTACAAAGATACGATTGCAGCATGGCGAAGAATTATTATAAAATCCAAATGCAATGAAATAGAATAAACTCGTGGCGCTAACCAATTTGCCACAGCAAACCGACGGGCTCGCTCCTTAGTTCGTTGGCTCTTCCTCAAACTCCTCCTCTGAGGGGGTTGCTTCTTCTTCAACTGAAGTTGTGTTGTTGTGGGTGAGTACTTTGAGCACTCAAAGAAGTCATGCATAGAATGCAATGCTAATATACTATATGCATGGCTTAGTACAAAGGATAGGCTATGGTTCATGTGCAAGACAAAGATTTCAAATAAACAATAATAGATTGCAAAGCAAGAAAAAGAGTAGGAATAGTAGCTTTCACAAGCATTTCAATTGTAATTCATTTTTCCATCCTAAGTCAAATTCATCATCACCAACCCAAGCATTTTCCATAAACAAGGCATTTTCATGAAAATCTAACCCTTGACCGTAATCATCGAAGCGATGCTCATTACAGTGAGCACGGCTATTCAATAGGTTGTACACTCTGCAGAGGTTATACACTTTACCCACAAGATACACTCAAATACCACCAAGGCAAATAACCATAACGAAACCTTTCCAAAGTTCCATCTAAACCCAGTACTGCCCGCTAAGGTTTCAACACTAGAGGGACTGGTTACCACACCCAGGGCCCCCCTCTTGCGCCATGTGAGTTCTCATCCGCTTCTCCGGGCCTCACACCACCACGACAAGACCAAAGAATAGATTTCCCGGTTTATTTAGCTAAGCCCGTCCCCATTACGGGGCTTGTGGTTGTATGAAAGACTCGGTTCAAATGCTCGCAAGGTTAAGTCCTTAGTTGACCGAGGCAAGACTAACCAAGTGTGATCTCAATTATCCAAAACCAATAAGAAAACCAAATCGACCGCCTATTGCCACTCTTGGCCCACTGTAAACAATCTTGCCACATGCTTTAGTCTAAATCATTTTCCCCACCCTGTTCTTTACCATTGCACCACGTGCCATCATCAACTTAATAACACATGTCTCATTCACAAAATACATTCCGTATCTCATTAAGTCAATATTAACTTTGGCATTCCAAAATCACAAAATGTCCACGTGTCGTGGCTAAGCATACTACTTCGGTCTACTCAACCCATGTTGGCAAATTATTAATGTCCAACTATTAGTCCATAACATAGGGTGACAAAAGATTCATGGCCTACAATTATATATGACAAGGTGGCATACAACAACTTAGGCATTTAACTAATCCCAAAACTTATTCAAAATCATTTCTATCAAATTAGCATGCAGTAGTTTAAATCAAAATAATTTGCTCTAATAGGTTCAACATGATCAAACACAACTTGCCTTCAAAAAGTGCTGGTTCCGGGTCCTGAACTTGCTCCTGGGTCAGAACTTCTCCCTCGAAACCTTCGGGCACTTCAACGTCTACGCGTAACGTAAACACAAAACAATAAAATAAATAAACAGTAGACAAACAGTACTCAAAAATTCAAATAAAATTCATAAACAGAAAGATCACAATTTTACAAATTTATAGAAATTGGAATCACTCAAATCGGAGTTAAAACGCAGAAGTTATAAGCATTTGAAGTTTCAAAATATATTTAAAATCAATATACCGACTTAAATAAATATTTTCTTTTTCGGAAAATTAATTATTGCGTCATCCGTCACACGTCGCCACCAGAGAGTGACACGCGGCCTTGCTTGACGCCACCGACCGCTCCGTCTTGACGTCGGCATGACGCCATCGTGGCGCCAAGACGACTCGGCTATCTCATCGACAAGTGGGTCCCACTGCGTCGCCATAGATGACGTCGGCGGTGACGCTCACACACGGTGTGCGGCCGCAAGTGGGCTGTCTTGTCAAGATCTCATGCGCGACAAAGACACAAGGCGATCGACATGTGGGTCCGCGTCGTCGCGACACGTGCACATCGCTTCGTCGCGGTCGGCGAGCGACGCGGGGGTCCGCTTTGTCGGCGTCTCATGCACAAGGAGGAGCGTGGCACTACGGCTGCCCTTAGATCTACATCTAACGGCGGGGATTAGAAGATGAAGTTATCGCTTATGGGGCGACGTGGCGAAATCCGTGTCGCCGATTGAGATCGGACGGTCGACGGAGCTCGGGGCGACGGCGATGGTGCGGCGGCTCTGGCTTGACCGGAGATGAAGACGACGACGTGCGGCGCGGCGTTTCCGTGGTCCTCCGGCGACGTGCGGTAATGCTCCAGACGCCTTGCGACGCTACCGAAGTCCGACGGTGGCACGGGCGACAGCGGAGGATGGACGGCGACGGCGGAGCGGGTCAAAGAATCGCGGCGGATAGTCTCGGGACTTCGGCGAGCTCATGCGGCGAGGCGGCGGCGTCTCAGGCGGCGTGCGGTGTACGGCTGGGTGTGGCGCAAACCGAGGAACACAGGAGGGGTGGCGGCGCCTTAAATAGGGGCTCTTGGCGTCCGTGCCGTTGCGAAATTCGTGGAGGAGTCCGTGGCGGCGGCGGAGTCCGGCGGGGAATAGGATTGGGTGACGTGGCGCATCGTGGGCCGTCAGATGAAGATCGAACGGCTGGCGCGCTAGGGTTTTCCGAGCGGGCCGTAGTACTCGCCCAAGATCGTTCATCGATTTTTAATCCTTTTCCGAATAAAATTCATTCCTGAAAATAAAATAATTTATTTGAGGCATTAAAAATATCAGAAAAATTCTGGAAAAATTCTCCAAAATATTTTAAGACATTTGTGACTCAAATAAAATATTTTCAGCAAAACTTTATTTTAACTTTTCCATTATTTAATTAATTGATAAATGGTTTAATTCAAAATAAATCCAAATAATTCCAAATAAATCCAAATAAATTCCAGAAACTCCCAAAAATTCAAAATACCATTTAAATTTAAGAAAAGCAAAAATTGGGGTGTTACAAACCTCCCCCCCTTAACGGAATCTCGACCCCGAGATTTAGGGCTGACTAAGGAATAGGTTAGGGAATTCCTTCTTCAGGTCCTCTTCGCGCTCCCAGGTGGCTTCACTCTCGGAATGGTTACTCCATCGAACTCTGCAAAACGGGTCGACGAGTTTCTCGTTTCTCGATCCATCGTGTCCAAGATCTTCACCGGGTACTCTTTATAAGTCAAATCCTCCTGCAGCTCGACCGACTCTAACGGCATCTGCTCTTCTGGCACTCGGAGACATTTCTTTAATTGTGACACATGGAACACATCATGCACACCTGCTAGAGATCGTGGTAACTCCACCGACACGCTACTTCTCCTCTCTGACTTAATATCTTAAATGGGCCAACATATCTTGGCGCTAACTTCCCTTTAGTGTGAAACCTCTTAACTCCTTTGAGTAGGGTAACTCTGTGATACACAAAATCTTCAGGCTCAAAGCTCAAATCCCTGCGGCGATTATCGGCATAACTCTTCTGTCTTGATTGCGCAATTTTCAACCGTTTCCTGATCATGGTTACCTGCTCTTCAGCTTCTCGAAGAATGTCTGGCCCGAACATATGACGCTCTCCGGTCTCATTCCAATTCAACGGCGTTCGACATGGTCTTCCATATAGTGCTTCAAATGGCGACATCTGCAAACTTGCCTGGTAGCTGTTGTTATAACTAAACTCGGCGTACGGCAAGCACTTGTCCCACGAAGTTGTATAAGCCAGTGCACATGCCCTCAACATGTCCTCCAAGATGTCGATTAACTCTTTCGCTTGCCCGTCCGTCATGGGTGATACGCTGATCAAGTTCAGACGGGTCCCTAGAGCCTCATGCAATTTATCCCAAAATCTTGAGGTAAACTGAGTACCTCTGTCCGATACAATTTTCTTCTGAACTCCATGCAAACACACAATCCTTGACATATACAATTCTGCTAAGCGGTCCCCCGAATAGGTAGTCTTCACTGGTATAAAGTGGGCGACCTTTGTCAAACGGTCCACTATAACCCATATGGAGTCATACCTATCTGGTCCTCAGAAACCGTAATGAAATCCATTCCGATTTCCTCCCATTTCCACTCGGTATCTTCAGGTCGCAGCAATTTCGCCGCCTTTGATGCATTGCTTTGACTCTTTGGCATATGTCGCAACGCAACATGCTCTGCAACTTCACACTTCATGCTTGGCCACCAAAATCTTTCCTTCAGATCTTGATACATCTTAGCGCTTCCCGGATGAATAGAGTACTTGGAATCATGGGCTTCCTCCAAAATCAGCTGCTTCAGCTCCTTCTTGTGTGGTACGCATATGCGATTTTTAATCCACAATGTACCTTGCTCATCCAGCTTGAAATCCTTTGCCTTGCCTTCCTCCATTTTGGACTTAATTCTCTGAATCTTGACATCATCCTTATGTCCCTCACGAATCTGATCTTCCAAGGTAGGCTTCACCTCTAAAGCGGCTACGAATCCCTTGGGTACAACTTCCAACTTCAGCTTCTGAAATTCCTTGCATAGCTCGACCTGACTTGCTTCCACCAACATATTCACGAATGGCTTTTCCTCAAAGCATCGGCCACCACATTGGCTTTCCCAGGGTGATAATGAATCCCCAGATTGTAATCCTTAATTAATTCCAACCACCTCCTCTGCCTCATGTTCAGATCCGATTGAGTAAATATATATTTAAGACTCTTATGGTCCGTGTACACCTCACATCTGTTTCCAATTAGATAGTGCCGCCTGTTTGCACCAGTTTTTGGGAAATACGACAAGAATCGACAGAAAAGCATGAGTTTGGATACAACACGAAGCACTTTAAAAGATATGGATAAACATGCGGATGATATTTGGAAACAGAGTCCAAATAGGAAACTACACAAGCCGATTCGGATTGCTTTGACGTGTTGGATCAGAACTCAGATCGGCTGATGGGTATAAAAGGCGCAGAAGGGCTGCTTGAAGAATCATCTACAATCCAACAAACACATCTATTACTTTTTCGTTCGTAGTTTTTAGTCTTTTAGCTCTGTAATCCTTCCTCTGTAAGTCGACATCGATCAAATATAGTTGCGCATCGCCGATTGTTTGATCGTCATTGGCTTTTTCAGGTTTGATTTATTCTGTCTTGTTGCGCATCGCCTTTTCAGAATCGATCTACCTTTTACCCTCGGATTAGTCTTAATCGACTAGTCTAGTTACCCATCTAATCGGCTTTTTGGCTGATTCGTGACTTTAGCCGATTAACCCCAAGGATCGGCTTGATTGAACTTTACGAAATCTTTTTCCTTATCGATTGCAGGGTCAAATCGATTGGCACGCCTCGCACACATTTGAACCCGGTGTTCGTCTGGTGTGTTGCAACCAGAAACCCTCTTTACGTTTTTGGCGTCAACACATTTTTGGCACGCCCGGTGGGACCAGATCAACAAGATGGCCGCAGGCAAATCCACCGCACCGGCCGACGTGAACCCAGACGCCATAATCGTCCCTACCTTGGACGATTTAACTCCGGAGCAGCGCAAGGAAATTGAGGATCAGAAGGCTGCCTTGGAGGAATTGATGTTGGGTTGTTATCAGAAAACCCGACGAGGAGTTACGTGAAGACAAAGATTGCCCACATCGAACTTCTTCTACGACATTGGCGCTGCGTCAAATTCGGTAAGCCGATATGTTCCGGCTCAAGCCGAGTTATCTGCTATGATCGATCAATCTGTGCATCATGCTTTAATCAATCAGTCGTCGGCTTTGGTTACAACCTTGAAGCCGATGATAGAAAATAGCGTAAAGACGATTGCACAAGAGTTAGCAACATCCGGAGGATTGATGGACCCATTGCGGCCACTCCCAACGTACCCCGTATATTCTGTGGCTCCAAACACCAACACGGTCAAGGCGTCGGCACCTGTACCCTCATTAATGCCGACCCAACCCACCGTGTTGACACCACCAAATCCTCGCCCGGATCCAGTTACTCATGTTCATGCATATACTGACGCCGCAAAGTTGGATCCCTCGGCTTCAGGCACTCACTATGTCCAGTCGGCTTCCCAGCCGATTGAATTAGATAGGAATTATAAGCCTCAAGGACCAACCCAAATTAGAAATCCGGCTCCGTATAAAGTAGTAACATACACGGAGCCATTCGCTCCATCGCTGAGGTTACTACCGCCAAGACCGATGGGTATGAAGCGTGGCAACAACAAAGACCCATCGGCTAAAACAAGTTTAATTAAAGAGTTTGCACTCGAGGCGTGGATACTATTCATCACAATTGGCCAAACCCTAGTGTTACATCGGCCAATACCATCAATTAAATTTGAGTAGATTTCTATGGTCTTGAGAGATCAATTTGGCTTGCGTTTCAAAGGAAAACGATCGGCTATAGAAAGCCGCACCAGATTACATTGACCGAATGGCATATCCCCACAACTTCAGGATTCCCGATTTTGCAAAATTTTCGGGGGATGATTCGGTCACCACTTTAGAACACGTTGGACGATTTATCGCCCAGTGTGGAGAAGCAGCCCAATCTGATGGGTTAAAAATTAGACTTTTTCCATTGTCTTTGTCAGGAACTGCTTTCACCTGGTTTACGAATTTGCCTCCAAATTTGGTCCACTTTTGGAACGATTTAGAGAGCCGTTTTCATGAATACTTTTTCTCTGGTAGTTTGGAATTGAGAATTTCAGATCTAAGTGTTTGTCCGTAAGTTTGGCGAATCGGCTTCTGATTACATTAGAAGATTTAGAGAAGTGCGGAATCGATGCTTCAGTGTAGTATTGCCCGATAACCAACTAGCCGATTTAGCGTTTCAGGGGTTAATTCCTCCGCTTAAAGAGAAGCTTGCTGGACAGGAGTTTACAGATCTAAGCCATCTGCTCCACCGTGTATCGGCACAAGAAGGCCGATACTTAAGTAAAGAATTCAAGGACAAGATTAGACTAAATAACAACGGAAAAGATAAGGCTAAAATAAACATGGTCGAATATAGTTCTAGTGAAACCTCTGAAGATGAAACAGACGTGAATATAGCCGAATGGATAAAGGGTTCTAAAAAGCCGCTTGTCTGTTCGTGGCTTAAGCCGACTAGGAACAAGTCGGAGGTTAAATACGCTTTCGATGTATCCAAATGTGACCGCATATTCGACATGCTGCTACAAGAGAAACTGATACGGCTACCTGAAGGGCATACCATACCATCAGCCGACGAAATCAAGAAACGCCGATCTTCGTAAGTGGCATCATTCTTTTCCCATAACACTAACGATCGCAATATCTTTCAACAATGAATCTGATGACTATCGAAGATGGTCGGCTCAAGTTTGCAGAAGAGCCAGCCATGGAAGTCGATGTTAATCCCTTCCCAATCAACATGGTTCAGTGCTCTGGCAAAGGAAAACAAATTGTCGAGGAACGACCCGTAGCTACACGACAAGTCGACATAGAATCTAGCTCAAAGGGAGAAACACTAAAAATAATGATCGGCTCACTTCAAATCGAAGCCGATCAGGATGGGAAGAATTCAAGGATCTGTGAAACCAAAAGGAGAATTGCAAGTCGGACGGTGGTACAAAGCTGAAAGAACTCCACCACGAAAACCAACATTCAAGCCTAAGCCAACTTTTTCACAGTTGCTTGAAAAGTATGAAAGGATAAGCCATCAGCAAGAGCGGCAGCAGCTCGCCGACCAAATGGGTCGTGACGGCCAAACGATGTGTTTCGGCCAAACAATCAGACGGCTAGACGCTGCAGAAAGAGCTCATCAAAGATGCCCTTTTGGCAATTACTTTGGGAAAGGGTGTGGCACTACTGTCTGCAAAATCATGCCCCATGGAGCATTACCCTCAAAGAGATTGGCCAAGACAATCGGTAAGAGAACGATTGTTCAGGCCAACAACAGATCAAGTTGAACCAGAACACAGGAAGCCAGTAAAAGAGAGGCTGGGTACACCAAATCAAGACAGGGAAAAAGAGCCAGCTGAGAACTTGGTGGGTAAAATCCGCAAGCCGCTGGAGCCCAATCCTAGATGGTGCCCGATTGGGCTTAGCCGATCGCAACGCAGACGGCTCCAGCGCTTAAAGACACAGGAAATGAGAGAGGCCGAGGAAGAAAAACAGAGGGATAAAACCTTTAACGAGCTACGGCCAATAAAACTCACCAAGAAGGAATGGAGGAGAAAAGAACAAGCCGACAATGAGTCAGATTCCTCAGATGATTTGTTGTCCCCAATAGTTCGAGATGACACTCCCCCCATGGATATCAACATGGTATTCACTCTGCCACCGAAGTTCAGGATCAAGACCGAATCGCTAAAGATACGTTAAGCTCAATTGTGCTGGGCGCACAAGAAGCAAGGTTCAAAAGCCACAAGATCCTCATCGCACTTGAAGCCGTTATATTTAAAAGGCTTTATCAGCGAAAGCCGATATCCAGATGCTTGTAGATGGAGGGCCATCAGTAAACTTAATGCCACTCTCCACTTGCAAAAAGTTGGGCAAAACCGACGAAGATTTGATCAAGACGAACATGGTATTAAATGACTTCACGGTGACCCCACCGGCCAAAGGAGTGATGGTAATCGAACCGACCGTCGGCAATAAAACCTTGCCGACCGCGTTCTTCGTGGTTGAAGCAAAAGTGTGCTCCTAGGGCGAGATTGGATACACGCCAACCGCCAGATACCCTCGACCATGCACCAATTGCTTATTCAATGGAATGGAGATGAAGTCGAAGTCGTTTCAAATTTGATACATCGGCTCATATTGCTATGGCCAGCTCCGATGCAAATTGGCCACATGAAGAAGCAGAATGCATATCAGGTAAGGCACTAGACGATTGCGATTTCATCAGCATTGGGAAGACAGGCTTTACGCCGATTAGTGTCAGACCAGGCACTTTTGATCGGGCGGCTGAAATCTTGAGAAGATGGGGTCAAAAATGATCCAACTTTTACAAGACAGAGCAAGGAGTTATCGGCATGAAATAAATTCCTGTGAAGCTATTGAAGATTTCCAAAGCGAAAAATTGGGCCAGGGCTTTACGTCTGCCGATATACTTGAAGAAGTCGATATAGGAGAAGGTGATAGAAAGAGACCAACTTTTATAAGCGCAAGTTTAGGCCTAGAATATAAAAGTAAGTTGGTCGAAATACTTAGAAAATACAGGATTGTTTTGCTTGGGAATACTATGAAATGCAGGTTAAGCGACAACTAGTTGAACATCGGTACCTTATTAAGCTCGGATATCGCCATATAAGCAACCCCCTCGTCGTTTTAATCCAGAGTTGTATAATGTAATAAAAGAAGAAATTGAAAGGTTGCTGGAGGCCAAGTTCATAAGGCCTTGCCGATATGCCGAGTGGGTGTCCAACATTGTTCCCGTCATGAAGAAAAATGGTAAGCTTCGGGTATGTGTGGATTTTAGAGATTTGAATAAAGCCACGCCAAAGGATGAATATCCGATGCCTATAGCCGATATGCTTATCGATGCTGCCTCGTAACAAAATCATTAGCTTTCTTGATGGGAACGCTGGATATAACCAGATATTCATGGCGGTTTATGTCCCCAAAACGGCCTTCGATGTCCCGCCGTTAGGGTTATATGAGTGGCGAAGAATGACATTCGCTTGAAGAATGCAAAGCCACTTATCAACGTGCCATGAATTTAATTTTTCACAATCTAATCGGACATATCGTTGAAATTTACATCGATGACGTGGTTGTCAAATCTAAGGAGGACTGGCAACACTTAGCCGATTTAGAAAAGGTATTTCAAAACACAAGAGCTCATGGGTTAAAGATGAATCCCTTGAAGTGCGCGTTTGGCGTGTCGGCTGGTCAGTTTCTCGGCTTCATGGTGCATCAGAGAGGTATCGAAGTCAGCCAGACAAGGGTCAATGCCGTAGCAAACACCAAGCCGCCGACGTGCAAAAATGAACTGCAAAAGTTGATCGGCAAAATTAACTACTTACGACGATTTATCTCGAATCTGTCTGGTAGGATCCAAGCTTTTACGCCGTTATTGAAGTTGAAAGATCATCAGGAGTTCGTGTGGGGAGCCGATCAGCAAAAAGCTTTTGATGAAATCAAAAAATACTTGACATCACCGCCAGTCCTGGCCGCACCACAGAAGGGGATTCCCTTCAAATTATACGTGTCGGCTGAAAAGGAAACCATCGGGGCCGTGTTGGCACAAGAAATCAATGGCAAAGAGCGCATAATATTTTATCTCAGCCGACGACTTTTGGAAACTGAAATCAGGTACCCTTATATAGAAAAGCTATGTTTATCATTGTATTTCGCTTGCACCAAGTTAAGGCATTACATACTGGCATCAACATGTATAATAGTGTGCAAAACCGATGTCATCAAATATATCTTGTCTGCGCCGATTTTGAGAGGACGACTTGGGAAATGGGCATACGCCTTGACCGAGTTCGATCTACAATATGAATCGGCTAAAGTTGTTAAGAAAGCAATGAGTCGATTTCATTACGAGACATGATACCACGGCAGATCGGTCGATGTAGCCCCATGGCGGTTATATTTCGATGGGTCAGTTTGCGAGGAAGGAAGTGGAATAGGCATCGTGCTGATATCACCAAAAGGGTATAGCACCGAATTTGCATATCGGCTTAATAGCCGATGCTCCAATAACCAAGCTGAATACGAAGCATTACTCAAGGGACTTAGATTATTAGAGAGTATCGAGTATGGCGATGTAGAAGCATTCGGAGATTCATTGTTAATTGTTCAACAAGTAAAAGGGAGTTCGATGCAACGATTTAAGTATTATGCAAATATTTGGAACATTGCTATAATACTATAGAAACATTTACTACATTTTCTATCAGCCATGTGCCCCGAGAGTTGAACAATAGAGCCAATATGTTAGCCCAAGCAGATCGGGCTCGAGAAGATAGCCGATGTGAGATATTAGACTCAATCGACAAAACAAGGTTGTGTGTCAACATCGCCGATTGGAGAACGAAATAAAAGCTTACGATGGACCCATCCGGACCCTCTTCGCACGAAAGGTTCGACAAGCATTGAAATATGTCTTGATGGAAGATGAGTCAGACATATCGGACATCGGAAGGATTGCTTCGGTGTCTAGGCGATGAAGAAGCAAAAGTGGCTATGGGTGAGGTCCATGAGGGAATTTGTGGTGCACATCAATCGGCTTACAAGATGAAATGGATATTGAGGAGGACAGGATACTTTTGGCCGACGATGTTAGAAGATTGCTTCAAGTACTACAAAGGGTGCCAAAGTTGTCAAAAGTTTGGGAATGTGCAGCTTGCACCAGCATCGGCTTTACACCCGATTGTTAAACCATGGCCGTTTAGAGGATGGGGGATAGACATAATCGGCCAAATATTCCCGGCATCAAGCAAAGGCCATAAGTTCATCCTCGCAGCTACGGACTATTTTACAAAATGGGTAGAAGCCGTTCCGCTTAAAAAGGTTACCAGCGTAGAAGCTATCGGCTTTGTTAACGAGCACATAATCCACCGATTCGGTATCCCTCAGACTATCACAACTGATCAAGGGACAGTGTTCATGTCTAACGAGTTCAAAAGTTTTACAGAAAGTTTGGGCATCAGACTGCTTAACTCATCACCGTATTACGCTCAGGCTAATGGACAAGCCGAGTCATCCAACAAGTCTTTAATCAAACTGATCAAAAGAAAAATTGACGAGAAACCTCGGACTTGGCACTCTACACTGTCAGAATCTTTGTGGGCTTATCGGCTAGCATTTCACGGATCGACTAAGTTATCACCATATCAGCTGGTGTATGGCCAAGAGGCCGTATTGCCCGTAGAAATAAATATTGAGTCGATGCGAGTAGCAAGGCAGAACAATCTATCAACCGACGAGTACAAAGAATTAATGCTATACAACCTAGATGATTTGGCAGAACAAAGGCTGGTTACTTTGAATCGGCTTAAGAAGAATAAGGAAAGAGTTGCAAGAGCTTATAATAAAAAAGTCGTGTGAAAATCCTTCAACGAAGCCGATTTAGTATGGAAGACAATATTGCCGATCGGGTCTAAGGACAATCGATTCGGTAAATGGTCACCTACATGGGAAGGACCATATAAAGTAAATCGGCTTGCTGGCGGGAACGCGTATATACTCGAAACGCTTGAAGGGTTGGTGTTACCAAAGGCAATGAACGGAAAGTATCTAAAGCGGTACTACCCTAGCGTTTGGATCGGGGCATAATCAAAATACGGTGTAAAGAGCGCAGAAACAGAATCGGTTTAAAAACAACTGATATAAATAATCGGTTAAACAGCCGATTAGAACATGTAACACGTACAGCAAAAGCGACATCGTTTTCAAACATTACAGCCAAAAAATTACATGCCTGACCCAGGGATACTAGCCCCCAAAGCCGATAGTGCCCGAGGCACCTTTGGCCAATGTCTCATTAAAACGCAGTAAATGATGTCTTCATCAGCTTTTGCGGTACCAGGCACTGGAACAAGTTTGGCCGATTGTTCTTTCACCTTCGCTACGGCAAGGCCAATATCGGTTTTCTGGCTTTTCAGGGACGTTGAAGTGGCAGTCACCAAGGCAAGATTGTTTGCAAGCTCTCCTTCCACTTTGGCTAGTTCCTCCTCGAGCTGTTTCTTCGTCGATTCTAATTTTTGCACTGAGGACTTGGCAGCCTTGAGGGTAGAAGAGTCTTCATCGTACTTCTTCTTCTTGGCCTTTGCTTCCGCCACCAACTCGTCCAGACGGCGTTGATCGGCTGCTTGAGCTTCCCGCTGAGCTACCCTGGCCGTTGCAGCCTCAACTTCCGCCCGCCTCTCATCTATATGGCAGACGTCCAAAATAGCCTTCAAGGCCGCTGGCGGGAGGTCGGCTTCAACAACAGCCATCGCATCACGGATTGGTTGAGCATCGGCCAGGATCTTTGCCTCCGGTTGAGAGATCACAGTTAAAAGCCGATTCAACTTCTCCTGCATGTTCGGGCCCGACTGGACAACCGCAGCGGATGCTTTCTGAGATACCGTGATTATGTTGCGGATATCGGCTACGTAGTCATCAGAAGCCATCACTTCCGGATCCTCTAGCTCGTCCAGAGAAAAGCCGAGCAGATCAGCCGGGTCAGCTAGGATCTCTGTCACGGGCGCAGGTGCAGGAGGAGCCGATGGAGGCAGCGGAGCGATACGTCGTCTTTGGAGAAGGCGGTATCGAGGACTAGCGACAAAGCATCCTCGAAGATCGGCCAAAGACGCCCGGTGCGTGGGCGATCTTTGTCGGTGAAACACGGAAAAAATGTATTTAGACCAAGTAACATCTTGGCATGAGGGTATAAAATTGTGGAAAGGATTTACCTCCAAAAAAGCCGATGCATGAGGGGAGCTCTCAGCACTCTGTTCTTTACGTTTTTGTCGACAAGCTGGAGCTTTGGTTGATTTAGGCTTCTCTGCCAAATCAAAAGATGTCAGATTGGGTCAGCAATAGAAGGCAAAAAGCGATTATCGGCTAAAAAATACTTACTCGGGAGGCGGTCTTTTGCAAGATCCGACAATGATGGGCTCTGGACGCCAAGGCTGCCAGAAGAATAACCGGTCAAACCAGTTGTTTGATGCGGTCTTTTCCTTTTGGGCTCACTAGCCGATGGAACAGCAATAGTCTTGCCTGCAACAGCACCCTATAAAATAAACAAAGGATTTAGGTGATTGCAAGTAAATTTTTGCAGAGTAAAAATCTTTTGAAACAAGTCGATACCTCTACAGCTACGGACGAGTTAGTATAACCCGATGAACTGGAAGAATCCGAGCTATCTTCACTAGAACTGTTGCTGCTGCTAGAAACTATCGTCGGCTCGTGGAAATCAGGTAGGAACTTTTCTATGATAACCGATGGAGGTCTGTCCAGGAAAAGAGCCTCTGATATGGGTGCCCACCAGGTAGAGAAATGGATAGCTCGACGAGAATTTAGGATAAAATGTGGCAAACTGAGAATCTGAAACTCATCGGCTATTTCCAGAATTAACTCTGCTGCTGTCTGGTTTGTCACCCGAGTTCTGGGTTGAATACAATTAAGGAGTGGCAGTGAAGGTATCACTTGACCGAAACCCAGCTGACGTGCATACACCGAGGGGTGATAAAACTCGTATGACGGCTGGAATGTCCTGTTACGAGAATTTAAGCCGACATGGAGAATGCAAGGGGATATGAAGATCCGATACAGCTCTAAAGTCGACGCTGGCATCAAAGAGCTATCAGCATCTAAATGAAGGAATGAAGGCCACTGAAAATCGGCATTATTGCTGTAAGGAAAGAAATCTTGCTGGCCAAAAGACGAGCTATCGAGATACAGAAAGAATGACAAGTACTTCTTGAAGTCGGCTGGGGTAATCTTGACATCACCACTGGTACACATCACAAGCCTCTCTCCATGCGATCGGCTAGCTCTGTATTGAGGAGTGGTGCCTTCGGGATAATCCTCACAGGGAAAGGCCGAACCGTCCAACAAATCTGGAATCAGTGATCGGCTAAAAATATTGTAAAGCCATAACTGAATAAACCACAATGGACCGCCGATATTGCTCACGACAAATTGAGCAAACCCAGAAAAAAGCCGACTCCTAACGACATGCATCATCTGATACACGGCTCCGAGGAACGTTTTGCCAAGCGCAAGCCGACGGCCTTCTATCAGCTGCTCTGCTACGAGTTGATAAACTTGTGTAGGCCCAAGGGATGCACCACAGAAAAGAAACCTATCCAGCCACAAGTTTAGAAAAGCTACATGTTCCTCATCCGATACCAGTCCGTTTATTTTATTGTTATGTTGGATATACTTGGACCATCCTTCGCCTTTTGATCGGATCAACTTGAGTTTTGGCTTGCCGCTGAAAGCCGATATTTGGTCTCCATCTGGTTGAAGGCAACACAACTCGGCTACATCAAGAAGGGTTGGGCCGATGGGGCCGGTACGGAATAAAAAGGCATTGAGGGTGTCTGACCAAAAGTAGCAAGCCGTGGCCACCAAGGGCTCGTTGGCTTCTGGGTTTGCTAAACTGAGTGGAAGACATTCTGCTATGCCCATTCTCTCCCATTCGGACCTCTTTTGGGCCGATACTCGGATGTACCAACTCCTCCATCCTTTAAGAGCCGTCGGCCAAGCTCTAAAGCTCTTACCCCATTCTGTTATATTATAGCCTTGAGCCGACAATGGGAGTCTAGGAATTTCTTTGTCAATGACCGTATCAGCAGTTAAATTTCCTATCGGCCCTAGATAAAACTGATCATCGCTATCCGGTATGGGGATGACTACCTGAGAAGAATCCATTTGGCCGATTGGTGGTTTGTCTGAAGCTTGAGTGCAAGTGCAGGTGAGTCAATTGAAGAAGACAAGCCGATCGAAAGAGGTTCGAGAGCTGGAAAGCGTGAGAATGACCGTGGGGGTCCCACATATATATAGCCTGGTGAAAAGTAAAAAGGCGGGAAACGAATTCGAGGCGACACCTGTCATTAAAACCGCACTGAGATTTTGACGGCGCAATTAAAACAAGCGGTTACTAGAGCAAATTCTCCAGAAGGAGACAAGGAAGGATTAAGCCGATGAAGGAATAGCCGATAGATTTTTGAAAAATAACAAGTTATCTTCCAAAAATGGGGGGCATATGTTTGCACCAGTTTTTGGGAAATACGACAAGAATCGACAGAAAAGCATGAGTTTGGATACAACACGAAGCACTTTAAAAGATATGGATAAACATGCGGATGATATTTGGAAACAGAGTCCAAATAGGAAACTACACAAGCCGATTCGGATTGCTTTGACGTGTTGGATCAGAACTCAGATCGGCTGATGGGTATAAAAGGCGCAGAAGGGCTGCTTGAAGAATCATCTACAATCCAACAAACACATCTATTACTTTTTCGTTCGTAGTTTTTAGTCTTTTAGCTCTGTAATCCTTCCTCTGTAAGTCGACATCGATCAAATATAGTTGCGCATCACCAATTGTTTGATCGTCATTGGCTTTTTCAGGTTTGATTTATTCTGTCTTGTTGCGCATCGCCTTTTCAGAATCGATCTACCTTTTACCCTCAGATTAGTCTTAATCGACTAGTCTAGTTACCCATCTAATCGGCTTTTTGGCTGATTCGTGACTTTAGCCGATTAACCCCAAGGATCGGCTTGATTGAACTTTACGAAATCTTTTTCCTTATCGATTGCAGGGTCAAATCGATTGGCACGCCTCGCACACATTTGAACCCGGTGTTCGTCTAGTGTGTTGCAACCAGAAACCCTCTTTACGTTTTTGGCGTCAACACCGCCATAACTTCAAAGCATGCACTACGGCTGCTAACTCCAAGTCATGTGTTGGGTAGTTCTCCTCATGCGGCCTCAACTGCCTTGACGATACGCAACGACCTTTTCGCTCTTGCATTAACACGCATCCTAGTCCTTGGCGCGATGCATCACAGTATATATCAAAACTCTGGCTTAAATCCGGTAGTACTAACACTGGTGCCGTGGTCAAACGTTTCTTCAACTCCTGAAAACTCCGCTCACATTCCGGCATCCATGTAAACTTCTTCTCCTTTTTCAACAATTGCGTAAGAGGTCTCGCAATCGTTGAGAATCCTTCAATAAATCAGCGGTAATAACCACCATTCCAACTACGGATTTGAGTCACCGTCTTGGGTGGCTCCCAATGCAACACTTGCTTCCACCTTACTTGGGTCAATCATGACTCCTTGGCGGTCACCACATGTCCAAGAAATTCCACATTGTTCTTCCGAAGTCACACTTGCTAAACTTAGCGAAAAGTTGTCTCTCTTAACTTCTCCGAACTAGCTTCAGATGCTCTGCATGCTCTTCCCTGGTCTTGGAGTAAACTAGAATGTCATCTATGAATACAACAATGAACTTATCCAAGTATTCCATGAAAACCTTGTTCATCATGTTCATGAAATATGCGGGTGCATTTGTCAAACCAAAAGACATAACTGTAAACTCGTAATGCCCATATCTTGACGAAAATGCGGTCTTCGGCACATCCTCCGATCGAATCTTCAGCTGGTGATATCCTGATCGTAGGTCAATTTTGGAGAAAACTCCGGCTCCTCTCAACTGATCAAATAGGTCATCGATCCTGGGTAGTGGGTACTTATTCTTGATAGTGACTTCATTCAGTGCCCGATAATCCACACACATCCGGTAACTTCCGTCCTTCTTCTTGACAAATAGAACCGGTGCTCCCCATGGCGATTTAACTAGGTCTAATAAATCCCTTATCCAATAATTCCTCAATCTGCTTCTTCATTTCGACCAGCTCATCGGTTGACATCCGATAAGGTCTCTTCGCTATCGGGGCTGTTCCCCGGTACTAACTCGATTACAAACTCTATGTCCTGTCTGGTGGCATCCTAGGTAAATCCTCCGGAAATACATCCGGTACTCTCTGACAACTGGCACATCTTCTATGCTAACGGCCTTCACACTATTGACCATCAACTGTCCATCCCGAACGGCAGTTGCCTGAAACTCTATTTTCCTCCCACAAGGACTCTCGACTGATATGACTCTTCGTCCACAGTCTAATACAACCTTGTGTTTAGACAACTAGTCCATTCCCAAAATAACATCTAGGGTCTGGGTATCTAACACCACTAAGTTTGCTAGGAACTCTGTTCCATCTATAAGCAACTTTACCCCAGAACATCCTACATCGATCGGAGTTCTGATCCCGGGATTGTACTAGCAATACATGCCTAAGGTTCACCATTTTCAACCCATTGTTCACAGCAAAAATCCGAGATATAAACGAATGCGAAGCTCCAGAATCAAATAAAAGCTATTGCAGTGCTTGAGTTGATCAAGAACTTACCCAAGACGACGTCCGATGTATTACGCAGCTTTGCATCGGCGGTGACATGATTGACTCGCCTCTTACCACGATCGTGTGGCAACTCCAGTTGTGTAGCTCCACGGCTTGCTCTGACGCGGTGTCTTCGTTGGAGTAGTTCCAAGATTGAAGCGAACGGTATCACTCCTCCTCCTTCTTAGGGCAAGAATTGGCAAAATGCTGCTGCTCGTGATGTATAAAACAACGTCTAACTGCCGATCTTTGGCTCCTCGCAACTGCATTCCCAACCGTGTTGGTGTCTGGAAATTTTTCCGCAGGTCTTGGTACGGCGGTGGCGTCGTCATCACATTCCTTGGTTGGAATCAAGAACTGGTTTGGTGCAACCCTCAAGCGCTGCGCCTCTGGCGTGCTCCTGCTATGCCATCTCTGCGCTTCGGTTGTCCTCCAGCTCCTTGCGCTTGTCCTCCAATATCGGCGCCTTGTTCACTAGCTCTGAAAATCGAGAAAGGTGTGGGTTATGAGTCCCACTGCGATCTGAATTCACCTTCATGAATCGAGACCGCTGGCCTTATCCGTTGCTACATCCTCAAAAGCGTGGCGTGCACCAAGCGTGAACTTATTCAGATACTCAGACACTGATTGATTGCCCTGCTTTAGTGCCCTAAACTCCTCCTTTTTTAGCTCCATGATGCCTTCGGGCACATGGTACTGCCGAAAAGCAATTGTGAACTCCTCCCAGCTGATGTCCTGTGGGTGCTCATGAGCGTAAGCATAGTTTTTCCACCATTCATTGCGGTTCCTTCAAGTCGATGAGAGGCATAGAGTACCCTCTCATTTCCTTCACACTGGGTAATGTGCAACTTTCTCTCTATCGTCCTTAGCCAATCATCTGCCTCCAATGGATTGGCATTCCCGAAAAATGTAGGCGGTCGTGTCCTCATGAATTCGACACCTCGAGTGTGGCCTCTGACTTTGGGTTAACTCGTTAACTCAGGCGGCGGCATGCTTGGGCGGTGACTCACTTGCATCTGCCGTGATCATGGCATGCATTAACTGGTCTCATGCAGCAATAAAGGCTCCAAAGTTCGCATATCAATCGGGCGGTGCTGGTTGAGGTCCTTGTCCTTCACCATCGATGTTTCGGTGGCGTGAACCACTCCCATTTCCTCCTTGGTTTCCTCGAGTGTTCACCATCTGCCGATTGCGCCATGGTTTAGAGACGAGAGGGAAATAAGAATAGACAAGTAATGGAGTACTTATGCGGGGACAAAGGTATAACATAAAATCTAACTTTATTACTTTATTAATATCGAGGTATGGTTGCTCACAATGCCTATGGGCCATGCAACACATACCGATCACTCACAAGCATGAAAGAAGCAAATCGAACTAACACTCTGGAGTCAAACGCCTCTAAGGGTGACTCTTATTCCAAGACGCGACTCGTCGCAGAGTCTCAATCGCTAACCCTAACGCCACTCCTCGAGCCAACCCCCACCGGAACTCCCTGGTGGATACACCGCCGGGTGTGCTGGTGCTGGTACAAACCTATCCCAACGATCCTCCGCCGGATGCGCCTCCTGCAGCTCAACCTCCACCGTTCTGCTTGACCTCCACAGCTCGGGCTTCACTTCCACTTGCTCAGACTTCACTTCCATTGGCTCCGACTTCACTTCCACCGCTCGCTCGCCGCGGCTCTGCTGTGGCTCCTCCGGTCTGGTCGTGTAACTCCAGCATCGCTCGCTCGTCCGTATAGCGTTGTCCCCAGCCCCAATCCTCTGGATAGAGTGGGCCAAGTATTCAAGTTCTGCAACAGATCGCGCTCGCTGCGTGAACTCGCCACGAGACCTCTGCAGCTCTGAACCGCCTCGTCGATAACATCCTCTTGAGCGATAACATATCCGCCGTGGGTGATCGTGGCATCCTCCTCCTCTATGGGCTCTCGGTTGTAGCGAGTGTCTCTGCGTGGTGGTGACGAAACATCAGGCCATCCAACCCCACAGGGTAGGTACGAGCACCGCCTCATCGCCGGACGCGATGTCTCCTCGAATCCCAGTCAAATGACAACCTCCTGGCAGTAATGCGGATGGGACGACTCGCCCTCGCCCTATTCGGCGTAAATCGTGATGGTGACATCGGGCAATATCGATCTGCCCGATCCACAAGAGTCCCCAGAGATCGGCTGTCATATCCTCCCAATCTACTTGCATCATACGCCAAAGCTCCGTGGCGTACCCTCAAATCGCCACCAAAAGAGTGGATCATCCTCATCGCCAAAGGACACTCACGTGAAACTCGAAAATTTTAAAACAAAGCGTGAAGCGTGATAAATTCAGCGGGGTATGAAAGGAGTGAAGGGTAAGTCGAGATTGCATTATCATCTTGGCACATTTTAGCTTTTTAGAAAATAGTTTTATCCTCACTTGACCATTCTAACTAAGGGCCATCCTCACGGTCGATGGCTCGATGCCACCTCTGTCGGGACCCGAATTTGCAAATCCGAACCCTCTGTGTATTCAGCACTAGTCCAGGATCACGCTTAGTGCACACAGCCTCAACATTGGTACATATCACACCATAACCAACGAAATAATAAGTACTTTGATTAAATACTCAAACTAGTTGATCGACCTTATGGTCAAGTTACAAAGATCGCCTCAGGCGAAGAATTATTATAAAATCCAAATGCAATGAAATAGAATAAACTCGTGGCGCCAACCAATTTGCCACGAGCAACCGACCGGGCTCGCTCCTTAGTTCATTGGCTCTTCCTGAAACTCCTCCTCTGAGGGGGTTGCTTCTTCTTCAAGCTGAAGTTGTGTTGTTGTGGGGTGAGTACTTTGAGCACTCAAAGAAGTCATGCATGTAATGCAATGCTAATATACTATATGCATGGCTTAGTACAAAGGATAGGCTATGGTTCATGTGCAATCTAAACATTTCAAATAAGCAAGAATAGATTGCAAAGCATAAAAACAAGAGTAGGAATAGTAGCTTTCACAAACATTTCAATTGTAATTCATTTTTCCATCCTAAGTCAAATTCATCATCACCAACCCAAGCATTTTCCATAAACAAGGCATTTTCATGAAAATCTAACCCTTGACCGTAATCACCGAGCGATGCTCATTACCGTGAGCACGGCTATTCGAATAGGTTGTACACTCTGCAGAGGTTATACACTTTACCCACAAGATATAGTCAAATACCACCAAGGCAAATAACCGTAACGAAGCCTTTCCAAAGTTCCATCTAAACCCAGTACTGCCCGCTAAGGTTTCAACACTGGAGGGACTGGTTACCACACCTGTGGCCCCCTCTTGCGCCATGTGAGTTCTCATCCGCTTCTCCAGGCCTCACACCACCACGACAGTACCAAAGAATAGATTTCCCAGTTTACTTAGCTAAGCCCGTCCCATTACGGGGCTTGTGGTTGTATGAAAGACTCAGTTCAAATACTCGCAAGGTTAAGTCCTTAGTTGACCGAGGCAAGACTAACCAAGTGTGATCTCAATTATCCAAAACCAATAAGAAAAACCAAATACGACCACCCAGTTGCCACTCTTGGCCCACCAGAAACAATCTTGCCACATGCCTCAGTCTAAATCATTTTCCCCACCCCGGTTCTTTACCATTGCACCACGTGCCATCATCAACTTAATAACACATGTCTCATTCACAAAATACATTCCGTATCTCATTAAGTCAATATTAACTTTGGCATTCCAAAATCACAAAATGTCCACGTGGCAGGGCTAAGCATACTACTTCGGTCTACTCAACCCATGTTGGCAAATTATTAATGTCCAACTATTAGTCCATAACCTAGGGTGACAAAAGATTCATGGCCTACAATTATATATGACAAGGTGGCATACAGAACTTAGGCATTTAACTAATCCCAAAACTTATTCAAAATCATTTCTATCAAATTAGCATGCAGATAGTTTAAATCAAAATAATTTGCTCTAATAGGTTCAACATGATCAAACACAACTTGCCTTCAAAAGTGCTGGTTCCGTGTCTGAACTTGCTCCTCGGTCGAACTTCTCCCTCGAAACCTTCGGGCACTTCAACGTCTACGCGTAACGTAAACACAAAACAATAAAATAAATAAACAGTAGACAAACAGTGCTCAAAAATTCAAATAAAATTCATAAACAGAAAGATCACAATTTTACAAATTTATAGAAATTGGAATCACTCAAATCGGAGTTAAAACGCAGAAGTTATAAGCATTTGAAGTTTCAAAATATATTTAAAATCAATATACCGACTTAAATAAATATTTTCTTTTTCGGAAAATTAATTATTGCGTCATCCGTCACACGTGTCGCCACCAGAGAGTGACACGCGGCCTTGCTGACGTCAGCCCTGACCGGCTCCCGTGCTGACGTCAGCATGACGTCATCGTGACGTCAGCACGACTCGGCTATCTCACTGACAAGTGGGTCCCACCGTGACGTCAGCATGACGTCAGCGGTGACGTCACACACACGGTGCGTGCGGCTGGCAAGTGGGCCCGTCTTTGTCGGCGTCTCATCGTCTGACACAGTCACGGCGATCGACATGTGGGTCCGTCGTCGATGACCGCGACCGCGATCGCTCGTCGCGGTCTGCGATCGACGTCGGGTCCGCCTTGTCAGCGTCTCATGCACAGTGAGGAGCGACGTGGCACTACGGCTGCCCTTAGATCTACATCTAACGGCGGGATTAGAAGATGAAGTTCTTCGTTTATGGGACGACGTGGCGAAATCCGGGTCGTCGATTGGAGATCGGACGGTCGACGGAGCTCGGGGCGACGGCGATGGTGCGGCGGCGCTGGCTTGACCGGAGACGAAGACGATGACGTGCGGCACGGCGTTTCCGTGGTACTCCGGCGACGTGCGGTAATGCTCCGGCCTTGGCATGACGCTACCGAGTCCGACGGTGGCACGGGCGACGGCGGAGGATGGACGGCGACGGCAGAGCGGGTCAAAGAATCGCGGCGGATGGTCTCGGAACTTCGGCGAGCTCGTGCGGCGAGGCGGCGTCTCGGCGGCGTCGGTGTCTGGTGGTCTTGGCGCAAGCAAACCGAGGAACACAGGAGGGTGGCGGCGCCTTAAATAGGGGCTCTTAGCGTCCGTCTTGCTATGAAATTCATGAGGAGTCCGTGGCGGCGGCGGAGTCCGCGAGGAATAGGATTGGGTGACGTCCGGAGGGGCGCACAAGACTCGGCCCGATCGCTTCATCGGGATTTTAATCCTTTTAGAATAAAATTCATTCGAAAATAAAATAATTTATTTGAGGCATTAAAAATATCAGAAAAATTCTGGAAAAATTCTCAAAAATATTTTAAGACATTTGTGACTCAAATAAAGTATTTTTAGCAAAACTTTATTTTAACTTTTCCATTATTTAAATTTATTGATAAATGGTTTAATTCAAAATAAATCCAAATAATTCCAAATAAATTCCAGAAACTCCCAAAAATTCAAAATACCATTTAAATGTAAGAAAAGTAAAAATTGAGGTGTTACAAGTTGCTACATCAAAGGAAAGCAAAATGGCAATTTCAGCATAAAGCAATGTTTGGGGTAAATCATAAACATGTATAGATTGAAAAGAATTGCATTTCGTAAACATTTGCAAGATCTAGTACATAATATAACATCATCATAATCACATTCATATCATGCCTTCAAGCATTATCCGAACCATGAGTTCCATCGCTCATGTTCGACTACACACACAAGTACTCCACTACTTGTGTCTCTTTTCCCACTCCCATCCCATTCCTACCAAGTCCTTAATACTCGCCCAGTGACTGACAGTTCAAGTGATCGTCCTTAACCATGGACGCGGCTATTCGAATAGTTTAAACTCTGTAGAGGTACGACTTTGCCCATACGACACGTCACGCTCGTAAGCCAAGCTATTAACACATTTCCTTTGATGTGTCGGCCGAGGTGAACGTGACAAACCATTTTCCAGTATGCATGGTAGTGTATCTAAACCATCCGGATGACTGTGACCCTCGATCCCGCGTGCCCGATTACTCGGTGTGTGTGGATCAAGGAGTACATCCGTTGTTGGAAATCCCGACTCAACAAAGTCGAGGGACTCCAAGGACATTCCTTGGCGCTCCACTAAGCCCAAGGAATTCCGGCGGTCATTCCTTGACGCTCCACTAAGCTTAAGGAATTCCGAGTGCACATGGTTTACATAACCTAGTCATACAAAAGTACTTGGTTACGCCGGTCCCATAAATGGCGTGTGGTTCGAACGATAGTTACTCAAAGAGACGTCACCAGGATTTGATCCTTAGGGTCCTTAACCAACGTCTCTACACATTAACCAACATTTGAAACCATCATCATCATAATAATTCTCAATCATTGTGACCAATGGACTAAGTCCATCTATCGCAGTTTCTAACGATGTTCTAAGCATGGCTAAGCAATTTGTACGAACCCATATAATAAGAATAAACCCTCCTCCTAGGGCGACGATCGAACTCGAAAGGAACATGATAAGGGGATAACATCACAATGTGGTAATAGCTAAGAATTCTACCCAAACATAATTGTAATTGAAAGTAAGCATGCAATTGATAAAATAATTTCCAAAAATGTAAATTTCAATTAGTAGGAGCAATCATGGTCAAGGAGTAAAGTAGTGCCTTGCTGCTCGTTCTTGATTTGAAGGCGTAGTCGCATGCTAAAGTGCCTTCCGAAACGTCAACACCTAGCGAGAAAATCCAAATCCATAAACACCAAACAAGAATTCAAAGAGTGCACATGATTAAAAGATGCATGAAATGCTCATGATGAGTAGTACTAATGGTAATAAGGGGATACTAATTGAGTTTTGCGTCAAAAGTTCAAGTATTAGAGTTTTTATTGAATAATGTCCGGAGTATCCGGGTTTAAACCCCGGAGTGTCCGGGTTAACCCTCTCGGTCTGCCCTGTCCGGAGTATCCGGACAAAAACCCCGGAGTGTCCGGGTTAACACCCTCGGTCTCGCAAGTTCTAGCATATCCGGACTATTCGGATTAAATCCCCGGACTATCCGGGTTAAAACCCCGAACTATCCGGATTAAATCCCCGGACTATCCGGGTTGAGAGGTCTGTTTCAAAATGGCTATTTTGCTATTGGATTCTAAACTTCATAGCAATGCACTAGGACTTCAAAAGGGTGGACTCGGGTGGGATCTTACCACTATGGGGTTACTTTTGCACGTGGTGACGGTTGGTTTCGGCGAGGGAATGACAAAAAGGGTGTCACGACGCCGGTGTTACGGTTCGTTCCTTCCTAGCTCGCGTAGCTGACGACGACTTCACTTGCTCGTGCTTGCAGCAGCCACTAGCCCTCCTCCTCAAGCTTCCGTGCGACATGCATGACCCGATTCAAGGTTGGAGGATGGATTCCATGGAAAGGCAAGGAATGAGTCATCTTGGCACAAGTTTCAGAACAAGGGAGGAAAGGAAAACAATTGCTACTTACCAAAAACTTGTTGCCTCAAGAATCCACTTGGATGGATTTGAAGCTCTTGATCTTGGCTTCAAGGTGGTGTAACATGCACAAGCTCAAACTCAAGCTTTGAGTGGATTTTGTGGGGGAGAATGGCAAGGTGTAGAAAAAAGAGTTCTTGCTGTTTTCTGGTTTTGGGACTGAGCAAATGAGCAGGAAAAAGGAGGAGAAACCAAGGTTTGTACCTTATAAAGGTTGCCCACTCATGTCTTACATGTGGGGCTAGGTCCCACATGTCATAGGGTAAGAAAAAGGGTGGGTATGGGTGATTGGAGTGAGAAAAGTCATGGAGAGGATGTGCAGCCCACAAGTTCCTATGCAAGGTATGTCTCATGTGTCATTGACTTGTTAGGTACATAGGTAGAGGTGAGTAATGTAGCAACGAGTATGGTAGGTATGTGCAGCCTTCACTCCTCACTCTTATGAATATGGCCCACATGTCATTGCCTAAGGTGAAATAACATGTGTGCAGTTTTGGAAAATGATTGTTAGGATTTCGTTACTTCCTTGTTATGCAAGATGAATGTCCTAACACTTGTATGATTAATATTAAATGAGGATGTAATGACATTATGGAAGATGTTAGCATGACAAGTCTCGCTTACCGGATTAACGGAAATTGGGCTATTACAAGCCCTCCCCCCTTTAAAGAATCTCGACCCCGAGATTACACGGATTCATTGAAGAGGTAGGGGTATTCGGCTCGAAGATGATCCTCACGCTCCCATGTGGCCTCATCAGGGGTGTGATTACTCCATTGAACCTTAAAGAATTTGATGGTGTGGTTTCGAGTGACACACTCCCTCTCGTCGAGAATACAAACGGGATGCTCCTTGTAGGATAGATCGGGTTGTAATTCAAGAGTGTCCAATTATGTGGCTTCGGTTGGGACACGAAGGCATTTCTTCAATTGAGAGACATGAAAGACATCATGCACATTGGCTAGAGAAGGGGGAAGCTCCAATTGATATGCCACCGCTCCTCGTCTTGCTATAATCCGGAAAGGTCCGATATAACTAGGGGCTAGCTTTCCCTTCACATGAAACCGACGAACACCTTTCATTGGTGAAACCTTGAGATAGACGTGATCATCAACTTCGAACTTGAGTTCACGGCGGCGACGGTCAGCGTAGCTCTTTTGACGAGACTGCGCGGTCCGCAACCGTTCGCGAATAAATCAAACTTGCTCTTCCGCTTCGGTGACTAGTTCAGGACCAAAGAGGGGTCTCTCTTCGGACTCAGACCAGTTAAGTGGAGTTCTGCAAGATCTCCCATAGAGAGCCTCGAATGGACTCATTTGGAGACTAGCTTGATAGCTATTGTTGTAGGAGAATTCTGCGAAAGGTAAGCATTTCTCCCAATTCTTGCCGTAAGTGAGGACACAAGCTCTAAGCATATCCTCAAGAATTTAGTTCACCCGTTCAGCTTGTCCATCAGTCTGCGGATGATAAGCGGTGCTGAAAGAGAGTTGAGTCCCCATGGCCTTGTGGAGGCATTGCCAAAAATGCGAGGTAAACTGGGTACCTCGATCTGAGACAATCCTTTTGGGAACACCATGAAGAGACACAATTCGATAAAAATACAACTCAGCTAACTTGCTCACTGTATCTGTCGTCTTGACAGGAAGAAAATGAGCAGTCTTCGTCAATCGGTCAACGATTACCCATATGGAATCAAAACCTTTTTGTGTTTTGGGCAACCCGGTGATGAAATCCATACCAATCTCTTCCCACTTCCACATAGGAATGGGCAGTGGTTGAAGTGTGCCTGCTGCACGCAAATGGTCGGCTTTCACTGCCGACATATCGTCGCTTTCGGCGACATATCGAACAATCTCGCTTCATCCGGGTCCACCAAAGTCTTGGCTTAAGATCTTGGTACATTTTTGTACTTCCAGGATGAATAGAGAATGAGGAATTATGAGCTTCATCAAGAATTAGTGCCTTCAATTCCTTACAATTTGGCACCACTAGCCGTTTGTCGAACCACAAGACACCTTGTGAGTCCTTGGTGAAGCAATTGGCCTTGCCTTGCTTGATGCGGGCTCGGATGAGTGCTATGCCCTTGTCTGTCTTTTGAGCCTCTTTGATTTGGTCCAAGAGATTATATTTGACTTCCAGGACAGCAAGGAATCCCTCTTTAACCACTTCTAAATTGAGCTTTCGAAACTCGGCGCACATGGCGTTCGATTCCGGTTCTACCAAAAAATGATTGCATTGAGACCTTCGGCTCAAAGCATCGGCAACAATATTGGCCTTTCCAGGATGATAATGGAGTCCCATATCATAGTCTTTGATCAATTCAAGCCACCTCCTTTGCCTTAAGTTCAGATCGGCTTGAGTAAAGATATACTTTAGGCTCTTGTGATCGGTGTAAATTTCACAACGATTACCGATGAGGTAATGTCGCCAGATTTTTAGAGCATGCTAGCTCTAAATCATGGGTGGGGTAATTCATCTCATGAGGTCTCAATTGCCTCGATGCATAGGCCACAACTCGGATTAATGTTTAATCTCAGATTTCACTCTAGCAATAGGTGATGTCCATAAATGCTATAAACTTGAAATTTGTGTAGTTGAATACAATTATGCAACAAAGTAAGCTTTTCCGCACTTTTACCTTAAGCTTATACCTTGCTACATCCAAATGCATATTCTTTCGAGTCGGTTATATATGGACCACGGGTAAGTCTTGCGAGTGCCTTCTGTACTCATGCTTCTGCTTTGTGGTTTTCAGGTGAGGACCCCGACGGGTGTGAGTTCTGTTCGTATTGCTTCTCGGTGGTCAAGCGGGGCACCGAGTAAAAGCTAGCTCAACGATAAACGCCTCTAAGTGTTCAAGGCAGGACACTTAGGAGATATCGACTTTTGGGTTGAATTTGGTGGTTGTTCATTTATTTTGTTGTAAAGTTAACTTTAAAACTTGTTATGGCTATGTTTAATTACTTGTCTACTTCCGTTGTTGAACCTCGTTGTATCACCGTGCTTAACTCCTGTCTGTGATGTTATTCTATGCATGTCGTTGTTTATGTTGTGGTTGTAGTTGTGATATATTTGTTTAGTTAATTGCCCTTATGCCTGCTGAGTGGATGTCCGTACTTCTAGGGGCGTCATGCCGAAATTTTGTAGATTTTATGAGTCGAAGTAGGATCTTGCGTGTTGTCTTAGTTGTGAGTCTGTTGTGTGGTTGTCTGGTTTGTCTTTGTGCTTTGGTTTTTAGTCGTTGTTGTGCTTCCGCGTTGCGTGTTTGGTCATGAAGTTTTGGGTTCATTGCCCCCTTTATGCGAATTGAATTGATATGGCAATGGAAACCGGTATGCGAGGCGATCCTGGGCGAGTTTCGGGTTGCATACCGGGGGAATACCGGGATTGTTGTCGAGTTATTTGGATGGGTTCGTTGTTGTCCTAATTGGGCTTGGGTGTTAGCACTGTCAGCACCATCGGTGATCCGTTGCTGGCCTCCAAATCCGATGAGGGTGACCGGGCATTCGAATAACCCGAGGACGGTCTGGGCGGCTCCTCACAAGCTGGTATCAAAGCAAGGTGCATAAAGACGAACCGTAAACTTGACAACCACTTAGGTGATTAATTAGGATTTATTTAACCTTCTAGGTGGCAATTAGTGCTATATTACCCGCCCTATGTCTATAATTAAGGTTGTGCGTTGAATGGTGAGCGTGGGAGAAACGATCACGTTGGAACCGTGCATTTCATACCATGCATATGAGATCCATGTCATACCATGCATGCATATTTCTTGCCATGTCCTCTTTGCATCATGATCCATGCTTTTATGTATGTTAGACTTGTAGGATTCCTTTGTCTTGTGCTATTGTCTAGATCATGTTTTTAATTCGAATTTTTAGCCAAGTCTAAGAACCTATCCCTTCCACGTGGAGTTAAAGTCTATTCCCGTGGTTTCTGAATACCCGGATGTGTTCCCAACAGAATTGCCGGGGATGCCGCCCGATCGGGATATTGAGTTCGTAGTTGAACTTCAGCACGGGGCAGCTCCAGTTTCCAAGCGGTCGTATCGAATGCCACCCGATGAATTGGCCGAATTGAAGAAGCAACTAAAGGAACTGATGGACAAGGGATTCATTCATCCGAGCTCCTCACGTTGGGGCTACTCGGCTCTCTTCGTGACCAAGAAGGACGGTTCTCTTCGCCTATGTGTTGATTATCGTCCTTTGAACGCCGTCACCATAAAGAACAACTACCCTCTTCCTCGAATTGACATCCTCTTTGATCAGCTTGCTGGTGCACGAGTGTTGCCCGAATACGTGACAAATTGAATTCCGGCCAAGCTACTTATTTCCATCTTGATGATTGTGGAACTTTATAGTTCGGGAAGCGCCTAGTCGTCCCTAAAGACCAAGAGTTGAGAAGAAAGATTCTCGATGAAGCCCACAACTCCTTGCTCACAATTCATCCGGGCAGCATCAAATGTCTCCTCTCGAAGCACTCTATGGTCGTAGCTGTCGGACACCCCTGAATTGGTCCGAGAGTGGGGAACGTCCATTCTTTGGACCTGAACTGGTCATGACGGCAGAAGAGAAGGTGAAGACCATACAAGAAAATTTGAGGGTAGCACAATCACGGCAAAAGAGCTATGCTGATCATCGTAGAAGACCTCTCTCTTTCAGCCTTGGTGATTATGTCTATCTGAAGGTATCTCCCCACCGGGGCACCCATCGTTTCGGGGTTTAGGGAAAACTAGCACCTCGATACATAGGACTTTTCCGGATCCTTGCAAGATGTGGTCAAGTGGCATATCAACTGGAGCTTCCTCCCGCTCTAGCAATGGTCCACGATATCTTCCACATATCACAATTGAAGAAGTGCCTCCGTATTCCCTTTGAGCATCTCGAAGTGGATGAACTCGAGGTTCTGCCCGATCTATCCTATCAAGAGTATCCTATTCGAGTTTTGGATGAAGCTGAACGCAAGACTTGTAGGAGGACTCTCAAATTCTACAAAATTCAGTGGAGCAATCACACTGAAGATGACGCCACATGGGAGTGGGAAGACCATTTAAAAGTAGAGTATCCCGAGTTCTTCCATGCTATGTAAGTGCTACCATCCAATCTGTTCGCAATTAAAGCCATATCATTTGTATGTGGCTGCATTGTCCATATGGATTCTATCCATCTATGCTCTCATTTTCAAATCTCGGGGCGAGATTCTTTTATGGGGGGAAGGATTTGTCGTGGCCCCAAATTCGAATTCGGCTCTTGCGGCTAGCATTAGCGCCAACCAGGTTTTTAGCCGCATTTGAGATCAACTTCCGATTTCAGTGAATCTATCCTAAACTGCCATTTAAGAAATTCCAAACTTAGCAAAATTTAAGAGCTAGAAATTTCAGTGTACAAATGTGGTTTTCATTAAATTTCAGAGCCTTGTAACTTGAGAACTATAAGGACCTAGAGTGTGCATGTTAGTAAAATGAAAACTAGAAACTTTTCTCTATGCAATGGTTGAGTTTTGAGCTCAATCCAACTTCAATTGCTAATTTAAATCATAGCGTCAAGATTGAACCCATGCTGAAATTGTTGGGGACTTAGCCATTTGCTTCTAGTGGGGTCAAGTGAACTAAAAACGCCAAAGAATTTGGGGGCAGCAAACAAAAATGCAGCAGCACTCTCCTCCTGAATTTTTCCTCCCCCAAGCAGCCTCCTCCCTCCATCCCCAAACCGTGCAGCACCTATTCCTTGAGCTCTTCTCCCCCAAGCAGCCCCACAAGCACCTCCCTCCAGCCTCCTCCCTGGACGCCCCTCCTCCCTGCAGCTCCTCCCTGGTGGCGCCTCCCTTTCCCCCACAAGCTGCAGCCAGCACTCCTCCTGCAGCACCTCCCCTACTCGGCTCCCTCTTCTCTTCCTCTTCCTCTCCATGAAGGTAAGACTCCCCTAGGGTTTTGGATGGTGTTTTCTGGTTTTGGGGGCAGCATTGGTGAATTTGGGGGCTTAGGTGAGTAGAGATTTGGGATTTGGATGGGGAATAACCAATCTAGGGTTTGGAGCAAAGTTCTGAATTTTCGAGCAGATTTCGTAGCTACTGTTTCGGGTTGATTTGAGCAAGTTCTGAGCATCTCCTGCTAGGCTGGCTGTAGAGAAATTTGTGGGTAATGGAATTATCTTTCATTTCAAACTGGAAACACTCAATTTTGTTAATCCAGCTGAAAGTTATGTTGATTTTAGTGTGTGCTGCTCTGAAAATGCTGAAAATGTGGAGCTGAAACTTGAGCTGCGAATTAAAATTAGTTAGAGACCGAATTAGAAATTAATTTTACCTGAGAAGTTGTAGGAAATTTAGTATAGATTGTAAAAATGTCATCCTTTACTCAATTCCAATAAGTATAGCAATTTATACGATGAAATTTGTGCATGTTGTTCTGAAACTCTGAAACTTCTGAACACTGAAACTGTTCTCTGTTCCTGGCCGAACTGGGAATTCTCTGTGCAGAATCTGGGTGAGTGGCCAAAGCTAAGTGGTAGGTTTATGTCTTGTGGTCGTCTAGGATCTGAGTTTGCTCAATTTGATTAAGTGATCAAAAAGTTATGGCCATTTGTATCAATGTCTGTCCTGAAACCGGGTTTTGCTAAAATTCAGACTTTGGGGCTAAAGTTCAGAGTTTAGTTGAAAACTTTTAATCTATGTTCTGAATGTTAGGATGCATGGTAAAGTTAGATCACCCTCTTGTGGTCCTTTCGAGTCCAAGAAGTCAATTTTTGGATTAACCAAATAAAAGTTATGCTTGTTTAGAGGAATGTGCTTGTTATTTTCAAATTTTGCTATAGAATAGAAGTGGAGTTTAGCATTTGTGTTTTCAATTTTAAATTGAGTTGAATGTTTGCACTTTTGGAGCTGGCTTGGGTGATGCATTTGGTATTTTCATTTTATATGCATTGCATGCATCTCATTTCTTGCATAGTGATCGTGTAAAGAATGAGCACGCGGAGGGTGGCGTGGCAGTGACTGAGGGGGTTACCTTTACCGGAGAGCCGTTTGTAACTGAAAATCCAGCGGAAGCTCAAGGCAAGCACCTAAGCATTTTCAACCTTATATAATTGTATTTTGGCGAATAAATTGCTTATTGGATGATTATGTCTTGCATTAGGAATTGAAATGTGGGATAGGGTTAGAACCTACTTGTTGCACATACACTCATTGTTAATTGTTGAACATCTTCCTTGGAGCTAGTGTGTGGGTAATTATAATGTGTCCATGCTTAGTTTGCTTAGATGTCGGGTATGGGCCAAGTGGTGGATGGCTCCATCACTTGAGATTAATTACTTCACTATAATGGGTTGCAATTGGTTATAATTATGCTTTGAAATGGAAAACTTGAGACCGGGTGAGAGGGTTGGATCATTTGGGTGTGGAGACTCAAATGTTTTAGTCTCGCCTGTGTTGTTTAAGGACCGATCCGTTGTTTGCCATGTTGATCGAGCACCCCTTGTTGATCGCATGCCCGATATAATGGTATGGTAAGCCACCCTTTCATGGCATACTACTCGATGGGTCATGCCCTCATGCGATTGGACGTGGTTGAGGGCGAGGCCTAGGCCTCTCTCGAGGGCTAAGCGAGGCTTGAGCCGCTCGAGGGAGGTTGCTAGGTGCTCGGGCCGCATGAGGATGGTTCAACGAGTAGATATGGATGGGAGGAGGGTTGACATGAGGTTCCTTGTGGCACATGTCGTGCGATTGATGATCCCCTGTAGGGTGAATAAGCGATTCGAATTGCCGCGCTCTCGGATATGAGCACGCTTGTATCATCCAACACTTCAACGTAGTAATAACTTAAATTGAAACTAGTTGGTATACTTGATGTTGATACTTGTTTATGCTATTACTTGCTCTCGTTAATGTTTAATTTCAGATTTCACTCTAGCAATAGGTGCTGTCCATAAATGCTATAAACTTGAAATTTGTGTAGTTGAATACGATTATGCAACAAAGTAAGCTTTTCCGCACTTTTACCTTAAGCTTATACCTTGCTACATTGTCATGGCCAAAAATCGAATTCGGTCCAAACTTAACAAAAATCAAGTGTTACAAAATTTGGGTGGGCAGCAAAGAACCGAAGCTCTCTTCTGAATATTTTTCCCCAACCGAAACAACGCTCTCCTGATTTATTTTTCCTGGCCGAACCATTCTCTGGAACCTTCTGAAGTCAGCCACTCATTTTTTTGTTTTTCTTCCAGGCTGGCTGATATTTTTTTTCTTCCATTCTGGCCGAAATCCCCCTTGGCTTGCTCCTTCTCAGCCGCACTCCTTCCGGCCTTTTTCCCAAGCACCATTCCTCTCCTCCAGTCGCACCCCCTCTTTTTCCTCTCCAAGCCACCTTCCTCCTGCTGTCTCCACAGCCGAAGCTGCTCCTGGTAGCGCCTCCTTTCTCCCCCACAAGAAGCAGCCAGCACTCCTCCTCCAGCTCCTCCCCAATCGGCTCCAACATCTCCTCCCCAAGCAAGCACTCCCCAAGCCAGCCCCTCCCTCCTGCAGCCCCCACGCAGCCTTCCTCCCTCCCTGCTGTCCCCAGGTCGTGCTCCCTCCCTGCAGCCTCTCCAAGTGGGCGCCTCCCCTCTTCTCCACCAAGGCAGCAGCTCCCTCCTCCTCTTCCTCCTTCACTCCCATGAGGTGAGGCCCTCCCTTGATCTAGGGTTTGTGTTTTCTGGTTTTGGGGGCAGCATTGGTGGAGTTGGGAGCTTTGGTGAGTAGATATTTGGAGATTTGGTTGGGGAATAGCCATTCTAGGGTTTGGAGCATAGTTCTGAAATTCGAGCAGATTTTGTAGCTGCTATTTCATGGTGATTTGAGCAAGTTTCGAGCATTTCCTGCTAGGTTGGCTGTAGAGAAAGTTGTGGGTAATGAAATTATCTTTCATCTCCAACTAGAATCACTCAATTTCGTTAACACAGCTGAAAGTTATGGCAATTTTAGTGCTTGCTGCTCTGAAAATGCTGAAGATTTCGGGTAGAAACTTGAGCTGTGAATAAAAATTAGTTAGAGGCCGAATTAGAAATTATTTTTGCCCGTGGAGTTGTAGGAAATTTCATGTAGATTGTAAAAATGTTATCATTTACTCAATTCCAATAAGAATAGCAATTTTTATGTTGAAATTGGTGCATGCTATTCTGAAGCTCTGAGTATTCTGAACTTTGAAATTGCCCTCTATTCCTAGCCGAACTGGGAGTTATCTAGGTAGAATCTGGGTGATTAGCCAAAGCTAATTTGTAGGTCTGTGTCTTGTGGTCGTTTAGGCTCTGAGTTTGCTCAATTTGGCTATGTGATCAAAAAGTTATGGTCATTTGTACACATGCTGTCCTGAAACCAGTTGTTCTGAAAATTCAGATTTTGGGGCTGAAGTTTAGAGTTTAGTTAAAAACTTTCAATCTATATTCTGAATGTTGTGTTGTATGTTAAAGTTAGATCACCCTCTTGTGGTCCTTTAGAGTCAAAGAAATCAATTTTTAGATTAAGCATTCAAGAGTTATGCCTGTTTAGGGATGTATGCTTGTTGTTTTCAGATTTTGGCTTTAGAGTAGAAGTGGAGTCTTGCAATTGCATTTTCATTCTTCAATTGAGATGAATGTTTGCACTTTTGGATTAGTCTTAAGGATGCATTTAGTATTTTCATTTCATATGCATCGCATGCATCTCATTTTTCATACATGGCGAACGTGTAGAGAACGAGCACGTGGAGGTTAACGCGGCGGTGACCGAGGGGGGTACCGGAGAGCCGTCTATTGTTGAGAATCCCGCAGAAGCTCAAGGCAAGCACCTAAGCATTTTTCAACCTTATATAATTGTATTTTGGCGAATAAATTGCTTATTGGATGATTATGTCTTGCATTAGGAATTGAAATGTGGGATAGGGTTAGAACCTACTTGTTGCACACACACTCATTGTTAATTGTTGAACATCTTCCTTGGACCTAGTGTATGGGTAATTATAATGTGTCCATGCTTAGTTTGCTTAGATGTCGGGTATGGGCCAAGTGGTGGATGGCTCCATCACTTGAGATTAATTACTTCACTCTAATGGGTTACAATTGGTTATAATTATGCTTTGAAATAGAAAAACTTGAGACCGGGCGAGAGGGTTTGATCATTTGGGTGTGGAGACTCAAATGTTGTAGTCTCGCCTGTGTTGGTTAAGGACCGATCCGTTGTTTGCCATGTTGATCGAGCACCCCTTGTTGATCGCATGCCCGATATAATGGTACGGTAAGCCACCCTTTCATGGCATACTACTCGATGGGTCATGCCCTCATGCTATTGGACGTGGTTGAGGCGAGGCCTAGGTCTCTCGAGGGCTAAGCGAGGCTTGAGCCGCTCGAGGAGGTTGCTAGGTGCTCGGGCCGCATGAGGATGGTTCAACGAGTAGATATGGATGGGAGGAGGGTTGACATGAGGTTCCTTGTGGCACATGTCGTGCGATTGATAATCCCCTGCAGGGTGAATAAGCGATTCGAATTGCCGCGCTCTCGGATATGAGCACGCTTGTATCATCCGACACTTCAACGTAGTAATAACTTAAGTTGAAAATAGTTGGAATACTTGATGTTGATGCTTGTTCATGATTTTATTTGCTCTCTTAAATGTTTAAATTCAGCTCTCACTTTAGCAATAGGTGCTGTCCATAAATGCTATGAACTTGAAATTTGTGTAGTTGAATATGATTATGCAACAAAGTAAGCTTTTCCCGCACTTTTACCTTAAGCTTATACCTTGCTACATCCAAATGCATATTCTTTCGAGTCGGTCATATATGGACCACGGGTAAGTCTTGCGAGTACCTTCTGTACTCATGCTTCTGCTTTGTGGTTTTTCAGGTGAGGACCGCGATGGGTGTGAGTTCTGTCCGTTCTGCTTCTCGGTGGTCGGGCGGGGCACCGAGTAAAAGCCAGCTCACCGATGTAAACGCCCGGAAGTGTTCAAGGGCAGGACACTTCCGGAGATGTCTTATTTTGGGTTGAATTTGGTGGTGGTTCTTTCATTTTGTTGTATAGTTAGCTTTAAAACTTGTCATGGCTTTGTTTAAAGTACTTGTCTAATTCAGTTGTTGGACCTCGTGGTATCGCCATGATTAACTCCTGTATGTGATGTTGTATCTATCTATGTCGTTGTTTATGCTTGTGGTTGGTTGTGATATATATCTGTTTAGTTATTTGTTTCTTCTGTCTATTGAGTGGATGTCCGTACTTCTAGGGGCGCCATGCCGAAATTTTGTAGATTTTATGAGTCTAAGTAGGATCTTGCGTGTTGTCTTAGTTGTGAGTCTGTTGTGTGGTTGTCTGGTTTGTCTTTGTGCTTTGGTTTTTAGTTGTTTTGTTGTGCTTCCGCGTTGCGTGTCTGGTCGTAAAGTTTTGGGTTCGTTGCCCCCTTTATGCGAATTGAATTGATATGGCAATGGAAAACGGTATGTGGGGCGATCCTGGGCGAGCTTCGGGTCGCATACCGGGGGAATACCGGGATTGTTGTCGAGTTATTCGAATGGGATCGTTGTTGTCCTAATTGGGCTTGGGTGTTAGCACTGTGAGCGCCATCGGTGATCCGTTGCTAGCCTCCAAATCCGATGAGGGCGACCGGGCATTTGAATAACCCGAGGACGGTCTGGGCGGCTCCTCACATACATCCAAATGCATATTCTTTCGAGTAGGTTATATATGGACCACGGGTAAGTCTTGCGAGTGCCTTCTGTACTCATGCTTCTGCTTTGTGGTTTTCAGGTGAGGACCCCGACAGGTGTGAGTTCTGTTCGTATTGCTTCTCGGTGGTCGGGCGGGGCACCGAGTAAAAGCTAGCTCAACGATGTAAACGCCCGGAAGTGTTCAAGGGCAGGACACTTCCGGAGATATCTAACTTTTGGGTTGAATTTGATGGTTGTTCATTTATTTTGTTGTAAAGTTAACTTTAAAACTTGTTATGGCTATGTTTAATTACTTGTCTACTTCCGTTGTTGAACCTCGTTGTATCATCGTGCTTAACTCCTGTCTGTGATGTTATTCTATCCATGTCGTTGTTTTTGTTGTGGTTGTAGTTGTGATATATTTGTTTAGTTAATTGCTCTTATGCCTGCTGAGTGGATGTCCGTACTTCTAGGGGCGTCATGCCGAAATTTTGTAGATTTTATGAGTCTAAGTAGGATCTTGCGTGTTGTCTTAGTTGTGAGTCTGTTGTGTGGTTGTCTGGTTTGTCTTTGTGCTTTGGTTTTTAGTCGTTGTTGTGCTTCCGCGTTGCGTGTTTGGTCGTGAAGTTTTGGGTTCGTTGCCCCCTTTATGCGAATTGAATTGATATGGCA
Organism: Guadua angustifolia; assembly: GCA_036346375.1. Classification (NCBI taxonomy): domain Eukaryota; kingdom Viridiplantae; phylum Streptophyta; class Magnoliopsida; order Poales; family Poaceae; genus Guadua; species Guadua angustifolia. Next base: position 45,449,172 of record CM070502.1, on the reverse strand, counting down.
ATGGAAACCGGTATGCGAGGCGATCCTGGCGAGTTTCGGGTTGCATACCGGGGGAATACCGGGATTATTGTCGAGTTATTCGGATGGGTTCGTTGTTGTCCTAATTGGGCTTGGGTGTTAGCACTGTGAGCACCATCGGTAATCCGTTGCTGGCCTCCAAATCCGATGAGGATGACCGGGCATTCGAATAACCCGAGGACGGTCTGGGCGGCTCCTCACAGCATGGCCGTTCTAACCTACAATCAGTATGGCTCTGATACCAAGCCTGTGGGGAACCGTCCCCAGGACTCCACTGATTCACCCAAATGCACGGTACATCTCAAGTGAATCAAGGGAACCTCGGGCGTTCCGCGATTATACCCGTGTTGGTCCCAGGATAGTTCGCCAACACGAGCATTCTCATCCAACTGTTGACATCACAACACATACACAATTAGCAGAAGTATAAACGTTATTACATTCCAAAAGTAGAACTGCTGTCCATAACGACATATTTAGAGTTATTACATCAAGTAGCAGCGGAAATCACAAGATAAACAACAAAAGGGCCAGCATGGCATGCCCCCAAACCCTCAGGCAACCAACTGGGGCAAGAACGGCGACTAAACGTTAGAATTGTCGAAATCTACCCGGTAAAAGTCCCCGGGCAGTGCCTCATCCTCACCTGCAGCAAGTGGACAATCCGATTGAGTACAAAGAGTGTACTCGCACAATAATATACATTGCATGTTGATTTCTAACTACATGTAGTTGCTACATCAAAGGAAAGCAAAATGGCAATTTCAGCATAAAGCAATGTTTGGGGTAAATCATAAACATGTATAGATTGAAAAGAATTGCATTTCGTAAACATTTGCAAGATCTAGTACATAATATAACATCATCATAATCACATTCATATCATGCCTTCAAGCATTCTCCGAACCATGAGTTCCATCGCTCATGTTCGACTACACACACAAGTACTCCACTACTTGTGTCTCTTTTCCCACTCCCATCCCATTCATACCAAGTACTTAATACTCGCCCAGTGACTAACAGTTCAAGTGATCGTCCTTAACCATGGACGCGGCTATTCGAATAGTTTAAACTCTGCAGAGGTACGACTTTACCCACACGACACGTCACGCTCATAAGCCTAGCTATTATCACATTTCCTTTGATGTGCCGGCCGAGGTGAACGTGACAAACCATTTTCCAGTATGCATGGTAGTGTATCTAAACCATCCAGATGACTGTGACCCTCGATCCCGCGTGCCTAGTGCTCAGTGTGTGTGGATCAAGAAGTACATCCGTTGTTGGACATCCCCAACTCAACAAAGTCGAGGGACTCCGAGGACATTCCTTGGCGCTCCACTAAGCCCAAGGAATTCCAGCGGTCATTCCATGACGCTCCACTAAGCTCAAGGAATTCCGAGTGCACATGGTTTACATAACCTAGTCATACATAAGTACTTGGTTACGCCGGTCCCATAAACGGCGTGTGGTTCGCACGATAGTTACTCAAAGAGACGTCACCAGGATTTGATCCTTAGGGTCCTTAACCAACGTCTCTACACATTAACCTACATTTGAAACCATCATCATCATAATAATTCTCAATCATTGCGACCAATGGACTAAGTCCATCTATCGCGGTTTCTAACGATGTTCTAAGCATGGCTAAGCAATTTGTACGAACCCATATAATAAGAATAAACCCTCCTTCTAGGGCGACGATCGAACTCGAAAGGAACATGATAAGGGGATAACATCACAATGTGGTAATAGCTAAGAATTCTACCCAAACATAATTGTAATTGAAAGTAAGCATGCAATTGATAAAATAATTTCCAAAAATGTAAATTTCAATTAGTAGGAGCAATCATGGTCAAGGAGTAAAGTAGTGCCTTGCTGCTCGTTCTTTATTTCGAAGGCGTAGTCGTACTCGGGAGTGCATTCCGAAACGTCAACACCTAGCGAGAAAATCCAAATCCATAAACACCAAACAAGAATTCAAATAGTGCACATGATTAAAAGATGCATGAAATGCTCATGATGAGTAGTACTAATGGTAATAAGGGAATACTAATTGAGTTTTGCGTCAAAAGTTCAAGTATTAGAGTTTTTATTGAATAATGTCCGGAGTATCCGGGTTTAAACCCCGGAGTGTCCGGGTTAACCCTCTCGGTCTGCCCTGTCCGGAGTATCCAAACAAAAACCCCGGAGTGTCCGGGTTAACACCCTCGGTCTCGCAAGTTCTAGCATATCCGGACTATCCGGATTAAATCCCCGGACTATCCGGGTTAAAACCCCGGACTATCCGGATTAAATCCCCGGACTTTCCGGGTTGAGAGGTCTGTTTCAAAATGGCTATTTTGCTATTCGCTTCTAAACTTCATAGCAATGCACTAGGACTTCAAAAGGGTGGACTCGGGTGGGATCTTACCACTATGGGGTTACTTTTGCACGTGGTGATGGTTGGTTTCGGCGAGGGAATGACAAAAAGGGTGTCACAACGCTAGTGTTGCAGTTCGTTCCTTCCTAGCTCGCGTAGCTGACGACGACTTCACTTGCTCGTGCTTGCAGCAGCCACTAGCCCTCCTCCTCAAGCTTCCATGCGACATGCATGACCCGATTCAAGGTTGGAGGATGGATTCCATGGAAAGGCAAGGAATGAGTCATCTTGGCACAAATTTCAGAACAAGGGAGGAAAGAAAAACGATTGCCACTTACCAAAAACTTGTTGCCTCAAGAATCCACTTGGATGGATTTGAAGCTCTTGATCTTGGCTTCAAGGTGGTGTAACATGCACAAGCTCAAACTCAAGCTTTGAGTGGATTTTGTGGGGGAGAATGGCAAGGTGTAGAAAAAAGAGTTCTTGCTGTTTTCTGGTTTTGGGACTGAGCAAATGAGCAGGAAAAAGGAGGAGAAACCAAGGTTTGGACCTTATAAAGGCTGCCCACTCATGTCTTACATGTGGGGCTAGGTCCCACATGTCATAGGGTAAGAAAAAGGGTGGGTATGGGTGATTGGAGTGAGAAAAGTCATGGAGAGGATGTGCAGCCCACAAGTTCCTATGCAAGGTAGGTCCCATGTGTCATTGACTTGTTAGGTACATAGGTAGAGGTGAGTAATGTAGCAACTAGTAGGGTAGGTATGTGCAGCCTAGCTTCACTCCTCACTCTTATGAATATGGCCCACATGTCATTGCCTAAGGTGAAATAACATGTGTGTAGTTTTGGAAAATGATTGTTAGGATTTCGTTACTTCCTCATTATGCAAGATGAATGTCCTAACACTTGTATGATTAATATTAAATGAGAATGTAATGACATTATGGAAGATGTTAGCATGACAAGTCTCGCTTACCGGATTAACGGAAATTGGGCTGTTACAATCGCAGACGATTTTATCTAAAAACCGTTTGTGATATCACTTGACATCACAGATGATTTTATTGAACAACCATCTTTGATGTCAACTGGCAATACCAACGGTTTTATCCAAAAACCATTTATGATGTCAAGTGACATCAAAGATAGTTTGTGGATAAAACTATCTGTGATTAGATCATCACTGATGGTTTTATCCACAAGCCGTCTGTGATGTTCCCCTTCGTCTTCCAAATGCAGATGCGCACAACGTTTCGAATTGATCGTTTCATTTTCCGAGAGAATTAAAACCATTTGTTCAAATTCCACTTTGAAGACCGTGTTCCAGGCGGTGTTTTGTTTCTCCAATGTAGATCGTTAATTGCACTTCCACGGCTATAAGAACAGAGAGCCTGATTGACCGCCCCTATACTCGATTGATCAGCAACAAAAAATCCCCTTCGACACCGCCATGAGCAACCAAAAAAATCCCCTCCAATGCCTCCTCTATTGGCTCCACCCCCCAACCTCCGATGAAGGCTCCGCCACTACCACTTCCTTCACCTCTAGTAGTACCGCCGCAAACCCTTCGCCATCACCACCGTCGACTTCGCCTCCGAGACCCCTACGATCCCTGCGGCAATGGCTATGGTGCCACATCGGTGCCATATCCATGAATCCGCCAGCCACCAATTACTTCGCGCCTTCGCCTCCAACCGCGTCAGGTAGCACCCCTCCGGTCGCCTCCACCTCAAGCGTTGTCGTCAGGCAGAAGCGTCTGCCACTAGCCTCCTCCTCCTCTGACGATAGCTACGACTCGTCAGAGGGCTATCGTGATGGCTAGGAGCTGGAGGATGACCTAGACAAAGCCGGCTCGAGCAAGGACCCAAACGGTTGCAGTGACGACTCTGACTCTAGTGACAATGAGTGATCGACTAATTAAGTAGTCTTCTCAGTCTTTTGTAGTTAAACTTTTGTAGTATTTAATTTGTAGTCTTTTGTAGTTAAACTTTTGTATCCAACAACAAGCTAGTTAAACTCTTTTTATCCAAAAAGAAGCATGTTCTTATATATATAACACAACAATCTATTTGTTATATTAATCCAGTAGTCTTTTGTAAGGCAAGTTTCACGCGTTTACTGTTTTCAATTAATCATTGACAAAATTGATCATCATAGATAGTTTATGGATAAAATCATCTGTGATGAGGGAAATATCACAGACTGTTTTATCCACAAACCATCTATGAAGATATACTTGTTATCACAGTCAGTTTATTGATAAAACTGTCTATCATATTTCCCTCATCACATACGGTTTTATCCATAAACCGATTGTGAACTTCTCACTTTCATCACAGATGGTTTGTTGATGAAACCATCTGTGATAATCAGACATCACAGACGGTTTCAGCCACAAACCATCTGCGATGTGCCTGAAACACATCATAGACAGTTTTAGTAAAAAACTGTCTGTGATGATATGTCTAATATAACCTCTTTTGTAGTAGTGTCAATAATACTTCATACGTTTTAAATAAAAGGAATATAATTTTTACTGTCTTGTTTTAAAATATAAGACATGCACGTAGTTTTATCTTTCTCCCTTTTGTCCTCATTAATCTTGCTTCTCTCTACAATATGTGTAAGTAAACACCCACATAACTATCTTCTCTTTTATTGTCAAGACATTAACACCATAAATAATATGGCCATTTCTCTCTACCATTCCTTTAGTTCTATACGCTTCTTAATTCCCGTATCCAAGCAAAATACATCTTACGAAAAGAAATGGAGAAAGTACTTAAGTAATTTCCATTGCTCATTTGAGAGGTACAGAATTCTATGCATCACTATTTAAAAGTTGCATAATTATTAAAACTTGGAAAAAGGCTAAATGATTATTACTTATCCTTTCGTTTGTTTCAAAATTTATATAACCTGTATTGATAGGATAATGGATAGAAACACAACTCCTCTTATTAATGCTAATTTCATTATGAATTGATTCACCATATTTTCTATGCCCTCCAAGCATGGAATATGATCCCTCCGACCCCTAGTTGTGATCGCAGGATCACCGGGAGCTATTCGAGACAGCGAGGAGGACACTGCCTTTGCCCTGGGCAAACAAGGGAAAGAAGGCGAACAAGAGGCCACCCCCGAGCGGAGTAGGCGACAGGGTCTCGAAGAAACCGTACGTCGAGTGGGGCGACCGTACAGTGGTAAGCTCTCCCTTGGTCGAGCCCTCGAGCTTCTTGTCCTTGATCCCTCTCCTCTCTAACCTCTTCTTGTTTCTTCGCAATAGCAAAGGGCTGCGGACGCCGCCAGGACTTCAAGTCCCCGGGCGACCCAAGGACCCCGATCACAGGGTCCTAGGCCCTCTGCAGTGGATGACCTGGATCCGCCGCAGGCGCCAAGGCCCCTAGCTCGTGGTGCCCGCCGAAGGGATGCCGATTCAACTTTGGGATGACGAGGACCTCGCCAGCCCCCCGCGAGGCGGAGGCTTGAGGCTCAGGTACACCATCTCTTCTTCGGCTGCATGGTGCTCCATCGCCTTTAGCTTAGTCATTCTTCTTTATCGCAGACTTCGAGCACTCGAGCTCAACGTTTGCCCATCTTGTCGATGACTATTGTCTAGGGTGAGACTGAGTCCGAGGAGGAGGAAGAAGACTCCTACGTGCTGGCACCCCGTCGGCCCTCGAGCCAGAGACGCACTCCTTCGGGCCCTCAAAGCTGGGCCGCGGTTGGCGAGTTCGACCAGGATGTCGATGACCCGGCCACGGACAAGACTATGCATGCGGTCGATGAAGACGACGCCGGCGATGCTGGAGGTGTCGGAGTCGACCTTTCCCCGGCCAAGTCCACCGCAAAAGACAACACCCAAGATGTCCCAGCCACGAGGCGACTAAAGCCGTCCAAGCGGCGCCTGCCGTGGCATTCCCGACGACGAAGGTCCGGGCGACCCGGCCGCAGAGGTTGACCGTGATCTGGCCAAGACCGGCGCGGAAGACCCTGATGAAGTCCTGGACAAGGCTTCCGCGGAAGAGGGAGCAAGAGACGCTCCGACTGCGGAGGACGAGACCAATCCAGCTGCCGGGACTGAGCTTGGGGGTAGGTTGAGCACCCTGGGGGAGGCGACTCGAAGCAAGGTTTCCCCCGACGGAGCGCCCAAAGGTCCTCGCCCAAGCGACCCAGTGGCGGCAAAAGACAATATCGCACTAGGGTCGTCGGGCAGCAGACCCGCTAAGCACCCCCACGCACACTTCGAGAGCTGGCTCAACCAGGTACAGAGGTTCCTCCTACGTTTGTCGAATTTTAACTCAAGTCTCTTTTTCTTTCTTTTTCTGACAAAGATTATGTTCCTGTTTCAAATCCTGCAGGCCATCGGTTTCATCGCCCAAGGGCTGCAAGGTCTTCAGACGCACTCCGACGCGCTGAAGATCTTATTCGACCTGGTGGAGGAACGGGAGGCGCAGCGATTCAAGCTCATCGAGACCTTGGAGATCGAGCGAGAGGAGGCTGAGCGTAAAGCAGCAGCCCACTCCAGCGAGATTGCTGACTTCCACCAGGCGATGAAGGCGGTCGAGGCCACCCACGCATCCGAGCTCCAGCGGGCCGTTGCCACCGAGCGTGACCATGCACACAAAGCTGTGGAAGAGGAGCGCATGCGGTCAGCCAGGGCACTCGAAGCCGAACGAGCCCAAGCAAAGGAATTGAGGAAGGCTACCGCAAACCAAGCAGCCGCCCCGGCGAAGGCCTCCATCGAGCTCGAGGCAATGGTCTAGGAGCTCAAGGAGAAACTGGGGCGGGCGAGCAAGGCGACGAAGAGCACCATGGCCTAACTCCAAGATGAGCGACGCCGCGCCACCGATGCCGAACCGAAAGCTCGACCGCGGCCAGGGGGGCACCACCGCCCTTCTGCGGGGTGGCATGAGACGATCCCTCGTCCAGCGAGAGTGCCGAGACGTGTCTAGGCGCTGCTAGCCTTTGCCACCTCTTGTTGCTGCGAGTGTGAACCCGCCATCACCAGACGCAAGGTCCCTTCGGACAGAACACCGGAATCTGCCAGAGAGAGGGCTGGGTGAGCCAACCACTAGCCCCCTACCTGGCAGCCCCTATCAGCGTATCTCGCCTGACAGGACCCCGTCAATGAACAGGGTTGACTACTCCCAGGATGGAAGGAATGGTTCGTTAGAGGGCGTCTTCGTGGCCAGAAACCCTAATGTCTCTCGCATAGTGGATCCCAGGGATCAACAGATCAATCGACACGGTGATGTACCCAGGTTCAAGCCCCCAACACAGAAAATAGCCCTACATCCTGCTAAGTCTTTGTTGAGGAAATATGGAGGTGATTACAATGGTTCTCCTGGTCTGATTGTTTCTAGCCTTTTGCTTCTTCTTCTCAAACCTCCGACCTCTCTTCTCCATGCACCGAGACACCCTTATATAGATGGGTTGGCCCGGGCAGGTGAGAAAGTGACACTATACTGATCTACGACTCATTAGTTACACCCATCATTCGAGCCTTATCTCACTGACCCATGACTCATTTATTATGCCCGTCGCTGTAGCCTTGTCCTTCAAGCCCCATTTAATGCCGCTACATGGCTTCACCCGGTTCGCCCGGGATATGACACTCCTGCGACGCGTTTGGTGAGAGGCGTTAGAGGGTTGGGCCGTCATCGTGTCGATAGCAGAATTCTTCACAATTAATGGCCCTGATGCAGTATGTCAGGGGAAGGAGACTTCGAGACAAAGCCTTCTCCTCATTCCTTTGGTTGCCTCCGTGGCCTGTCGAGCGGGTCCTGATCGCCCACCCGCTCGCCAGGCCGCCATGTGGGCTCCTCGCTCGGCGGGCAGGGCATGATTGCCCACCTGCCCACCAGGGCGCTACATGGGCTTCTCGCCCGGTGTGCAGGGTATGATCGCCCACCTGCCCACCAGGGCACCACATGGGCTTACCGCCCAGCGAGCAGGGCATGATCGCCCACCTGCCCACTAGGGCGCCACATGGGCTTACCGCTGGCGAGTAGGGCATGATCGCCCACCTGCTCGCTAGGCTGCCACGTGGGCTTTTCGCCCGGCGGGCAGGGCATGATTGCCCATCAGCCCGCCAGGGCGCCGCATGGGCTTACCGCCCAGCGACTAGGGCATGATTGCCCACCTGCTCGCCAGGCCGCCACGCTGGGCCAGGCCGCTTCTTGGGCCCACTAATTATGCGGCGGAGAGGGTACCCAGGTGCAAAGTACACCGACAAGACTGAAGGATCGAGATGGCAATTAGAGGTGGGTGAATGGTCACCTTGAAGATTTTTTTTCGGACTGGTGCACCTCAAATTCACCAACCCTCCAAAACCCGAACAACTAGACAACTATGTGGGGAATTTTTGAATCACAATCCTAGTTGACAATTGTCCAAGAAAAAATGAATCACCTTGAACCTTGCTTTTAAAAAGGAGATCATGTGAAACAACCAAAGTCACTTTCAGAAAAGCAAAAGCTGATTTTCCAAAAATTATCCTCAATTGGAGCAGGTGGTTGGTGGATTTCTGGTGCTCTAGGATTTTTGGGAATTTTTCTCCCTATGAATCAATGAGTCATAAAGCAGTCCAACAAAGACCACCTCAAAATGCCTTGTAGAAAAATCAAACACCACAGACTGTCAGGAACTTCAAGTAGAAAGTTTGGCGCTCGGTATTCACCTCATGGCACCCAAACGGTGCAACCAGTGGACTCCCCCATTTTTCCACAGATGGATATATGAGTCATGCACCTTCTCTAATAAGAATCACTCAAAAATGATTTTTCTAGATTTTTTGTAAAAATCAAACAATGACTACTACGCGAAGAAGTTCTAGATAGATTTACAACTTGATGGAAAACTTGATCTCTAGTCTATCCTAGGGTGCAAGAAAGAAGTAAACCCGTATGAGCACCCTCAAGACATCCTATATCAGCAACATTTAGAACAAGGGGAGGCAAATCTAAATTGTGACAAAGTAAATTATGGTAATTTAAATACGAAATTTAAATGTTGAATTTAAGACATAAAGCAAATGTGTAATGTAAATTCAAACAAGAATGAAAATGATTTGCATTTTAGGAAGGGGGTTTACAAAGCCTCACAACAAAGTGGGCAAAACAAAGGGGCACAAATACCTCTACAACCTTCAAGAGGAGAAGGCTACCCCCTCCCCTCTATTTACACTACTCTTGGGCCACCTACTACCCTTGTATGAGTCCCTCAACCCTAGAGCACTCATCAAGAGCTAAGATTAACCTACTCAACCAGCAATGCAAGGGCTAACCCAAAACCCACACATGCTGGGTTTTTTTGCATGGTTTTCAAAGCACACTATTTAGACCCGCTAATCTATCAACTAGACCATGATCCTATGGCCCTCAATGATTCAAGCAGCGTCTAGCTAGTATCTCATACATTCCCTTGTCTTTTTTACTTGGACGGACTCCGTCTCTGATCATCTTCCGGCGATCCTGGACCATTTGGACCTCCGACACTCCTCGCCTTATCCCGGTCATCCTCCGCCTCTCCATGACCTAGTACCATCATCTTGCAACCATCAAAGACAAGAAAAACCCATCACATAGCAATGTCCAAAAAAGATATGCAATACTCATCATAAAATGCTTAATTAGATCATTAACGCTCAGAAGACCCGGTGCTGCCGCCCCTAGGCAAGTAGCACCGCTCAGCTGCAACACCAGAAGAACACCCTCTCTAAAATATTCACACCGCACTATGGTCCGATGCTACCACCCAACCAGTAGCACTGCTCTACCATGACTGATAGCACATGAAAAGGCAATCAAATCTTAAATTACTTCAAATTGAAAATCCAATTCAAATCAAACTCAAATCGAAGCAAACCAAGCTCAAAATTAGTCAAATACTAATCACACACAGGTATAGACCTCCACATAATCTTTCAATCTCCTCCTTGATGAGTATATTGACATACACATGAAAAGGCATTAGTTTTGAGTTTGAAGAAAGGTAGAAGAAAGCAATTTGAATGCAAAACCAAACTTAGTTCAAAATAGAAATAGAGATTATGACCAAGTTAGAAAAAAGAATTTTAGAGCTAATATCAAGAAAGAGCAAGTTTTCCACAAAAGCTCTAAAATTTAATAACACGAGTAGGCTTATGATCCATAGAAGATAGCAAAAACATTACCATGATCATAAGAACCAAGATGCATTATTATTATTTTTTTAACAACGATGCATTTTCTACGATTTCTCTCCCTTTTGGCAATATAAGCATTAAGATAACATTTTCTCCCTTTATGTATTAATGAGATGCAATCTAGAGGAGCTTTGAAAATTATCCAAGTGACTTATGAAGACAAGATATGACACCAAGCTAGTCAATTTCAAATTTTACAAAACTAAGACATGTCCAAGTGCAAATAAGAAAATTTGCTTGCTAGCTTAGTTTTGAAAAAGTCATTTTTAGCAATTTTTGACATAAGCAACACTTAACATTAATTTTAAGTCTAGAAGCAAAGCCACTCAACAAATCAAATGGAGGACTTAGAGTTTAACCTACTCAACACTTTGGGAAATCTAAAAGTGCATACAAGATACTTCGAGCTTATTTTTCATTTGATGCAAATTTTCGTTTATAGCTTTTGAAAGACATAGCGGGGTACAAAATCTGGTTTAAGTTGAGTTATTATCACAATTGAGCACAAGGAAGATCCAAATGAACTCAAATAAAACCAGAAACACAGAATGAAGTGAAGAAGTCAAGAATCTGCAAACTAGGTGACTATAGAGCATAGAAAAAATGGTAGAGAACACTAAGGCCTAGACTCACTCTCATCTTTCCCAATGACTGACGTAGAAAAGCTGCTTCTAGATCCCAAACTAAGGAGTGCACACAGACCCTGTCTACCTAGGGAGCCCAATACCTGCTAGACTTATAAGACTATGATGAAACTCCACCTAGAGAGAAGAGAGAACAGCTAATTAAGCATGATAGCAACCTAAAATACAAGATGAGAAGTCCATGCAAGGCATGCCAGAAGTTTAAGTGAAGTGAACTCACAACACTAGAGAATAAACCCCATAAACACCTAGAACAAAATAAAAGAAAAGGAAAAAAATAGAAGAGAATATATAATACATAATATACAAACCAGCTCCCTCCTCAAAGAAGGCCGTAAGGGCACACAACTCCAAGCTCACTCCTCAAGGCAACAAACCTAGAGCTATCCAAACGCTTGGTAAAGATGTTGGCCAACTAGTGGTCACTCTCCACAAACTTAAGCACTATGTCTCCTTTCTCTACATGGTTTCTAAGGTAGTGATATCTAACATCAATGTGTTTGGTCCTAGAGTGATGTCCGTTCTTAGCAATACAGATATCAAAAGTGTTATCACAGAAAAGTGGAACACTCTCTATCTCTAATCCAAACCGCAAGGCTGATCTCATCCAAAGCACTTGGCTATAGCAACTAGCTGTAGCAACATACTCAGCCTCAGCGGTAGACTGTGCAACTTTGGACTGCTTCCTAGATGACCAATAAATAAGAGAAGTGACAATGAATTGGGAAGTGTCAGAAGTGCTCTTCCTATCTATCCTATAGCTAGCAAAGTCAGCATCGGGAAGGCTCTAAGAGATAGACAAGAAGAGGAAGAGTACCAAATACCATAATCAATGGTAGCTCGAAGGTACTTGAAGATGCGCTGTACCACTTGGCGATGAGAGACACGAGGAGAAACTTGAAAGCGAGTGCACAATCACATAGCAAAGTGTATGTCCAGCTGCGAGGCAGTGAGATACAAGAGGGAGCCGATCATGCTTCGGAACTCCTTTTGATCAGCAGGCTCACCATCCTCATCTAGCTCGAGGACAGTAGTGGTGGCAATAGGAGTCATCACAGGCTTCCCATCAGACATATCAAATCGCCTCAAGAGGTCACGAGTGTACTTACCTTGATGCAGGAAAGTACCTCTTGAATCTGCTTGATTTGGATGCTGAGGAAGTAGCTTAACTCGCCCATCACACTCATCTCAAACTCTGTGCTTATCATCTCAGAAAACTGAGACACAAGAAAATGAGAAGAGCCACCAAAGATAACATCATCCACATAAATCTGGACGAGAAAGAAATGTGAATCCTAATATCTAATAACAGAGTATTATCTACTATACCCATTTTGAAACTATGACTGAGAAGATAAGACTTAAACCTCTCATACCAAGCTCTAGGGGCCTACTTAAGACATACAAAGCTTTGGAAAGCTTGAAGATATGGTTTGGGTATTTGGGCTTCTCAAATCCTAAAGGTTGCTTGACATAAACCTCTTCTTTAATGAAGCCATTGAGGAGTGCACTCTTGATATCCATTTGATAGAGCTTGAAGCCCTAGGATGTAGAGAATGTAAGCAGGATCCTAATCACCTCTAGTCTAGCTATAGGGGCAAAGGTCTCCTCAAAGTCAAGACCCTTAACCTGAGTGAAGCCTTGTGCAACTAGCCTAGCCTTGTTGCGAATGACAACCCCATCCTCACTCTGCTTGTTTTTGAACACCAACTTGGTCCCAATGACATTATGATTAGATGGGGCTCTACAAGCTGCCAGACTTTGTTACTCTCAAATTTTTTCAGTTCCTCAAGCAAAACATTAATCAATAATTCATCTGATAATGCATGAGTAACATTATTTAGCTCAAAAGAGGCAACAAAGGTAGAGTGAAGAAAGAAAGAAGATAATCCTGATTTTGAGCACGTCACATGCTCAAACAGATCACCAATGATTTGATCAGGTGGATGAGAACGCTGAATATGGTGGGGAGTACCAGAAGCAGAAGTGTCCTCTACCTCTTGAGTAGGAGAGGTAGGAACAGAGTCACTGGCGGAAGGAGAGTCAGAAGGCAAAGGCCGATCCTCCTAAGGAGTAGAAATGGAAACAAGAGGCACCTTAGGTGCAGAGGAGACTAGATCAAATGGAACACCATCATCCTCATCATCTTTGAAGATGGTCTCGGAGAAATAAGAAGAGCCTGAAATATCAAGTCTAGCTCCTAAGCTAGCCTCATCAAAGGTCATATCACGGGTCTCTATGATCCTATTCGCATCACAACTCCAAACCCTATAGATACGAGAAGAAGCCGACAAACCCAGAAAAATACCATCAGAAGAACGAGACTCGAACTTATCTAAGTTACCAGACTTCAAGATAAATCACTTGCAACCAAATACACGAAAATGAGAAATAGTAGGCTTTCGCCCATATCTCAATTCGTAAGAAGTGCGATGCAAATGTGCTCTCAAGAAAACGTGATTAGAAACATGGCAAGTAGTAGCTACAGCCTTAGCCCAAAACTTCCTAGGAGTACTATGCTTGTCTAGCATTGTCCTGGCCATCTCAACTAGGGTCCTGTTCTTCCTTTCTACTACGTCATTTTGCTGAGAAGCGGAGGGAGAAGAGAACTGATGATCTAAACTAGACTCCACACAGAAACTCTCAAAGTTGGTGTTCTTGAACTCCATGCTATTATCACTGCGTATAGCTCATAAGGCACCTAGGAGCTCAATAGACAACCTATTGATAAAATGCCTGAAGTGAGAAAATGTCTCATCCATCGAGGCCATAAAAAACACCCAAAAAAACCTTGAAAAATCATCAACAATGACAAAAACATACCACTTCCCTCCTACTGATTGCACTCTAGTTGGACCAATAATATCCATATGTAAAAGCTATTCTGGTGCATCAGTCATCACTACGGTGACTAGGGGATGAGAAGCAGTAACCATCTTGCCATGTCGATAGGGAGAGCAAACTAAGTCTTTGACCATCTTGAGTTTGGGCAAACCACGAATGTGGTCGTGGCTGCTAACTATGGTCAAATGATCAAAACCATTGTGACCAAGTCTCCTATGCTAGAAGGAGAGATCACGGGACTCAGAAGCAATCAAACAACGAAGAGTCTCCAAAAGAAGTAGAAAATCAGTACGAAAGACTCTCCCAAATCTAGAAATCTCACAAACTAACTCCCCTGATGAATCAAGGATTCTACAAGCACTGCTCTTAAAGTTTACCTCGAAAGAGTCATCGATAAGCTGAGAAACAGAAATCAAATTATACTACAGCTTACTAAGGCAACATCTTTAAGAATAAAATTTTTATTAATGCAAAAGGTACCTTTAGCAATGACCCTACCTAAAGAGGCATCACCAAAAGTGATTAGCTCATCACCGAGGGCTCGAACTAGGGAAGAGAACCAACGGGAGTCTTCGGTCATATGATGAGAACAACTGGAGTCAACAATCCAAACCTCTCCCTTCCCAATCTGACGAACCTGATCGAAACATAGAAGAGAGAGATGACTCAGTACTAGGGTAAAGTGAAGATCTGGGAACCCAATACTGAACCACACGACACCTCAAAGTGCCAGCCATAGTAGACAACTGGACTCTAGTGTCTCTCTATTGCTCAACTCTCATAAGATCAGAAGTAGCAACCCTAGTAGAGTATCTAGGAGCTGAAACTAAGTTGGCCCACCGTGGTGCAAAGGCCGAACCATCCCAGTGAGGCTCCCTAGACTCCCACCAACCACCGCGTGCTGCTAATATCAACCTCGATGGAAAAATAAGGAATATCAAAAGGGCGGTAAAAGATCGACCACGGCGGTTCAAGACTCACTACAGAATCCGCATTATTTTAAATCGGCCAAAAGCCGATTTAAAATCTGAACAAAGCCGGCGAAAATAGCTATTTTCGCTGGGTTTTAAATATTTTAAATCGACTTTAACGGACGGAAAAACGACTTAAAAATCTGATGAAATTTAAGAACAGCAAGCGAAAATAAGTTTATTTTCGACGACTACTGAACGATTTAAATTACCAATGATACACCCGAGCCACGATCGGTCTTGACGTAACATATGTATTTTAAATCAAATTTAATTTAAATTAAATTATTTTCGCTTTTTGGCTATTTTAAATTACCTAACCGCAAAAAAAATGCAGAAATTTAAATAAGCAAAAATTATTAATTTAAATCGGCCATTGTTATTTTCGCTCGGCCAAATTTTATTTTCGTTGATTAATTGTTATTTTTAAATCGGCGGTAAGCGAAAAATAATATTTTAATTCAAAAAATTAAAAAACATATAAAATCCCAGAAAATTCACCAAAAATCCTAGAAAATAACGAAGATTCATAAATGACCTTGGTTTAACTGCAGAGAAACCGAGATCTAGTGTCAATGCAACATGAATTCAAATGTCAATTGTGTCTCCAAAACCTTTTTCCATGTTTCAAAAACTCTGCAGAACTAGTATTATCTAGTAAATATAACCACCATTTAATAAGCACAAAACTTTTGGTCGAAACAAGCGTAACAAACCTCGCTTGAAGATCAAGCATCCGAATTAGCATGAATGTCCCGGAAAGACGTTCTGGAAAGATTTCGCATAAAAAAGAGTAAATTAGTTCTTTGCAGTGATTATGAATAGGAGGCAATTGTTTTAGCGTCATGTGATGATCAACATTTGACTTCAACCTCGGTTTGATAACCACATCGACCTCGGTTTGATAACCACATCGTATAATCAATCATTTTCAGATTCTATTTTGTCGGATGTACTTTGGACTACTTTTGTTTAGTCTACGGATGCGCTTTGGATTTTTTGCCCTTTCCTTTTCTATAGTAAGTTAATTATCAAACCACGACCGGTGAATAGGAGCGACAGTTCATTTACTGCTCGATATTTAAAACTATGCACAAAAGGGTAGCATTTGGAGTAAAGGAGAAAATCCTGTACCTAAAATCAGTAGATGGGTCTTTCCTTGCCAACCCCATCTCTTTCCATTGTTCGATATTAGTCCCCAAAGCTCGGTTCTAGGAAAAGAAGCACACCATCTCATTGCCATGGATCATCTCGTTACCATCGACCATCTCCTTTGTCATGCACCATTGCATTCTCATTGATGTTTGGTTCACCCATCTTTGGAGAGATTGGTGATGGAACACAAAAGGCTGTTAATCTGAAATGGTTGGCACAAATAAAATCATGTCGATCTAATGAGTCAAATCGGAAAAATTCGATTTCATGTTCAAATAAACTTTTAAAACATGATCTCTCGATAAACCATAAAAATGGTCACAAGAGCATAGATGGACATCGAAATCTTACATAATTTCAGTATGACAAGATCTGGTAGCTTTACAGCACCACTCCTCAAAGCAACAAACAATAAATTTTCGGATTTAGATTCAAAAATCACTACTTCAAATTAGTAAGTTTGAGAATTCTAGCAAGATCTGAGACTTTAGTAAATTTGTCAATATAACGATGAAGTTTTCAATTATTAACTTATACTCGTAGCAAGGCTCTGTGATCCCTTGAAAGATATAGTGTATGAGATAGAGATTGATGCTCCCAATATTCTACACAAGTATGAGTAAGACAGAATATTTGGACAAATTCTACACATCCAATAGAAAAGAGGAGCTATCCAAAGCAAGCAAAATGCTATATTTTACTTCTAACATTATCTCCAAGTTAAGTTAAGATTACTCATGTATTTGGAATATACCTAGTTGGTCAAGTCATATGTGAGAGATAACAGGGAATAAGTCGGATATAGTGTCATCCCTTTTCAAAGCATAGGTGCTGACTCATCACCTTTGACATGGTAGTCAAAATTTTCTATCACCAAATCCTTGCTTGCCACTAAGCACAATCTTTAGCAGGATAAGAGCAACGGCAAGCAGACAGAGGTCTTCCTAGACCTATCTAAAGCAACACTAGAATGCAAGTTTTCCCAGACCTCAGGCAACACTAGAATGCAAGTTTTCTCAGACCTATCTAAAGCAACTAGTCTTAAGACTATCTAAAGCGGCGTGGGGCGGCGGCGCGCGGGAGGGGCGGCGTGGGAATAATGCCCACCTGCGTGTAGACAAGTTCAATAGTTCCTCCATTTCCAGCTGGAAACATTGTGAAGACTTCCAGGGTTCGACAATCACAGAACCAAGATGAGCGATCTTTCAAGATCTCTACAATCTACATACCGCAGATTCTATCGAAGCAGTTAAATTTTCTATAATCGGTTGGTAGGCAAAATATATGAATGTGAGGACATTTTATCTCATGTACTGACCTAAGAGATCGATGAAAATTTCGAAATTTGTGGGTTGAGTATTGAATATCTTGCATTTCAATCAAGCTTTCTTCCATCCTAGATTACAAAACAAACTCTTGTGTGATCAGCAGCAATGTCTTCGATGAAGTGCGTCCAAGACGAATTGTTTCTTAAGTGTCTCACCAAGTCATCATATCCACATGGAAAACCAAGTCTAAATCACTTGCATATGAATATACAAGCACATGAAATGGTTTCTCCAGAAAAAATAAAGACAAAGAAATCTCTTGAGGTAACATAAAAATTCCAAAACTAAGCACCCATAACATCTAAAACACTTACTTTTGTTGGCTCTAGATTCACCAAACCACAGGCACGGGCAGCAACACCACGGCAACCATGTGAAATGGCCACAATACCAACCGAATCCGGACTAGGCTAATCCCATCAAAACAACACATAGTCAGCACAATATTGAACAATTTTTTGTGTTAATAACAGAACAAAAATATCCAGAGTTGGCATGTAACCTTCATCCCATGCATCTAGACCCAATCAATAGCCTTTAAGAGGAACTCTGTCAAGGTCTCCTCTGCGATTGCAGGGAGCCTGGAAAAAGAAAACAAAGCCAATTGAAGATAGGATGATTCTGAAAGCAAGGTCAACAACAAGAATCCATCCCTAGTCATGCAGGGGTGATTACTTACCCGGAAGGGTTACTTGCATCCCTAAGAGGGTTTTGAGGGTAGTCACATTTGATTCACGGCTTGTATCATTTGCCAATGAAGTCTCTAACCAATCAATGGATGCTATCGAGAAAAAGTAAGGTAAAAGTAGAATAATCAGGCGGGCTTTCTAACATGCCAAGGACCAATCCATGGACTCGGCGGCGGCGGCGCAGGCAACGGCGGCGGCGTCGGCGGGCGCCGGCTTTGAAGGCGGCGTCCAAGGCGGGCGGGCAGCGTCGGGCGGCGGCGGAGCGGGCAGCGGCGGCGTCGGGCGGCGTCGGCGGGGCGGGGCGGCGTTGCGTGAGGCGGCGGCGTCGGGCGGCGGTCGAAGCGGCGGCGGGGGCCAAGCGGCGGCGGCGGGCATGGAGTGTGGGGCGCGCGAGAGAGATGTCTTGTGAGTGAGGTTTTTGGTCTCAAGACTGGTTTTAGGTCTCAACGTTTTCGGCGGCTCTCTTGGCCGCAATTCTGAATTAATACTTTCGGCCTAGATGAAAACCGATTTAATTTACTTAGTATTTTCGACGGTTTATTTGGCCGACGAAATTAAAAAACGTACTTTCGACGGCTAAGTTAGGGCCGACGAAATTACACCGATATTTTCGACGGCTTGGATTGGCCGACGAATTTATAATCCTATTTTCGACGGCTTATTCAAGACCGACGAAATTAGTTTTGGCCGACGAAACAACTACATTTTCCTGTAGTGACTAAGACTCAAACGAACAGCATGAAAACTAAGTCATGTATGCTGCCCAAAAACGGTGACTCTCTAACCTGCCTAGTAACAGGGTGTGCCTTAGGAGCACCCAGAGTTTGGGGATGACCCTAAACACCTCTAAGAGTAGCAACATGCTCACGCCTTGTGATCTTAGCGCGCTTGAAGTAGAAATCTACCAGGTGTCCATCCCTCTGACAGAAGGTGCTTGTATACTTCACCTTACCAGAGGCTAAAGTAGCAAGAGGAGCAACCTTCTGATCAGTAATCCTATGGACAACTACAATAGACCTAAACACAGTAGTGCTCACTCTGGGATCAACTGCAATCGCACCACTCTTGGTGCCACGTACAATGGTAGGAGGATGAGTCCTAGCATGCTTCAAGGACTCAAATCTTAGATCCTGATGAAATCTGTTAATCTTGGATTGGTGTAGAATGAGATTGAGCTTCTTCATGCCTCCCACAAACTTCTCAAGAGTTCTCATGAGATACTCACACTCCCAGAAGAGAGAAGAATAGGAAGAATAGGGATGAGGGGAAGGAGAAAAATCAGAAGGAGAAGAACTACCCGCACGTGCAGTTTTCTTCCTCAGCATGGCTGCCTCAATCTTTGAGGGCCCCATAAGAAATGTAAGGGGCATTTCTAATCCAAAGGGCTTGGTCTTCTAGATTCTTCCTAAGTTCGACATGGATTTTATTCAAGTCCTCCTTTGTAACACCCTTGCCCTAAATTGGCCCAAGAGGTTACTAAGACCTAAAAATTTTCACAAAAATTTTGGCATGACCTCTCTTTGAAATAGGGACATCCACTCAGCAAACCCGGAAATAATTAACAAGATAACAATAATAAATACATAAAACAACTGTGAAACATACTAGGAGGATGAAGTCAGGTAAAACGACATGAGATCTCAGTCCAAAATGCCACCACGCCACAAGCTTAGCATTCAACTACATAAGCAGCTAGGGACAACAACATAGAACTTACTTACAACCACATGTACACTAATACAAGTTCCATTACTAATTCCCAAAGTAGCACAAAAGGAGTAAGTTCTACAAGTTATAATTCATGAGAGGTGTGGAAGTGAAGCTAAGACCCATTCCCGCATATCGTCTTCAAAGCACCTAAAAATCATAAACACACAAGCACGAGTTCATAAAACTCAGCAAAGTATATCAATCATAACATAAAAAAAGCTTACCCACAGTATTCCATTGCAAGATATCAACATTCTTTCTGTGTATGCGATTGATGATTCTTGACAATAATTTATGCTAGTGACTCACTCATGCAATGCAAGATGCAATTATGCTCAACAAATTCTCTCCTTCAAGACTATACCGGTATAGTAAAGATGCACACCCGTTGGTGTCGCACCCTTCCTTTCCCTTCCATCCCAGTGGATGGGTCTACTCTTACTGTCTCGCTCCCATCCAGCCCTGTGGATGGGACTACGAGGTAGGACTTCTCAGGAGCACTCCGGATTAGCCATATGTCCCCACATGACTTTCTCACCGACTGGGCTCAAAAATCATTTCATGTTATGAATGCAAGTGACATGATAAGATAGCTAAAAATTTGAAATGCCATGAATCATCGAGATATAACATAGCAGTATTGACACATGTAATAATATCAAAACAACATTTCCCATGAGTCATGTTTTGCATGCTATACTTGCCTCCTTATCACGCGCAGAGGCTGGGCGTGAGCTTGAGGCCACCCCTGAGGCTACTCCATCTGTGTCATAATATTGCAAAAATTCATGTCTAAGCCAGCACAATCAACAATTAAACATTCAACTCTATGCCCTACAAGTGAAGTTACACCCCAAACTGAATCTGCCTCTATTTTCAGCACTCTCGGTACAACATGTAGTATTTTCATCATAAAAATTGCTATGCGAGTAGGAATCATACAAACCTTGGTAGTGTAGTAATCTACACAAAATTTTCCACAACTCTCTAGGCAATTGTAAATTCCAATCCGGCCTCTAATTATTTCTAACCAACAGGTTAAGTTTCAGCCCACAGATTTCAGCATTACCGAATAGCATGCAGTCTTTAGCTCATAAAAATTGCTATACTGAATGGAATCAAGTAAATGATAGCAGTTTCAAAATCTACATGAAATTTCCCATAACTTTTCAGGAAATGAGAAAGTCTAATTCGGCCTTTAAGTATTTCTCTAAACAACAGGTTAAGTTTCAGCCCATAGATTTCAGCATTTCAGAACAGCTTGCAGTGTTTAGCTCATAAAAATTGCTATATTGAATGGAATCAAGTAAATGATAGCAGTTTCACAATCTACACAAAATATCCCACAACTTTTCAGGCAATAAGAAAGTATAATTTGGCATCTAAGTAATTCTAAACAACAGATTATGTTTCAGCCCACAGATTTTAGCATTTCAGAACAGCATGCAGTGTTTAGCTCAAAAAAATTGCTATACTGAATGGAATCAAGTAAATGATAGCAGTTTCACAATCTACACAAAATTTCCCACAACTTTTTGGGCAATAAGAAAGTCTAATTTGGCCTGTAAGTAATTCTAAGCAACAGGTTAAATTTCAGCCCACAAATTTCAGCATTTGAGAACAGCATGCAGTGTTTAGCTCATAAAAATTGCTATACTGAATGGAATCAAATAAATGATAGCAGTTTCACAATCTAAAAAAAAATTCCCACAACTTTCCAGGCAATAAGAAAGTTTAATTAGGCCTCTATGTTACTCAAAAACCCTGCCCTAACAAGAGCTCAAAACTGCCCCAAACTGAGAACAACCAAAACAGCTCAAATCCTCCAAACCCCCAACTAATTCAACTCCCATCTTGAATAACCCTAGCAAGAACTCAAATAATACCCACATGCAATGTCTACAACCCCACAAAACAGCAAACACCAACCTTACCTTCACCAAAAAAATGGATGGGGAAGAAGCAAGAGGTGGGGGGTTCGGCCAAGGAGGGAGGAGCCGTGGAGGAGGCCTAGCTGGGGGAGGAGACGCCGGCCAGAGGGGAGCCAAGGATGAGGCTCAACCAAGGAGGAGATGCCCAGGTGCTGCCATGAATGGAGAAAAGAGCCAGCCAAAAAAATTCGGCCTGGAAGGGGGAGGCGCAAGGGAAATAGGAGGGGGGTGAAAGAGAAAAGGGGGAGGCGCAAGGGAAATTCGGCCAGTAAGTCACAAAATTTCCTCCCAACAGGTCCAAACAAAGAGCCCAGTAGCCCTAGAGCCTGATCCAAACCTGAAACCTTTCATACAAGGAAAACGTGTTTTATCCCTCCCTAGGAGAACTGTACTGCTACAATCTCCCCCCCTCCTTAACGGAATTCGACCCCGAATTCTAAGAATACATGCTACAAACTCACTGTAACAGCCCAATTTTCGTTAATCCAGTAAGTGAGGCTTGTCATGCCAACATCTTCCGTAATGTCATTAAAATCCTCACTTAATTATAATCATACAAGTGTTAGGACATTTATCTTGTATGAAGAGGAAGTAACAAAATCCTAAAAATCATTTTCCAAACTGCACACATGTTATTTTACCTTAGTCAATGACATGTGGGCCATGTTCATAAGAGAGGAGAGTAGGCTGCACATACCTACCATACCAGTTCTTACTTTACTCACCTCTACCAACTTACCTAACCAGTCAATGACACATAGGTCCTACCTTGCATAGGAACTTGTAAACTGCACATCCCCTCCATGTCCTTTCTCACTCCAATCAGTCAAACCCACCCTTTTACTCATCGTATGACATGTGGGACCTAGTCCCACATGTGAGCATGAATGGGCAGCCATATATAAGGTTTTATACCTTGGTTTTCCCTCCCCTACCAGCCCATTTGCTCAGACCACACCTGAAAAACAGCAATAACATCTTCTCTAGCTCCTTGCCATTCTCCCCCACTAATTCCCTCAAATCTTGAGTTTGAGCTTGTGCATGTCATACCACATCGAAGCCAAGATCAGGAGCTTCGAATCCATCCAATTGGATTCTCGAGGTACCAAGTTTTGGGTGAGTGGTAACCGATTTCCTTTTCCCCCATGTTCTGAAATTTTGCCCCTTGTGACTCATTTCCTTCTTCTCCACGAAATCCATCATTAAACTTTGAATCGGGTCGTACATGTCGCATGGAAGCTTGAGGAGGAGGGCTAGTTGCTGTTGCAAGCACGAGCAAGCGAGGTCATCGTCGTCTACAAGAGCTAGGAGGAGACAAACTGCGAAAACCGGCGTTGAGACACCTTTCGTCATCCCCTCGCCGAAACCAACCATCAACAAGTGCAAAAGCAACCCTGTAGTGGTAAGCTTCTACCCTAGTCCATTCCTTTGAAGTCCTAGTCCATTCCTTTGAAGTGTGGAGGCCAATGGACAAGTAGCCGTTTTAAAACAGAGAAGCCCAGCTCGGATAGTCTGAGGTTTCACTCGGACAGTCTGAACCACTCAGATACTCCGAAGAAAACTTCGGATAGTCCGAATAGTGCTTAGCTCGAGGGCTGGATTGGCTAGACAGAGGGGGTCTACTCGAACATTATGAGGTGACACTCGGATACTTCGAATATAACTCAAAAAAATACCCCTAAGACTTGAACTTTTGACACACAAGTCCAAAATTCACAAAACTCAATTGGTACTTTCATATTATAATTAGTACTACACATCATGAGCATTTCACGCATCTTTTAATTGTGTGCACCATTTGAATTCTTGATTTGGTGTTTATTGAATTGCATTTTCTCGTTAGGTGTTGACGCTTCGGAAGGCACTCCCGAGTACGACTACGCCTTCGAAGTCAAGAACGAGCAGCAAGGCACTACTTTACTCCTTGACCATGCTTGCTCCTACTATTTAAAATTTATATTTCGGAATTATTCTATCAATTGCATGCTTACTTTCAATTACAATTATGATTGGGTAGAATTCTTAGCTATTGCCACATTGTTATGTTATTCCCCTTGCCATGTTCTTTCCATGTTCCATTGTATATGGGTTCGTGCGAATTGCTTAGCCATGCTTAGAACATCGTTAGGAACCGCGATAGATGGATTTAGTCCATCGGTTGCAATGATCAAAAATTATTATGATGATGATGGTTTCAAATGGTGGTCAATGAGTAGAGATGTTGGTTAAGGACCTTAAGGATTGAATCTTGGTGACGTCTCTTTGAGTAACTATCGTGCGAACCACACGCCGTTTATGGGACCGGCGTAACCAAGTACTTGTGTATGACTAGGGTGTGTAAACCATGTGCACTCGGAATGCCTTGAGCTTAGTGGAGCATCAAGGAATGTTCACCGGAATTCCTTGAGCTCGTGGGAGCGTCAAGGAACGTCCTCGGAGTCCCTCGAACTTTGTTGAGTTGGGGATGTCCAACAACGGGTGTACTCCTTGATCCACACACACCGGGCACTGGGCACGCGGGATCAAGGGTCACAGTCATCCGGATGGTTTAGGTACACTACCATACAAACTGGAAAATGGTTTGTCACGTTCACCTCGGCCGACACATCCAAGGAAATGTGTTAATAGCTTGGATTATGAGTGTGGCGTGTCGTGTGGGTAAAGTTGTACCTCTGCAAAGTTTAAACTATTCGAATAGCCGCGTCCATGGTTAAGGATGATCGCTTAATTTGTCAGTCACTGGGCAAGTATTCAGGACTTGGTAAGAATGGGATGGGAGTGGGAAAAAAGACACAAGTATTGGATTACTCGTGTGTGTAGTCGAACATGAGCGATGTAACTCATGGTTCAGAGAATGCTTGGAGGCATGATATAAATGTGATTATGATAATGTTATATTATGTATTAGATTTTGCAAATATTTATTAAATGCCAGTTTCAATCTATACATGTTTATGATTTATCCCAAATATTGCCTTATGCTGAAGTTGCCATTTTGCCTTCCTTTGATGTAGCAACTACATGTAGCTAGAATTCAGCATACAACTTATATTATTGTGCGAGAACACTCTTTGTACTCAATCGGATTGTCCACTTGCTGCAGGTGAGGATGAGGCCCTACCCGGGGACTTTTACCGGGCAGATTTTGATGATTCTAACGTTTAGTCGCCGTTATTGCCCCAGTTGGTTGCTTGAGGGTTTGGGGGCATGCCATGCTGCCATTTTGTTGTTTATCTTATGATTTCCACTGCTACTTGGTGTAATAACTCTAAATATATCGTTATGGATATCAGTCCTACTTTTGGAATGTAAGGACGTTTATGCTTCGATAATTGTGTATGTGTTGTGATGTCAACTGTTGGATAAGAATGCGCATGTTGGCGAACTTTTCTGGGACCAACACGGGTATATTCACGGAACGCCCGAGGTTCCCTTGATTCACTTGAGATGTACCACGCATTTGGGTGAATCAGTGGAGTCCCGGGGATGGTTCCCCACACTCACCAAGGCAAGAGAAGGGTTAATTCATGGCTCATACTTGAGGAGAACAATTCTGGGTAATCCTCACGCATGCGAGACTCCAGTTCCCAAGTTGCCTCCCTTTCAGAATGATGAGACCATAAAACTTTGACAAACTTTAAGGTTTTATTTCTTAGCACCTTCTTAGATTTTCCTAAGATTTGAATTGGGTGGGACTCAAAGGTGAGGTTTTTATCAAACACCAACGGCTCAAGCGGGATGATCAGATTTGGATCATGTAGATACTTTCTCAACATGGATACATGGAAGACATTATGCACCCCTTGCATAGATTCGGAAAGCTTCAACCGATAGGCCACCTTCCCCACTCGGGCAACAATGGGAAATGGGCCAGCATACCTCAGGCTAAGCTTCCCCTTGGAGCCAAATCGAACTATACCCTTGGTGGGAGTCACCCTTAAAAGCACATTATCCTCCACCTCGAACTCCAATTCTCGCCTCCTCACATCAGCATAGCTTTTCTATTGACTCTGAGCTGCTAGAAGGTTCTGCCTCACCTTAGTCACTCGATCAATAGTTTGCTGAACCCAATCTGGGCCAAGAATTGCTCTTTCCCCTACTACATCCCAGCATAGGGGTGACCTGCACTTCTGCCCATACAATACCTCGAACGGAGCGGCCTTAATACTTGCTTGGTAGCTATTATTGTAAGCGAATTCAGCAAGAGCCAGGTGATCCTCCCAGCTACCTTTCCATGAAAAGATACACGCTCTAAGCATATCCTCCAGAGTTTGAATGGTACGCTCAGATGGCCCATCTGTTTGCGAGTGGAAAGCGGTGCTAAGGAGAAGATGAGTGCCCAAAGCACCCTACAAACTCTCCCAAAACTTGGAGGTAAACTTTGCATCACGATCTGAGATGATCGTCTTAGGCACACCATGCAGCCTCACTACTTCACGCACATAAATAGGGGCCAACTCACTCGCTGAATTTGTTGCGTGGATAGGAATGAAGTGAGTAGACTTGTTGAGACGGTCCACAACAACCCAAATAGCATCATTCCCTCGCTGAGAACGAGGTAGGCCGACCACAAAGTCCATAGAGATGTCATCCCATGGCCAAACAGGGATCTCTAGAGGTTGCAATAGCCCCGACGGACGCTTATGTTTAGCCTTCACCTTCTGACAAATCCCACAAGATGCCACATAACGAGCAATATCAACCCCTATCCTTTTCCACCAGAAATTTCGTTTCAAGTCTTGATACATTTTAGTTTCACCTGGATGAACGGTATACGGGGATGATGAGCCTCTTTCAAAATCTCATCCTTGATTGGAGACTTAAACCTCAAGGCCCCTCTTTCATTAATGGCAAAATCCCCCTTTTTGCCTTCATTAATACGCTTCCTCACTAGCTGGAGTAATCGATCATGCTGTTGTGCCTCATGCACACACTCCGGAATAGCAGACTCCAAAATTAGCTGAGATTCAGCATGCACTGTACCCGCAAAACAATAAGAAATTCCCATACGCTCAAGGTCAGCAATGACGCAATCAAGAACGGGAGGTATTGCCTTGCGACTAAGAGCGTCTACCACCACATTCGCCTTACCTGGATGATATTGAAGAGTGAGGTCATAATCTTTGATCAATTCTAGCCATCTTCTTTGCCGCAAATTTAAATCCTTCTAAGTGAAGATATATTTGAGGCTCTTGTGATCAGTGAAGATATCACAAGATTCTCCATACAAATAATGCCTTCAAATCTTTAAGGCAAAGACCACTACAGCCATCTCAAGGTCATGAGTGGGATAGTTCTGTTCATGCTTCTTCAACTGCCGCGAGGCGTAAGCAATCACCTTACCCTCCTGCATGAGTACACAACCCAGTCCCACTCTTGTGGCATCAGAGTATACTGTAAAGCGCTTCCCCAGCTCCGGGAGGGTGAGAATAGGAGCAGTTACTAACTTCTCCTTCAGAGTGCAGAAACTGTGTTCACAATCATCAGTCCACTGGAAATTCACACCCTTCCGAGTCAACAGAGATAGGGGCTTGGCGATAGATGAGAAGTTTTGGACAAATCACCGATAGTAACCAGCTAAACCAAGGAAACTCCGCACTTCCTTGACATTCGATGGTCTCTCCCAATCCACAATTGCAGAGATTTTGCTAGGGTCTACCGAAATACCTTCTTGGTTGATAATATGACCCAGAAAACCCACTTCAGAAATCCAGAACTCACACTTCTTTAACTTTGCAAAGAAGTGGTTCTCCCTCAAGGCATCAAGCACCAGCCTCAAATGGCACTTATGCTCCTTCTCAGACTTGGAATAAATCAATATGTCATCGATGAACACCACCACAAAATCATCAAGGTATCGATGCAGCATACTGTTCAACGTCTCCATAAAAACAGCAGGGGCATTGGTTAATCCAAAAGACATAACCTTGATTTCAAAATGCCCATACCTGGTGGAGAAAGCCGTCTTTTCAATATCTTGCTCCCGCACCCGAATCTGGTTATACCCCGATTGAAGGTCAATTTTTGAGAACACACTTGCTCCCCTCAATTGATCAAACAAATCCTCAATACGGGGTAAGGGATACTTGTTCTTGATAGTCACCAGATTGAGAGCGTAATAGTCAACGTACATTCTCCAACCCCCATCTTTCCTAGCTACAAACAGAACTGGCGCTCCCTAAGGTGAGACAATACGCTGAATTAACCCCTTGGATAGCAAGTAATCCAATTGTCTTTTCAACTCATCTCGGAGAGGACGAGCCAAGCGGTAAGGAGACACAGAGATAGGGCACATGCCAGGAACAAGATCAATTCGGAACTCTACATCCCGATGCGGAGGCAAACCTGGCAGCTCCTCCGAAAACACATTGGGGTACTCACTCACCACTGGAAACTCCCCAATACACACGGAAGCATTCGGCTTACTGATAGAAGCCAGAAGTGCTCCACTTTTCAATGCATGGCGATCGGGGAACAAACTGGCCAGCACACAGAGGGACTTGATCGGTCCACTACCCTGGAAGACCAACTCTACCCCAAAAGGAGCCTGCAAAACAACGGTCTTCTAGAAACAACAAATTCTGGCACGATAACAATGTAGCCAATCCATTCCCAAAATAATATCAAATGGAGCCAGCTGAATCACCAAGAGATCAGCGGTGAAGTCTTCATCATCCAAGGTGATTAAACACCTCGGGCAAACCATGGAACTAGAAATGGGACCGCCTGGCGAACTTACTATCACTGCTCTAGTAATGAGCTGTATATCTAGCTTAGCTCTTCTAGAAAAGTCCATCGACACAAAAGAATAGGATGCCCTTGAATCAAAAAGAGCATAAGCCTCAAGTGAATTTACCAAAATAATACCTGTCACCACATCAGGGTGCCCCATCGGCTGAGACCCAACTACGGTATGGGAGGTGGCACTAGAAACTGCGGACGAGACAATGGCGCGGAGTGCCAATAATATCTAGGGGTGGCATCCACCCGGATGGCTCAAGATGACTAGAGGTAGTAGTCATCAAGTGAATTGATCCCTTGGAAGAAACAGCTAAGGTCGAAGCGGGGGGCACAGGCTCCCACTTAATGATGCTGCTAGGGTTCTCCTTGCACACTCGCCCCATGTGGCCAGAACGGCCACAGTGACGACACTCCCCAGACCAGGAACACTCTGAAGCGCGGTGTCCTCCACCGCACTTGAAGCACAACATGCCCTACCTGGGCACAGGTCGAACAGCTGGAAGGTTCGATGAAGGGCGAGGCGCTGCTGAAGAAAACAGCCGGGACTGCTTCAGCTTGGCTGAAAAGGAGGAGCGCTGTCCTGCCCTGAACTTCTTAAAAGCAGATCACTGAGAGGACCCACCTCTCTCACTGAAGCCTCTCTTCTGGCCATCGCCAGAAGGTGTAGGAGCTCCAGATCCCCCAGGGTTTTGCTTGTCCCTGGAGAGCTCCATCTCCAACTCCATGCCCGCGCTTGCTCAACCACCGAGTTAAAGTCACACGAGACAGTCGCCCCCATGACGACTCGGTATTCCTGATTGAGGCCCTTACGGAACCTTTGAGCCTTCTCGCGGTCATCCGCCGCCACAGTGGGTACAAAACGGACAATGCTATTGAATTCCGCTTCGTACTCGGCTACTGACTTCCTTCCTTGGGAGAGGATGGACAAGGAGTGCT
Organism: Guadua angustifolia; assembly: GCA_036346375.1. NCBI lineage: Eukaryota > Viridiplantae > Streptophyta > Magnoliopsida > Poales > Poaceae > Guadua > Guadua angustifolia. The sequence continues at coordinate 45,419,660 of CM070502.1, read as the reverse complement.
CCATCCTCTCAAGGAAGGACTCTGGATAGAACTTCAATCAGAACTGCTCGGTGAAGTCCTCCCAACAAACTGCTCCGTGGGCGGGGGTCCTAGCAGCAAGCACCCCCTCCCACTAGATGTCTGCCTGGCCCTTTAATTGAAAGGCCACAAAGCGAGCCCTCTGTTGAGAGGCCATCTCTAGGGCTCTGAACTGTCTCTCCATATACCAAAACCAGTCCGCTGCCTGGATTGGCATGCCTGCACCGTCAAAGGTATCCAGGCAGAGATACATCCATTCCTAGAGACTCATCCGAGACTCCTGAGTAGCAGGAGCTGCAGTGGGATTAGCTACAGGTGGAGGAATCGTAACAGGGGCTTTGTCTATGTCATCCTCCAGCTCCTAGCCATCATGATAGCCCTCTAACGAGTCGTAGCTATCGTCAGAGGAGGAGGAGGCTAGTGGCAGACGCTTCTGCCTGATGACAACGCTTGAGGTGGAGGCGGCCGGAGGGGTGCTGCCTGACGCGGTTGGAGGCGAAGGCGCGAAGTAATTGGTGGCTGGCGGATTCATGGATATGGCACCGACGTGGCACCATAGCCATTGCCGCAAGGATCGTAGGGGTCTCGGAGGCGAAGTCGACGGTGGCGATGGCGGAGGGTTTGCGGCGGTACAACTGGAGGCGAAGGAAGTGGTAGTGGCGGAGCCTTCATCGGAGGCTCGGGGGTGGAGCCAATAGAGGAGGCATTGGAGGGGATTTTTTGGTTGCTCATGGCGGTGTCGAAGGGGATTTTTTGTTGCTGATCAGTCGAGTATAGGGGCGGTCGATCAGGCTCTCTGTTCTTATAGCCGCGAAGTGCAATTAACGATCTACATTGGAGAAACAAAACACCACCTGGAACACGGTCTTCAAAATGGAATTTGAACAAATGGTTTGAATTCTCTCAAAAGATGAAATGATCAATTCGAAACGCTGTGCACGTCTGCATTTGGAAGACGAAGGGGAACATCACAGACGGCTTGTGGATAAAACCATCATGATGATCTAATCACAGACAGTTTTATCCACAAACTGTCTTTGATGTCAGTTGACATCAAAGATGGTTGTTCAATAAAATCATCTGTGATGTCAAGTGATATCACAAATGGTTTTTAGATAAAATCGTCTGCGATTAAATCATCACAGATGGTTTTATACACAAACCATCTATGTTGATCAATTTTGTTAACTATATAAGAACAGAGAGCATCGACCGCCTTTGTATTTTTAGGGTTTCATAGATATTTCTCAAGTGGCTGCGATTGAGAGGCGTTCTGGTGAAAGAGACCGTAGATTTGGAGCAGTAATTGTAGATCCTTGTGCTCTTGGTCATCTAAGGTTAGTGATTGCTTCAAATTTGAATTACATTTTATATCTAGCTTGGGGGAAATGAAGCTGTGTTCTACATCTAGCTTGTTGTAGATCCATTTGTTCTCTGTGATGTAAAGTAGTAATTGGTTCAAATTTGCATTATATTTAATATCTACCTTGGTGAAGAGGGAAATAAAGCTAGTTAATTTGTTCTCTATGATGTAAAGTAGATACATTTGCTATAACTTTCTGCATATCCATTTATACTTTTTGAACTAAATTAGTAGTTGGTTCTTACATGCATATCCATTCATTCTTTTTTAATATTAGTAGCCTATATGTAGCACATATGCGCTTGAGCACTCCTAGAGTACTTAATTCATCATTTAACACCTATTGTTACATATGTAGCGTAGATGAACCGAAGCTGAATGTACGTTGAGAATCGTGTGAGCGCCGAGTACATTAATGACGTCTTTGCTTTTAGAAGAGCTATAGAGGAAGATATGTTGAACAAGGGGGGTGAAATTTATGCCTTGTTTCGAAACCTAGCACAGATTGAAGCACACTTAATTCTACGGGGTTTCAAAAAGGGGTATACATGTTAGATTAGTCATGGTGAAGAGCAGATTACGCAGGGACCAAGTAGTACTACCATCGTCGAAAAAGTTGACGATACTCTAGATATCATCAACGAAGTCAATGAAGCTCCGGATGATATGGATTGTACCTTAGATGACAATTAGAAGTATTTTACTAACATATACTCCCTTTGTCAATTAGAAGTATTTTACTAACCAAGGTCCGGGAGACAATCACAAGGCTGTGTTATTTCTTCAACACAATTGCTCAGAAGGTCATCGATCCCAAAGGACTAGATGCTCTGCAGACCAAGGTGGTCATGACTCTATGTAATCTTGAGATGTATTTCCCTCCATCGTTTTTTGATATCTGGTCCATCTCATTGTTCCCCTTGCGAGGGAGAAAAAGATGTGAGGGCTTGTGTTCCTTCGTAACATGTACCCGTTCGAGAGGTACATGGGAATTCTCAAGTCCTATGTATGGAATCGATCTCGACCGGAGGGTAGCATTATCGAAGGTTATGCAATCGAAGACATCGTCGAATTCTGTGTGGATTACATGGCTTAGGTCAAACCGATAGGTGTGTCTCGATCCTGCCATGAGGGGTGGCTCCAGGGCATCGGGACCGTCGGAAGGAAAGCAATCACGCTTGATCTGGTTGCGTGCGCGAAAGCCCATTTCACAGTTTTGCAACACAAGGTTGTTGTGGCCCCGTATATCGATGAGCACAAGAATTGGCTACTGCATAACCTTCAGTTCAACAGATGGTTCAAGGAGCGATAACCCATTGCTAAAAGCACGTCAGGTGATATGCTGACATGGTTAGCAAACAGGCCAGCTTTTATGGTGTAACATGGAAAGGATTTGCTTAAATAGGTGCACATTTTACAAGAGAGATCAGGACATGAAGAGCACAAACTAGAATAGCAGTGTTCGCATCGATGCGTTGAATACCGCTGGATCAACAAGGAGCTTGTACTATGGGTTCATTGAGGAAATTTGGGAGCTCGACTATGTACTATTCAAGATCCCCTTAATTCGGTGCCATTGGGTTCACCTGCAGCACATGAAGGTTGACAAGTATGGCGTCACAACTGTGGACCTCGAATGTGTCGAATACCAAGATGAACCATTCATTCTCGCTAACCAAGTTGTTCAAGTCTTTTACGTAACCGACCCGTCCAACAAGCAACGCCACGTTGTTCTTGAGGGAAAAAGGGGATTGTTGGAATCAAAAATATGATAGATGAGGAAGAGTACAGTTAGTTCGATGAGTTGCCTCCTATTGGCACTGGCGTCACAATATAGGAAGACCAGCTAGAGGAAGCTAGCTACACACGTGTTGATCATCGCAAAGGGCTAAATTTTTTTCAATAGAATAAGCAAGTGGAGTGCAAGGGCTGCGGTGAGATCGGGAACTTCCCAAAGGCGTTGCTGGCTCAGGTTTTATAACTCTTGCTCATCATCGGGTAGGGGCCCCTCAAAAGACGTGTCAGTTGCGATTCGACAGGCATGATTAATGACCCGGTGGTGGGTTCGATGCGTTAACCGGCATTTCGCTACAAGATTGTGTCCGTATCGAGTTTTTGGAAGCCCAAAGGTCACCAGGTGTACCGTGCCAGAGCCTTCCCATGGACTTCCGCCCGACCTCGACCTTGGGCTCGGGGCAGCTAGAAGTCTGTTCCTTCCGACCATTTCATGAGGCTCGAGGTCGTTCCAAGTGCTTGACACGACCTTGAGCCTCGGGGGCTAGCTGATGAGGACTGAGAAACCTCTGACAGGTCAACGCATGGTTAACAAGGCTTTTAGCTTAGGCTCGGGACGCGGATCCACCGATCACGACCTAAGCTGCACGGCCCCTCTCGACCTCGAGCTGGCAGACACGGATTCGACTCCCGGCAAGGAGGTCTAGCTCGGGGGCCAAGACGTGCGCCTACTCAACGATTACCAAGACCTTGAATGCAGGAGTTGAGGCAGTCGTGAGTGGCAGATCCGGAACGGTTATAGCCCACTTTCAATGCGTAGGAAGCCACTCCTCCGGGAATCTCTCTTGGCTGTTTCTGGTAACGGCCGGGAGGGGTATACAACTCCTTGAGGTGAACGTATTGGAGAGACTCAGGACATCAACACACAAGCAATAGGACAATAGCCATAACCAATACGCTCAAGCTCGAGCTGTAGACTAACTCTGTACTCAAGAATAGTGAAGTTTTCCACCTCAGGGCAAGACTGGAGTATGGCTATTACCCTCATAGGGGGCTCGAACCAGTATAATCTGTTGTGTCTCGCTCTTTGTCGTTGTCCCTCGACCAACATCACAACAAACCTGTTCCTCCATTGAGCGGAGCTCGGTTTGGTTCCCTCATTCACACTAACCCCATTTCGCATTTACGGTCAGGCGATCCAAATCGTCAACAAAGTGTGTTAATTGCATGGAAACAAAAGCCGATCACGTCTTGTGGGTAAAGCTGTACACACTTTGTAGAGTTAAAACTACTTAAGTAGTTGTACCCACGATCAGAGGAAGGCGAGGTACGCTAGCACATTGTAGATCTTATGGTTTGGTGGATCGAGCTAGTCTGGTGGATAGAATCTGTTTAGTTGTTATGTCAAACTCAATTACTATTCAATTACATTTTTGTCAACTGATGCTTTGTGAAATTACTAATAATATTTAAAGATGAACTTCGCTTTATGCTAAAAGAGCCATATTATGCCTTCAATTGTTCAGCCATGCATATAGTTATCTTGCATTATGTTTTCAAGACTTGCAGAGCACATTTTTGTGCTCACCCTTGCAACATCCCAACTTTCTGGAGAGGAGTGAGCAGATGCTGAAGGTGACTACGAGTTCTATGCTTGTGGTTATGATGAAGGGGACTCGGATTACTAGGACACGTACCCTAGTCGATTGCTTGTTAAGCAAATGGATTGGCTTATTCTGCTGCTGTTATTTTATTTTCGTTGCTTCTTATTGAACTCAAACCATAAGGCTACTTAATTGTAATAATTTGGCCATAAGGCTAATACCTTTTTGCTTAATTAATTTTATTTTATTCGTGATATCATTGTGTTATCATCAATGTTTGCACTATGTGTGCTAGCTTTTTCTGGATTAGCATAGTTATACAAAGAGGGTTCGGATTTAGAAGTCTAATCCTAACACAATTCTTATTCATTTTAGGGATTTAGTGGATTTTAAATAATGAAAATTGCTAGATGGAACATTATATCTAATTGTAATTATTTTAAATAATGAAAAATTGTTATATAGAATTTTAAAGAGTGAAAATTGCTAGCTGAATTTTAAATAGTGAAAATTGCTAGATTAATATTTTAATAATGAAAAATGGTAGATGGATTTTCCAATAATGAAAATTGTAAGATACATTTTAAAATCTAATTGTTTGGAAATATATCCTTATATTCAATATATGCTTATTTGATGTATATTAATTTAATTTAATAGCACTACATAACAAATGAAATGAATAAATCTTCTAAATTATAAAAAATGCAAGATGTATATTTAAATAATGAAAAAGTTTGATGTATTTTAATATAGTCAAAATTGCTTGATATATTTTTAAATCTAATCATTTACAATTATATTGTTATTTGCAGTTATATGCTTATCTGATGTTTATTGATTTAATTAATTAGCACTGCATGACTAATGTAAAGAATAAATTATTTTGTGATCATTTATTGATGTACTAAAATTTAGTTTGATATAATTAATTGTAGATGGACCGAAGGTGGATGTATAACAAGGACCGTCGGGGCCCAGATGAGGATGATCACTTCAATCTTGAGCCAGTGCCATCTTGGTAACAAGTACTTAAATTGATAAATTTAACTTCTAGCCATGTGAAGGATATGTTGCAAAATCATGAAAATCAATTTAAATTGCTTGGTCTTGCTCATGCTTCTTAGTTGAATTTATTGCAATCTTGAGCAAGTTGGGAAATGGCACGTTAAGGGGGAGTGCTAAATCATAACCATGTATATCACATCCCTATGTATGCCCATATTTATATAAATGCTAATATTTTCTTTTAAATCAAGCTATTTAGCCAAAAGTGAATTTTTTTTGTAACTATTAGTAATATTGTGAAAAATAGTTGAAAAATGTATACAAATTCTTTCAAAAGGTTTTCCAAGAGTATTGGATTAATAAAAACTAATTCCAAAAAAATGAGTTTCATGTCCAAAATCTAGTTACTAGTATCTTGTTTTGGCTTTAAACTTGTATTTTCCTTAGAATTTATTGTAAAATGTTTTTGAAAATAGATCCAAAATTGGTCATTTTTAACAATTCTCATATTTAAAATATTTTCAGATCAATCTATGAAAAGTTATTTAATTTTGAAACTCAACCAAAAACTACTATTGACCAATATTGGTCATATTCTAGTACTTTGAGAGGTTCACCCCTTGGATCGGATTCTTCAACATATCTTGGCTCAAAATGGTATTTTTAAACTCTTACATACCAATTTCACTCAAATATCTTCTCATTTATTTCATTTGATACTTTTTGGAATGATGTTGAAAATCATAAGCACGCATACCTATTTGAACCAAAATTTGGCAGTTATGGTCAAAATAGTCAAAGACAAAGTGAACGTGTCATGACCGACATGTGATATGGAAAGATTCTAAGATTTTTCGGTTATGGTTAAGATTTTAAGGAAAAACCATCCAGATTAAGACCAATATGGATCGTGTTTTGTAACGTGTTGGAAAAGGATACGATCGGCCGACGAGCATAAAAGATAGTCATGGGGAGGCAAAGACACACAATCTAACAAAAAAACACATACTTTTATTTTTCTTGTCGCCTAGGAGTAGCTCTTGTAATTTAGATCATCATGTAAATTGATTTGATCAATAAAGTTGCGCATCACCGATTATTGATCATCTTCTGTTACGCCAATCAAATTTGATTTTCTCTAATCTTGTTATGAGTCGCCTTTTTTAGAGCCAATCTACCTTTATCCTCTGATTAGCCCTAATTGGTTAATTAGACATACCAAAGACCCTTAGTTTGATCGGCTTTTAGCTTATTAGATCTAAGCTGATTGATCTACGAGATCAGCTTTGAGCGTATTTTACAATTTTCTTATTGTTTGCAGGATCAAATCGATTGGCACACCTCGAATTGAAGAACCTAGTGTCATCAGGTGTGTTGTGGCCGATAAACCCTACTTCAAGTTTTTGACGCCAACACACTCTTGGCATGCCGGGTGGGAATCGAAGATGTCTATATCCGGTAAGACGATTCCGCTGTCTGACCTCAACACAGAAGCCATAATCGTCCCTATCTTAGATGAATAAATGCCAAAACAATGTAAGGAGATTAAAGATCAGAAAGATTCTCTAGAGGAGTTAACGTTGGGCTGCTATCAAAAAACCCAACACGGTGTCACAGAGAAGAACGCATTACCGACGGTTAATATCCTCGACGAGGTTGGAGTTACAAATAGACCTGTAAGTTAGTACATGCCTACACAGACTGAAACCACTCATCGGCTTTGGTTACAATCTTTAGGCCGATGATTGCCAATAGATTTAAGACCACTACACAAGAGTTGGCTTCATCTGGGAGGCTGCTCGACCCACTGCAAGCACTACCGAGTTACCCTGTTTACTCAACAACACAGAAACTCAGAGAATGATGGTTGACCCAAAACCATCGGCTGCAAACCCATCATTGATGCCAACACAACCCACTGTCGTATTGCCATGAGATCCTCACCCAAGTGGGGTTGTGCATTACCAATCATACACGGACAATGCAAAGTTAGAAGCGTCGGCTAGCCTACCGCCATCGGCTCTGTTTTATGGTTTTCTGTAATCAGTTTTGCAGTAGATTGAATATGCTAGATATCTACATAATAACGAGCAAATTCCGCCCATAAATCTGGCCCCCTACAAGGCGGTAACCTACTCAAAGGCATTTGTCCCAGTGCCTGAGCCGACCATGATGTGACAATGGCCCGATCTTCTGATATGTTCTACTTTTGTAGAATTGAGACATTTGTGTTCCAATGGCTTCCAATAAGCAAAGATTTAATCCTTGCAATCGCTACACCCACGCACCTGTTATTATCAACTGTGCTTGTAACATCCCAAAATTTGGGTTTTCAAAAAATTTATATTTAAATTAGCTTTTCAAAAATTTTACATCAATCTTATTTGATTAAAGAAGCTTAATCTAGAATTTTCTAAAGTTAAACTATTTTTAATGTGCCTTTTGTGTGCATCAAAAATTTAAAATTTAGTTTTTACAGTGTTCTTTGTATCTCAGGAAATTTCTCAAATTTGATATTTGCTAAAAAATTAATTAAAATTATTAATTTAAACATTTGGATGTTAATTGGATTTCTATTTGGATTTTTGATTCAAATTATTAATTATTCGGGCAATTCTATATCCAAATTCCAATTCAAACCTTTCCTTTGAAATTCCATTTAAATTCAAAATTTGGATTTCCTTCGGTGTTCTAATTAACCTGGCATCCATATCCTTCCTAAATTGGAGTTTAATCCTTTTAAAATCATAAAGCCAAAATTTCAATTCTGGTCCTTATTCGAAATTTCACCCGAGTTTCAAAATACTCTAAAAATTTCAAAATTAATAAAATTAGGTTCCAAATATTCTAAAATGATTTTTGGAATTTTTCCAAGATTTATAGAATCTTTATGGTATTTTATCTCTCGCGGTCTTTCGTTAAATCCAGTATATTCGTCCCGGAATTATCTAAATTCCAAAACTCATCAAAATTCATTGAAACCAATTTTATTGGGTTCCAAATAATCTCTAGTATTTTTAGAAATTTTTCCAAGATTTTTAGATCTTTTTTGCTATTTTATTTCTCGCGCTTTTGTCTCTTCATTTCTTCCAACCAATGAGAAAGCGACACGTGTCCAGCACGTTCATCTTCAACCTCCAGCCGTGCGCACTGTTCATATTCAGCCCCATTTGCAGCCCAAATTTCAAATGCTCATAACTTTTGCAATTCTCAACGAAATTGAGTGAGGTCAGTTCCAAAACGACCGTGTCATCATGGACTTCAATTCTCCTACAGTTTCCCCCACTGAAATCAAGTGAAACGAAATCTGCAAGCACTTCTTTGCCGTTTCTTGTTTTAGCCATAACTCTTCCGTTTCTTCTTCCCTCAACGTGTGCGAGTACTCAAAAGTTTCGTCTCGACGTCCTCCATCCCGTCATCACCCTTGCCCTCCATTTCCAGAACAATTGCCCTCCCAAAAATCGAAGAAACGATCGCCGGACGTCCTCCGTTGACATCACCGTGTCATCTTTTGATCCGGTTTCGTCAAGAATTGCTCCGGGAACTTGCGTTCGTTCGTCGCCAAGTCGAGTTCCGTTCGTCGTCGATTTCTCCCAAACCGGTAATCCCCAATCAAATTCCTTTTAGATGTAGCCTAGTATGACCTTGCTCTACGCCGTGCTCTCGCTGGTTTTGAGAAATTCCACGTTCTATTGTGTTTTTGGCCGCCATGCCATTCGACGGCTTTTTGTCGCGTCGGCCGTCGTCTTCGCCGTCTCTCCGGTCAACCCCGCCGCCGGCCGTCATGCCCATGAGCATCCCCTCACCTTGCCGCCCCCATCCCACCCCTTGGCCGCCCTTCCCCGCTGCCGGAGTACGCTGCCGCCATGTGCCGCCTATGTGCCGACCAAGCCGTCGCCGCACAGCCTTTCGCGCCATCCGGCCTGTCCGATCGCTTAGCAAGCATCCTCACGTCGCGCCTTCATACGCACCTGGCGGCTCCCCACGCCGCTCCTCGCTGAGCACCGCGCCGCCACACCGGTTGCCGCTCCGAGCGCCGCCGGTGCCGCTCCCGTCCTCCGTTCGCCGCTCCGTCACATGCTCCGGCACCACGCCGCCGCCCTCTTTCCATTTTGCTATTTGCCATGCGCCGCCATGCTCTCAAACTCCGGCAATCTCTTGCGCACAGAACTTGAAGTTTGGCTCTGTAACATCCATGGTGAAGAACGCTTGAGGAAGATGACAGCATGGGCCCACTAGTAAGGGAGAGAAGAAAACATAAATTCAGGAAAAATAAAGATTCTAAGGAATATTCCGTCATTTTCGAATTATTCAATCCGAGCCCAATCTTTTGATCACATCTTTGTCGTCGTAACTCCGAATCGAGTGATTCAAATTTCTAAATTCATGTAAATTCAATACCTTCCTGTCAGTATTATTTTTATAATTTTTAGATTTTATTGTATTTAGGATAATTAATCGTTGCTCCGTTTTGCGTGCCCACTGCCTCGGCAGTTGTCATGGCCCCAAATTCGAATTCGGCTCATGCGATTGACTTTAGCGCCAACCAGGTTTTTGGCCGCATTTGAGGTTCACTGCTAACTTCAGAATCTATCCCAAATTTGCCACTTAAGAATTTTCAACTTAACAAAAATTAAGAGCTAGAAATTTCAGGGGGTACGAATATGGTTTTCATCAAAGTTTGGAGCCTTGTAACTTAAGAACTATAAGGAGTTAGAATGTGCGGTTTAGCTAGTCACAAACTCGAAACTCTTCTCTACAGCATTGTGGGGTTTGAACCAAAATCCAGTGCCAAATACTAATTAAAATCTTAGCGTCAAAATTGAATCCTATGCTGAAAATTCTGGAGACTTAGCCAATTTAACTCTTGTTTTTAGTGGGGTCAAGTGAGCAAAATACAAAGGATGGTAGTGCAGCCAACCAAAGCAGCAATTTCTTTCTCCTGGTTTCTCCTCCCAGCCAATTCATTTCTTTTCTCACCAAGTCAGCCTCCTAGCAGCCTCACCTCATTTGTTTCTCAAGCAAAACCGATTCAGCACTTATTTTCTTCCCAAAGCAACCGAATCCATTTCCTTTCTTCCCCAAGCGCCTCCTCAAGCTCTCCCTCCTGCAACACCCACGCAGCCTTCCTCCCTCCCTGCTGTCCCAGTGTCGTGCTCCTCCCCGCAGCTCCATTGGTGGCGCCTCCATCCCTCCAAGGCAGCAGCAGCTCCTCCTCCAAGTGCAGCTCCCCTCCATTCCCTTCCACTCCCTTGAAGGTAAGACCTCTCCCTAGGGTTAGGGTTTGGTATTTTCTGGTTTTGGGGGCTGCAAGGGTAGATTTGTGGGCTTTGGGGTGTAGAGATTTGAGTTTTTGATGGGGAATAACCATTCTAGGGTTTGGAGCAATGTTCTGAATTTTCGAGTAGATTTCACAGCTACTGTTTCGGGTTGATTTGAGCAAATTCCGAGCATCTCCTGCTAGGTTGGCTGTAGAGAAAGTTGTGGGTAATGAAATTATCTTTCATCTCCAACTGGAATCACTCAATTGCATCAACCCAGCTGAAAGTTATGGCAATTTTAGTGCTTGCTGCTCTGAAAATGCTGAAGATTCGGGTAGAAACTTGAGCTGTGAATAAGAATTAGTTAGAGGCCGAATTAGAAATTAATTTTGCCTGTGAAGTTTTAGGAAATTTCATGTAGATTATAAAATGTCATCCTTTACACAATTCCATTAAGTATAGCCATCTATATGATGAAATTTGTGCGTGCTGTTCTGAAACACTGAAATTTCTGAAACTCTGAAACTGTTCTCTGTTCCTGGCCGAACTGGGAATTCTCTGAGCAGAATCTGGGTGATTGGCCAAATCCAGGTTGTAGGCCTATGTCTTGTGGTCGTTTTAGTATAAGTTTGCTCAATTTGATCAAACGGTTCAAAAGTTATGGCCATTTATATCAACGCTGCTCTGAAATCAGTTTGTGCTGAAAATTTCAGACTTTGGGACTAAAGTTCAGAGTTTAATTGCAAACTTTAAATTTGTATTCTGAATGTTATGATGCATGGTAATGTTAGATCACCCTCTTGTGGTCTTTTCGAGTCCAAGAAGTCATTTTTTGGGTTAGCCAAATAAAAGTTATACTTGTTTAAAGGAATGTGCTTGTTATTTTCAGATTTGTGCTATAGAATAGAAATAGAGAGTAGCATTATAGTTTTTGTTCTTAAATTGGAATGAATGCTTGCACTTTTGGATTGGTCATGAGGATGCATTTAGTACTTTATCTCATATGCATTGCATGCATCTCATTTTCTTTTCCATACATTGTGATCGTGTAGAAAACGAACCCGCAGTGGTTAACGCGGCGGTGACCGAGGGGGTTACCGGAGAGCCAACCATTATTGAAAATCCAGCAGAAGCTCAAGGCAAGCACCTAAGCATGTTTAACCTTATACGATTGTATTTTAGCGAATAATTTGCTTATTGGATGAATACGCCTTGCATTAGGAATTGAAATGTGGGATAGGACTAGAACCTAATTGCTACACTTTCACCCATTGATAATTGTTGAATACTTTCCTTGGAACTAGTACATGGGTATTTATATTGTGTCCATGCTTAGTTTGCTTAGATGTCGGGTATGGGCCAAGTGGTGGAAGGTTCCATCACTTGAGTTTAATTATTTCACACTATTGGGTTGTAAATGGAAATGGTTATGTTTGAAATGTAAAATTGAGACCGGGCGAGAGGGTTGGATCATTTGGGTGTGGAGACTCAAATGTCGTAGTCTCGCCTGTGTTGGTTAAGGACCGATCCGTTGTTTGCCATGTTGATCGAGCACACTTTGTTGATCGAATGCCCGATATAATGGTACGATAAGCCACCCTTTCATGGCATACTATTCGATGGGTCATGCCCTCATGCGATTGGACGTGGTTGAGGGCGAGGCCTAGGTCCACTCTTGAGGGCTAAGCGAGGCTTAAGCCACTCGAGGTAGGTTGCTAGGTGCTCGGGCCGCATGAGGATGGTTCAACGAGTAGATATGGATGGGAGGAGGGTTGACATGAGGTTCCTTGTGGCACATGTCGTGCGATTGATGATCCCCTGCAGGGTGAATAAGCGATTCGAATTGCCGCGCTCTCGGATATGAGCACGCTTGTATCATCCGACATTTCAACGTAGTAACAACTTAAACTTGAAACTAGTTGGTATATTTGATGTTGATGCTTGTTTCATGTTATTATTTACTCTCTTTAATGCTTAAATTCAGATTTCACTCTAGCAGTAGGTGCTGTCCATAAATGCTATAAAACTTGTAAATTGAGTAGTTGAATGTGATTATGCAACAAAGTTAAGCTTTTATGCACTTTTACCTTAAGCTTATTCCTTGCTACATCCAAATGCATATCCTTTCGAGTCGGTCATATATGGACCACGGGTAAGTCTTGCGAGTACCTTCTGTACTCATGCTTCTGCTTTGTGGTTTTCAGGTGAGGACCCCGACGGGTGTGAGTTCTGCCCGTTTTACTTCTCGGTGGTTGGGCGGGACACCGAATGAGGCTAAGCCCGACGTTGCAAACGCCCGGAAGTGTTCCAGGGCAGGACACTTCCGGAGATGTCTTACTTTTGGTTTAATATGTTGGTTGTGAGCTCATTTTGTTGTATAGCTAGCCTCCTAAACTATGTCTAGTCCTTGTTTAAATACTTTCATGTTTCCATGTTGAACCTTGTTGTAAGACCATGCTTAACTCATGTTTAGGATGCTACTTCTATCCATGTTGATCCTTATGCTATGGTTGTTGTTGTTATGCTATACTTGATTAATTGTTTCTTCTGTCTGCTGTGTGGATGTCCGCATTTCTAGAGGCATCATGCCGAAATTTTGTAGATTTATGAGTTTAGGCTGGATCTTGCGATCTGTCTGTTTGTGGGTTGTTTTAGTTGTGTGGTTGTCTAGTTTGTCTTTGTGCTTGAGTTGGTGTTGTTTTTGTGCTTCCGCGTTGCATGTCTGGTCATGAAGTTTTGGGTTCGTTGCCCTCTTTATGCGAATTGAATTGATATGGCAATGGAAACCGGTATCTTGGCGATCTGGCGAGTTTGGGTTGCATACCGGGGAATACTGGATTGTTGTCGAGTTATTCGAATGGGTTCGTTGTTGTCCTAATTGGGCTTGGGTGTTAGCACTGTGAGCACTATCGGTGATCCGTTGCTAGCCTCCAAATCCGATGAGGGCGACCGGGCATTCGAATAACCCGAGGACGGTCTGGGCGGCACCTCACAAGCTGGTATCAGAGCAAGGTGCATAAAGACGAACCGTAAACTTGACAACCACTTAGGTGTTTAATTAGGCTTTATTTAACCTTCTAGGTAGCAATTAGCACTATATTACCCGCCCTATGTCTATAATTAAGGTTGTGTGGGTTGAATGGTGAGCGTGGGAGAAACGATTACGTTGGTACCGTGCATTTCATACCATGCATGCATATATCTTGTCGTGTCCTTTTTGCATCATGATCTATGCTTTTATGTATGTTAGACTTGTAGGATTCCTTTGTCTTGTGCTATTGTCTAGATCATGTTTTTAATTCGAATTTTTAGCCAAGCCTAAGAACATATCCCTTCTATGAGGAGTTAAAGTCCATTCCCGTGGTTTCTGAATACCCGGAGGTATTCCTAGCGGAATTGCCGGGGATGTCGCCCGATCGGGATATTGAGTTCGTAGTTGAACTTCAGCCCGGGCTGCTCCAGTTTCCAAGCGGCCATATCGAATGTCGCCCGATGAATTGGCCGAATTGAAGAATCAACTGAAGGAACTGATGGACAAGGGATTCATTCATCTGAGCTCCTCACCTTGGGGCTGCTCGGCTCTCTTCGTGACCAAAAAGGACAGTTCTCTTCGCATATGTGTTGATTATCGTCCTTTGAACGCAGTCACCATAAAGAACAAGTACCCTCTTCCTTGAATTGACATCCTCTTTGATCAGCTTGCTGGTGCACGGGTGTTCTCCAAGATTGATTTGAGGCTCGGGTATCATCAAATCAAGATTCGAGCCAAAGATATCCCAAAAACAACATTCTCCACTCGTTATGGCCTATATGAGTATACCGTCATGTCGTTCGGTTTGACGAATGCGCCGGCATACTTCATGTACCTTATGAACTCCATCTTCATGGAGGAACTTGACTCCTTCGTGGTCATCTTCATTGACGATATCCTCATCTACTTAGCAAATGAAGAAGAACATGCAAAACATCTTCGCATTATTCTCGAGAGACTCTGGGAACATCGCCTTTATGCGAAATTCGGCAAGTGTGAGTTTTGGCTGAAGAAGGTATCTCCCCTCCGGGGCACCCATCGTTTCGGGGTTAAGGGAAGATTAGCACCTCGATACATAGGACCTTTCCGGATCCTTGCAAGATGTGGTCAAGTGGCATATCAATTGGAGCTTCCTCCCGCTCTAGCGATGGTCCACGATGTCTTCCACATATCGCAATTGAAGAAGTGCCTCTGTATTCCCTTTGAACATCTCGAAGTGGACGAACTCGAAGTTCTACCCGATCTGTCCTATCAAGAGTATCCTATTCGAGTTTTGGAGGAAGTTGAACGCAAGAATCGTAGGAGGACTCTCAAATTCTACAAAATTCAGTGGAGCAATCACACTGAAGATGAAGCCACATGGGAGCGGGAAGACCGTTTAAAAGTCGAGTATCCCGAGTTTTTTCCATGCTATGTAAGTGCTACCATCCAATCTTTTCGCAATTAAAGCCATATCATTTGTATGTGGCTGCTTTGCCCATGTGGATTCTATTCATCTATGTTCTCATTTTCGAATCTCGGGGTGAGATTCTTTTATGGGGGGAGGATTTGTCATGGCCCCAAATTCGTATTCGGCTCATGCGATTGACATTAGCGCCAACCAGGTTTTTGGCCGCATTTGAGGTCCACTGCTAACTTCAGAATCTATCCCAAATTTGCCACTTAAGAATTTCCAACTTAACAAAAATTAAGAGCTAGAAATTTCAAGGTACGAATATGGTTTTCATCAAAGTTTGGAGCCTTGTAACTTAAGAACTATAAGGAGTTAGAATGTGCGGTTTAGCTAGTCACAAACTCAAAACTCTTCTCTACAGCATTGTGGGGTTTGAACCAAAATCCAGTGCCAAATACTAATTAAAATCTTAGCATCAAAATTGAATCCTATGCTGAAAATTCTGGAGACTTAGCCAATTTAACACTTGTTTTTAGTGGGGTCAAGTGAGCAAAATACAAAGGATGGTAGTGCAGCCAACCAAAGCAGCAATTTCTTTCTCCTGGTTTCTCCTCCCAGCCAATTCATTTCTTTTCTCACCAAGTCAGCCTCCTAGCAGCCTCACCTCATTTGTTTCTCAAGCAAAACCGATTCAGCACTTATTTTCTTCCCAAAGCAACCGAATCCATTTCCTTTCTTCCCTAAGCGCCTCCTCAAGCTCTCCCTCCTGCAGCCCCCACGCAGCCTTCCTCCCTCCCTGCTGTCCCCAGGTCGTGCTCCCTCCCTGCAGCTCCATTGGTGGCGCCTCCATCCCTCCAAGGCAGCAGCAGCTCCCTCCTCCAAGTGCAGCTCCCCCTCCATTCCCCTTCCACTCCCTTGAAGGTAAGACCTCTCCCTAGGGATAGGGTTTGGTGTTTTCTGGTTTTGGGGGCTGCAAGGGTAGATTTGTGGGCTTTGGGGTGTAGAGATTTGAGTGTTTGATGGGGAATAACCATTCTAGGGTTTGGAGCAATGTTCTGAATTTTCGAGTAGATTTCACAGCTACTGTTTCGGGTTGATTTGAGCAAATTCCGAGCATCTCCTGCTAGGTTGGCTGTAGAGAAAGTTGTGGGTAATGCAA
This sequence comes from Guadua angustifolia, assembly GCA_036346375.1. Taxonomy (NCBI): domain Eukaryota; kingdom Viridiplantae; phylum Streptophyta; class Magnoliopsida; order Poales; family Poaceae; genus Guadua; species Guadua angustifolia. Next base: position 45,403,089 of record CM070502.1, on the reverse strand, counting down.
TTATATTTCATCTCCAACTAGAATCACTCAATTTCATTAACCCAGCTGAAAGTTATGGCAATTTTAGTGCTTGCTGCTCTGAAAATGCTGAAGATTCGGGTAGAAACTTGAGCTGTGAATAAGAATTAGTTAGAGGCCGAATTAGAAATTAATTTTGCCTGTGAAGTTTTAGGAAATTTCATGTAGATTATAAAAATGTCGTCCTTTACTCAATTCCATTAAGTATAGCCATTTATATGATGAAATTTGTGCGTGCTGTTCTGAAACACTGAAATTTCTGAAACTCTGTAACTGTTCTCTGTTCCTGGCCGAACTGGGAATTCTCTGAGCAGAATCTGGGTGATTGGCCAAATACAGGTTGTAGGCCTATGTCTTGTGGTCGTTTCGAGTATAAGTTTGCTCAATTTGATCAAACGGTTCAAAAGTTATGGCCATTTATATCAACGCTGCTCTGAAATCAGTTTGTGCTGAAAATGTCAGACTTTGGGACTAAAGTTCAGAGTTTAATTGCAAACTTTAAATTTGTATTCTGAATGTTATGATGCATGGTAATGTTAGATCACCCTCTTGTGGTCTTTTCGAGTCCAAGAAGTCATTTTTTGGGTTAGCCAAATAAAAGTTATACTTGTTTAGAGGAATGTGCTTGTTATTTTCAGATTTGTGCTATAGAATAGAAATAGAGAGTAGCATTATAGTTTTTGTTCTTAAATTGAAATGTATGCTTGCACTTTTGGATTGGTCATGAGGATGCATTTAGTACTTCATCTCATATGCATTGCATGCATCTCATTTTCTTTTCCATACATTGTGATCGTGTAGAGAACGAACCCTTGATGGTTAACGCGCGGTGACCGAGGGGTTACTGGAGAGCCAACCATTATTGAAAATCCAGCAGAAGCTCAAGGCAAGCACCTAAGCATGTTTAACCTTATACGATTGTATTTTAGCGAATAATTTGCTTATTGGATGAATACGTCTTGCATTAGGAATTGAAATGTGGGATAGGACTAGAACCTAATTGCTGCACTTTCACCCATTAATAATTGTTGAATACCTTTCTTGGAACTAGTACATGGGTATTTATATTGTGTCCATGCTTAGTTTGCTTAGATGTCGGGTATGGGCCAAGTGGTGGAAGGTTCCATCACTTGAGTTTAATTATTTCACACTATTTGGTTGTAAATGGAAATGGTTATGTTTGAAATGTAAAATTGAGACCGGGCGAGAGGGTTGGATCATTTGGGTGTGGAGACTCAAATGTCGTAGTCTCACTGTGTTGGTTAAGGACCGATCCGTTGTTTGCCATATTGATCGAGCACACTTTGTTGATCGCATGCCCGATATAATGGTACGGTAAGCCACCCTTTCATGGCATACTACTCGATGGGTCATGCCCTCATGCGATTGGGCGTGGTTGAGGCGAGGCCTAGGTCTACTCTTGAGGGCTAAGCGAGGCTTGAGCCGCTCGAGGTAGGTTGCTAGGTGCTCGGGCGCATGAGGATGGTTCAACGAGTAGATATGGATGGGAGGAGGGTTGACATGAGGTTCCTTGTGGCACATGTCGTGCGATTGATGATCCCTGCAGGTGAATAAGCGATTCAATTGCCGCTCTCGGATATGAGCACGCTTGTATCATCCGACATTTCAACGTAGTAACAACTTAAACTTGAAACTAGTTGGTATATTTGATGTTGATGCTTGTTTCATGTTATTATTTACTCTCTTTAATGCTTAAATTCAGATTTCACTCTAGCAGTAGGTGCTGTCCATAAATGCTATAAAACTTGTAAATTGAGTAGTTGAATGTGATTATGCAACAAAGTTAAGCTTTTATGCACTTTTACCTTAAGCTTATTCCTTGCTACATCCAAATGCATATCCTTTCGAGTCGGTCATATATGGACCACGGGTAAGTCTTGCGAGTACCTTCTGTACTCATGCTTCTGCTTTGTGGTTTTCAGGTGAGGACCCCGACGGGTGTGAGTTCTGCCCGTTTTACTTCTCGGTGGTTGGGCGGGACACGAATGAGGCTAAGCCCGACGTTAGAACGCCTCGAAGTGTTCGAGGCAGGACACTTCCTGAGATGTCTTACTTTTGGTTTAATATGTTGGTTGTGAGCTCATTTTGTTGTATAGCTAGCCTCCTAAACTATGTCTAGTCCTTGTTTAAATACTTTCATGTTTCCATGTTGAACCTTGTTGTAAGACCATGCTTAACTCATGTTTAGGATGCTACTTCTATCCATGTTGATCCTTATGCTATGGTTGTTGTTGTTATGCTATACTTGATTAATTGTTTCTTACATGCTGCTGTGTGGATGTCCGCATTTCTAGAGGCATCATGCCGAAATTTTGTAGATTTATGAGTTTAGGCTGGATCTTGCGATCTGTCTGTTTGTGGGTTGTTTTAGTTGTGTGGTTGTCTAGTTTGTCTTTGTGCTTGAGTTGGTGTTGTTTTTGTGCTTCCGCGTTGCATGTCTGGTCATGAAGTTTTGGGTTCGTTGCCCTCTTTATGCGAATTGAATTGATATGGCAATGGAAACCGGTATGCGAGGCGATCCTGGGCGAGTTTCGGGTTGCATACCGGGGGAATACCGGGATTGTTGTCGAGTTATTCGAATGGGTTCGTTGTTGTCCTAATTGGGCTTGGGTGTTAGCACTGTGAGCACTATCGGTGATCCGTTGCTAGCCTCCAAATCCGATGAGGGCGACCGGGCATTCGAATAACCCGAGGACGGTCTGGGCGGCTCCTCACTGCAGTACCCATTCGGCCAGCACAAATTTGCCATGTAGTTGCCATGTCGTGACCTCGCTGCCCTATCTATCAGCCGATGGTCGCCACCTTGTTATTTCATATGCGTCCCGTCATCGCTTCGCCTTCATCGTTAACGTTCGCCGTTAACGTTCCATCGTTAACGTTCCGTCGTTAACGTTTCGCCGTTAACATTCCATCGTTAACGTTCCGTGGTTAACGTTTCGCCGTTAGTGTTTCATCGTTAACGTTCTGTCGTTAACGTCCCGCCGTTAACGCTTTGCTCTCATCGTATCGCTGTCATCGCATGGGTGCGTGCAAGTGGAAGCCCTAGTGAGATGTCATCATCTTTTCTATCGCCTTGATGTGATCTACCTTTATCACATTGAGTTTAGCCCCGTCTTCTTATCATCTCCGTCTTGTTGTCATCGAGCCTTTTCATCGATGTATGACTGAACCCCCTTATCGAATCACAATAGATATTGACCCCACTTGTCCTTATCTTATCGTTGAGAATCTAATCTGCCATTGATTGGAAAATCATTCATGGACTTGGTTGATACACCATTGATCATGTGTCATATCCTTGTGCCATATCTAATCTATCAGCTTATCTCTTTTGTTTGATTGCGTATCTAATTAGTCAACGAAAGTCAACCTCGAGCATTAGCTTAGTTCATCATGAACTAACATATCTTTATGGACCCGGTCTATAGATCGAGAGCCCATATGCCATTGTCTGTCTAATCAAGATAGCAACTTCAGAGGAAATATTCTTCGGAACACTATTCCTTCCTTTCCAGTTATTAATCTTTCTCTTCAGTGTATTCTCCGAAAGCCGTTCTAATTTGTCTATTCATCGACCTAATCCATTCAAGTTCCTAATTTCATCTAAGCCGTTGTGCCCAATCCTATTCGTTCTTAATTTGGAGTTTACTTGATTTGCTTTTTGAGTTTTGTTGTATTTATGTTTGTTTATCGTTAGATGCGTTGCTGAAAGTCGCTCGAAGGAGCTGAGAAGCAAGCAAGCGGAGATTGAAGATCGAGGATCAAGGATTGAAGATAAAGAGTAAAGAGCAGTTTATAGCAAGTGCCAGGCAAGTCGTGCTTTGATCATATTGCTCCCAGTTTTACAAATTTACTTTGATTCAAATTATTGCATGCTAGTTCAAGAATTAAAATGATTTAAATTAATTTGGGATTAGTTATACAATCCAATTGCTAATATCACCTTGCCATGATTAATTGTATGCCATAATTCATTTGTCACCCCAAGATGGTTGATTATTAGTTGGTTGTTATTACTTGCCAACGTGGGTTGGTTAGACCGTGTATAATTGCTTAGCCATGCCATGCAACTCATGTCTTTTGAAAATAAAAGAATAATACTGATTAACGGATTATGAAATGTGTTTGTGAAATGGTGTGACGTGTTGCCACATGATGATGTTGATATGTGGAACCAGCGTGGTTCTACATGGATGTTGAGTTGTTGTTGGCATTGTGTTGCGCAATAATCAACTGGAGTGATAAAGGATTTAGACTGGGGCAAGTGGCAAGTGGCTTTATGCCAGGTGGGCCATCGTGGCATTTGGGTGGATTGAGTGTTGTGAGGGCTGTGCGCCAATTTTGAAAGAAGGATGTCTTGTCCTGGTCAGTTAAGGACTTCACCTTGCAAGCCTTTGACCTGAGTCACTCGTACAACCACATGTCTGAATGGGAAGACCTAGTTTAGTAGGATTCTGATATCTCACCTTTGATACCTCCGGGTGGCAGTCATCCAGGGGGGTGACTGTATGGGGGAGCGTACCTGTGCTGCGGCTTGGTACCCTATCCAACGGTGTTCGTCGGTCCTATACTTCGGCTCAGTGTGAGGGAAGTGATAGTGAAGGCAACCCGGAGAGGTTCCTAGGTTGAGATAGAAGTTTCTGAAAGGCTTTGTTATGTTCGCTCATTCGCATACTCTTGTATGGCAATTCACGGCTGACGTGATGAGTTGATTGTATCTTGTGGGTAAAGTGTACAACCTCTGCAGAGTGTAAAAACTATTGAATAGCCGAGTCATGGTATTGGACAATGCTGATTACAAAGGGTAGAGTTTTGAAAATAAAATGAGGATGGGAATGTGAACAATGTGATATGGAAATTGGTTAAGAATGAGAAATGCTTTACTTGAGAATGATTATGAAATTTATTATGGGTATTATTTGTTTTACTGCTTTTCTATCTACTATGATTATTTGTGAATGCTGCTTTACTGCAAAAGAACCATTCAGCCATTCCTTTGGAATAAGCCATGCATGTAGTAATAGAATTGCATTCTGTGCATGACTTGTTGAGTACGGTTGTGTACTCACCCTTGCTTTATCAAAACATCACCAGTTAAGGAGAAGTCTTTGTCTTCGAAGGAGGAGAAGTTCTGCAAGAAGGCGAATATCTAGGAGTTGAACCTTGTCAAATGCCTGTGGTATTTTGATGGGATTCACCAACGTTCTTCGTTCCGCTGCTGTTCGTTTTACTCTGAATTGAAGCCATCTAGGCTTCATAATTGTAAGTTGACCTTAAGGTTGTTCAACATGTTATATTAAAAGATGAATTCTTTATTTATTATTCCGTTGTGTATGATTGTGATATTCATCTTTGTTAACTGTGGGCACTAGCGACTGATCTTGGGACTAGTCTTTGAAAACACGAGAGGTTTCGGATTGCGAATTCGGGTCCCGACAAAGGTGGTATCAGAGCATACTGACTGTAGGTCTTGACCCTAGATAGTTTGGCCGTTCTTTAGGAACTTCAAAATTATTTTCTAAATAGAAAATTTAACTTGAAGAATAACAAGTTCTTGACTTATCTTATTCTTCCATTCTTTTCCCCTTTGCTGAAATTTCTATCTTTCCCCGCCGATTTAAGTTGAAAGTCTTACCTCAGTTGTCTTGAATAGATAACGATGTTTCACACTTTAGGAGAAAGCACTGAGTGCCGTTGCTGAACCTTAAGATCGTGAAGACAGGAATCGTCGAGCTCAAGGAAAGAGTGCCGATGAAGTATTCCAGAAGGTAGAAGAACCAGTGCCGATGAAGTGTTCAAGAAATTCGAAGAATCAGTGCTTGAGTAGCTGTTGAGACTCATGTGTGAGAGTCGCGTCTGTCTAAGTTAGGAGTGTTACCCTTTCTAGATGTTAGACTTTTGTGCTTAGGTTAATTTGGTTTTCTGTTTGCTGAGTTTGCAGTATGTGTCGCATGGCCCTTAGGCTTTTGTGAGTGACCATACCAAGTTGTAAATAATGATTGTATAATTTGAGATTTTGGGTTAAACCTAATCCCCGTAGTAGTTCTTGGTTACTTATCTATGCTTTTCCCTCTTGCCTATTAACCTTGGTCAGCCAACAAATGGAGAAGTTTTCCAGTGACAACCTTGCAGTATTCCTGAAGCAGTCCAAGTCAGTTCAGATGTTGCCGCCAGTGCCAGTGTTAGAGCAGATGTTGACCAAAAACAATCTCCAGTTCCACCGGTCGAAAATTCAACAGTGCGTTCTCAGTGCAAGTTTGCAAAGTTCATGGAACCAGGCAAATCAGAGGATCATGCATGTACCCGTTGTGGAGTCATAGGACATACCTCGGACGAGCATCATATCAATTGTTCCAGTTGTGAAGGGAACCATCCTCTTGGAGAATGTCCAAATAATAAGATTACATGTTTTCTTTGTGAAAGCCAAGATCATTGCCCAAGACAGTGTGCTATGTATTCAGTATTGACCTCTGCAATGCAACGTCAACGAGAAAATTTCCGAGCCACTGTGGTTCAAGAGTTAGCAAAGAAAGGCATATTGTCATCTACCCATGCCTTGTCATAGAAGCAGTTAAAGGAGAAATACCAAGAATATAGCAGTCCACCTCAGAAAACAAGCAAGTCAATGACACTAGGAAGTTGTTTCCTTTGTGGTAAACAAGGTCACTATGTCAGACGATGTCCCCAGAAGCATCAAGCATCCACTTCAACTTCAGTCAATCCAGAAGTCAGTTCAGTTCAAAGCATAACACCAAGATCGCAAGGTGCAGCATCAAAGAATCGATTATGCTATGCCTGCCGTAAAAGAGGTCACTTTGCCAAGCAATGCCATTCAAATATGAAGTACCTTGTGGAATTGAAATTGTCCCTGAAGCTACCTCGGTTGAGCCTGTATTGCCAAGTATGCCTGAAGCAACCACAGAAGCTGATTGTTCCAAGACACAGTTGAAGAAAAGACGGTTGACTAATGAAGCTCCCAATAAGTTTCAGAAGCCGTGATGCCATACTCTAGTCTATAAGAGTAATGTCAAGGAATTTTCTCAGCAAATTCCTATTATTGGAATAAATGTATCCAGAAATTGTAAATCAAAAGTATTAATGGCAATAAAGGATTTGATATGTCTTTGAGCATTCACTTTACTAGATAATGTTCATGTGTATGTTGGCCATAGAGCCTGAGTTCTCAGTCGTGATGTTAAGAGTTGCCAGATTTATTTTGATCAATGTTCCTTACTCCGAAGGTCATTGGTAGTGAATTTGCAAGGATCAATGAATCGTCCAAGAGTTTCAAGCGTAGTGAAGCAATTATCAATCAGCTTGAGTTCCTCAGATCAAGAGCTGATCTCAAGAACCAACTTAACAGAAATGATGTTCAACCTTTGATCAAGAACCGCAGAATAGCAAGTTGCTTTCGCCGTCAGGAGTAGCTTGTCCAGTTTCCAAGAGAAGCACAGAATTAAGTGTTAGTGGAAAAAAAAGTTGCTTAACAATGGAAGTTGTCAGCATTGTTAGGAAGAGTGCAGAGTGTTTTCCAAGGGCTTCAGTGAAAGAAGTGTTTCATATGCCAGAAAGCAGACCCGGTTGAAGCCAATTAAGTTTGCAAAAGGATCTTACCTGCAATGAGCAACCTGCCAGAATTTGACCCAGTAGGAGGATGTTATTCAGTGTTTGAGCTCGAAGCAATTCCGCCAAAGTGTGCAGTTGACTGCAAGTGCAAAGAGCCTTGAAGATCGAGTTTCCCCGAACCTATTCTTTAGTCAGCCCGAATCTCGGGGACGAGATTCTGTTAAGGGAGGGAGGTTTGTAACATCCCAAAATTTGGGTTTTCAAAAAATTTATATTTAAATTAGCTTTTCAAAAATTTTACATCAATCTTATTTGATTAAAGAAGCTTAATCTAGAATTTTCTAAAGTTAAACTATTTTTAATGTGCCTTTTGTGTGCATCAAAAATTTAAAATTTAGTTTTTACAGTGTTCTTTGTATCTCAGGAAATTTCTCAAATTCGAGATTTGCTAAAAAATTAATTAAAATTATTAATTTAAACATTTGGATGTTAATTGGATTTCTATTTGGATTTTTAATTCAAATTATTAATTATTCGGGCAATTCTATATCCAAATTCCAATTCAAACCTTTCCTTTGAAATTCCATTTAAATTCAAAATTTGGATTTCCTTCGGTTTTCTAATTAACCTGGCATCCATATCCTTCCGAAATTGGAGTTTAATCCTTTTCCGTCCACAAAGCCAAAATTTCAATTCTGATCCTTATTCGAAATTTCACCCGAGTTTTAAAATACTCTAAAAATCTCAAAATTAATAAAATTAGGTTCCAAATATTCTAAAATGATTTTTGGAATTTTTCCAAGATTTATAGAATCTTTATGGTATTTTATCTCTCGCGGTCTTTCGTTAAATCCAGTATATTCGTCCCGGAATTATCTAAATTCCAAAACTCATCAAAATTCATTGAAACCAATTTTATTGGGTTCCAAATAATCTCTAGTATTTTTAGAAATTTTTCCAAGATTTTTAGATCATTTTTACTATTTTATTTCTCGCGCTTTTGTCTCTTCATTTCTTCCAACCAATGAGAAAGCGACACGTGTCCAGCACCGTTCATCTTCAACCTCCAGCCGTGCGCACTGTTCATATTCAGCCCCATTTGCAGCCCAAATTTCAAATGCTCATAACTTTTGCAATTCTCAACGAAATTGAGTGAGGTCAGTTCCAAAACGACCGTGTCATCATGGACTTCAATTCTCCTACAGTTTCCCCCACTGAAATCAAGTGAAACGAAATCTGCAAGCACTTATTTGCCGTTTCTTGTTTTAGCCATAACTCTTCCGTTTCTTCTTCCCTCAACGTGTGCGAGTACTCAAAAGTTTCGTCTCGACGTCCTCCATCCCGTGCTCACCCTTGCCCTCCAACTCGAATTGCAACCCAAATGTCTTGCTCTCCGAATTGAGGATGGAGACTAGGCATGCTATGTTCACTAATATTCCTATGTAACAACAAACCACGATGTCCATTAGGTAGCATACCATCCTTGTTAAAATAATTATGAACAGCAAGGAACGAGCTCACCTCTTGATTTTATTGACGAGCACAAGCTCGTGTCGTTGGACCTTGAAGTGGTGAAACATGAGGAACATCGGGTCTAGTGTGTGTATCCGAGGAATTGATGTCCTCATCATCCCCCCTCTAAAATTAGAGTCATCCTCGACTTGAGCTCATCTTCTTCTCCCACGTACGGCTTTAAATCTGAAATGTTCAACATGGGACTAACCTTGAAATTTGTAGGCAACTCAAGCTTGTAGGTATTGCCATTAATCTTTTCAAGCACTTTAAAAGGAACATCGGCTCGAGGCATTAATTTAGGCTTTCTCAACTCAGGAAATCTATCTTTACGCAAATGTAACCAAACAAGATCACCAGGTTCAAAGGTTAAATGTTTTCTACCCTGGCTACCATAAACTCTATATTTCTCATTCATCTTTTCAATATTTTCTTTAACCAATTCATGCATTTTTAGAACCAATTCATCTCATTTCTTAACATCAAAATTAGATTTTTCAGAAGTAGGTCAAGGTAGTAAATCAATAGGAGCACATGGATTAATCCAATATACTACTTGAAATGGACTTACCCTGGTGTCGGTGTACTTTGCACCGGGGTACCCTCTCCGCCGTAAAAGCAATGGGCCCAAGAAGTGACCTGGCGCACCCCTGTCGGTGTATTTCACCTGACAAGATTCCGCTACAGAGTGTCTACCCCCTAGACAGAACTTATGGTTCGGTAGAGGTCATCTTCATGGTTGGAAACCCTAATGTCTCTCGGCGGGGGCCTGAACCTGGGTAAATCATTGTGTCCACCAGTCCATTCAAGCCCGGAGACCCCCGCCGAGAGACATTAGGGTTTCTAACCATGAAGATGACCTCTACCGAACCATAAGTTCCGTCTAGGGGGTAGACACTCTGTAGCAGAATCTTGTCAGGCAAAATACGCCGACACCTGGTGGTGGAGTGTACTGACCTGTTGTGCTCAAACTCAATATGAGTTAGACACTCCTCCCACATCTTCAAATTCTTCTTTAGGACAGCCCATAGCATAGTTGACAATGTGTGATTGATGACCTCCGCCTATCCATCGGTTTGGGGATGACAAATAGTAGAGAAAAGTAGCTTTGTCCCCAATTTATTCCATAAGCTTCTCCAAAAATAACTCAAAAACATCGTGTCATGCTCTGAAACAATGGTATTGGGCACAGGGTGCAAACGAATGATCTTCTTGAAAAATAATTCAGCAATATTTGTAGCATCGTCACTCCTATGACAAGGTATAAAATATGCCATTTTAGAAAAACGATCAACCACCACAAATATACTATCCCTCCCCCTCTTAGTTCTAGGCAATCCTAAAACAAAATCCATTGACATATCCTCCCATGGAATGCCAGAAACAGGAAGTGGCAAACAAAGACCATTCGGGTTCAAACGGGACTTAGCTTTATTGCAAGTGGTGCATCATGACATGTAATGCTCGACGTTGCGCCTCATCTTAGGCCAAAAGAAATGTGCAACAAGTACATCCTCCATCTTCTTCACCCCAAAATGTTCCATCAAACCACCTCCATGCGCTTCTTGGAAAAACAAAAAACGAATAGAGCTAGGTGGAACACATAGCTTGTTAGCACGATAGAACAATCCATCATTCAGCACATATTTATTCCATGTTCTTCCTTCTCTACAATTCATATAAATATCTTTAAAAATACAAATCATTAGCATATAATTCTTTTATTGTTTGTAAGCCAAAAATTTTATGATCAAGTTGTGATAACAAAGTATATCTTCGAGACAACACATCGGCAATTACATTGCCCTTACCTTTCTTATGCTTAATGATATATGAAAATGACTCTATGAACTCAACCCATTTAGCATGTCATTTATTTAGTTTAGCTTGACTTCTAATATATTTCAAAGATTTATGAATGGAATACCCAGGTTCGGGCCCCCGATGTGGGTAATAGCCCTACGTCCTGCTTTGGCACTTGTTAATGTGTTCGGGAGGATTACAAGTGCATAATCCACACACCAGGTTCTACTTGCTTCCTTTCTACTAGTTTTCTTTAGTTCTATGTTCTCTTAGTGCTCTCCTTCTCTTGCCTTGATTGTTCCTCCTCCTCTCTCACATGCACCGAACCCCCCTTATATAGGTCAGGCTGGCTCGGGCATGTGAGAAGGATGACATTACAATGATTACACTTCATTTATTACATAAGTCACTGTAGCCCCATCCTCTGGCCTCATTCTTTGCACCATCGTCCAACTCCGCCTGGTCCGCCCAGGAAATGACCTATATATGACTGGTTAGGTGCAGGACGTCAGAGGGATAAGCTGTCATGCCGTCAGCGAAGCCACGCGCATTTAATGTTTTTGACATGAGCTATCGGGGGAGAAGACTTCGGGGTGAAGCTCCCTATTCTGTCGACTTGCATCTTCATGCCTGACCGGTGGTGTACCCCTTGGCTCCTTCGACCGACCACATAGCCCAGCCACCCGGCAGCAGGGTGTGCTCGCCCACCTGCTCGCTAGGCTGTTGGGCTTCGGGGCCTGTGGCCCCCTCTAACAGTGGCGGAGATGGTACCCTAGCGTAAAGTACACCGACACTAAGTGTCGGGGACTGGGAAATCTCTGCCTAGTCAATGGATGGTCGACAAGCCCCTAGCTCGAGCTCGAGCCGCGAAGTCTTTGACCACGGCGTGGACCATGCGGCTCCCTCGAGCTAGGGGGCAAGGGATCAGCTTCCGCTCGGAGGGGTCAAGCTCGGGATACAAGTCGTACATTCGACTAATGGTTATGAAGGCCCTTAAGTGGTGGAGTTAAGCCAGGTGTGGGCAGCAAATCCGGGACGGTTACAGCCCACCTTCAATGCGCATGAAGCCACTCTCCTGGGAATCTCTCCGGGAGGTTTCCAGTAACGGCTAAGAGGGGCATATAACCCCCTCGGACGGGCGTACTCAGGGACATCGCAACATCCATACGCACAAGCACTCAGGCTACAGAAGCTCGAGCTAGAAACACCTCCTTGTACTCAAACATAGTGAAATGCATCGCCTACGGGCAAGACTGGAGTAGAGCTATTACCTGTCACAGGGGCTCGAACCAGTATAACTCTTGGTGTCTCGTTCTCTATCTTTTTCCTCCGACCATCAGAACTGCAGGACCGACCCTTCGGTGAGTGAAGTTGATTTCGGGTCCCGTATACACGATCAACCCCCATACACTTTTGCGGTCCGGCGATCCTGATCGTCGACAACTGGTGCCCACCGTGGGGCCTGAAAGTTTCGCTCATTCGAAGGAACTTCAAAACCTTGGAGACATGGCGTTCGTCGCTGCAGGACATTCAGCGAGTTCGGGCTCGAATTCGGCACCTGAACACGGTAGTCCCACATCCCTGTTTTTGCCCCCTCTGCCACTGTGAGATCAGTTTGTTTTCATGGCTGCTAGCCATGACACAAGCATGGAGGCGGGGGAGCGCAGTCCAAAGACCCCCAAGGATGCTCGCCGGATGGCCCAAGTTGCCATCAACTAGGCTATAACCGCCCTCTAGCTAGAGGAGCGTGAGAAGGTTGGAACTTCATCGGGATGATCCAAGCTCCCTCGGTCTGGCGAGCACCTCCGTGCAATCACCTGGGTTATGACCGACCCCGCTCGGGCGAGGTCGGGTCTTTTTGGCCGAGCTCTTGTGAACGAGCTCGACAAAGTGGCTGTTAAAGCCATACCTTTGTAGCATCAAAGTCGCCACTCTGGGTCCCATTCCCTGATGAGTGATGGCAGCTCCTCGTGCAGGCATCGGCGCCCCCGCCAATCGCCTTCGTGCTAGCGATCTCGGGATTTGTCCCGACTCCTCCACATCATCGCCCCCTGAGCGCGACCCTGGATGACGTGCAGCAACGACAGAGCTACAACAGTTCTCATTCTAGCAGCAGCATGTTGGGTCTTTCCTCGGACATTCCACCGAGGCGTCGCAGGGTCCACGAACGCCTGCGATACCTCTCGGGCGATGCCCGGGCCCATCGCCACGATCGACGCGGTCATAAATTCGGTCGTTGGGGCGACCACGACTCCGGCTCCAGCAGCAGCAACCACCTTCCTTGGCGTGCCCCTGTTCTGGCTTATGGCTACTCGACGTACTTCGATGACCTTCGTCGAGTGCACTGGCTAGCCCGATTTAAGCCCGCCCTGATCGAGCAGTTCGACGAGATGAAGAACCCCGATGAAATTCTTTCAATCTACTCCACTGCGATTTTGGCAGTAAGGGGAGACGAGGTGGTGATGGCCAACTATCTCCCGACCGTGTTGGATGGAGCCGCGCGCACCTGGCTGTTCAACCAGAAGCCTGCTTCCTTTCGATCATGGCGTCAGGTACAAAGCGCCCTTCGCTCTAATTTTCAGAGTTGTTATGAGCGGCTTGGGAGGGAGAATGACCTGGATCGCATTATCCAGGGGAAGAATGAGCCCCTCCGTGACTTCGTGCAGTGTTTCATTCGCATGAGGAACTTGATTCCGAGCGTCTCCGACGAGGCCGTGATCAAAGCCTTCAAGATTGGCATTCGCGATCGACGCCTCACTAAGGACTTGGAGATTACGACGAGGCTCACCGTCAACAAGCTATTTCGCATGGCGAAGCGGTATGCGGACGCGGACGACGCGGTTCGCTGGAAGCGCGATTACGACTAAGGTAAGCTCGGTATCAACTCGGGCGAGGCCGGTCCCTCTAACCCCAAAAGTGCCGACCCAGGCCCGACTGCTAAGAAGCGGAAGAGGGATCGCAAGCATGGTGATGGTCGGCCGCGGGTGGTTGTTTCAGCAAACGGTCACCGCGAAGTCATGGAGGTGTAGGAACCGGACCAAGAAGGGCCCCGACCTCATCAAAATCGGCCACGACCTCAGTAGGAGTCGCACCGACATCGGTAGGGGGATCACCGGTATGGGTCCCTGCGGGTCGATGGCCGACCACAAGATCATGAAGGGCGTCCTAGGTATGATGAAGAGAAGTTCTGCCTGTTCCACAGGGCCCCGAGCCACGACCTGCAGAACTGCAGGGCCTGGCAAAATAGGCTAGATGCCTTCTATGATGGGCATGGAGAGATGCCCATGCTCCCAAAAGAAGGGGAGCAACCCGATAGGGTCAACGCCGGAACAGACTAGGGCGACCTCGACCTGGAATTCCAGCAGGGTGATCGCTGTATTGATTTCATCTTCGGCGACTCATCTGAGTACTAGTCTCGGTGTGAGATCAAGGATGTTGCGCACACCGTCTATCAAGCTACCGTCGGGAGGCTCGTCGACCAGTCCTGCAAGTAGGCTGGGGCCACGATCACCTTCTCATGGGAGGATGCTCCCCAAGGTATGTCCAAGGACCTGAAGACTGCCCTAGTTGTGACCCCAACCATCAGCAACACCATGGTCGAGCGTGTCATGATCGATCGGGGCAGTTCCCTTAACCTACTCTTGGCCAGCGCGCTCGACCGGATGCAGATTCCCCGGTCGATGGTCAAAAACATAGCAATTCCGTTCTTCAAGATCGTTCTAGGGAGCTCAACCACCCCCCTCGGGCAGGTGGTCTAGCCCGTCACCTTCGACACTTTGGACAATTTTTGCATAGAGCTGATCACCTTCGAGGTGGTCGAAGGAGACCTTCCCTACAATGCCATCCTTGGGCGCCCGGCGTTAATCAAGTTCATGGCGGCAAACCACTACGGCCATCACTGCATAAAGCTTCCAGGGCCCAACGGCATCATAACGGTGCGCGGTGATCTCAAGGCGGCGCACGGATGCAAAACCAAGGCCTTGGCCCTCGCAGGCATGCTGCCTCAACGAGATCCTGAGGTGACCATGAAGATTGCCCGCAAGAAGGCGGTCATCTAGCCTAGCGGGGCGACGAAGGCTGTGCAGCTCGAGGAAGGCAACCTAAGCAAGTGTGTTTTGAAGGATCGAGATGGCGAACAGAGGGGGGGTGAATGGTGGCAAACAAATTTTCCCCCAAAATACTCCAACTAAAACCTCGACAAGATTGTTCAAAGGAAATCATGAAAAACCTGAAAAACTAGACAACTATGTGTACCCCTAACTTTCATGGATAAGTACCATAAAATATGTGGGGATTTTTGAGTCACAATTCTGGTTGTCTAGTGTCCAAAAATGAGAAGGAATCAATTCAACTCTTGCTTTTAGAAAGGAGATAATTCAAATTACAAAAGCCACTTTCAGAAAAGCAAAAGCAGAATTTCCAGAAGTTGTCACTACTGCGGATCGGGGATGCACAAGCGGTTCGAAACTGCTTTCAGAAGCGGTTTTAACGAACCGCTTGTGGAGAGGCTCTCTCCACAAGCGGTTGGAGTTACCAACCGCTTGTGAAGAGTCTGACAGCACAGCGTTTTGATTATATTCAATATAGAATATGTTTTCAGAGGGGTTTTTGATTTAGATTTTGACAATTAAAATAAATAGAACTCAGGAGTTTTTTTGACATAATAAAATATGTATTATTCATGCATACTCATTCAGATAATTATAGGTTCATTTACAGAAAAATACGAACTTAATAGACTAAAAAATGAACAAGTTGATGAACACATGAAATAATAAGCCACTTTTACAAGTTTCAAAGAATAAAAGGGCGAATCTTGAGCTCATTTCTTGCGTGCGTCGCTCTTTGTGCCCTGGGTCGATGTTGATGTCAGTTCACCTGTCCTTATTTTAGGACAATCTCTCCAACCATTTGCATGGAACTCGCCTTTGGTGGATACAATCTCGTCGACAATAAAGCCAATGAGTTGTTCTTGGATTGCTGCAACCCGGTGCGGCAGGATCACGCCTTGCACATCGATGTTGGGCTGACAAAGCGGGAAGTAAATAAATCTCTGGACATGTAATTAAAGTATAAGTACTAAGAAATTGACATGTACACACTACCTCGGCGTTGGTTGTCGGCACATCGCCGTGGGTAATACTTTGCATATAGTGGCACACATAATAGCCACATAAGTTGTTTCCACCCGTCTGTTGTAGAACCTGCGATGAAATTTGAAAAGAAACAATTATTGGGATGAAAAACTATTACGACATCTTAATATTCTTTAATACGTACTCGAGTGCTTATTTGTACATCAAATTCGTTCTCGAAATCTCCTTGTTGCTTCTTTTGAAACCTTGTGAATGCCCTGTGTGATGCGTTAGTATGAATAGTAATTATCAGAGTTGGAATTAGCAAGGTATTTCAATATATATAATAAGGAAAACTATATATCATATATATATGTGCTATATACCTGTTTAGGGTGTTAATGATATATTGATATTTTTCCACCGGAGTCCTTTTTGAGTCTTGAACAATGATCTGGCTACTATCAAGCTTGATGACAGGAAGGATCCAGTGAAACCTATTCATGTATTGCAACATATATGTAACTAGCTAGTAGTATTATCAATGCCTTGGAAAATATAAGAACGAGAGGTTGTATATATACGTACTCGAAGTTGAAGGGCAGAAGTATGTACGGTTTGTAGTGCTGTCCCAAGAATGCATCGAGAATGTAATCTTCAACAGCCTTTCGGTTCAATCCAAAGACGAACTCGTTAACAATCTCTGGGTCGACGAAGCCCACGTTGAAGATGTTCTCTTTTCTACATCGATGTATCTCCATTCTACATAGAAAGGTATAAGTTTAAGAGTTGCAATTTTATTGTACAAGGAAGCACACGGTAAAGGTATGAGCTTGATACTTACAAGCACCAACAGTTCATGAGAGACATGTTGATGGCGTCGGCATGGTAAATATGGTAGAAGTCATCGAATTCGAGCCATATGTTGTTGTCCCCGCGATAAAAAATCATCTTCTTTGATACGGAGGGGGAACATCGTTCTTCCTTGAGCGGACTCTGTCATGTACCATTCATGAAATTGCCGCATCTTGGTTGGCAGATCCTTTATCTCATTAGGGTCAATCAGCTCCCGGGCCAACTGATATTGCCATCTGACCTTTGCCATTGGGAGATCATCTATTAATCCAAGAGTCAGAGTCGTGGGCCGATTCTGCCTCCTTCATAAACCTCTCGAGGTTCCCCTGATCTTGGTCTCTCTTCTTCTTTGCCGCCGCCGCCTGACCACGTTTATTCTTCCGTGTAGCCTTTATTATTGTTCGTTCATAGTTGGACGGCACAGGCAGTGGCTTTGCACGGCATGTCGCAAAGTGTTCCACCGCTTTTGGATCAATTGGTACCTTTGGCTTTGGCTTCTTTTTTGCGAAGTGTGCAGCCAATTCTGCTTTCATGACCGCGTCACTCTCCTCCTTAGTCATGTCATATGCCCTCTTTGGAGGTTCCTTTATCTTTGTCGATCGGCTGGACTCCACCTTCTTAGGAGCAGGTGGAGGAGCCTTTCTGCTATCGAGCTTCTTCCTCGGAGGAGATGGTGGAGGCGTGGTTTTCTGGGGGTTCATTTTTGTTTGAGTATGGTGGTGGTGGAGTAGGGCTTCTGCGTGGAGCGGGTGGTGGAGGAGGCGTGCTCTGTTTTGCCGGTGAGGCATTATGTGGTGGTGACGTTGGAGGAGGCATGGGTTGTCGTGGTGGAGATGACGCCTCCACACCATCTGGAAATATGATGTACCGTTTGCGCCAGAGGATGATATTGTGGAGGGCCTGTCCAAGCTTGGTCACGTCATCGCCTCCAGCAATATCGAGGTGAAGTTCTTCAAATCCACTCAGCACCTCCTCCACCGTGACCTTCGAGTAACCCGGGGGTATCTCATTGCAGTGGAACGTCTAGCCCTGCTCCACCAGAAATGCCATGCCGTAAGCCACCTTGATGGAGAGGTTATGCACATCAATGTGTAGCTCACACTGGCGGCGAACCCTTATGTCATCCACGGGATAACGGGCTAGCAAGTTGTCTGCTTCAGGGGCCCCGGTGGACGCCCAGCTACTCCACCGCGCAGAGGGGCTGATCACGGCGTCCGGCTGATTGCTCGGACCTAGTCCCTGAAGCTTGCTGAGGCAAATTTGTACTTGTTGCACAACTATGTCGCCGATGCTAGCCTGGATTGCTCTAAGCTCTTGTTCCAATTCGTACATTTTATATGATTCTCTTATTTTGCTTCTATGTCGGCTCCTGTACGTATGCGCATCCTTGGTGAAACCGTACTTCCACAACGCATGCTTGCCCATACCTCGTGTCCATCCTGGGTGCTCAGGGTTTTGAAGGGCATGTGTAAGCTCATCATTCTCCCTATCTGTCACCAACGTGCCTACCTGAGACTGCTCGACAGCTTGTACAATCCTCTGACCAGCCTCTTGCACTCCTGGTGCCATCACCAAGCCGCCATCATCCGAAGGCTCCCCGTGACCCATGAACCAATTGCACAGCGCTCTTCCCACGGCGGTGGCGGTGTGACGTCCTTCGCCATTAATTCTTCTTCCCGCTTCTCCCATTTCGGTACAGCCTTGAGGTAACCACCGGTGCCAAGATGGTGGTGGTATTTCTTCATCTGTGAATTGGCCTTGTTCTTCTAACTCTTGCGGTTGAGAGACGTCTTCCACGCCTGAAACATTGTTACCATCTTCTTCAAAGTGAATTTCTTGGCCTTGTCTTCGGACCCTTGAGGAAATGTGAAATTTTCCTTAATATCTTGCCAGAGCAGGTCCTTGGTAGCTTGAGAAACTTTGACCCATTTTCTGATGCTAATTGGGACGTGATCCCTCACGTGGTAACCGCAAGCGTTGTTGTACGGCCCAACTGCTGAAAGAGGGGCAACCGGCATCCCTTCGTTGTTAACGTCGCTAAACACGTGCTTTGTGGATGGCTTCTTGTTAGGTCCCCAATGCTTGGATTGGTTGCTCGATGTACGGGGCTTGAAATACACAAAAATATGTATAAACGTGTCAGAGTGTATTATATTAATGAATTGCGATTAATTAACATGTCCATGGGGATTATATTCTTCTGGCTATACCTCATCCTCGCCGGAAGCAGTGTTACCGGACTCAGCGGCTCCAGCGTCAATGGCTTCATCGCCTGAAGCATCAACGGCCTCACCGGAACCAATGTTAGCCTCAGTGGCAGCAGCGTTAGTATCACCTTCGATGCTACCCAGCGCGTGGAGTCCAAGCAAGAACTGTTCTCCCTCATCGAAAGTAGGGTCACCATGTCCTGGTTGTGCCATCTATCCTAATTCCGAAAAAATGTTGACATAAATATCATATTACTTTGAAACAACCATATTACAGATTACAACACAAACATAACATCATTTCACAAATTCTCAAATTACGTTCTTATACTTCAATTACATTCTTCAAGTTGAATTTTCCTTCAAGCTTCTATTGTAATTTCTAATGTTTATGATTTCTTAAAAATCTAAATAGGCTATAGAACATGTTAATATATTTTCAAGCATATAAGTTATATAATTTGATATTATAAACTTTAAAAGAACTTTAGCTGTGAAAATAAGCGGGCCATCTTTCTAGTTAAATATAATCAATGTTATCATGTTCAAATTCCTTTATCATGTTTCACCTTTATTTGTTGATTGTACAATCAGTAAATTAATTTATACAAATTCACTACAATACATCTTAAACAGACAACCCAAATAAATCCATGATAAAGCAAGCACATAAGAAACATTGTAGTATATACAAACATGTATGAACATAAGAGCACAAAGATTAATCATACAAAGTTAATCTCAGAGGATCATTTACAAGTCATATAAATTAAAATCCCTAGAACTTGTATCATTAATCATAGAAAGATGCACATACACATACTGAAATTTCTATACATTAAGGCTACACTTCATTTTTTAGATCAAGAGGACATCAACAAGATGCCCTAGTTCCATTACTGAAACTTGAAACATTCAGTTAGCAACCACACAACCTCAAACTCAAAACACCAGCAGCAACCATATGAGCTGATAACAACTTTACGCCCTGACAACAATCAGACACAACATGCACACCGCAGGCATTCCTCTAGGTAATCGCTAAAGCACTACCATCTTCTTCCTCACCCCTCATTCTTCACCACAATAGGAATTTCGCCTTCTGCCACTTCTTCCTCACCCCTCGTTCTACCCCCTCCTGCCACTGGCGCCCAGACACTCTGTGAGGAGCCGCCCAGACCGTCCTCGGGTTATTCGAATGCCCGGTCGCCCTCATCGGATTTGGAGGCTAGCAACGGATCACCGATGGTGTTCACAGTGCTAACACCCAAGCCCAATTAGGACAACAATAATCCCATTCGAATAACTCGACAAAAATCCCGGTATTCCCCCGATATGCGACCCGAAGCTCGCCCAGGATCGCCCCGCATACCGGTTTCCACTGCCATATCAATTCAATTCGCATAAAGGGGGCAACGAACCCAAAACTTTACGACCAAACACGCAACGCGGAAGCACGACAAAACAACTGAAAACCAACGCACAAAGACAAACCAGACAACCACACAAGGCAAGAACTAACAACAGCAGATAAGACTCACAAAACAGACTAAACACAAGGTCCTGCCTAGACTCAGAAATTCTACAAAATTTCGGCATGACGCCTCTAGAAGTACGGACATCCACTCAGCAGGCATAAGAAACAAATAACTAAACAAATATAACACAACTACAACCACAACATAAACAACGACATAGATAGAAATAACATCACAGACAGGAGTTAAGCACGGTGATACAACGAGGTCCAACAACGGAAGTAGCCAAGTAATTAAACATAGCCATAACAAGTTTTAAAGTTAACTTTACAACAAAATAAATGAACAACCACCAAATTCAACCCAAAAGTCAGATATCTCCTAAGTGTCCTCGCCCTTGAACACTTTCGAGCGTTTATCGTTGAGCTAGCTTTTAATCGGTGCCCTCCCGACCACCGAGGAGCGATGCGGACAGAACTCACACCGTCGGGTCCTCACTGAAAACCACAAAGCGAAGCATGAGTCTGTAAGGTACTGCAAGACTTACCCGTGGTCCATTTATGACCGACTCGAAGGAATATGCATTTGGATGTAGCAAGGGATAAGCTTAACGTAAAAGTGCATAAAAGCTTAACTTTGGTTCATTTTCACATTCAACTACTCAATTTATAAATTTTATAGCAGTTATGTACAGCACCTATTGCTAAAGTGAGAGCTGAATTTAAACATTTAAGAGAGCAAATAAAATCATGAACAAGTAACCGCATCAAGTATACCAACTAGTTTCAATTTAAGTTATTACTACGTTGAAGTGTCGGATGATACAAGCGTGCTCACATCCGAGAGCGCGGCAATTCGAATCGCTTATTCACCCTGCAAGGGATCATCAATCGAACGACATGTGCCATAAGGAACCTCATGTCAACCCTCCTCCCATCCATATCTACTCGTTGAACCATCCTAATGCAGCCTGAGCACCTAGCAACCTCCCTCGAGCGGCTCAAGCCTCGCTTAGCCCTCGAGAGTCGGCCTAGGCCTCGCCCTCAACCACGTCCAATCGCATGAGGGCATGACCCATCGAGTAGTATGCCATGAAAGGGTGGCTTACCGTACCATTATATCGGGCATGCGATCAACAAAGGGTGCTCTATCAACATGGCAAACAATGGATTGGTCCTTAACCAACACAGGCGAGACTACAACATTTGAGTCTCCACACCCAAAAGATCCAACCCTCACCTGGTCTCAAATTTTCCATTTCAAAGCATAATTATAACCAATTGCAACCCATTAGAGTGAAGTAATTAATCTCAAGTGATGGAGCCATCCACCACTTGGCCCATACACGACATCTAAGCAAACTAAGCATGGACACCTTATAATTACCCATACACTAGCTCCAAGGAAGATGTTCAACAATTAACAATGAGTGTATGTGCAACAATTAGGTTCTAATACCCTTCCCACATTTCAATTCCTAATGCATAACCTAACCATCCAATAAGCAATTTATTCGCTAAAATAAAATTATGAATAAGGTTGAATATGCTTAGGTGCTTGCCTTGAGCTTCTGCTAGATTTTCAATAATAGTCGGCTCTCCGGTACCCCCCTCGGTCACCGCCGCGTCAACCTCTGCGAGCTCGCTCTCTACACGATATCAATGCATGAAAAAAATTGAGATGCATGCAATGCATATGAAATGAAATGCTAAATGCATCCCCCCCATGGAAGATGAAAAGTGAAATATTCAGATTATGGATTTTAAAGCCCCCAACTAAATTCTGAACTTCAGCCCAAAGTCTGAAATTTTCAGCACAAACTGATTTCAGGACAGTATTGATACAAATGTCCATAACTTTTTAACCACTAAGCCAAATTGAGTAAACTCAGACTTGAAACGACCGCAAGACATAGACCTGCAACTTAGTTTGGCCAAACTCCCAGAATCTGCCTAGAGAATTCCCAGTTTGGCCAGGAACAGAGAGCAGTTTCAGAGTTCAGAATTTTTCAGAGTTTCAGAACAGCAGGCACCATTTTCATCCTAAAAATTGCTATACTTAATGGAATTGAGTAAAGGATAACATTTTTACAATTTACACGAAATTTCCTACAACTTCTCAGGCAAAATTAATTTCTCATTCGGCCTAGAAATAATTTAAATTCGCAGCCCAAGTTTCAGCTCCACATTTTCAGCATTTCAGAGCAGCACGCACTAAAATCATCATAACTTTCAGCTGGGTTAACGAAATGGAGTGATTCCAGTTGGAAATGAAAGATAATTTCATTACCCACAACTTTCTCTACAGACAGCCTAGCAGGAGATGCTCAGAACTTGCTCAAATTAACCCAAAATGTAGCTACGAAGTCTGCTCGAAAATTCAGAACTTTGCTCCAAACCTTAGATTGGTTATTCCCCATCCAAATTCTAAATCTCTATTCACCTAAGCCCCCAAAACCACTATTGCTGCCCCCAAAACCAGAAAACACCAACCCTAAATCCTAGGGAGTCTTACCTCAAGGGAGTGGAGGAGGGAGAGGAGGGGCTGCCGAGTTGGGGAGGAGAGGCGCCACCAGGGAGCAGCAGGGAGGGCTGGCGCCTTGGGGAGAGCTGGAGGGAGCTTTGGCAGGGGGAGCTGCAGGGGGCGCCACCAAGTAAGGCCAGCTTGAGGAGGCTTGGCTTGGGGAGAAGAAACTAGGAGAAGAAGTGCTGTGGCTTGGGAAGAAAAGAAAAAAAAGGGATGCGGCTGCTTGGGATGGGCTGGAGTGAGGGTTCGGCTGGGGAAAATGTTAGAGGATGGTGCGGCTTGGAGTTGGGGATGGCAGGAAAAAAATGAGTTGATTTGGTTTGGCTGCGCCAAGTCTTTTTGTGTATTGCCCACTTGATCCCACTAGCGACAAGAATGAGAATGGCCAAGTCCCAAAAATGTTTAGCTCTTAATTTTTGGTAAGTTTGGAAATTCTTCTAAGTGGCAATTTAGGATATTCACTGAAGTCGGAAGTTGATCTTAATTGCAGCCAAAACCTGGTTGGCGCTAATGCTAGCCGCATGAGCCGAATTCGGATTTGGGGCCATGACAAATCCTTCCCCCCATAAAAAAATCTCGCCCCGAGATTCGAAAATGGGAGCATAGATGGATAGAATTCATATGAGCAATGCAGCCACATACTAATGATATGGCTTTAATTGCGAAAAGATTGGATGGTAGCACTTACATAGCATGGAAGAACTCGGGATACTCGATTTTTAAACGGTCTTCCCGCTCCCATGTGGCTTCATCTTCAGTGTGATTGCTCCACTGAATTTTGTAGAATTTGAGAGTCCTCCTACGAGTATTGCGTTCAGCTTCATCCAAAACTCGAATAGGATACTCTTGATAGGACAGATCGGGCAGAACCTCGAGTTCATCCACTTCGAGATGTTCAAAGGGAATACGGAGGCACTTCTTCAGTTGCGATATGTGGAAGACATCGTGGACCATCGCTAGAGCGGGAGGAAGCTCCAATTGATATGGCACTTGACCACGTCTTGCAAGGATCCGGAAAGGTCCTATGTACCGAGGTGCTAACTTTCCTTAACCCGAACGATGGGTGCCCGGAGGAGATACCTTCAGATAGACATAATCACCAATGCTTTGAAGAGAGAGGTTTTCTCTGACGATCGGCATAGCTCTTTTTGCCGTGATTGTGCTACCCTCAAATTTCCTTGTATGGTCTTCACCTTCTCTTCTGCCGTCATGACCAGTTCGAGCCCAAAGAATGAGCGTTCTCCACTCTCGGACCAGTTCAGGTGTCGACGAAGAACGCGACCATAGAGTGCTTGAAGGAGACATTTTGATCTCGCCGGATGAATTGTGAGTAAGGAGTTGTGGGCTTCATCGAGAATCTTTCTTCTCAACTCTTGGTCTTTAGGGACGACTAGGCGCTTGCGAACCATAAAGTTCCACAATCATCAAGATGGAAACAAGTAGCTTGGCGAATTCAACTTGTCACGTGTTAGGGCAATATCCATGCACCGACAAGCTGATCAAAGAGGATGTCAATTCGAGGAAGAGGGTACTTGTTCTTTATGGTGACTGCGTTCAAGGACGATAATCAACACATAGACGAAGAGAACCGTCCTTCTTGGTCACAAAGAGAGCCGAGCAGCCCCAAGGTGAGGAGCTCGGACGAATGAATCCCTTGTCCATCAGTTCCCCCAGTTGATTCTTCAATTCGGCCAATACATCGGGCGGCATTCGATACGGCCGCATGGAAACTGGAGCAACCCTGGGCTGAAGTTCAACTACGAACTCAATATCCCGATCGGGCGGCATCCCCGGCAATTCCGCTGGGAACACATCCAGGTATCCAGAAACCACAGGAATTGACTCTAACTCCTCATGGAAGGGATAGGTTCTTAGACTTGGCTAAAAATTCAAATTAAAAACATGGTCTAGACAATAGCACAAGACAAAGGAATCCTACAAGTCTAACATACATAAAAGCATAGATCATGATGCAAAAGGACACGGCAAGACATATGCATGCATGGTATGACATGGATCTCATATGCATGGTATGGAATGCACGGTTTCAACATGATCGTTTCTCCCACGCTTACCATTCAACTTTGCACAACCTTAATTATAGACATAGGGCGGGTAATATAGTGCAATTGCTACCTAGAAGGTTAAGTAAGTCCTAATTAATCACCTAAGTGGTTGTCAAGTTCACGGTTCATCTTTATACACCTTGCTCGATACGACTTGTGAGGAGCCGCGAGACCATTCTCGGGTTATTGAATGCCCGTCGCCCTCATCGGTTTGGAGGCTAGCAATGGATCACCGATGGTGTTCACAAGACTAACACCCAAGCCCAATTAGGACAACAACGATCCCATTGAATAACTCGACAACAATCCAGTATTCCCCGATATGCGACCGAAGCTTCGCCAGATCGCCCATATACCGGTTTATGATGTCTTAAAAATCTAAATAGGCTATAGAACATGTTAATATATTTTCAAGCACATAAGTTATAGAATTTGATATTATAAACTTTAAAAGAACTTTAGCTGTGAAAATAAGCGGGCCATCTTTCTAGTTAACTATAATCAATGTTATCATGTTCAAATTCCTTTATCATGTTTCACCTTTATTTGTTGATTGTACAATCAGTAAATTAATTTATACAAATTCACTGCAATACATCTTAAATAGACAACCCAAATAAATCCATGATAAAGCAAGCACATAAGAAACATTGTAGTATATACAAACATGTATGAACATAAGAGCACAAAGATTAATCATACAAAGTTAATCTCAGAGGATCATTTACAAGTCATATAAATTAAAATCCCTAGAACTTGTATCATTAATCATAGAAAGATGCACATACACATACTGAAATTTCTATACATTAAGGCTACACTTCATTTTTTAGATCAAGAGGACATCAACAAGATGCCCCAGTTCCATTATTGAAACTTGAAACATTCAGTTAGCAACCATACAACCTCAAACTCAAAACACCAGCAGCAACCATATGAGCTGATAACAACTTTACACCTTGACAACAATCAGACACAACATGCACACATGAGCATTCCTCCAGTGTCGCTAAAGCACTACCATCTTCTTCCTCACCCCTCATTCTTCACCACAATAGGAATTTCGCCTCCTGCCACTTCTTCCTCACCCCTCGTTCTACCCCTCCTGCCACTGGCGCCCAGACACTCTGTGAGGAGCCGCCCAGACCGTCCTCGGGTTATTGAATGCCAGTCGCCCTCATCGGTTTGGAGGCTAGCAACGGATCACCGATGGTGTTCACAGTGCTAACACCCAAGCCCAATTAGGACAACAACAATCCCATTCGAATAACTCGACAAAAATCCGGTTTTCTCCGATATGCGACCAAGCTTCGCCGGGATCGCCCGCATACCGGTTTCCTTTGCCATATCAATTCAATTACGCATAAAGGGGCAACGAACCCAAAACTTTACGACCAAACACGCATAGCGCGAAGCACGACAAAACAACTGAAAACCAATGCACAAAGACAAACCGGACAACCACACAAGGCAAGAACTAACAACGGCGAGATAAGACTCACAAAGCAGACTAAACACAAGGTCACCGCCTAGACTCGAAAATTCTACAAAATTTCGGCATGGCGCCTCTAGAATACGGACATCCACTCGGAGAGCATAAGAAACAAATAACTAAACAAATATAACACAACTACAACCACAACATAAACAATGACATAGATAGAAATAACATCACAGACAGGAGTTAAGCACGGTGATACAACGAGGTCCAACAACGGAAGTAGCCAAGTAATTAAACATAGCCATAACAAGTTTTAAAGTTAACTTTACAACAAAATAAATGAACAACCACCAAATTCAACCCAAAAGTCGATATCTCAGGAAGTGTCTTGCCCTTGAACACTTTCGAGGCGTTTATCGTTGAGCTAGCTTTTAATCGGTGCCCGCCTGACCACCGAGGAGCGATGCGGACAGAACTCACACCGTCGAGTCCTCACCTAAAACCACAAAGTAGAAGCATGAGTCTGAAGGTACTACAAGACTTACCGTGGTCCATTTATGACCGACTCGAAGGAATATGCATTTGGATGTAGCAAGGATAAGCTTAACGTAAAAGTGCATAAAAGCTTAACTTTGGTTCATTTTCACATTCAACTACTCAATTTACAAATTTTATAGCAGTTATGTACAGCACCTATTGCTAAAGTGAGAGCTGAATTTAAACATTTAAGAGAGCAAATAAAATCATGAACAAGTAACGCATCAAGTATACCAACTAGTTTCAATTTAAGTTATTACTACGTTGAAGTGTCGGATGATACAAGCGTGCTCATATCCGAGAGCGCAATTCGAACCGCTTATTCACCCCGCAAGGATCATCAATCGCATCGACATGTGCCACAAGGAACCTCATGTCAACCCTCCTCCCATCCATATCTACTCGTTGAACCATCCTCATGCGGCCCGAGCACCTAGCAACCTCCTCGGCGGCTCAAGCCTCGCTTAGCCCTCGAGAGTCGACCTAGGCCTCGCCCTCAACCACGTCCAATCGCATGAGGGCATGACCCATCGAGTAGTATGCCATGAAAGGGTGGCTTACCGTATCATTATATCGGGCATGCGATCAACAAGGGGTGCTCGATCAACATGGCAAACAATGGATCGGTCCTTAACCAACACAGGCGAGACTACAACATTTGAGTCTCCACACCCAAATGATCCAACCCTCGCCTGGTCTCAAATTTTCCATTTCAAAGCATAATTATAACCAATTGAAACCCATTAGAGTGAAGTAATTAATCTCAAGTGATGGAGCCATCCACCACTTGGCCCATACACGACATCTAAGCAAACTAAGCATGGACACCTTATAATTACCCATACACTAGCTCCAAGGAAGATGTTCAATAATAAACAATGAGTGTATATGCAACAATTAGGTTCTAATACCCTTCCCACATTTCAATTCCTAATGCATAACCTAACCATCCAATAAGCAATTTATTCGCTAAAATAAAATTATGAATAAGGTTGAATATGCTTAGGTGCTTGCCTTTAGCTTCTGCTAGATTTTCAATAATAGCTGGCTCTCCGGTACCCCCCTCGGTCACCGCCGCGTCAACCTCCGTGAGCTCGCAATTCGTACAAACCCATATAATAAGAATAAACACTCCTCCTAGGGCGACAATCGAACTCGAAAGGAACGTGATAAGGGGATAACATCACAATGTGGTAATAGCTAAGAATTCTACCCACCCAAACATAATTGTAATTGATAGTAAGCATGCAATTGATAAAATAATTCCAAAAATGTAAATTTCAATTAGTAGGAGCAATCATGGTCAAGGAGTAAAGTAGTACCTTGCTGCTCGTTCCTGACTTCGAAAGCGCAGTCGTACTCGGGAGTGCCTTCCGAAGCGTCAACACCTAACGAGAAGATTCAAGTCCATAAACACCAAATCAAGAATCCAAAAGATGCACATGATTAAAAGATGTATGAAATGCTCATGATGTGTAGTACTAATGATTATATGAAAATACGAATTGAGTTTTGCATCAAAAGTTCAAGTATTAGGGCATTTCATTGAATTAGGTCCGGAGTATCCGGGTTTAAACCCCGGAGTGTCCGGGTTAACCCTCTTTGTCTGCCCTATCCGGAGTATCCGGACAAAACCCCAGAGTGTTCCGGGTTGGCCCTCTCGGTATGGCGAGTTCTGGCATATCCGGACTATCCGGATGAAATCCCCAGACTATCCGAGTTAAAACCCCAGACTATCCGGGCTGACTTGATCTATTTCAAAATGGCTATTTGTCTATTGGCTTCTATACTTCATAGAAATGTACTAGGACTTAAAAAGGGTGGACTAGGGTAGACTCTTACCACTATGGGGTTACTTTTTGCACGTGGTGATGGTTGGTTTCGGCGAGAAAATGACAAAAGGGTGCCACGACGCCGGTTCTCGTGGTTCACCTCCTCCTAGCTCGTGTAGACGACGATGACCTCGCTTGCTCGTGCTTGCAACTGCAACTAGCCCTCCTCCTCAAGCTTCCATGCGACATGCGCGACCCGATTCGAAGTGTGATGATGGATTCCATGGAGAAGGAAGAAATGAGTTACAACGGCCAAAATTTCAGAACATGGGAAGAAAGAAAATTGATCACCACTCACCCAAAACTTGGTTCCTCAAGAATCCATTTGGATGAATTTGAAGCTCTTGACCTTGGCTTCAAAGTGGTATAGCATGCGCAAGCTCAAACTCAAGATTTGAGTGGATTTTGTGGGGGAGAATGGCAAGAGGTTAGGGAAGAACTCCTTTGCTGTTTTCAGGTGTTAGATGAACAAATGAGCAGTAGGGGAGGAGAAAACAAGGTGGAGAGTCTTATATATATAGCTGCCCACTCATGCTTACATGTGGGGCTAGGTCCCACATGTCATAGGGTGAGTGAAAAGGGTGGGTATGGGTGATTGATGTGAGAAAAGTCATGGAAAGGATGTGCAGCCCACAAGTTCCCATGCAAGGTAGGTCCCATGTGTCATTGATGGGTTAGGTAAGTGGGTAAAGGTGAGTAAAGTGAAAAATAGTATGTTAGGTATGTGCAGCCTACTCTTCTTTTCTCTTATGAACACGGCCCACATGTCATTGACTAAGGTGAAATAACATGTGTGCAGTTTTGAAAAATGATTGTTAGGATTTTGTTACTCTCCTTTATGCAAGATGAATGTCCTAACACTTGTATGATTACAATTAAATGAGGATCTAATTGACATTATGGAAGACATTAGCATGTCAAGCCTCGCTTACCGGATTAGCGAAAATTGGGCTGTTACAAGCCCTCCCCCCTTAAAAGAATCTTGACCTCGAGATTAAACGGCTTCATTGAAGAGGTAGGGGTATTCAGCTCGTAGATGATCCTCCCGCTCCCATGTGGCCTCATGAGGGGTGTGATTACTCCATTGAACCTTAAGGAATTTGATGGTGTGGTTTCAAGTAACACGCTCCCTTTCATCAAGAATACAAATGGGGTGCTCCTTGTAGGATAGATCGGGTTGTAATTCGAGAGTGTCCAACTCTATGGCTTCAGTTGGGATCTGAAGGTATTTCTTCAAGCGAGAAACATGGAAAACATCATGCACATCGGCTAGCGAAGGGGAAGCTCAATTGATATGCCACGCTCCTCGTCTGGCGATAATTCGGAAAGGTCCAATGTAACGAGGGGCCAGCTTTCCCTTCACAAGAAACCGACGAACACCTTTCATTGGTGAGACCTTGAGATAGACGTGATCACCAACTTCGAATTTGAATTCACGGCGGCGATCGGCGTAGCTCTTTTGCGCGAGCTACATGGTGCGCAACCGTTCATGAATAATCGAACTTGCTCTTCCGCCGGTGACTAGTTCGGTACAAAGAGGGTCTCTCTCGGACTTCGGACCCGATTAAGTGGAGTTCTACAAGATCTACCATAGAGAGCCTCGAATGGACTCATTTGGAGACTAGCTTGATAGCTATTGTTGTAGGAGAATTCTGCGAAAGGTAAGCATTTCTCCCAATTCTTGCCGTAAGTAAGGACACAAGCTCTAAGTATATCCTCAAGAATTTGGTTCACCCGTTCAGTTTGTCCATCCGTCTGAGGATGATACGCGGTGCTGAAAGAGAGTTGAGTCCCCATGGCCTTGTGGAGGCATTGCCAAAAATGCGAGGTAAACTGGGTACCCCGATTTGAGACAATCCTTTTGGGAACACCATGAAGAGACACAATTCGATAAAGATACAACTCAGCTAATTTGCTCCTTTGTATCCGTCGTCTTGGCAGAAGAAAATGGCGATTTTGTCAACAGGTCAACGATTACCCATATGGAATCAAAACCTTTTTGCGTCTTGGGCAACCCGGTGATGAAATCCATACCAATCTCTTCCCACTTCCACATGGGGATGGGCAATGGTTGAAGTGTGCCTTTGCGCTAATGGTCGGCTTTCACCCGTGACATACGTCGCACTTTCGGCGACATACTGGCAATCTCTCGTTTCATCCGGTCCACAAAGCCTTGGCTTAAGATCTTGATACATTTTGTACTCCGGGATGAATAGAGAATGTGGAATTATGAGCCTCATCAACAATCGGTGCCTTCAATTCTTTACAATTTGGCACCACTAGCCGTTTAATCGAACCACAAGACACCTTGTCGTCCTCGGTGAAACAATTGGCCTTGCCTTGCTTGATGCGGGCTCGAATGAGTGCTATGCCCTTATGCATCCTTTGAGCCTCTTTGATTTGGTCAAGAGGTTAGACTTGACTTCCATGACAGCAAGGGATCCCTCCTTAACCGCTTCTAGGTTGAGTTTCCGAAACTCGGCACACATGGCGTCTGATTCCGGTTCTACTGAAAGACGATTGCATTGATACTTTCGGCTCAGAGCATCGGCAACAATATTGTCCTTTCCAGGATGATAATGGAGTCCCATATCATAGTCTTTGATCAATTCGAGCCACCTCCTTTGCCTTAAGTTCAGATCGGCTTGAGTAAAGATATACTTCAGGCTCTTGTGATCGGTGTAGATTTCAAAATGATTACCGATGAGATAATGTCGCCAGATTTTTAGAGCATGCACTACTGCTGCTAGCTCTAAATCATGGGTGGGGTAATTCATCTCATGAGGTCTCAATTGCCTCGATGCATATGCCACAACTCGGCATCCTTGCATAAGTACACAACCCAGCCCGAGGCGGGATGCATCGCAGTATATGTCGAAGCCCATGTGAATATCCGGCAGGACTAAGACGGGTGCAGTGGTTAAGCGAACCTTCAACAATTGAAAGCTTGCCTCACATTCTGCTGACCATACGAACTTGTTCTCCTTCTTTAAAAGTTCGGTCAGCGGCTTCGCGACTTTGGAGAAGTTCTCTACAAACCGGCGGTAATAACCCGCGAACCCGAGAAAACTTCGAACATCCGTGATGTTCTTAGGCTGCTCCCAATCAAGTACTATCCGTATCTTGCTGGGGTCAACCGCGACTCCGCCTTCTGATAATACATGGCCCAAGAAGGCAACCTCCTTTAGTCAGAATTCACACTTGCTGAATTTTGTGTAGAGTTGGTGCTCTCGCAGCTTTTCCAAGACTTCCCGAAGGTGTACTTCATGCTCCTCTTCAGATTTGGAGTAAATAAGAATATCATCGATGAAGATGACAACGAACTTGTCGAGATATTCCATGAAAACCGAATTCATAAGGCTCATGAAGTATACCGGTGCATTGGTGAAACCGAAAGACATGACAGTGTATTCATATAGACCATAACGGGTGGAGAATGCCGTTTTTGGAATGTCTCCTGATCTGATCTTGATTTGATGGTAGCCTAATCTCAAGTCAATCTTGGAGAAGATGAGGCTCCGATCATTTGGTCAAACAAATCATCGATCCGCAGAAGTGGATACTTGTTCTTGACCGTGACCGCATTCAATGGACGGTAATCAACACACATCCATAAGCTATCATCCTTCTTCTTCACAAATAGCGCCGGCATCCCCAAGGTGAGGAGCTCGGTCGAATGAAGCCCTTCTCTTGCAGCTCCGCAAGTTGCTTCTTTAATTCGATCAACTCATTTGGAGGCATACTGTAAGGCGCTTTGATATCGAGGCCGTTCGGGTAAAAGCTCAATATTTAACTCGACCTCCGGTCGGGTGGCATCCCGCAACTCTTCCGAAATACATCCGGGTAATAACATACCCTTTGGTATGCTACTTATTCAAGGAATGGTTCACCCTTCAAGGCATAAAGGTGAGCATGATCTGGACTTGGCATAAACACGACTTGTTTGCCGCTTGCGTTAGTAAGTGAAATAGATCTCGCTTGCACAATTGATGCATCCTTGGTGCTTGGATAGCCAATCCATCCCAAGAATAACTTCAATTCCTCCGTTGTAATTATTATCAAATCAGCTAGGAACTCTACCCCATTGACTTCAATCTTTACTTCGTGATTCGATCGGTCCTTAATTCGATCCGGGATTTTAATGAGAAGTGGTGGATGCATAAGTTGGATAGGGAACTCATGATGCATAGCAAACTTCTCTTTAATAAATGAATGAGATGCTCGGAATCGAATATCTGGTAGTCGGGTGTGAGTTGATGAGCGTACCCAACACCACTTAGGTGCATTACGAGCTACTTCGGTAGTCACATGGTTGATGCGACCACGTGGTGGGGTTGGCGCGGTTCTTGGAGGCGTTGGTCGAGGTGAAGGTGCTGCTACCCCTGGTGCAATAGTGGGTCGAATCCTCGACATTGCTTGGTTCTTTTGTGGGCATTGACGTGCAAAGTGCCCCGGCTGTTTGCACTGGAAGCAAACAAAAATTGGGCGAGCTTGAGTGTTGTCTCCTTGCTGATTTCCACCTACAGTTGGTGGAAGACCTGGCTGCGGTGGGCGAGCAATGAATGTTGGAGGCCTCGGTGGTGTCGGAGCTTGATAGCTTGGAAATGAGGGGCGCACCATGCGCGGTGGCTGCAAGTTGCCGCTTGCTGAATTTTGTGCGATTAAACTAGCTTCGCAAATCCTCAATTTTCCCCACTTCTCTTCCACCACTATGGCCTTGTGGACCAAGTGCTGGAAATTTCAGAAGTCATGAGCATGAGGTCTAGCTGCAACTCCTCCAAAAGTCCCTCCATGAAGCGCTCATCGGTGGAGATTTCGTCAGGGCATAATGAGCCAAATAGTTGAACTCGTGAAGATAATCCATGACGGTCTTGCCACCTTGCTTTAATGCGAGAAATTCACGCTTCTTCCTTGCCATAACGCTGCGGGAACATGAGCCTCACGGAAAGCCACGCGAAACTCCGCCCGGTGATGACATGATCGGCGGGCTGCATGGTGTATATTTGTCCCACCATGCGCACGCCGCACCATCGAGTTGATGTGAAGCGAAGAGGACCTTTTCATGGTCCCGGCATTGAGCGATGGCTAGCTTGCGCTCAATAGTCGAAGCCAATCGTCGGCCTCGAGTGGATCCGCATGACGGAGAATGTTGGCGGCCGTGCGAAGGAACTCGCCGAGTCCACTAGCAGCGTGATGTCCTACCTCCTCGGCTCCTCGAAAAGGGCCGGGGCAAAGGCCGGGTTCTGGCGATCTGTTGCGTAATCAAAGTTTGATCTTGCGGTTTTGCTCAATCGAGCGAGGACTTGAGCCATGGTAGGAGGGTGGAAGTTCCTCCTCCGCGAGGGTGGTGCTGATTTTGGCGATCGAGGACTTGGTGGTCGAGTGATCCCTAAGTTGGATCCTCGGTTGCTTGGGAGCCGTGGATTGTTGGGAGCCGGATTGTGGCCTCGCCTCACGCTAAGATTGGGAACGAGTGGTAACTCCCGCCATCTGTTGCCAAAACCAAGTTAGCAACAAGTAGCAGAAGAGCCACAACAACGCCGAACTAGAGTATCCGGACTGCAAGTCACACAATTTAAATTCTATATGTATGCAGCAAGAAAACATGCACCAAATCCAAAAGACATCAAAATAAGAAGGCTCTTAAGCCACAACATCAACCATGAAAGCAAATAACAAGGTTCGATACATTAGCACAAGTTCACAACCCGTAGGTCAAGGCGACAAGCGGGGTGATAATTCCAAATATAAAAGCTAGCATAGGTTCATAAGGTAGCCTATTACATCAATTAAATCATTTCGACTCATCACTACTTGCCCTCCATGATGAGCTTTACCGGACAACTCAAATGTCTCTAAGGAATCCTTGGGAAACACATCCAAAAGATGGTATCCACGAGATCCGTGTCTTGAGGTCCAAGGAGTTGGTGAGACGCTGTGGTGATCCTATATAGAACCTAGGTACCCCTGGAGACTCCTGGACACGTCGGCGCATCACATTTCCCGCATTGATGCGCGCGTTGTTGCACACAACATCTTGGGTCTCTATCCCCGGCACATGCGGAAACTGAAAGGCGGGTGGGGCTACATCGTGTGGTGTCGTGGAGTTGCGCCCACACAATATGTCCTGTGGCACCAAGTTAATCTGAACAAATTGGTGAAGATGCCCTTGTGCCGCGTGAAGACGGGAACGAGTCTCCCAGAGCTCATGGACAATGCAATGATTAGCCCGGTCCAAGGCACAGACCAAGCCCGTCAATTGTCGAATAGAAGGATCTTCTCCCATCTCAATTTCAGCAACACTGTTGACCTCGTCCGTCGGTCCTCGTTGCGGAAATCTTGACTGAGGGGGTAAAGTCAGCTCCCACAAGTCATAGCGGAGATGGCACATGGCAACATCGCCACCTCTTGGATAGCCATTCCTGGGACGTCCCCTCGCTCGGAAGTGATAGGGAATGCTCCCGTCACCATCCTAGCGATGATGTGAACCGTGGCGATGTATGTCTTCAATCCGGGCCCTATGGCACAACCATAGACCGCGTACTACGGTGCATAAGTGAAATTAGCTCTCCTGACATATCCCTCGGGAGGAAGGATAGCCCTCCACATCTTGACACGGGTGACTAAAACCAATGGCCCAAAACTCATACATCACGTTGAAAAGGATAAGAGGAGTTAGAAACTTCTTCGCACAATCAAATGAATATAAGGGTGTGATATAGAACTAAGAGGGGTAAGAAATAAAAGAATTACACAATGTTATCAGTTCTGAAATTATTTGATAGCAAAATAGTTTTTGACTCAAAGCATCTTCTAACTAGTCGTAGCATGGCCGTTCTAACCTACGATCGGTATGGCTCGATACCAAGCACGTGTGAGAACCGTCCCTCGACTCCACCGATTCACCCAATTGCGCGGTACATCTCAAGTGAATCAAGGAACCTCGGGCGTTCCACGATTATACCCGTGTTGGTCCCGTGATAGTTCGCCAACACGAGCATTCTCATCCAATAGTTGACATCACAACACATACACATTTATCGGAAGCATAGACGTTATTACATTCCAAAAGTAGGATTTGTTGTCCTCAACGATATATTTAGAGTTATTACATCAAGTAGCAGCAGAAATTATAAGATAAGCGACAAAAGGGCCAGCATGGCATGCCCCAAACCCTCGTGCAACCAAGCTGGGGCAAACGGCGACTAAGCGTTAGAATTGTCGAAATCTGCCTTAAAAGTCCCCGCGATGCCTTATCCTCACCGCAGCAAGTGGGCAATCCGATTGAGTACAAAGAGTGTACTCGCATAATAATATACATTGCTTGTTGATTTCTAACTACATGTGGTTGCTACATCAAAGGAAGGCAAAATGGCAATTTCAGCATAAAGCAATGTTTGGGGTAAATCATAAACATGTATAGATTGAAAAGAATTGCATTTCATAAACATTTGAAAGATCTAGTACATAATATAACATCATCATAATCACATTCATATCATGCCTTCAAGCATTCTCTCGAACCATGAGTTCCATCGCTCATGTTCGACTACACACAAAGTACTCCAATACTTGTGTCTCTTTTCCCATTCCCATCCCATTCTTACCAAGTCCTTAATACTTGCCCGATGGTCGACGATTCAGCGATCGTCATAACCATGGGCGGCTATTGAATAGTTTAAACTCTCTGATGCGACTTTACCCACGACACGTCACACTCGTAAGCCAAGCTATTAACACATTTCCTTTGATGTGTCGGTAGAGGTGAGCGTGACAAACCATTTTCCAATATGCATGGTAGTGTACCTAAACCATCAGGAAGATCGTGACCCTTGATCCCGCGTGCCCGGTGCTCGGTGTGTGTGGATCAAGGAGTACACCGTTGTTGGACATCCCCAACTCAACAAAGTTCGAGGACTCGAGGTTATTCCTTAGCGCCCACTAAGCCCAAGGAATTCGTGATCATTCCTTGCGCTCCACTAAGCTCAAGGAATTCTGAGTGCACATGGTTTACATACCCAGTCATACACAAGTACTTGGTTACGCCGGTCCCATCAACGGCATGTGGTTCGCATGATAGTTACTCAAAAAGACGTCACCAGGATTTAATCCTTAGGGTCCTTAACCAACATCTCTACTCATGCACTACAAGAAAGCGATTGAAAAATTAAATGGGCCAAAACCCACGAATTTGAAATAAACTCCACAATTTAATGGGTGACAAAGCGGGAAGTAAATAAATCTCTGGACATGTAATTAAAGTATAAGTACTAAGAAATTGACATGTACACACTACCTCGGCGTTGGTTGTCGGCACATCGCCGTGGGTAATACTTTGCATATAGTGGCACACATAATAGCCACATAAGTTGTTTCCACCGTGCATTTGTAGAACCTGCGATGAAATTTGAAAAGAAACAATTATTGGGATGAAAAACTATTACGACATCTTAATATTCTTTATCGTACTCGAGTGCTTATTTGTACATCAAATTAGTTCTCGAAATCTCCTTGTTGCTTCTTTTGAAACCTTGTGAATGCTTACGTGTGATGCGTTAGTATGAATAGTAATTATCGAGTTGGAATTAGCAAGGTATTTCAATATATATAATAAGGAAAACTATATATCATATATATATGTGCTATATACTGTTTAGGGTGTTAATGATATATTGATATTTTTCCACCGAGTCCTTTTGAGTCTTGAACAATGATCGGCTGCTATCAAGCTTGATGACGGGAAGGATCGATTGAAACCTATTCATGTATTGCAACATATATGTAACTAGCTAGTAGTATTATCAATGCCTTGGAAAATATAAGAACGAGAGGTTGTATATATCGTACTTTCGAAGTTGAAGGCGAATATATACGGTTTGTAGTCTGTCCCAAGAATGCATCGAGAATGTAATCTTCAACGACCTTTCGGTTCAATCAAAAGACGAACTTCGTTAACAATCTCTGGGTCGGCGAAGCCCACGTTGAAGATGTTCTCTTTTCTACATCGATGTATCTCCATTCTACATAGAAAGGTATAAGTTTAAGAGTTGCAATTTTATTGTACAAGGAAGCACTACGGTAAAGGTATGAGCTTGATGCTTACAAGCACCAGCAGTTCATGAGAGACACGTTGATGGGCGTCGGCATGGTAAATATGGTAGAAGTCATCGAATTCGAGCCATATGTTGTTGTCCCCGCGATAAAAATCATCTTCTTTGATACGGAGGAACATCGTTCTTCCTTGGCGGACTCTGTCATGTACCATTCATGAAATTGCCGCATCTTGGTTGGCGATCCTTTATCTCATTAGGGTCAATCAGCTCCAGACCAACCGATATTGCCATCGACCTTTGCCATTGGGAGATCATCTATTAATCCAAGAGTCGTAGGTGTGGGCCGATTCTGCCTCCTTCATAAACCTCTCGAGGTTCCCACGATCTTAGTCTCTCTTCTTCTTTGCCGCCGCCGCGACCACGTTTATTCTTCCGTGTAGCCTTTATTATTGTTCGTTCATAGTTGGGCGGCAGGCGATGGCTTTGCCGGCATGTCGCAAAGTGTTCCACCTTTTGGATCAATTGGTACCTTTGGCTTTGGCTTCTTTTTTGCGAAGTGTGCACCAATTCGCTTTCATGACCGCGTCACTCTCCTCCTTAGTCATGTCATATGCCCTCTTTGGAGGTTCCTTTATCTTTGTCGATCGGCTGGACTCCACCTTCTTAGGAGCGGTGGAGGAGCCTTCTGCTATCGAGCTTCTTCCTCGGAGGAGATGGTGGGCGTGGTTTTCTGGGGGTTCATTTTTGTTTGAGTATGGTGGTGGTGGAGTAGGGCTTCGTGGAGCGGGTGGTGGAGGCGTGCTCTGTTTTGCGGTGAGGCATTATGTGGTGGTGACGTTGGAGGAGGCATGGGTTGTCGTGGTGGAGATGGCGCCTCCACACCATCTGGAAATATGATGTACCGTTTGCGCAGAGGATGATATTGTGGAGGGCTGTCCAAGCTTGGTCACGTCATCGCCTCGGCAATATCGAGTGAAGTTCTTCAAATCCACTCGGCACCTCCTCCACCGCGACCTTGAGTAACCCGGGTATCTCATTGCGATGGAGCGTCTAGCCTGCTCCACGAAATGCCATGCCGTAAGCCACCTTGATGGAGAGGTTATGCACATCAATGTGTAGCTCACATCGGCGGCGAACCCTTATGTCATCCACGGGATAACGGGCTAGCAAGTTATGCCTTGAGGCCCGGTGGGCGCCCGACTACTCCACCTTGAGAGGGTGATCACGGCGTCCGTGATTGCTCGGACCTAGTCCTGAAGCTTCTTTGAGGCAAATTTGTACTTGTTGCACAACTATATCGCGATGCTAGCTGGATTGCTCTAAGCTCTTGTTCCAATTCGTACATTTTATATGATTCTCTTATTTTGCTTCTATGTCGGCCTCATGCGTGTCGCATCCTTGGTGAAACCGTACTTCCTAGCATGCTTGCCCATACCTCGTGTCCATCCTGGGTGCTCAGGGTTTTGAAGGGCATGTGTAAGCTCATCATTCTCCCTATCTGTCACCAACGTGCCTGCCTGAGACTGCTCGACAGCTTGTACAATCCTCTGACCAGCCTCTTGCACTCCTGGTGCCATCACCAAGCTGCCGTCATCTGAAAGGCTCCCCCCGTGACCCATGAACCAATTGCACAGGCGCTCTTCCCACGAAGCGGTAGCCGGTGTGACGTCCTTCGCCATTAATTCTTCTTCCCGCTTCTCCCATTTCGGTACAGCCTTGAGGTAACCACCGGTGCCAAGATGGTGGTGGTATTTCTTCATCTGTGAATTGGCCTTGTTCTTCTAACTCTTGCGGTTGAGAGCGTCTTCCACGCTGAAACATTGTTACCATCTTCTTCAAAGTGAATTTCTTGGCCTTGTCTTGGACCCTTGAGAAATGTGAAATTTTCCTTAATATCTTGCGAGCGAGTCCTTGGTAGCGAGAAACTATGACCCATTTTCTCGATGCTAATTGGGGCGTGATCCCTCACGTGGTAACCGCAAGTTGTTATGCGGCCCAAGCTACTGAAGAGGGCAACCGCATCCCTTCGTTGTTAGCGTCGCTAAACACGTGCTTTGTGGATGGCTTCTTGTTAGGTCCCCAATGCTTGGATTGGTTGCTTTCGATGTCTGGGCTTGAAATACACAAAAATATGTATAAGCGATGTCGAGTGTATTATATTAATGAATTGCGATTAATTAACATGTCCATGGGGATTATATTCTTACGGCTATACCTCATCCTCGCCGAAGCGATGTTCTGGACTCGGCGGCTCCGTCAATGGCTTCATCGCTGAAGCATCAACGGCCTCACCGGAACCAATGTTAGCCTCGATGGCGGCGGCGTTAGTATCACCTTCGATGCTACCCGGTAGCGTGGAGTCCAAGCAAGCTGTTCTCCCTCGCCGAAAGTAGGGTCACCATGTCTGGTTGTGCCATCTATCCTAATTCGAAAAAATGTTGACATAAATATCATATTACTTTGAAACAACCATATTACAGATTACAACACAAACATAACATCATTTCACAAATTCTCAAATTACGTTCTTATACTTCAATTACATTCTTCAAGTTGAATTTTCCTTCAAGCTTCTATTGTAATTTCTAATGTTTATGATTTCTTAAAAATCTAAATAGGCTATAGAACATGTTAATATATTTTCAAGCATATAAGTTATATAATTTGATATTATAAACTTTAAAAGAACTTTAGCTGTGAAAATAAGCGGGCCATCTTTCTAGTTAAATATAATCAATGTTATCATGTTCAAATTCCTTTATCATGTTTCACCTTTATTTGTTGATTGTACAATCAGTAAATTAATTTATACAAATTCACTACAATACATCTTAAACAGACAACCCAAATAAATCCATGATAAAGCAAGCACATAAGAAACATTGTAGTATATACAAACATGTATGAACATAAGAGCACAAAGATTAATCATACAAAGTTAATCTCAGAGGATCATTTACAAGTCATATAAATTAAAATCCTAGAACTTGTATCATTAATCATAGAAAGATGCACATACACATCTGAAATTTCTATACATTAAGGCTACACTTCATTTTTTAGATCAAGAGGACATCAACAAGATGCCCTAGTTCCATTCTTGAAACTTGAAACATTAGGTTAGCAACCACACAACCTCAAACTCAAAACACCAAAGTAGCAACCATATGAGTGATAACAACTGCATACGACAACAATCGGACACAACATGCACACAGCAGCATTCCTCCAGTGTCGCTAAAGCACTACCATCTTCTTCCTCACCCCTCATTCTTCACCACAATAGGAATTTCGCCTTCTGCCACTTCTTCCTCACCCCTCGTTCTACCCCCTCCTGCCACTGGCGCCCAGACACTCTGTGAGGAGCCGCCCAGACCGTCCTCGGGTTATTGAATGCCAGTCGCCCTCATCGGTTGGAGGCTAGCAACGGATCACCGATGGTGTTCACATGCTAACACCCAAGCCCAATTAGGACAACAATAATCCCATTCGAATAACTCGACAAAAATCCCGGTATTCCCCCGATATGCGACCCGAAGCTCGCCGAGATCGCCCGCATACCGGTTTCCTTTGCCATATCAATTCAATTAGCATAAAGGGGCAACGAACCCAAAACTTTCTGACCAAACACGCATAGCGAAAGCACGACAAAACAAGCTGAAAACCAACGCACAAAGACAAACCGAGACAACCACACAAGGCAAGAACTAACAACAATGCGAGTAAGACTCACAAAGCAGACTAAACACAAGGTCACGCCTAGACTCGAAATTCTACAAAATTTCGGCATGACGCCTCTAGAAGTACGGACATCCACTCAGCAGGCATAAGAAACAAATAACTAAACAAATATAACACAACTACAACCACAACATAAACAACGACATAGATAGAAATAACATCACAGACAGGAGTTAAGCACGGTGATACAACGAGGTCCAACAACGGAAGTAGCCAAGTAATTAAACATAGCCATAACAAGTTTTAAAGTTAACTTTACAACAAAATAAATGAACAACCACCAAATTCAACCCAAAAGTCAGATATCTCCGGAAGTGTCCTGCCCTTGAACACTTTCAGGCGTTTACATCGTTGAGCTAGCTTTTAATCGGTGCCCGCCCACCACCGAGGAAGCATGACGGACAGAACTCACACCGTCGAGTCCTCACTGAAAACCACAAAGCGAAGCATGAGTACAGAAGGTACTCGCAAGACTTACCCGTGGTCCATTTATGACCGACTCGAAGGAATATGCATTTGGATGTAGCAAGGGATAAGCTTAACGTAAAAGTGCATAAAAGCTTAACTTTGGTTCATTTTCACATTCAACTACTCAATTTATAAATTTTATAGCAGTTATGTACAGCACCTATTGCTAAAGTGAGAGCTGAATTTAAACATTTAAGAGAGCAAATAAAATCATGAACAAGTAACAGCATCAAGTATACCAACTAGTTTCAATTTAAGTTATTACTACGTTGAAGTGTCGGATGATACAAGCGTGCTCACATCCGAAGGCGCGCAATTCGAATCGCTTATTCACCTCGCAAGGGATCATCAATCGAGCGACATGTGCCATAAGGAACCTCATGTCAACCCTCCTCCCATCCATATCTACTCGTTGAACCATCCTAATGCGGCTGAGCACCTAGCAACCTCCTCGGCGGCTCAAGCCTCGCTTAGCCCTCGAGAGTCGGCCTAGGCCTCGCCCTCAACCACGTCCAATCGCATGAGGCATGACCCATCGAGTAGTATGCCATGAAAGGGTGGCTTACCGTACCATTATATCGGGCATGCGATCAACAAAGGGTGCTCTATCAACATGGCAAACAATGGATTGGTCCTTAACCAACACAGGCGAGACTACAACATTTGAGTCTCCACACCCAAAAGATCCAACCCTCACCTGGTCTCAAATTTTCCATTTCAAAGCATAATTATAACCAATTGCAACCCATTAGAGTGAAGTAATTAATCTCAAGTGATGGAGCCATCCACCACTTGGCCCATACACGACATCTAAGCAAACTAAGCATGGACACCTTATAATTACCCATACACTAGCTCCAAGGAAGATGTTCAACAATTAACAATGAGTGTATGTGCAACAATTAGGTTCTAATACCCTTCCCACATTTCAATTCCTAATGCATAACCTAACCATCCAATAAGCAATTTATTAAGCTAAAATAAAATTATGAATAAGGTTGAATATGCTTAGGTGCTTGCCTTGAGCTTCTGCTAGATTTTCAATAATAGTCGGCTCTCCGGTACCCCCCTCGGTCACCGCCGCGTCAACCTCTGCGAGCTCGCTCTCTACACGATATCAATGCATGAAAAAAATTGAGATGCATGCAATGCATATGAAATGAAATGCTAAATGCATCCCCCCCATGGAAGATGAAAAGTGAAATATTCAGATTATGGATTTTAAAGCCCCCAACTAAATTCTGAACTTCAGCCCAAAGTCTGAAATTTTCAGCACAAACTGATTTCAGGACAGTATTGATACAAATGTCCATAACTTTTTAACCACTAAGCCAAATTGAGTAAACTCAGACTTGAAACGACCGCAAGACATAGACCTGCAACTTAGTTTGGCCAAACTCCCAGAATCTGCCTAGAGAATTCCCAGTTTGGCCAGGAACAGAAACAGTTTCAGAGTTCAGAATTTTTCAGAGTTTCAGAACAGCAGGCACCATTTTCATCCTAAAATTGCTATACTTAATGGAATTGAGTAAAGGATAACATTTTACAATTTACACGAAATTTCCTACAACTTCTCAGGCAAAATTAATTTCTCATTCGGCCTAGAAATAATTTAAATTCGCAGCCCAAGTTTCAGCTCCACATTTTCAGCATTTCAGAGCAGCACGCACTAAAATCATCATAACTTTCAGCTGGGTTAACGAAATGGAGTGATTCCAGTTGGAAATGAAAGATAATTTCATTACCCACAACTTTCTCTACAGACAGCCTAGCAGGAGATGCTCAGAACTTGCTCAAATTAACCCGAAAATGTAGCTACGAAGTCTGCTCGAAAATTCAGAACTTTGCTCCAAACCTTAGATTGGTTATTCCCCATCAAATTCTAAATCTCTATTCACCTAAGCCCCCAAAACCACTATTGCTGCCCCCAAAACCAGAAAACACCAACCCTAAATCCTAGGAGTCTTACCTCAAGGGAGTGGAGGAGGGAGAGGAGGGCTGCCGAGTAGGGGAGGAGGCGCCACCAGGAGCAGCGAGGAGGCTGGCGCCTTGGGAGGCTGGAGGAGCTTTGGCGGGGGAGCTGCAGGCGCCACCAAGTAAGGCCAGCTTGAGGAGGCTTGGCAGGAGAAGAAACTAGGAGAAGAAGTGCTGTGGCTTGGGAAGAAAAGAAAAAAAAGGGATGCGGCTGCTTGGGATG
Source organism: Guadua angustifolia (assembly GCA_036346375.1). Taxonomy (NCBI): domain Eukaryota; kingdom Viridiplantae; phylum Streptophyta; class Magnoliopsida; order Poales; family Poaceae; genus Guadua; species Guadua angustifolia. Next base: position 45,358,693 of record CM070502.1, on the reverse strand, counting down.
GGCTGGAGTGAGGGTTCGGCTGGGGAAAATGTTAGAGGATGGTGCAGCTTGGAGTTGGGGATGGCAGGAAAAAAAATGAGTTGATTTGGTTTGGCTACCGCCAAGTCTTTTTGTGTATTGCCCACTTGATCCCACTAGCGACAAGAATGAGAATGGCCAAGTCCCAAAATGTTTAGCTCTTAATTTTTGGTAAGTTTGGAAATTCTTCTAAGTGGCAATTTAGGATATTCACTGAAGTCGGAAGTTGATCTTAATTGCAGCCAAAACCTGGTTGGCGCTAATGCTAGCCGCATGAGCCGAATTCGGATTTGGGGCCATGACAAATCCTTCCCCCATAAAAAATCTGCGCCCGAGATTAGAAAATGGGAGCATAGATGGATAGAATTCATATGAGCAATGCAGCCACATACTAATGATATGGCTTTAATTGCGAAAAGATTGGATGTAGCACTTACATAGCATGGAAGAACTCGGGATACTCGATTTTTAAACGGTCTTCCCGCTCCCATGTGGCTTCATCTTCAGTGTGATTGCTCCACTGAATTTTGTAGAATTTGAGAGTCCTCCTACGAGTATTGCGTTCAGCTTCATCCAAAACTCGAATAGGATACTCTTGATAGGACAGATCGGGCAGAACCTCGAGTTCATCCACTTGAGATGTTCAAAGGGAATCTGGAGCACTTCTTGATTGCGATATGTGGAAGACATCGTGGACCATCGCTAGGCGGGAGAAGCTCAATTGATATGGCACTTGACCACGTCTTGCAAGGATCCGGAAAGGTCCTATGTCCGAGGTGCTAACTTTCCTTAACCCGAAGCGATGGGTGCCGGAGAAGATACCTTCAGATAGACATAATCACCAATCTTTGAAGAGAGGTTTTCTCTGACGATCGGCATAGCTCTTTTAAGTGATTGTGCTACCCTCAAATTTCCTTGTATGGTCTTCACCTTCTCTTCTCCGTCATGACGATTCAGGCCCAAAGAATGAGCGTTCTCCACTCTCGGACCAGTTCGGGGTGTCGAGCGGCCGCGACCATAGAGTGCTTGAAGGAGACATTTTGATCTGCGGATGAATTGTGAGCAAGAGTTGTGGGCTTCATCGAGAATCTTTCTTCTCAACTCTTGGTCTCTAGGGACGACTAGGCGCTTGCGAACCATAAAGTTCCACAATCATCAAGATGGAAACAAGTAGCTTGGCGAATTCAACTTGTCACGTGTTAGGGCAATATCCATGCACCGACAAGCTGATCAAAGAGGATGTCAATTCGAGGAAGAGGGTACTTGTTCTTTATGGTGATTGCGTTCAGGGCGATAATCAACACATAGGCGAAGAGAACCGTCCTTCTTGGTCACAAAGAGGCCGAGCGGCCCCAAGGTGAGGAGCTCGGACGAATGAATCCCTTGTCCATCAGTTCCCCAGTTGATTCTTCAATTCGGCCAATACATCGGGCGGCATTCGATCACGCGCATGGAAGCTGGAGCAACCACGGGCTGAAGTTCAACTACGAACTCAATATCCCGACGGGCGGCATCCCGGCAATTCATTGAGAACACATCCGGTATCCGAAACCACGAGAATTGACTCTAACTCCTCATGGAAGGATAGGTTCTTAGACTTGGCTAAAAATTCAAATTAAAAACATGGTCTAGACAATAGCACAAGACAAAGGAATCCTACAAGTCTAACATACATAAAAGCATAGATCATGATGCAAAAGGACACGGCAAGACATATGCATGCATGGTATGACATGGATCTCATATGCATGGTATGGAATGCACGGTTTCAACATGATCGTTTCTCCCACGCTCACCATTCAACCTGCACAACCTTAATTATAGACATAGGGCGGGTAATATAGTACGAATTGCTACCTAGAAGGTTAAGTAAGTCCTAATTAATCACCTAAGTGGTTGTCAAGTTTACGGTTCATCTTTATACACCTTGCTCTGATACCAGCTTGTGAGGAGCCGCCCAGACCATTCTCGGGTTATTCGAATGCCCCGTCGCCCTCATCGGATTTGGAGGCTAGCAATGGATCACCGATGGTGTTCACAGTACTAACACCCAAGCCCAATTAGGACAACAACGATCCCATTCGAATAACTCGACAACAATCCCGGTATTCCCCCGGTATGCGACCGGCTTCGCCGGATCGCCCATATACGGTTTATGATGTCTTAAAAATCTAAATAGGCTATAGAACATGTTAATATATTTTCAAGCACATAAGTTATAGAATTTGATATTATAAACTTTAAAAGAACTCTAGTCATGAAAATAAGCGGGCCATCTTTCTAGTTAACTATAATCAATGTTATCATGTTCAAATTCCTTTATCATGTTTCACCTTTATTTGTTGATTGTACAATCGATAAATTAATTTATACAAATTCACCGCAATACATCTTAAATAGACAACCCAAATAAATCCATGATAAAGCAAGCACATAAGAAACATTGTAGTATATACAAACATGTATGAACATAAGAGCACAAAGATTAATCATACAAAGTTAATCTCGAGAGGATCATTTACAAGTCATATAAATTAAAATCCTAGAACTTGTATCATTAATCATAGAAAGATGCACATACACATACTGAAATTTCTATACATTAAGGCTACACTTCATTTTTTAGATCAAGAGGACATCAACAAGATGCCCCAGTTCCATTACTGAAACTTGAAACATTCAGTTAGCAACCATACAACCTCAAACTCAAAACACCAGTAGCAACCATATGGTGATAACAACTGCATACGACAACAATCAGACACAACATGCACACCGCAGGCATTCCTCCAGGTAATCGCTAAAGCACTACCATCTTCTTCCTCACCCCTCATTCTTCACCACAATAGGAATTTCGCCTCCTGCCACTTCTTCCTCACCCCTCGTTCTACCCCCTCCTGCCACTGGCGCCCAGACACTCTGTGAGGAGCCGCCCAGACCGTCCTCGGGTTATTCGAATGCCCGGTCGCCCTCATCGGATTTGGAGGCTAGCAACGGATCACCGATGGTGTTCACAGTGCTAACACCCAAGCCCAATTAGGACAACAACAATCCCATTCGAATAACTCGACAACAATCCGGTTTTCCTCGATATGCGACCGAAGCTTCGCCGGGATCGCCGCATACCGGTTTCCTTTGCCATATCAATTCAATTACGCATAAAGGGGCAACGAACCCAAAACTTTCGACCAAACACATAGCGAAGCACGACAAAACAATGAAAACCAATGCACAAAGACAAACCAGACAACCACACAAGGCAAGAACTAACAACGGCAGATAAGACTCACAAAGCAGACTAAACACAAGGTCCCGCCTAGACTCGAGAAATTCTACAAAATTTGGCATGGCGCCTCTAAATACGGACATCCACTCGTGAGGCATAAGAAACAAATAACTAAACAAATATAACACAACTACAATCACAACATAAACAATGACATAGATAGAAATAACATCACAGAGCGGGGAGTTAAGCACGGTGATACAACGAGGTCCAACAACGGAAGTAGCCAAGTAATTAAACATAGCCATAACAAGTTTTAAAGTTAACTTTACAACAAAATAAATGAACAACCACCAAATTCAACCCAAAAGTCGATATCTCCGGAAGTGTCTTGCCCTTGAACACTTTGAGGCGTTTATCGTTGAGCTAGCTTTTAATCGGTGCCCTTGACCACCACCGAGGAGCGATCGGACAGAACTCACACCGTCAGGTCCTCACTAAAACCACAAAGTAGAAGCATGAGTCTGAAGGTACTGATAAGACTTACCCGTGGTCCATTTATGACCGACTCGAAGGAATATGCATTTGGATGTAGCAAGGGATAAGCTTACGTAAAAGTGCATAAAAGCAACTTTGGTTCATTTTCACATTCAACTACTCAATTTACAAATTTTATAGCAGTTATGTACAGCACCTATTGCTAAAGTGAGAGCTGAATTTAAACATTTAAGAGAGCAAATAAAATCATGAACAAGTAACCGCATCAAGTATACCAACTAGTTTCAATTTAAGTTATTACTACGTTGAAGTGTCGGATGATACAAGCGTGCTCATATCCGAGAGCGCGGCAATTCGAACCGCTTATTCACCCTGCAAGGGATCATCAATCGCACGACATGTGCCACAAGGAACCTCATGTCAACCCTCCTCCCATCCATATCTACTCGTTGAACCATCCTCATGCGGCCGAGCACCTAGCAACCTCCTCGGCGGCTCAAGCCTCGCTTAGCCCTCGAGAGTCGGCCTAGGCCTCGCCCTCAACCACGTCCAATCGCATGAGGGCATGACCCATCGAGTAGTATGCCATGAAAGGGTGGCTTACCGTATCATTATATCGGGCATCACGATCAACAAGGGTGCTCGATCAACATGGCAAACAATGGATCGGTCCTTAACCAACACAGTAGACTACAACATTTGAGTCTCCACACCCAAATGATCCAACCCTACTTTGGTCTCAAATTTTCCATTTCAAAGCATAATTATAACCAATTGAAACCCATTAGAGTGAAGTAATTAATCTCAAGTGATGGAGCCATCCACCACTTGGCCCATACACGACATCTAAGCAAACTAAGCATGGACACCTTATAATTACCCATACACTAGCTCCAAGGAAGATGTTCAATAATAAACAATGAGTGTATATGCAACAATTAGGTTCTAATACCCTTCCCACATTTCAATTCCTAATGCATAACCTAACCATCCAATAAGCAATTTATTCGCTAAAATAAAATTATGAATAAGGTTGAATATGCTTAGGTGCTTGCCTTTAACTTCGCTAGATTTTCAATAATAGTGGCTCTCGGTACCCCCTCGGTCACCGCCACAACCTCAAGTGAGCTACTTAATTAAGTACAAACCCATATAATAAGAATAAACACTCCTCCTAGGGCGACAATCGAACTCGAAAGGAGCGTGATAAGGGATAACATCACAATGTGGTAATAGCTAAGAATTCTACCCACCCAAACATAATTGTAATTGATAGTAAGCATGCAATTGATAAAATAATTCCAAAAATGTAAATTTCAATTAGTAGGAGCAATCATGGTCAAGGAGTAAAGTAGTACCTTGTCTGCTCGTTCGACTTCAGCCTTGATCGTGCTAAAGTGCCTTCCAAGCGTCAACACCTAACGAGAAGATTCAAGTCCATAAACACCAAATCAAGAATCCAAAAGATGCACATGATTAAAAGATGTATGAAATGCTCATGATGTGTAGTACTAATGATTATATGAAAATACGAATTGAGTTTTGCATCAAAAGTTCAAGTATTAGAGCATTTCATTGAATTAGGTCCGGAGTATCCGGGTTTAAACCCCGGAGTGTCCGGGTTAACCCTCTTTGTCTGCCCTATCCAGAGTATCCGGACAAAACCCAGTGTTCGGGTTGGCCCTCTCGGTATGGCGAGTTCTGGCATATCCGGACTATCCGGATGAAATCCCCAGACTATCCGAGTTAAAACCCCAGACTATCCGGGCTGACTTGATCTATTTCAAAATGGCTATTTGTCTATTGGCTTCTATACTTCATAGAAATGTACTAGGACTTAAAAAGGGTGGACTAGGGTAGACTCTTACCACTATGGGGTTACTTTTTGCACGTGGTGATGGTTGGTTTGGCGAAAAATGACAAAAAGGGTGCCACGACGCCGGTTCTCGTGGTTCACCTCCTCCTAGCTCGTGTAGACGACGATGACCTCGCTTGCTCGTGCTTGCAACTGCAACTAGCCCTCCTCCTCAAGCTTCCATGCGACATCGCTGACCGATTCAAGTGTGATGATGGATTCCATGGAGAAGGAAGAAATGAGTTACAACGGCCAAAATTTCAGAACATGGGAAGAAAGAAAATTGATCACCACTCACCCAAAACTTGGTTCCTCAAGAATCCATTTGGATGAATTTGAAGCTCTTGACCTTGGCTTCAAAGTGGTATAGCATCATAAGCTCAAACTCAAGATTTGAGTGGATTTTGTGGGGAGAATGGCAAGAGGTTAGGGAAGAACTCCTTTGCTGTTTTCGGTGTTAGATGAACAAATGAGCAGATGGGGAGGAGAAAACAAGGTGGAGAGTCTTATATATATAGCTGCCCACTCATGCTTACATGTGGGGCTAGGTCCCACATGTCATAGGGTGAGTGAAAAGGGTGGGTATGGGTGATTGATGTGAGAAAAGTCATGGAAAGGATGTGCAGCCCACAAGTTCCCATGCAAGGTAGGTCCCATGTGTCATTGATGGGTTAGGTAAGTGGGTAAAGGTGAGTAAAGTGAAAAATAGTATGTTAGGTATGTGCAGCCTACTCTTCTTTTCTCTTATGAACCACGGCCCACATGTCATTGACTAAGGTGAAATAACATGTGTGCAGTTTTGAAAAATGATTGTTAGGATTTTGTTACTCTCCTTTATGCAAGATGAATGTCCTAACACTTGTATGATTACAATTAAATGAGGATCTAATTGACATTATGGAAGACATTAGCATGTCAAGCCTCGCTTACCGGATTAGCGAAAATTGGGCTGTTACAAGCCCTCCCCCCTTAAAAGAATCTTGACCTCGAGATTACGGCTTCATTGAAGAGGTAGGGGTATTCAGCTCGTAGATGATCCTCCCGCTCCCATGTGGCCTCATGAGGGGTGTGATTACTCCATTGAACCTTAAGGAATTTGATGGTGTGGTTTCAAGTAACACGCTCCCTTTCATCAAGAATACAAATGGGGTGCTCCTTGTAGGATAGATCGGGTTGTAATTCGAGAGTGTCCAACTCTATGGCTTCAGTTGGGATACGAAGGTATTTCTTCAACTGAGAAACATGGAAAACATCATGCACATCGGCTAGCGAAGGGGGAAGCTCCAATTGATATGCCACCGCTCCTCGTCTGGCGATAATTCGGAAAGGTCCAATGTAACGAGGGGCCAGCTTTCCCTTCACAAGAAACCGACGAACACCTTTCATTGGTGAGACCTTGAGATAGACGTGATCACCAACTTCGAATTTGAATTCACGGCGGCGATCGGCGTAGCTCTTTTGCGAGGCTTGCGTGCTGCAACCGTTCGCGAATAAATCGAACTTGCTCTTCCGCTTCGGTGACTAGTTCAGGTACAAAGAGGGGTCTCTCTCCAGACTCGGACCAGTTAAGTGGAGTTCTACAAGATCTACCATAGAGAGCCTCGAATGGACTCATTTGGAGACTAGCTTGATAGCTATTGTTGTAGGAGAATTCTGCGAAAGGTAAGCATTTCTCCCAATTCTTGCCGTAAGTAAGGACACAAGCTCTAAGTATATCCTCAAGAATTTGGTTCACCGTTCGGTTTGTCCATCCGTCGAGGATGATCTGTGATCTTGAAAGAGAGTTGAGTCCCCATGGCCTTGTGGAGGCATTGCCAAAAATGCGAGGTAAACTGGGTACCCCGATTTGAGACAATCCTTTTGGGAACACCATGAAGAGACACAATTCGATAAAGATACAACTCAGCTAATTTGCTCACTGTATCCGTCGTCTTGACAGGAAGAAAATGAGCAGTTTTTGTCAACCGGTCAACGATTACCCATATGGAATCAAAACCTTTTTGCGTCTTGGGCAACCCAGTGATGAAATCCATACCAATCTCTTCCCACTTCCACATGGGGATGGGCAATGGTTGAAGTGTGCCCACTGCACGCTAATGGTCGGCTTTCACCCGCTGACATACGTCGCACTCGGCGACATACCGGGCAATCTCTCGTTTCATCCGGGTCCACCAAAGCCTTGGCTTAAGATCTTGATACATTTTTGTACTCCCGGGATGAATAGAGAATGTGGAATTATGAGCCTCATCAACAATCAGTGCCTTCAATTCTTTACAATTTGGCACCACTAGCCGTTTGTCGAACCACAAGACACCTTGTGCGTCCTCGGTGAAACAATTGGCCTTGCCTTGCTTGATGCGGGCTCGAATGAGTGCTATGCCCTTGTCTGTCCTTTGAGCCTCTTTGATTTGGTCCAAGAGGTTAGACTTGACTTCCATGACAGCAAGGGATCCCTCCTTAACCGCTTCTAGGTTGAGTTTCCGAAACTCGGCACACATGGCGTCGATTAGGTTCTCTTGAAGACGATTGCATTGATACTTTCTTCGAGCATCGGCAACAATATTGTCCTTTCCAGGATGATAATGGAGTCCCATATCATAGTCTTTGATCAATTCGAGCCACCTCCTTTGCCTTAAGTTCAGATCGGCTTGAGTAAAGATATACTTCAGGCTCTTGTGATCGGTGTAGATTTCAAAATGATTACCGATGAGATAATGTCGCCAGATTTTTAGAGCATGCACTACTGCTGCTAGCTCTAAATCATGGGTGGGGTAATTCATCTCATGAGGTCTCAATTGCCTCGATGCATATGCCACAACTCGGCATCCTTGCATAAGTACACAACCCAAATTTCGAGGCGGATGCATCGCAGTATATGTCGAAGCCCATGTGAATATCCGGCAGGACTAAGGCAGTGCGATGGTTAGCGAACCTTCAACAATTGAAAGCTTGCCTCACATTCTGCTGACCATACGAACTTGTTCTCCTTCTTCAAAAGTTCGGTCGGTGACCCGCGACTTTGGAGAAGTTCTCTACAAACCGGCGGTAATAACCCGAACAGAAAACTTGAACATCCGTGATGTTCTTAGGCTGCTCCCAATCAAGTACTATCCGTATCTTCTTTGGGGTCAACCGCGACTCATATTCGATAATACATGGCCCAAGAAGGCAACCTCCTTTAGTCGAATTCACACTTGCTGAATTTTGTGTAGAGTTAGTGCTCTCATGACTTTTCCAAGACTTCCCGAAGGTGTACTTCATGCTCCTCTTCAGATTTGGAGTAAATAAGAATATCATCGATGAAGATGACAACGAACTTGTCGAGATATTCCATGAAAACCGAATTCATAAGGCTCATGAAGTATACCGGTGCATTGGTGAAACCGAAAGACATGACAGTGTATTCATATAGACCATAACGGGTGGAGAATGCCGTTTTTGGAATGTCTCCTGATCTGATCTTGATTTGATGGTAGCCTAATCTCAAGTCAATCTTGGAGAAGATACAGGCTCCAGTCATTTGGTCAAACAAATCATCGATCCGCAGAAGTGGATACTTGTTCTTGACCGTGACCGCATTCAATGGACGGTAATCAACACACATCCGCAAGCTATCATCCTTCTTCTTCACAAATAGCGCCGGGCATCCCCAAGGTGAGGAGCTCGGTCGAATGAAGCCATTCTCTTGCAGCTCCGCAAGTTGCTTCTTTAATTCGATCAACTCATTTGGAGGCATACGGTAAGGTCGCTTTGATATCGAGGCCGTTCCGGGTAAAAGCTCAATGACGAACTCGACCTCCCGGTCGGGTGGCATCCCCGGCAACTCTTCCAGAAATACATCCGGGTAATAACATACCACTGGTATGCTACTTATTCCAAGGAATGGTTCACCCTTCAAGGCATAAAGGTGAGCATGATCTGGACTTGACGCAAACACGACTTGTTTGCCGCTTGCGTTGGTAAGTGAAATAGATCTGCTTGCACAATTGATGCATCCTTGGTGCTTGGATAGCCAATCCATCCCAAGAATAACTTCAATTCCCTCCGTTGTAATTATTATCAAATCAGCTAGGAACTCTACCCCATTGACTTCAATCTTTACTTCCCGGCAGATTCGATCGGTCCTTAATTCCGATCCCGGGATTTTAATGAGAAGTGGTGGATGCATAAGTTGGATAGGGAACTCATGATGCATAGCAAACTTCTCTTTAATAAATGAATGAGATGCTCCGGAATCGAATAATCGGTAGTCGGGTGTGAGTTGATGAGCGTACTCCAACACCACTTCCTTGCATTCTCGAGCTACTTGGTAGTCACATGGTTGATCGCGACCACGTGGTGGGGTTGGCGCGTTCTTGGGCGTTGGTCGAGGTGAAGGTGCTGCTACCCTGGTGCAATAGTGGGTGAATCCTCGACATTGCTTGGTTCTTTGTGGGCATTGGCGTGCAAAGTGCCCCTTGTTTGCTGCTGGAAGCAAACAAAAATTGGGCGAGCTTGAGTGTTGTCTCCTTGCTGATTTCCACCTACAGTTGGTGGAAGACCTGGCTGCGGTGGGCGAGCAATGAATGTTGGAGGCCTCGGTGGTGTCGGAGCTTGATAGCTTGGAAATGAGGGGCGCACCATGCGCGGTGGCTGCAAGTTGCCGCTTGCTGAATTTTGTGCAGTTCGCTTGCGCTTGCGCAAATCCTCCAATTTTCCCCACTTCTCTTCCACCACTATGGCCTTGTGGACCAAGTGCTGGAAATTTCAGAAGTCATGAGCCGCGAGGTCTAGCTGCAACTCCTCCAAAAGTCCCTCCATGAAGCGCTCATCGGTGGAGATTTCGTCCGGGGCATAATGAGCCAAATAGTTGAACTCGTGAAGATAATCCATGACGGTCTTGCCACCTTGCTTTAATGCGAGAAATTCACGCTTCTTCCTTGCCATAACGCCTGCGGGAACATGAGCCTCACGGAAAGCCACGCGAAACTCCGCCCAGGTGATGACATGATCGGCGGGCTGCATGGTGGTATAGCTGTCCCACCATGCGCACGCCGCACCATCGAGTTGATGTGAAGCGAAGAGGACCTTTTCATGGTCCTGGCATTGAGCGATGGCTAGCTTGCGCTCAATAGTCCGAAGCCAATCGTCGGCCTCGAGTGGATCCGCAGCACGGGAGAATGTTGGCGGCTTCGTGCGAAGGAACTCGCCGAGTCCACTAGCCGCGTGATGTCCTACCTCCTCAGCTCCTCGAAAAGGGGCTGGGGCAAAGGCCGGGTTACGGGCGATCTGTTGCAGAATCAAAGTTTGATCTTGCCGGTTTTGCTCAATCAGAGCGAGGACTTGAGCCATGGTAGGAGGGGGTGGAAGTTCCTCCTCCGCGCGAGGGTGGTGCTGATTTTGGCGATGCGAGGACTTCGGGTGGTCAGGAGTGATCCCCTAAGTTGGATCCTCAGTTGCTTGGGAGCTGGTGGATTGTTGGGAGCTGGTGGATTGTGGCCTCGCCTCACGCTAAGATTGGGAACGAGTGGTAACTCCCGCCATCTGTTGCCAAAACCAAGTTAGCAACAAGTAGCAGAAGAGCCACAACAACGCCGAACTAGAGTATCCGGACTGCAAGTCACACAATTTAAATTCTATATGTATGCAGCAAGAAAACATGCACCAAATCCAAAAGACATCAAAATAAGAAGGCTCTTAAGCCACAACATCAACCATGAAAGCAAATAACAAGGTTCCGATACATTAGCACAAGTTCACAACCCGTAGGTCAAGGACGACAACTGAGGGTGATAATTCCAAATATAAAAGCTAGCATAGGTTCATAAGGTAGCCTATTACATCAATTAAATCAGCTCAGCTCATCACTACTTGCCCTCCATGATGAGCTTTACCGGGACAACTCAAATGTCTCTAAGGAATCCTTGGGGAAACACATCCAAAAGATGGTATCCCTGAGATCCGGTGTCTTCGGGGTCCAAGGAGTTGGTGAGACGCTGTGGTGATCCTATATAGAACCTAGGTACCCCTGGAGACTCCTGGACACGCCGGCGCATCACATTTCCCGCATTGATGCGCGCGTTGTTGCACACAACATCTTGGGTCTCTATCCCCGCACATCATGAAACCGAAAGGCGGGTGGGGCTACATCGTGTGGTGTCGTGGAGTTGCGCCCACACAATATGTCCGTGGCACCAAGTTAATCTGAACAAATTGGTGAAGATGCCCTTGTGCCGCGTGAAAACGAGAACGAGTCTCCCGAGCTCATGGACAATGCAATGATTAGCCGGTCCAAGGCATGCACCAAGCCCGTCAATTGTCGAATAGAAGGATCTTCTCCCATCTCAATTTCAGCAACATGTTGACCTCGTCCGTCGGTCCTCGTTGCGGGAAATCTTGACTGAGGGTAAAGTCAGCTCCCACAAGTCATGACGGAGATGGCACATGGCAACATACGCCACCTCTTGGATAGCCATTCCTACGGACGTCCTCCTCGCTCGGAAGTGATAGGGAATGCTCCCCGTCACCATCCTAGCGATGATGTGAACCGTGGCAGTGTATGTCTTCAATCCGGGCCCTATGGCACAACCATAGACCGGTACTCTGGTGCATAAGTGAAATTAGCTCTCCACAGCATATCCCTCAGGAGGGAAGGATAGCCCTCCACATCTTCGGCACGGGTGACTAAAACCAATGGCCCAAAACTCATCTGTCACGTTGAAAAGGATAAGAGGAGTTAGAAACTTCTTCGCACAATCAAATGAATATAAGGGTGTGATATAGAACTAAGAGGGGTAAGAAATAAAAGAATTACACAATGTTATCAGTTCTGAAATTATTTGATAGCAAAATAGTTTTTGACTCAAAGCATCTTCTAACTAGTCGTAGCATGGCCGTTCTAACCTCACGATCGATGGCTCGATACCAAGCTCGTGGGAACCGTCCCCGGGACTCCACTGATTCACCCAATTGCGCGGTACATCTCAAGTGAATCAAGGGAACCTCGGGCGTTCCACGATTATACCCGTGTTGGTCCCAGGATAGTTCGCCAACACGAGCATTCTCATCCAATAGTTGACATCACAACACATACACATTTATCGGAAGCATAGACGTTATTACATTCCAAAAGTAGGACTGTTGTCCTCAACGATATATTTAGAGTTATTACATCAAGTAGCAGCAGAAATTATAAGATAAACGACAAAAGGGCCAGCATGGCATGCCCCAAACCCTCGGGCAACCAAGCTGGGGCAAACGGCGACTAAACGTTAGAATTGTCGAAATCTGCCCGGTAAAAGTCCCCGGGCAGTGCCTTATCCTCACCTGCAGCAAGTGGGCAATCCGATTGAGTACAAAGAGTGTACTCGCATAATAATATACATTGCTTGTTGATTTCTAACTACATGTGGTTGCTACATCAAAGGAAGGCAAAATGGCAATTTCAGCATAAAGCAATGTTTGGGGTAAATCATAAACATGTATAGATTGAAAAGAATTGCATTTCATAAACATTTGAAAGATCTAGTACATAATATAACATCATCATAATCACATTCATATCATGCCTTCAAGCATTCTCTGAACCATGAGTTCCATCGCTCATGTTCGACTACACACACAAGTACTCCAATACTTGTGTCTCTTTTCCCATTCCCATCCCATTCTTACCAAGTCCTTAATACTTGCCCAGTGGCTGACAGTTCGAGCGATCGTCATAACCATGGGCGCGGCTATTGAATAGTTTAAACTCTCTGATGCGACTTTACCCACACGACCGTCACACTCGTAAGCCAAGCTATTAACACATTTCCTTTGATGTGTCGGCCGAGGTGAGCGTGACAAACCATTTTCCAATATGCATGGTAGTGTACCTAAACCATCAGGAAGATCGTGACCCTTGATCCCGCGTGCCCGATTGCTCGGTGTGTGTGGATCAAGGAGTACACCGTTGTTGGACATCCCCAACTCAACAAAGTTCGAGGGACTCGAGGTTATTCATTGGCGCTCCACTAAGCCCAAGGAATTCGTGATCATTCCTTGACGCTCCACTAAGCTCAAGGAATTACGAGTGCACATGGTTTACATACCCGGTCATACACAAGTACTTGGTTCTGTGGGTCCCATCAACGGCATGTGGTTAGCATGATAGTTACTCAAAAAGCGTCACCAGATTTAATCCTTAGGGTCCTTAACCAACATCTCTACTCATGCGCTACAAGAAAGCAAGTGAAAAATTAGTGGGCCAAAAACCCACAATTTGAAAAAACTCCACAATTTAAGTTAAATTAATTGGGCAAACCGTCAATTTAGTTCACGAATTTAACTCGATGAAATTAATCAATTAAATTAAATTACCCACAATTTAAATTAAATTAAGTGGAGTTCTTGAAAAAACCCACGAATTTAACAAACCCACAATTTAATCATTAAATTAGTGGGCTATCAAACCACGAATTTATGAGTTAAATTAAATGGGTTTTTAATTATTACAATTTAACTGGCATTTGTACAAAAAAATATATATATAAATCCATATCGAAAAATAACGTGTATTCATTTATATTCAAAGAATACATGGGCTCAAGATAATTCATTTTTAGAATCACAAAATAACGTGTATTAAAATTTAAATTGAAAAAGAGTTGAGAACCAGATAAACATGAGTACATGACAAACATGCAAACAACACAAAAGAAAATGATAATTCTTTCAATGATCAATTATATCTTTAGACCTACAGTTTCAAGTATATGAAACGAACATGATTATGCTATGGTTCAAATTGTAACATCTAACTTATAAATATGTAACTTCTAACTTACGAATATGCTGTAAGGCAGGGCTTGTGTGCACGCAGAGAAATTGAAGACTCAAACTCTAGTCACATGGATCAAATGACATATGAAGCCACCTGAGAGTGAATCTTATTGATGCAGCAAACTACAAAATCTGCTTGACATAGTACGATAAACATAAGTAGATGATTAGCAAGATACTTCTCGAGATAACAACAAACTATTCGACTCATAAATCAGTTCGCAAGATCGAGAACAAGACCATAATAATAATCATTATGACTAACTTGGAGTATATTCTCTGAATCTCACAACAAGCGGTGGAAATCTTGCGAGGGTCGAGGACACGACAACACATCTAACAAAGCTTAAAAATATTGCCATTCGTGGGTTGTCATACCAAATGAAGTAAACTTAACTAATTCTGAAACTAACTAATTCTGAAACGACAATTTCTTATAGCACAATCTGAGTACTAAACTAAATCTGAAAATATTTGCAAGAGTCTAAACTAAGTCACCGAAATATACAAAATTTCGGCATGACTTCTCTTGTAAATAGGACATCCACTCAGCAGACAAAAAAATATTTACAGTTATAATATATATATCAATCTCGCAAACCAAAAGAAGACATTCTAGCAGATCCTTAGATAATTAATCACTCTATTATGTATTTTGTTGACGATGAAAGATAATTAAGCATAAAGAGAAGAGTAGGGGCTCGTCCAAGAAAATAATTTCCAAAGAAATTTCATGCTAAAAGGTCAATTAGCATATTTGGAATATCCCACAACCTCCTCTAGACCGCTAATATACCTTGCTGTCAAGACATGTATATCACCAAAATGTAACCCAGGATGTTTATATACAAGCACGTCTCCAGAAAGCTGTCCATTGTCGCTGTTTGAGGATTCTTATTAATGCCAAATTGTCCACCAACATTCATTCCTCTACCACTGACACCTGAATGTGCATGAGGAATCTGCAATGAAACAATAAAACCATAATAGTAGCAATCATCATGCTCCACATGAACACAATCAGCAAAACTTTTCCTTAGATTGCAGAGCCCTTAACATGCATGTTCATGCTTTCCACAATATAAGACAAAAAATATTGCAATCTGCACAAAGGTGAGAATTAGAACCTGAGACATGGCAACCGGAAAGTTGTTTGACGCAAATCTCCCAGAAATGCTCCCTCCAGGCTGTTGAACCCCAGAGGATGGACGGCCACTCATTGCAGCATTCCTTTGTGCAAGTGATCTAGGCAAATTTGGAATATTGAAATTTCCATGAATGTTGTGCAAACCTTGAGAAATGTTAAAAAAAAGGTTTACTCAATGGACGTTGTGCTGTATTAATTGATTAACCTAGCTGTAGGCTCACCAGAATGATGGAATCCTGGAACTGAGCTGGATTGACCAGAAAAGGATGTCGTAAATGGTCTTCCTGTTGAGTCTGGAAGATTTGATCCCGAACTGTTAAGGTTTGACTGCAAAGGCAAAAAGTTTGTACACAGTTTCAGAGGAGGGATCATCTGATAGTTGCAATGCAATACCTGTGTGAACAGTAAGTTATTGTCAGATAGCCACATTCGGTGCATACTCATCGGTCATGGAGGAATTAAACTAGAGAAATGTAAATGGGAGACTCCAGTAGATCAATTATATGGGATTTAGTTCCATTGTTCAGAGGATTGGGACATTTCTAAGCTGATTAGATAAATCGGGGAAATGAGAAGATTGCTGGAATTTGAACCAGATAAGTATATTAACAGGTCATTTTAGGCCATCCATGGGTAAATCATATAATGCCATGGTCCCCCACACACTAAAAAGGAACCAATATTTACCCAAAAAAAAGTTTAGACTAAAAATAATTGAAGTGTTAGTCAACAAAAGCTCATATCAGAATGCACAAAAGGACCCTCCATTGTTATTGCTCCATTCTACTGGCTTATTGACTCAGGATATAAAAAGGACTTAACTGAGCTCAAGACTTACCAAGATTAGACCAAGCATAGCTGCAATCTGGGGAACGAGCTACAAGCCAATATTGTACAAGCCAAGTTGATGCCATTGAACAGCATCATCTGGGTCATCTTGGATTGCCTGCAAATAAGATGCCAGAATAAGAATATTTATTTCACTATTTTCCAGTGCCTGGTCTTGTTTGAGGTATTGGAATTTGGACAGGGTAAGCACCAAAACCTAGCAAATAATTATAATAAAACAAGCCTACAACATGAAGTCTCCTCTTGGCAGCACATGAAGTAACCAGCTCCCCCACAGGCCACGATTCCTTTTGCCATAATGACAAACAATTTCTGAATGAATCAAATTGGTGTAGTGTAGGAATGGGGAATGGTCTTTCTGTACAAAGTTTATTCAATAGCTAGAGTAGTAAAGAATAATAGATAGAAGGCACACAAATCAATATGACAGGATATATCAATGCTAAAAATCAATATGACAGTTAGTTTGAGCAAAACTAACTTTAAACAATAATGTTAATAAAAGAAAAATAACAACAGTCATTACCTGCTCCAAACACCTCTTTGAATTTCTATGATCACTAGCCATGTGGTATGCATTTGCAAGATTAACCCACACTGATGCAGCTTTAGGATCAGCTTTCACTGCTGCAAGTAAGCACTCTTTTGCAACAAATAAGGCTTCTTTCTGATGTAGATAAGAGCCTGCACTGACATCACCTCCTGCCCCTGCTTTGTAACAACGTATTAGACCGCAACTAAAAGTAATAAATACTCGTCAAAATACCCTTCTGCTTCTTGAGCCTTATTTCCGGTAAAAACAACTTTCTTGAGACTTACTTTGGGCAAAAACAACTAATTGATGGATGTAGAAAGTCCAAGAACTGAAAAGATAAGAAATGTTCTGGTGCTAATTTCTATCTTCTTATATAGAGTATCATTTGATTTGGCTAGAGCATCAGGCCACAGGGATAGCGATGTGGACTAGATGTTGGCACAAAAAGAGCACATATGCTCCTTTATGTTTACCCAATTGATTTATGGGTGCATCAAAGTAATGCCAAAGGTTCTGCACAGCTCAAAATTTACTGAGGTGGATGATACTCAAAAGCATGGTTCTAACATAGATTTAAGATATGGCATGAAAAGACTAAAGCAGAGAAGAGTATGGCAAATAGGTTGCTGGTGTACCTGCAGCCAAAGATCCATATTTACATAGAAGGAGAGCTGCGTAGTTCACCAGGGCAGCTGGGTGGTTTTGATCTTTCAGAACAAGCTCTTGAAAGCATTTTGTGGACAACTCTAGATTCCCACTGGAAGTTGGTAGATATTAACAGTCTGAAGGAAGGAAATAAAACCTGAATGGTATTTCAAAGTTCAAACCTTTGAATATATGCAACACCAAGATTTGCAAGGGAGTCCAAGTAATCTGGAGCAACAGTCGTGAGAGAAGAAAAAACTGAGATACCACTCTGGAAAGGTCGAACAAAATCATCAACCAGTTAGGTAGTTATTCCAAGACATTTCATTATAGACACTGCTGTATAATGATTAGAAAATTTTACACTGCACCTAAAAATCTGACACTGCAGCCTACTTCATAATTTCATTATAGACACTGCAGCCTACTTCATAATTTCATATCTATTTTTATACTGCACCTAAAAATCTGAACATTTTACAGAAGCTAGATCTCAACCTTAGCTACAACTTTCATGAAGACAAGAAATTTAAATTCCACTGTTATCTTTGATTAATCAGCAGTCCAAAACAGATTACGTAATCTGTCTCCAATTTCTGATAGCTGACTTCTAACGGCGATTACTCCCAGACCGTCGCTCCAAAAATTCTGAAAGAATTACACAAAATAGGCCTCGACGTTATCTACAACTTTCTAGTTAAACATTTTTGCAGGAAAAATCGTTTCGGTCACGAAACCGTGACTGCAACCCGACTGCTCCAACTGAACGAATCTGGTGCACTCTGATCCGAAAATCAATTCTTCTCCCGGCGACTCCCCTCAACGAATCAACCATGGAAAAGGGCTCCAAAACCCTCCTAATATCACCCTAGAACAGAAATCAAAGCCCCAAGATTAGGTCTCACCTTGAGGAGAAGAAAGGAGGCCGATCTTCGCCGTTCTTCGCGTTTCTTCGCGGTAGTCTCCATCCCGGGCAGCAAAGGAACGATTTGGCTGGATGGATCTTGAGTTCTAGTGGCTAAAAATGGCATGGAAGAGGGAGAGGAGGCTTCTGCAGGTTCGGCCACACCATGGGAGGGCTTGGGGGCGGCTAAGGGGGAAGGAGAGGTGGGGATTAGGGTTAGGCTAGGGGAGTGGGCCGGTAGTAACCTTTTTTAAATTCGTGGGCAATAGTGGCCCACGAATTTAATTAAATTCGAGCGAAATTATACAAAAACCGAAGAATTTAAAAAAAATAAATTCGTGAGTTTTTTTGGCCCACGAATTTAATTAAATTAGTGGGTATTTTTATAAACCGACGAATTTAAATATATAAATTCGTGGGTTTTTTTTTCCCATGAATTTAATTAAATACGTGGATTTTTTTATAAACCGACGAATTTAAATATATAAATTCGTGGGTTTTTTTTTGCCCACGAATTTAAAAAAATCCACGAATTTTCCCCTGTTTCTTGTAGTGATGAACCAACATTTGAAACTATCATCATCATAATAATACTCAATCATTGCGACCAATGGACTAAGTCCATCTATCGCGGTTTCTAACGATGTTCTAAGCATGGCTAAGCAATTCGTACAAACCCATCTAATAAGAATAAACCCTCCTCCTAGGGCGACAATCGAACTCGAAAGGAACGAGATAAGGGGATAACATCACAATGTGGTAATAGCTAAGAATTCTACCCAAACATAATTGTAATTGAAAGTAAGCATGCAATTGATAAAATAATTCCAAAAATGTAAATTTCAATTAGTAGGAGCAATCATGGTCAAGGAGTAAACTAGTGCCTTGCTGCTCGTTCTTGACTTCGAAAGCGCAGTCGTACTCGGGAGTGCCTTCCGAAGCGTCAACACCTAACGAGAAGATTCAAGTCCATAAACACCAAATCAAGAATCCAAAAGATGCACATGATTAAAAGATGTATGAAATGCTCATGATGTGTAGTACTAATGATAATATGAAAATACGATTGAGTTTTGCGTCAAAAGTTCAAGTATTAGGGCATTTCATTGAATTAGGTCCGGAGTATCCGGGTTTAAACCCCGGAGTGTCCGGATTAACCCTCTCTGTCTGCCCTATCCGGAGTATCCGAACAAAACCCTGGAGTGTCCGGGTTGGCCCTCTCGGTATGGCGAGTTCTGGCATATCCGGACTATCCGGATGAAATCCCCGGACTATCCGAGTTAAAACCCCGGACTATCCGGATGAAATCTCCGGACTATCCGGGCTGACCTAATATGTTTCAAAATGGCTATTTGTCTATAGGCTTCCATACTTCATAGAAATGTACTAGGACTTAAAAAGGGTGGACTAGGGTAGACTGTTACCACTATGGGGTTACTTTTTGCACGTGGTGATAGTTGGTTTTGGCGAGAAAATGACAAAAGGGTGTCGCGACGCCGGTTCTCGCGGTTCACCTCCTCCTAGCTCGTGTAGATGACGATGACCTCGCTTGCTCGTGCTTGCAACAACAACTAGCCCTCCTCCTCAAGCTTCCATGCGACATGCGCGACCCGATTCGAAGTGTGATGATGGATTCCATGGAGAAGGAAGAAATGAGTTACAACGGCCAAAATTTCAGAACATGGGAAGAAAGAAAATTGATCACCACTCACCCAAAACTTGGTTCCTCAAGAATCCATTTGGATGAATTTGAAGCTCTTGACCTTGGCTTCAAAGTGGTATAGCATGCGCAAGCTCAAACTCAAGATTTGAGTGGATTTTGTGGGGGAGAATGGCAAGAGGTTAGGGAAGTACTCCTTTGCTATTTTCAGGTGTTAGATGAACAAATGAGCAGTAGGGGAGGAGAAAACAAGGTGGAGAGTCTTATACATATGGTTGCCCACTCATGCTTATGAAAGACCATGTGGAGGTCTATCCTTGTGTGTGATGAGTAATTGACAAAATTTGAGATTGGATTGATTTGAAATAGAGTTTGATTTGAATTGGATCTTCAAATTGAAGCAATTTGAGTGTTGGTTGCTTTTCCTAGTACTACCGGCCTAGGGGCAGTAGCACCGGACCATTGAGCATAATTATGATTGATTAATGATTTTCTTTGATGCAATGCACTCATGTGAGTGGTTGCATGGATTGACTTTGAGTCAAGTCGTGGACTTGTGCTCGGATGCGTTGTTTGTTTATTCATGTGCAGGTATTGCTCGAGGGCGAACGTGGTCGATGACGTGACCGGAACTAGGTTCATGGAGGAACTGAGGTTCGGGACTAGGTTCAAGGAGGAATCGAGGTCTGGTGGTCGAGGATGTCATGCGGGGCGTTAGGACTGAAGAACATGCACATGGAGGTGGTTAGTCACGTGTGTGCGGCGGGTGGGCGTCTGGCGTGCAAAAAAGCTATATTGGGCCATGTTGGGCCAAGTGGAATTGTATACAAACCGTATTGGGCTATGTTGGGGCCAAGTGGAGTTGTATCTGAATTCTTTATGGTTGCTCGATATAAATAGGGAGGTGTCTCTGTTTATGTGAGCAAGGAATTAGGGTTTGTTCTCTTTTGTGTTAGAGTCTTGTTAGACAAAAGAAATAAAAATTCTTTTGGCGGTAATTGCCGTTTTCAAAGCAGCTTTTCGTGGTGAGCCGTTCGGCCGTTTTTCATACGACAAAGAAAATCTTCGTGAGGCTGTAGCGGCTGCTAGTTGGTTTGCCGGCGTGCAACTCCCGGCACTAGCAAGAAAGTCTCTGGCGGAGGAACGGCGTTACGATCTTTTAGCGGCCACACGGACGGGATCGCCGTGCTAGTCTCCAAGCGTTGTTTCATTCAGAGACAAACAACGTCGATCTATCTTCAAGGATAAACAAGCGAATTTTCTTGGCGACAAAAAGCTACGGCGTCGGCGGGGAGATCTTTGTGGCATTTGGTTGCATGAGTTCTTGCGTGAGATCTCTTAGCGACTAGAAGCACCGAGAGCTTCCTGTGGCGGGAGTTCCTAGCGACGAGCAGATCGGCGTCCATGATCAACATTTTTCCATCGGTTCAACATTGAAGATCAATTTTCGTCCGGAGTCCAATCTACTGCAAAAGCGTCATCTTGCGAAGGTAATATCTCAAGATCCATACATCCGATCGAGGTGATTCTTGTTGCGTTAGTTTAGGATCTGAATCTAATTTATACAGTTAAAATTTCACATCAATCCGATGGTTAGATCTTCAGGAATTTCATTTTTACTGATAATGTGTCAATCTGTCGCAACTCAGTCCGACGTGAAAAACTAGGATTTGCTACAGTAGTCATGCAGCCAAATCGTTCCGGTGTGAACTTGTTGTTTCACGATTCGGTCCGGCGCACACACTAAGAGTTGGTCCGGCGCACAAACAAGTTTTGGTCCGCCGTTTGGTAGTCTTTTAATCCGGCGTTTTAGGGTTTTGTTCAATGCATTACAATTCTAATCAAGCAATTTGAGTTTGTTTTTGTTTGGGGTGAGTCTTAAAATATCAAAAATTGTAATTGGCTT
This sequence comes from Guadua angustifolia, assembly GCA_036346375.1. Taxonomy (NCBI): domain Eukaryota; kingdom Viridiplantae; phylum Streptophyta; class Magnoliopsida; order Poales; family Poaceae; genus Guadua; species Guadua angustifolia. Next base: position 45,336,651 of record CM070502.1, on the reverse strand, counting down.
CCGCACAATCATTCACCCCCCTCTGATTGTCGCCTTCCGATCCTACAGCTTACATGTGGGGCTAGGTCCCACATGTCATAGGGTGAGTGAAAAGGGTGGGTATGGGTGATTGATGTGAGAAAAGTCATGGAAAGGATGTGCAGCCCACAAGTTCCCATGCAAGGTAGGTCCCATGTGTCATTGATGGGTTAGGTAAGTGGGTAAAGGTGAGTAAAGTGAAAAATGGTATGTTAGGTATGTGCAGCCTACTGTTCTTTTCTCTTATGAACACGGCCCACATGTCATTGACTAAGGTGAAATAACATGTGTGCAGTTTTGAAAAATGATTGTTAGGATTTTGTTACTCTCCTTTATGCAAGATGAATGTCCTAACACTTGTATGATTACAATTAAATGAGGATCTAATTGACATTATGGAAGACATTAGAATGTCAAGCCTCGCTTACCGGATTAGCGAAAATTGGGCTGTTACATCAACTCCAACAATCTTTCGTTTTCCTTGGAGAACCACGTGTCGCTTTGGCTTAGTACTACAATCTTTTTGCTTGTCCTTCTGCTTCTTAAGTTTGCTTGACATGTCCATTACGTAGAAGACTTGTCTCACATCGTTCGCGAGGACGAACGGTTCGCGCCTATAGACGACTTGTGTGTGGTCCACGATTGTCATACCGTGTTTGTCGACCTTCACGCCGCTTGAAGTCAGTTTGACCCATTGGCACTTAAATAGAGGGACCTTCAAAGGTCCATAGTCAAGCTCCCATATCTCTTCTATGAAACCATAATATGTATCCACCTTACCATTGTTGTCTTCGGAGTCTATACGAACACCGCTATTCTGGTTGGTGCTCTTGTTATCCTGGGATCTGGTGTAGAATGTGTAACCATTTATCTCGTACCCCTTGAATGTCACGATTTCACTAGATGGTCCCCAAGCCAAGCGTTGCAACTGTTCATTGTCTGACCCTTTCAAAAGGATGTACTTTTGTAACCAAGCGCTGAAAGAATCCATGTGCTTCAGTGTTATCCAATCCTCAGACCTCCCCGGGAAATCACGGCGTAGAATACTCTTGTGCTCAAGGACATATGGGGCCACTACAGTTGATTGTTTCAAAACCGTGAAATGTTCTTGCTTAAATGTAAGAAGATCATTGCATGCAATTGCTTTCCTTCCTAGTGTCCCTTTTCCCCGTAGCCTCCCCTCATGGCGTGATATAGGGACGCTGATCGGGTTTAGATCATTAATGTAATCCACACAAAACTCAATCACCTCCTCTGTCCCACAACCCTCGGCAATGCATCCTTCCGGACGAGAACGGTTACGGACATACTTCTTTAGCACACTCATGTACCTCTCGAAAGGGAACATGTTGTGTAGATACACGTCGAGAATACCTATCTCTTTGACAAGGTGAGCAGTGAGATGAACCATAATATCAAAGAATGCAGGAGGAAAGATCATCTCAAGACTAACCACACTTTGTACCACGTCATCCTGCGGCTTACTTAGTTTATACGGGTCGATGACCTTCGTGAAACCGCGTTGAAAAAGAACACAGCTTTGTGATTGTCCCCGTACCCACTCGGGCAGTATGCCTCTCACAGCCACTGGGAGCAACTATGTCATTAACACAAGACAATCATGGGATTTCATGTATGCGATTTTATTCTCTTTCGTGTTTATGAGTCTCTTTACATTCGAGGAGTATCCGGAAGGACCTTCACCTTTGTTAGAACTCTATCATGCTTTTTTCTCTTCTTTGCTTAGAGTGTAGCTCGCGGGATGTAGGTAATGTTGTCCTTTCCTCTTTTTTCCGGATGTAGGTCGTTCCTCAGTTCCAAGAGTTTAAGGTCCTTCTGAGCTTGCAGTGTATCTTTCGATTTTCTGTACATATCTATGTAGCCTAGCGGGTTCAAGCAGACATTCTTCGTGATGTGCATGAAGTCAAGTGAGTGATGAACCTCCATGACTTCCCAATAAGGCAAGTCCCAAAATATTGACTTCTTCTTCCACATGGGTGCTTGACCATCCTCATTCTGCACATGTTTGTTTCCAGAACCCTTTCCAAATACTACTTTCAAATCCTTTACCATAGCAAACACACGTGTCCCACTACGATGCTGAGGCCTTGCACGAAGGTGCAGTTGCCGTTAAATTTCTGCCTTTCTTCATAGCGGGTGACTCGTAAGAAGAAACCTACGGTGACACATGTACACAACCTTCCGAGAGTTTTTCAGGTACATGCCGTCCGTTTCATCTAAGCACTGGATGCAGGCTCTATATCCTTTGATAGTTAGGCCGGACAGGTTATCGAGAGCAGGCTAGTCATTGATTGTTACAAATAACAATGCACGTAGGATGAAATACTCCCTTTTGTACACATCCCATACCCTTGCACCATCATCCCACAACATCACAAGATCTTCAACCAATGGTTTCAGGTAGACATCGATGTCATTTCCAGGTTGCTTGGGGCCTTGGATCAACAACGGCATCATGATGTACTTTGGCATCATACACAGCCATGGAGAAATGTTATAGATACATAGTGTAACAGGCCAAGTGCTATGGCTGCTGCTCAATTTTCCGAAAGGATTCATCCCATCGGTACTCAACCCAAACCTTACGTTTCTCACCTCATCTACGAAGTCCGGGTACGTCCGGTCAACTTTCCTCCACTGTGAGCCATCTATAGGTTGTCTAAGCATCCCGTCATCCTTACGCTCTTCTTTGTGCCAACACATCATCTGGGCATGCGCTTTGTTAGCAAACATACGTTTCAATCAGGGGATCACAGGGAAATACCACAACACTTTAGCTAGAGGTCTCTTCTTCTTATGCTCCCCATCTATTTCACTTGGATCGTCACGCTTCACCTTATACCGTGATTCTTTGCACACTAGACAAACATCCAAATCGGCATACTCATTACGATATAGGATACAATCATTAGGACATGCGTGTATCTTCTGTACTTCCAATCCCAAAGGACAGACAACTTGCTTGGCTTCATATGTAGATTCGGGCAGAGTGTTATCTTCTAGAAGCAACTTCTTTACGAGTGATAACAACTCATCGAATCCCTTATCTGACACACCATTTGTAGCCTTCCATTGCATGAGTTCTAATGTGGTACGTAGCTTTTTGTGGCCTTGCCCACAGTTTGGGTACAAAGGAGTTCTGTGGTCCTCTAACATGCACTGAAACTTCTTGAACTGTCTTTCATCTGTGTAGTCTCCCTCTCCGTCACGCAGCATCTAGTCTAGCTCATCATCACCAAAGTCACCAAGTGTTTCTTCCACGGAACAGTATTGCGTGCCGTCCGGGGTACTGTTGAATCCATCTTCCTTTTCCTCGCCTTCTTCATCGTCTTCCTAGTATAACTTCACCATGGTTGGCATGAAACCTCTCATGATCAAGTGGTTCATAACTTGCCATCGCTGGGAGTGCTCCTTCTCATTCTTGCAATCTACACACGAACAACATATGAAGCTGCCTGGAGGCAAGAATGCAACGGTCGCATCGAGAAAAGCCTGCACGCCATCAATGAACTCTCTCAATCGACGGTCTGCATTGTACATCCATTGCCGATTCATCTACACCAAGTTATAATTTCATTAAAAATTATAACAAATTTCGTTACAAAAATTATAACCTAACTTATAGTTACATTTAAAAATCTAAAACTCACAGCCACTTAAACCCAACAAAAAAAGCTCCACCTACACCATCATCCAATTAAAGACCTACCTTTCTAATTATTTTGTATCCCTTCCTACCTTTGTAATTATTTTTTATCCTTCTACATGTTTTTCTATTTTATTTCGTACAACAATAATTACTTCCTTGCAATATTGTACCTAGATCTCCCCCAACTTATTGTGATATTTAAGATTCTAAAGCTAACAACCACCTATATCTAAAGCTTCCAATCACCTTTACCTTGTAATGTCATATTTTGAACTAGATCTCCATGCACCCTACATCTTCATACAACAACAAAAACAAAGCATAGAAAACAAATTTTTGATCATGGTGATCTTGCTTAAAAAGTTCAAGATTTCTCCACATCCATTGAAAAAAATAGCAATATCTAGGTGAGAAGGATGTTCACATGATGTTACTAACGTTGAAACACTTAATTTGGAGCCAATCACCTAATTAAAATTTGGACAAGACCTCCCAAAACGGCGTTGGGCGGCCCTTCTCTGTTCAATCGTGCCTCTTGGCTCGTGGAGGAAGAAGGGTTTAAATCTTGCTGCAGGAGAGGGCTTCGAAGCGGTTTGAGACATGAGCGCTGAATGTTGCGTTCTATAAGCGGTTCTTGTCTCAAACCGCTTCGAAAATCGAAGCGGTTTGAGACAAGAACCACTTCTAGAACGCAACAATCAGAAGCGGTATGTGTCTCAAACCGCTTCTGAAAGCCCTCTCTAGACCGTTGCCTACGAACCGCTTAAGGTGCGAACATCACAACGGGTTCGCACCAAACCGCTTCTAATAGGCCGGTTGTGATGCCCAGTTCTGTAGTAGTGTGTCCTTAATTTGAACAGGTGGTTGGTGAGTTTATGCAGCTTAAGAAATTTTGAAAAAAAATTTCCCTATGAGAAGAAGAGTCATGAAAAACTCCACCAAATTTCACCTCAAAAATCCTTACAAAAAAAACAAGAAAAATCTAAGAACATAGTAAGTCAAGAACTTTGAGCAGAAAGTTTAGGGCTCGATTTTCACCTCATGGCGCCCAAATAGTGCAACAAGTGGACTCTAAAATGTTTTTACAGGTGGATATGGGAGTCCCTCACCTTCTCAAAGAATAATCACTCAAAAAGGATTTTTCTAGATTTTTATAAAAATCAAATACTAACTATTGCGTGAAGAACAAGTTCTGGACAGAGTTAGAACTTGAAAGAAAAGATGATCTCTACTCAATCCAAGAGTGCAAAAGAGATGTAAAACCATATGAACACACTCAAAACATCCAAGATCATCATTTAGAAGGAGGGGAGGCAAATCCAAATTGCATGAATGTTAATTGCGGGAAAGTAAATGCGTAAAGTAAATGCTGAATTTAAATTGCGTAAAGTAAAGACTTAATGTAAATGCGGAATTTAAATTCACAATAATGTAAATAAATTTTTTGTATTTCTGGTGGGAAAGTTTACAAAGCCTCACTTCATATGGGTAAAGCTCAAAGGAGCAACTCAAACCTTCAAGGGGAGAAGGCTACCCCTCTACCCCTATTTATACTACTCTTCGGCCACCTACCACCCTTGGATGAGTCCCTCAACTCTAGAGCACTCATCAAAGAGCTAGGATTAACCCACACACACAGCCATGCAAGGGCTAACCCAAAACCCACACACATACTGGGTTTTCTTGCACGGTTTTTAAGGCATACTGCCTAGACCCACTAACCTATCAACTAGACCGCAATCCGACGATCCTCATTGATCCACGCGGCATGTAGCTAGCATCATCTCATTTCCTTTTCTTCTTGACTTGCCCGGACTCCGTCTCTGATCATCTTCTGGCGATCTCCTGACCATCTGGACCTCCGATGCTCCTTGACTAGTCCCGGTCATCCTCCGCCTCACCATGACCTAGCACCGTCGCCTTGCAACCATCAAAGACAAGGAAAAACCTTTCACATAGCAATGCCCACAAAGATATTCAATGATTATCTCAAAATCATTAATCGAACATAATTGCGCTCAATGGTCCGGTGCTACTGCCCCCAGGCCGGTAGCACTAGGAAAAGCAACCAACACTCAAATTGCTTCAAATCCAATTCACTTCAAATCAAACTTAATTTAAAATCAAACCAAGCTCAAAACTCATCAATTACTCATCACAGACAAGGATAGACCTCCACATGGTCTTTCACGTTTCTTCTGAGCTGAGTTCCAAATAGGAACTCGATCTCATCACCTTCCTCCGCGCCAACAAGAACATATTCGCTTGGGAACCGGCAGATATGCCGGGTGTCCCGAGGGAGGTGATCGAGCACAAACTGCAAGTGAGGCTGGACAGCCGACCCGTGCGCCAGAAGCTATGTCGTTTCTCCCTCGAATAGGTAGCGGTGATAAAGGAGAATCTCGACAAGCTCTTGAAGGCCAGCTTCATTCGCGAGATCGATTACTCCGAATGGCTAGCCAATCCAGTCATCGTGCAAAAGAAAGGCAAAAAATGGAGGATGTGTGTGGATCACATGGGTTTAAATTTGGCCTGCCCAAAGGACAATTTCCCCCTTCCGCAAATAGACCAGATCATTGACTCTACTACGAATGCTAAGTTGCTGAGTTTCCTGGATGCCTATTCTGGCTATCATCAAATCAAGCTAGCAGTTGATGATGAGAGTAAAACGGCCTTCATCACACCATTCAGGACATACTGCTACACGACCATATCTTTTGGTCTTCGCAATCTTGGTATAGCGTTTAGCGCGATGACCAAGACAACCGACCCTCGGATCGGCGCAACCTCGAGGTCTACATGGACGATATCATTGTCAAGAGCTCTTCTGAGGACAGTCACGTCCGAGACCTTGAAGAAACCTTCGCCAACTTGAACAAGAATAGGATCAAGCTCAATCCTAAGAAGTGCATGTTTGGCGCCGCCTCGGGAAAGGTCCTTGACTACATGATCGAGGGCTCGGGACTCGGCCCGAACCCGGAGAAGATCGATGCGATTGAAAAGATGGCTCCCCCAACTTCGGTAAAGCAGGTGCACTGTCTCACTGGTCGAATGGCTACCCTCAGCCGGTTCGTTTCAAGACTCGATGAGCGTGGGTTGCCGTTCTTCAAGACCTTGCACAAGCAAGGGAGCTACGAGTGGACGCCCGAGGCGCAATGGTCCTTCGACGAGCTAAAGGTATACCTTTCGAGTCCACCTTTGCTCACGACCCCGCAGCCAGGCAAAAGGTTGCTGCTCTACCTCGCGGCTGTAACCCAGGCTGTTAGGGCCATCTTGGTGGCCGAGCGAGGCGGTCGGCAGCATCCGATCTACTATGTCAGCGAAGTGCTTCACGAACCGAAGGAGCGCTACCTCCAGGTCCAGAAGTTGCTTTACGCCCTCCTTATGGCTTCGCGCAAGCTTCGGCACTATTTTTAGGCACATTTGGTGGTCGTCCCGAGCAATTTCCCGCTCGGTGAAATCTTGAGAATCCGGAGGCTGGAGGTTGCATCGCCAAGTGGGCCATGGAGTTGGCTGTGCTTGACATATAGTTTGTGGCGCGCACGGCCATCAAGTCGCAAGCGCTTGCTCATCTCGTGGTCGAGCAAACGTCGCAACCAACTCCCGAGTGTGAAGTCAAGGAAGAAGGGCCTTGGGTCATGTACTTCGATAGTTCAAGATCTTTCAAGCACTTGGGGGCTGGGATCCTCATGCTCACCCCTCGAGGAGACAAACTGAGGTATGTGGTTCGTTTCGGATTTTCGGCCACCAATAATGTGGCAGAATATGAAGCTCTCCTAGTAAGTCTTTGAGCTTGCAAGGCGCTGGGCGTGCGCTAGTTGATCGTCAAAGGCGATTCCCAGCTGGTGTTAACCAATTTAATAAAGATTATCAATGTTTAGAAAACTCGATAGCCAAATACCTTGCCGAGGTGTGCAAAATGGAGAAATGGTTCCGGAATTTGGAAATCAAGCACGTGCCCCGGAAGGACAACTCCAATGCCGATCTCCTCTCCAAGCTCGGGTCGTCCGATGATGAGGTTCCCCCAGACGTCGTCCTTGAGACCTTGGCAGCACCCTCGATCTCCGGCCAAGAGGTCTCGGTCGCCTTCATCGAAGGTGCTCTCTCGTGGGCGGAATCGATCTACAACTTCCTAGTGCGGGGCGAGCTTCCGTCTGATCATGCCGAATGGAGTAGAATCAAGCGACGTGCATGTTCGTTCAAAATTGTCGACGGTCGACTTTGTCATTGGGGCTTCTCTGGAGTTTTGTCGAAATGTATCTCCTCGGAGGAGGTTAAGTACCTGCTAAACGATATCCACTTGGGTCTCTGTGGTGCGCACTCCTCTTTCGGAACAATGGTTGGCAATGTTTTTTGCATGGGGTTCTACTGGCCAACAGCGCTACAAGATGCTCGAGATATTGTTCGCACCTATCGAGCTTGCCAGTTCCATGCCCAAAAATCACACCAACTGGCCTACGTGCTTCAGACCATTCCGATCGCATGGCCCTTCTCGACATGGGGGCTCGACGTACTGGGCCCTTTCCCTCAGGCGGTTAGTGGGAAGAAGTTCTTATTCGTCGCTATTGACACCTTCACCAAGTGGATAGAGGCCGAACCTGTCTCGACCATCACTGCTCGGGTGGCTGTCAAATTTTTTTGCTTGTTTGTTGTCACCAGGTATGGGGTTCCATGCAAAATTATTATTGACAATGGAACACAGTTTATCAACGAATTGTTCCAAGAATATTGTGAAGACATAGGCACCAAAGTGTGCTACGTTTCAGTGAGTCACCCACAGAGCAATGGAGCAGTGGAACGTGCCAACAGACAGATTGTTCAAGGCGTCAAGAAGCGAGTTTCAGATGAGCTCGAACGATTTGGCCGGACCTGGGTGGATGAACTTCCCACCGTCTTATGATCTATTCGTACCACGGTTAGCCGAGCAACAGGGTCCACACCCTTCTGGCTCGTATTCGGTACCGAAGCCGTCCTGCCTTCAGAGGTCACGCTGGGCTCTGCTAGGGTCAGCTTGGTTGATCAGGTCGACTTCGAGCAAGAACGGTCTCTTGACCTTACCCTAGCAGAAGAAGTAAGATGCCGTACACTGCTACGATCAGTGCATTACCTGCAAGCTCCTCGCAGACATGCGTCTCGATCGGTATGACCTAGGGAGCTCCTTATTGGGGACCTAGCCCTAAGACGAATCCAGGGCTTGTCCAACACCAATAAGTTATCCCCGCAGTGGGAGGGCCCCTATAGAGTCATTTTAACAGATCGCACGGGGGCTTACCAGCTAGCGATGCCCGATGGCAGAGAGCTCTCGAACTCGTGGAACATTGATCAACTCTGTAAATTCGATGTGTAACACCTTTGTCTCAAATTTCAATAAAAGGTTATTATTCATTGGCTATATTTGTCTTTATGTCCCTTCCTAATCTTATACTTCGCACTGGGTATCGCGACCTCACAATTCACCTCTAAGGGTCATGCCAGCGGTAAGCCGATCCTTATCATGTTGTGGCTTCCCCTGTGGTAGGGCTTGAATTAGGGATCCGCGCTGGGGTGTATAGCTTTAAATGAGCTAAAGATCTCCTGAATCCGACCTGCGTATAAGTGCTCTCGAACCCGATCCGAATGTTGCGAGCTTGTAGTTCACCTCTAGGGGTCGTGCCATCTGTAAGCCGACTCTGTTCGCATCCCAGCTCCCCCTGTGACAGGGCTTGAACCATAGCCCACATTCGGATCGTCGTGTGAGCATGTATCGTGATCGGAGTTTTAAGGTCTAATCTGAATGACATTAGTGTCTTCGGGACTAAACTCTTTTTCATACGAGGGTTCGCTTATTATGCTTGACAATTCTAACAGCCTTCTCTATGGGATACATACCTTCCATCGACTTTGCAGGTCATAATGTACTTAGTATATTTTTGTGGTTCGTGGCTTGTGCCTAAGGCCGGCGTTGTTCGACCTTAACCACAATGGGGGCTGGATAAGGGCATACTGCCTCAGAAAAAAGCTAAGTACATGACAAAACAAAAAAAAGAAGAGCAAACACAAAGACAACAGTTCATTTCGTTCGAAAATGACTTTGTTTCATTAACTATTTCTTTACAAGTACTAAATACAAAGCCTAAGGGCTATCCTAGCTATAGGTCAGCCATGTCACGGGCAAGCTTCTCCTGCTTGAGCTCGACAACCTTGGTCCTCAGAGCCGATAGTTTGCCTTGAAGATGAAGTGTTTCGGCTGCGGAGTCGGCGGCACAGCGTCGCTCCTCCTGGAGTTGGGCCAGGGCGTTCTTCGTCGTCTTGGTTGCCCACCCTAGCTTCTCCTCAAGCTCAGCGACCTTGGCCTCGAGCTCGGTGGGGGCTTTCGTCGAGGCGACCTCCTTCTGCAGCTTCTCCACCTTCGCCCGCTCAGCCTCAAGCGCCTTGGCCGATCGAGCGCGTTCCTCCTCCACGGCCTTGAAGGCGTGTTCACGCTCGGTGTTGATGGCTTGGCTGAGCTCGGACCGGTGGGTTGCCTCGAGCGCCGTCAGTGTGCCTTGCAGGGCGGCAAGCTTGGCGGCGTGGACCACGGTCTTTTGCTCGGCCTCCTCTTACTCGATCGTCAAGGTCTCCTCGAGCTGGAGCAGGCGCGTCTCCCGTTCCTCCACCTTGTCAAAGACGATCTTCAGAGCATCGGAATGCCACTGAAGACCTTGAAGCCCTTGACTGATAAGGCCAACGGCCTACCAGGTTCAAAAGAAACCAAGTCACATCAGAGAAAGGTAAATTGAGGGACAAGTGAAATATGAAAAAGTTATGCGATGACAGCTAAGCTTTGTCTTGAATGCCGCCTGATGGGATCCGGTGGAGTCTGCTTGCTTGGCGCCTCGAACGCAGTATGGCCTTCCGCCGAGGTTGAGGCCGGGATGGAGTTCTTCCAAGATGTGGCCACTCAGCGGTGGCGGCCTCACCGAGCCTCCTTATGCATCTCAAGGCGGACTCACCCTCGAGCACAATCCCTTCGACCAAAGGGGCCCCGACCTCCACAGTCGGGAAGTCTTCCACTTCTTCTCCGATGGTCGCCCTAGCCGAGTCGTTGGCCTGGTCCTCCTTAGTGGCTTCGCCTGGTAAATTGCCGGCCTCGGTGATCAAGGTCACTCTGACCTCGACGGGTGGAGCGACCACAGCAGCGATGCTTTGTACAGCCTCGGCCACGGCGGGGAAGTCATCTTGAGCTTCACTCCCCACTGCGGTCTTGGCCGGGGAGACGTCAACTTCGGAGGCCGCAGTGTCGTTGGCCTCCTCTCCATCGGCGGTGAGCGAGGCCACGCCCTTGTTTGAATTGGCAAGCCTGTGTTCAGGCTCACCGGCTACGACCCAACTATGGGGGCCTCTGGTGGCGTGACCCTGGCTCGCGGGGAAGCGGTGCACCAACTCGTACGAGGCCTCCTCCTCAGACTTGGACTCGCCCTGGACGATAGCCATGGTCAGGAGGGGTTGGGGGTGAATTCAGGCACTCAAGGTCTACGGTAAGGAAAGATTGCTAAGATAAAGCGAAAAGAAATTATGCGACCAAGGGAGAAATGAAATACCTGAGTCACGAGCCTTCGCCTCACAGGGGCCTGTCGATGGTCTCAGCGTCCCGAGGGTGAGGAGGTGGCCCTCCTCTGAGCACCTCGTGTCGGGGACCTTGGTGCGTGTGGTGGCTCTAGGTTCCCCGTGGTGACTGGCCTAGGGCCCTGCGATCGAGCCCCTGGAGCCGCCTGGGGGCTAGAGGTCCTAGCGGCAGCCGCCGCCCTCTTCTGCTGTAAGAAAAAGAAAGAAGAAAGAGTCAAAGTATATTGCAGCCCGTTATCGAGCAAGGACTTGAGCTTGGCCACGGGAGAACTTACCACTGTGCAGTCGCCCCACTCGACGTGCTGCTTATTTGGGGCTTTGCCACTCGGGGCGTCCGGAAGTGGCCTCTTGCTCGCCTTCTTACCTTTACTTGCTCTGGGCAGCGGTAGCATGCGCTTCACCGTCTGGAGCAGCTCTTGGTTCTCCTACAAACACGCCTCATGGTCAGGGCGAGCTCCAAATATTCCCGAGTTGGGACTTGACCCAAGGCAACTTACCTCGGCGCTCCGCCTTAACACGTTCCTCGGGACGGGCTCGTCCGAGGAGTAATCGAACACCACCTTCTCGAACATCTCCGTCACCCTAGCTACCAGCCAGGACTCCTTCGGCGCTGCTGGAAGGGCAAGGTCATTAGGAAATGCTGAATCTGAACTCAAGTAAACTTCAGCTCAAGAGAACTTACCGGACGGGCCGGGCCCTCACGGGTGAGGTCGTCACGACCGTTGATCTCGTAGGATGGGTGTGGGGAACCGTCCCCGGGACTCCACTGATTCACCCGAATGCGCGATACATCTCAAGTGAATCAAGGGAATCTCGGGCGTTCCGTGAATATACCCGTGTTGGTCCCAGGAAAGTTCGCCAACACGCGCATTCTCATCCAACAGTTGACATCACAACACATACACAATGATCGGAAGCATAAACGTTATTACATTCCAAAAGTAAGACTGCTGTCCATAACGACATATCTAGAGTTATTACACCAAGTAGTAGCGGAATTCATAAGATAAACAATAAAAGGGCCAGCGTGGCATGCCCCCAAACCCTCAGGCAACCAACTGGGGCAAGAACGGCGACTAAACGTTAGAATTGTCGAAATCTGACCGGTAAAAGTCCCCGGGCAGTGCCTCATCCTCACCTGCAGCAAGTGGACAATCCGGTTGAGTACAAAGAGTGTACTCGCACAATAATATAAGTTGCATATTGATTTCTAACTACATGTAGTTGCTACATCAAATGGAGGCAAAATGACAATTTCAGCATAAAGCAATGTTTAGGATAAAGCATAAACATGTATAGATTGACAAATTGCATTTAGTAAACATTTGGAAAATCTAATACATAATATAACATCATCATAATCACATTTGTATCATGCCTTCAAGTATTATCCGAACCATGAGTTCCATCGCTCTTGTTTAATTACACACACAAGTACTCCAATACTCGTGTCTTTTTCCCACTCCCATCCCATTCCTACCAAGTCCTTAATACTCGCCTAGTGACTGACAAATTAAGCAATCGTCCTTAACCATGGACGCGGCTATTCGAATAGTTTAAACTCTGCAGAGGTACGACTTTACCCACACGACACGCCACACTCGTAAGCCAAGCTATTAATACAATTCCTTAGATGTGTCGGCCGAGGTGAACGTGACAAACCATTTTCTAGTATGCATGGTAGTGTATCTAAACCATCCGGATGACTGTGACCCTTGATCCCGCGTGCCCAGTGCCCGGTGTGTGTGGATCAAGGAGTACACCGTTGTTGGACATCCCCAACTCAACAAAGTTCGAGGACTCGAGGACACTCCTTAGCGCTCCACCAAGCCCAAGGAATTCGCGGACATTTCTTGGCGCTCCACTAAGCTCAAGGAATTCGAGTGCACATGGTTTACACACCTAGTCATACACAAGAACTTGGTTACGCCATCCCATAAGCGGCATGTGGTTATACGATAGTTACTCAAAGAGACGTCACCAGGATTCAATCCTTAAGGTCCTTAACCAATATCTCTACCCATTAACCAACATTTGAAACCATCATCTTCATAATAATTCTCAATCATTGCGACCAATGGACTAAGTCCATCTATCGCGGTTTCTAACGATGTTCTCAGCATGGCTAAGCAATTCGCACGAACCCATATACAATAATAATAAACCAACCACCTAGGGCGACAATGGAACATGGAAAGAATATGATAAGGGGATAACATCACAATGTGGTAATAGCTAAGAATTCTACCCAATCATAATTGTAATTCAAAGTAAGCATGCAATTGATAAAATAATTCCAAACATGTAAATTTTAAATAGTAGGAGCAATCATGGTCAAGGAGTAAAGTAGTGCCTTGCTGCTCGTTCTTGACTTCGAAGGCGTAGTCGTACTCGGGAGTCCCTTCCGAAGCGTCAACACCTAAAGAGAAAATCCAAATCCATAAACACCAAATCAAGAATTCAAATGGTGCACATGATTGAAAGATGCATGAAATGCTCATGATGTGTAGTTGATGCGCACTAGGTCGGCCCGATCTTCTGATGAGAACGATATGTCGGTTTGATAGCGCACGAAGTAGATGGATCGGCTACTAACCACGAGATCAGCAACCAAGCAATCGCAACGTCACCACATGAGGCGTTCAACCGAATCAAAGACCCGATCGATCCTTGTACCTGCTGCAACCGAGAACAAGCAAGAATAAGGTGAGAGCAATTCCAATCCAATAATCTCAAAGATACAAATGTGAGGTTCTGTTTCTCATCACGGGTGGTCTAGTCGACACACACGAACACGAGGGGGGACGCACAAGGGGTCTACCAAAACACAACAAAACCTAAGCGTAAAAGAACGGTGGCGGCCACATATATAGCGGCGGTCAGGAGGAGTAGAACAGCCAAAACAGCGGTGGCCACGAAAACCCTAAGATACATGGGCCATAGGCCCAAAAGTGAGGTGATGCAGCACCCTAAATTTCTGGCCCGTGACATTGTTCCACATTTTCCTGTATTTCTGGAGTGAATTTTGAAGTGGGGCTAGATCCATTGGAATGCTTATCTCCTAAGCTTTCAAACGGGTGGTCGCACGTTGAAAACGAGTCCGGGAGCCCAAGTTATGCCCGTTTGAAGTTGGCATGCTGCTGGATGGCCGAACCGGGCTTTTTGCCATCTTGGGCTTCCATATGGGCCTTCCTTGACGCGTGGGCTGTTCTCGGGGTGTGTGCTTGAGGCCTTTGTCTATTGATGTGGGCTTGAATAGCTGAGCTTTTGGATTAAGGCCTCTCGGCGATGAAGTTGCTGCAGCGTCGATCATTTGTGACGAAGATGGAGCAGCGTCGGTAGTCATTGGAGAAGCTAGAGAGGAAGGAGGGGTAGCGGTCACGCTGGTCGTATCTATGTTAGTGATGTCCTCATCATCCTCCCCTTTTTGAATTGGAGTCGTCCTCGACTCCTTCTCATGATCCTGCAAAAGGTTAGTGGCAACAGGAGGCAAGGAAACAGATGTCTGCAAAGCAATATTATGTGAGGAAACAATCTTATTTAAAAGAACTACTTTCTTGAACATTGGTTTCGATTGTTGTACACCACTAACAAGTTTGTCATCCTCATGTTCTTTACCATTAGTTCTTTTTGTATTAATTTTGGCTAGCTCAGCAGGAGTCATTGGATTCAAAATCATTTTCTTTCCATTAAACTCAAAAGTATATTGATTGGTTCTACCATAGTGAATAGCATCAACATCATATAACCAAGGTCTACCTAATAAAAGTGAACATGATTCCATAGGTATGACATCACAATAAACATGATCATGGTATGAACCAATGGAGACAGGAACTTGCACAGTTTGTATTACCTGAACCTTACCAATTGAGTTGAACCATTCCATTGAGTAAGGTTACCGAAGTGGAGTCGTGGTCAAGCCAAGCTTCTCGACCATATGTAGACTTGCGAGGTTGCTACAGTTTCCTCCATCAATGATGACGTGTACCGCGCGTTCTTGCACAACAAACTTAGTTTGGAATAAGTTGTTGCGTTGAATTTCATTGGCATGCTCCACTGGTGCACTAAGTAGGCGATGAGACATGAGGCTCATGTAGTCGTCCGTCATTGCAGCACTCAGTGCGCACCATCTTGATCATTCTTGCCTCTGAGGGTTAGTTGCGGGAATAGCAAGAACATTCTTGTCGTTATATAATGAAATACACTTACTATCCTTCTTTTTGAGTGAGGCGGGCTTCAAATCTTTCTTGATGGTGTGTTCTCATTCTTGGTGAAGGATAATCCGTGCTCAACCGTCTCACCCTTTGATTTCTGCGAGGACTCAATTCGCTTATATTTTCGCAAGCATTTCTTTTCTCTTTCCGTCAAGAATGGACAATCCTCAGTATCATCCTCGTGAGTTGTCTTGATATGTGAACCTGCCATTGTTAGGGACAACAAACAGAGAACTCACAAGAGAATTAGTTCCTATGAACTACTAATATGTGGACAATGGAGGATCTCACGCTCAAGCTCACACCAAGTTCTTACCAATTCTTACCTGCGCCTTTTCAAGGTTCAATCGGTGGATGATGGTAATCTGACTTTCGGGGGTGACAAAGCGATTGTAAGGTGCTTCTCCTGTGGTTAATAGTAGGTGGAGCTTGGATAGGTATAATATGTAGCAAAGGATATACTAGAACCACACTAGCCAAAACAAGTTGAAAGGATGTTCAACGGCGGTACTTTGCTGGTCCTAGGCTAGACCAAACTAGAGACGCGAGCCTGGACACCAATGAAGTCACAGAAACAGCAACCAGAATGATCACAGCACATAAGCAAATAGCTAGAGCTTCTTTTTTTTCACCTTTTAGTGCGGCTCTTTTATATGCACTTGCCTTTTTTTTCTTTATTTTTCTTCCTTCTATATCAAAAAGTGGCACATATGAATTACAACTCAAATTTTTTTTTCCTGCTGCAAACAGATCTACTATGCAGAAACTTCAAACGCTGTTTTTAGATTTTTATTGGCTTCCAATGCAAAAACGTATAACTAGAAAGTTGTAGATCTTTTCGAGCTGATCAATTTGCATATATGGAACGTCTATTTTGGATAAGGGAAGCCAGAGATATTGACCCTGAAATACAGACTGCTCAGAAAATCTAGGACGAAAATAGATTCCAATCCAACGCGATTTTGGGCAAGAAGACGGCGTTTCTGGAAAGTTTCACAATGGAGAAAGTTGTAGATAATTTCTCAATCTTTCAGGAAAGTACAAGAACAACAAAATCCGAGTTCGTATGAGGGAGTTATGATCAAAATACCAAACTGGACAGAGGTGGATCCGAATTGGACGCGGCGACGTGATGGAGTTCAACTCGGTGACAAGAACGTGACAAGAACTCGAAACTCTAAAGATCAAAACACTAAGACCAGCAACGACACGACGATGCAACGCAAATTTAACAAGAATTAAATTAGGCAGTAATAGTAAAGGCCAAAAGGGGCTCGGATTAGATCAAACACACGACGAACAGATTTTTTTTGGGCTGTTTTTCTGGACTCTAGGACGAACAAGATGAACTAAACAAAGATAAGGGTGTTCTCACCAGGCAACCGTCGCTCTGATACCACTTGATGCGCACTAGGTCGGCCCGATCTTCTGATGAGAACGATATGTCGGTTTGATAGCGCACGAAGTAGATGGATCGGCTACTAACCACGAGATCAGCAACCAAGCAATCGCAACGTCACCACACGAGGCGATCAACCGAATCAAAGACCCGATCGATCCTTGTACCTGCTGCAACCGAGAACAAGCAAGAATAAGGTGAGAGCAATTCCAATCCAATAATCCCAAAGATACAAATGTGAGGTTCTGTTTCTCGTCACGGGTGGTCTAGTCGACACACACGAATACGAGGAGGGACGCACAAGGGGTCTACCAAAACACAACAAAACCTAAGCGTAAAAGAACGGTGGCGGCCACATATATAGCGGCGGCCAGGAGGAGTAGGACAGCCAAAACAGTGGTGGCCACCAAAACCCTAAGATATATGGGCCACAGGCCCAAAAGTGAGGTGATGCAGCACCCTGAATTTCTGGCCCGTGACATTGTTCTGTATTTTCCCGTCTTTCTGGAGTGAATTTGGAAGTGGGGCTGGATCCATTGGAATGCTTATCTCCTAAGCTTTCAAACGGGTCATGTCACGCTGAAAACGGAGTCCGGGAGCCCAAGTTATGCCCGTTTGAAGTTGGCATGCTGCTGGATGGCCGAACCGGGCTTTTTGCCATCTTGGGCTTCCATATGGGCCTTCCTTGACGCGTGGGCTGTTCTCGGGGTGTGTGCTTGAGGCCTTTGTCTGTTGATGTGAGCTTGAATAGCTGAGCTTTTGGATTAAGGCCTCTCGGCGACGAAGTTGCTGCAGCGTCGATCATTTGTGACGAAGATGGAGCAGCGTCGGTAGTCATTGGAGAAGCCGGAGAGGAAGGAGGGGCAGCGGTCACGCTGGTCGTATCCATGTTGGTGATGTCCTCATCAGTAGTACTAATGGTAATATGAAAATACTAATTGAGTTTTGCGTCAAAAGTTCAAGTATTAGGGCATTTTATTGAATCATGTTCGGAGTATCCGGGTTTAACCCCGGAGTATCCGGGTTGACCCCCTCGGTCTCGCGTATTCTGCCCTATCCGGAGTATCCGGATAAAACCCTGGAGTTTCCGGGTTGGCCCTCTCGGTCTGGCGAATTCTGCCATATCCAGACTATCCGGATGAAAACCCCGGAGTGTCCGGACTATCCGGACTGTCCGGGTAAAACCTCGGACTGTCCGGGCTAACCTGATCTTTTACAAAATGGCTATTTGTCTATTGGCTTCTATACTTCATAGCAATGTACTAGGACTTAAAATGGGTAGACTAGGGTGGGATCTTACCACTACAAGGTTGTTTTTGCACTTAGTGAAGGTTGGTCTTGGTGGATGGAATGACAAAAGGTGTCGCGATGCCGGTCCTCGCGGTTCGCCTCCTCCTAGCTCATGTAGACGACGATGACCTCGCTTGCTCGTGCTTGCAACAGCAACTAGCCTTCCTCCTCAAACTTCCATGCGACATGCGCGACCCGATTCAAAGTGCGATGATGGATTCCATGGAGAAGAAGGAAATGAGTCACAATGGCAAAATTTTCAAAACATGGTGAGAAAGAAAATTGGTTGCCACTCACCCAAAACTTGGTGCCTCAAGAATCTAATTAGATGGATTTGAAGCTCTTGATCTTGGCTTCGATGTGGTATAACATGCACAAGCTCAAACTCAAGATTTGAGGGGATTTGTGGGGGAGAATGGCAAGAGGTTGGAGAAGAACACTCTTGCTGTTTTTCAGATTTTGGAGGAGCAAATGGGCAGGTGGGGGAGGAGAAACCAAGGTTTAGAGCCTTATATATGGCTGCCCACTCATGCTTACATGTGGGGCTAGGTCCCACATGTCATAGGGTGAGTGAAAAGAGTGGGTATGAGTGATTGATGTGACAAAAGGCATGGAGAGGTTGTGCAGCCTCAAGTTCCTATGCAAGGTAGGACCCATGTGTCATTGACTAGTTAGGTAAGTGGGTAGAGGTGAGTAATGTAATAACTAGTATGGTAGGTATGTGCAGCCTACACTCCTCTCTCTTATGAACATGGCCCACATGTCATCAACTAAGATAATTCAACATGTGTGCAGTTTGGAAAATGATTTTCAGGATTTTGTTGCTCCCTCTTTATGCAAGATGAAGGTCCTAACACTTGTATGATTATAATTAAATGAGGATGTAATGACATGATGGAAGACGTCAGCATGAGAAGCCTCGTTTACCGGATTGATGAAAATTGGGCTGTTACAATGGGTGAACATTGATGACAAGCACTCGACAAATATCCACTAAACACTATTCATCTAATCATTATTTGCTGAACATTGTTCGCCCGACCAGCTATTGTTTGTACTATTCATCTGACCATCTGCTTTTTGTATTGTTCATCGACCAATTGCTGTTTTTTACTGCTCATTGGCATTGTTTTCATTCGACCAGCTGTTGCTTTTACAATTCATCTGACCAATTGCTGTTTGTACTGCTCATCCTACTAGGTGAGGTTTTACTATTCATCAGCACCATTCATCCGACCAGCTCATGATTTTACTATTCATCTAACCTATTCTTTTAGCTATCGAAGTGGTTTGTATTTTTAGAGGAAAAGTTTATTTAGCACCAATTCACCCCCTCTAGTTGCCATTTTCAATCCTTCACAATTTGTATTGAAGATATGTCTCACTATATGTACGAACTGTTGTCACAGTTAAAAGCTCTCCAAGACTCTCCATGACTTTTGAAGTAAATATCATAACTACATATGTCACATGAAAAGTCCTTTGTATACCCATGGAAAGTTGTTCTTGATTTGCATTTGAGGTCCTTCAAAACTTTACGAAAGTGTAATACCGATGTTGTACATTGTATGTGTTAGCAATTACAGTCTACATTTATGTAATGCCGATAAATGTTATATCCTTACTTTCGTATATATAGATACATGATCCTTGAAGCCAAAATCAAGCATTAACCGGTAAGTTTCCTCAACCTACACAAGATCTCCAAGCAAAGCATGGACAAAAATTTACATGTGGTCGAGGATTACATCACAAGTGCATTGCTGGCTCAACGAGATAAATCCTACTTACTTTTACCCCCACAATCTAGGGAAATTGATGCACTAGTTGCCATAATTGTTGATTTGTACTTTATATGCAACTCGAAGTTAGGTTGAATAACCATGGAGACATACCTGTGTAGATTTTACTTGGTTCTTTTGTAATTGCATCAAGAAAGAACTCGGTAATCTACCTAGATTCCTCAAAGGGTGGCTCCCATGACTTGAGTCCTATCACAAATTACTTGACAGGTAATCACATTTCCTTCAAAAATAACTCTGTTGTAGGTCATTCAAAGAGCATGTTGCTCATGCAATGGCTACAACTAACTTTCTGAAATCATATAGGTCATTCAAAGTCTACAGAATTCGTGGAGGGCCATCCAAGGGAGGGTCACAACTCAAACACAATTTCAAGCTTCCAGTATCCGCTAGTATTCAACAATCCTATATCACAATCTCTCGAACTAACCAATTTTATTTCTACAATATCACTAACAGCCAAAGGGAACTAACCTATGTGGATTCTACTTTTTGCCACAACATGCTACTCATCATCAGTACAATGAAGACCAATGACTTGGAGGTTTGTCAATCATGCAATAATTGTTTCATATTTATCAATTTATATATATATGTCAACTTTAATCACCCCATCAACAGGTTCCATCATGTGCTACAACTGCATTGGAATAGGCCGATCTTATAAAAATTCAAGGACACCTCGCTTCCATCTTGTTGCGTGAGGCCATATAGAAAAAAAGATGAGTTTCATTCTGCCTAACCTGATGAGTTGTAGTGTCATATGTGTAGAGATACTTGTGCTATGAATTTATGAATTGTAGTAGCATATGTGTCAATTGTGAATTTGTGAATTTGTCAACTGTGCACTCCATTGATTAATATATCTCAGTTGATTTCTAAAATAGATGTGCTATGGTGTAATCTATAATATGCTTGTTCTGTGATATAACCTGAGTTGATTTGTGATGGTATATGCATACTTGGATGTGTAATTTGTAATATACTTGTTTTAGAGGGTATGGCTAGTATTTCTTGATGCTAGCCAATAAAAAGAAAAAGATTCAATAATACAAAATAATATTATAGATGGTTGCTTACGAAAAACCTTTAGTGATACATCTCATATCACAGACGGTTGGAACTATTAACTGTCTTTGATAAATAGACTATCATAGACGATTCTTAATATAGACTGTCTGTGATAGCCTATTATCACATACGGTTTTTTACTTAAAAGCGTCTGTGATAACAGGCTACCACAGATGGTCTTTTCCATGAACCGTCTGTGATAGGTGTTTCATAAATCATTCAGGAACCATTTGTGATGCGTCGTATTATCACTAACACATGCACTACTGCAGAAATCGTCAACTTAGACAGTTTTGTGAGCCATTAGTAAAAATGTGTCAATAATGTAAGGGGCACATCACAGACGGTTTTTGAACCATCTTTGAAAATAGACATCACATTTTCTGATGTGTAGTCATCACAGATGGTTCTAAACAAGAACCATCTGTGATGAGTAGATTGTTTTTGTTTAGAACAGTCTGTGATGTGTGATAGTCAAAGATCCAAACATACATAAGCAAAGATGAGGAGCCTTGAGATCTAACCACATTATGAGAGTGATTCCAGTAAGAATGCGGACTATTAAATAGATTCTAGCTACTACCGCCATGTCTATAACATGTCAGCTTGAAAATTTAAAGATAATACATGTAGTTGTTTGTTAGTTTGCTGGCAAATCTGATCTTTCTCAGGGTTGTAGCATATCAGCTCCCACAATGCGAAGCTAACTTGCCAACAGATGACAATAAGGAATCAGTATTAGGCAAATTTAGTGCATGGCATCGTACATATCATCTCATGAGAAGGTCAACCACAATGTATAGCTTCTCACCTTAGAGAATTTTCTATTTGAGTGATGATTAGCAGACCGAATTTATGAACAAAACCAATTGTGCAAAGAAAATTTTGCTGATAAAGGTTATTTGGTGAAATAATATCTAACTTGTTGATTGGAAATAGAAAGAGGTACCAATAAAATACCATCTACCGCCCAATTCTGGGTTGAAGAAATTGCTGGAACACCTCTACCTGAAAGACACAAAGAAAATAATACATGGCATTTCATACTGTAAAAAATTAACATATATCGTTTTATTTTGGCAAGATAGAAGATAATAAGATTTTAAATGAGCAGCAAAGTAATTATCATATTGTGTTTAATCAAAGGAAAACACATATTCACAACATTCAACAAGTATGCGAAGGCTGAGAAAAAATGTTATGCTAGTGACAGGGTGGGGTTAGAAAACAAACTGACTTTCTTTTTAGCATTTGGAGGGATAACTGCATCTTCACTTATTTAAACTGTTGCAGTAAGTGAACACATATTCCTCAAAAAGAAGTAAGCATATCAATAGATTCTGAATTAGTAACCAAGTTTGTTGTGCTCACAAATAAAGAAGAGAAAAGAAAGCCTCACATAGGAAGCACGAAAACAACAAAAATCAAGAGACTAATTCCAAACATATACGGTGGAGCAATGAACGGCAGGATTGGGTAGGGACGGAGCAAGCAAGAGCAAGGAGCCAAAGGACAGTGTTGGATCAGAATGGGAGGGATGTAGAAACAGCCAAAATGGGGACATGCTGAGGCACCGGGTAAGGTGCAGCCAACGGCTAGCGACGGGTTGTCGAGGAGAGGCATCCAAGCAAGACGTGGAGGACGCATCGAAGATCTAGCCAATCTGCACCAAATCACAGCAATACAAAGAAAGATCTGAGATCAAAGGGAAGCGGGGGGAGGGCGATGGGATGGGAGCACTCAGAAAGCAATCATTGTCGATGATGTTGTAGCCAATGCAGCTGCACGTGGAGTCCTTGAAGGAGATGCAGGATGCCTTGAGGCTGAGTATGCAGCTGATATCATCGTGTGAAGATGAGCAACCTATAGATCCATGCAAACCAAACATCCATTAACCAAAAGCTACATACATCAAGCTCTCTTCAACACCCACAGCAGCCCACAAAAAACTGCTACCAAGACTCAATAAACTACATGGATTGGAAAGAGGAAAGATCTGGATGACATCAGTCAAAGCAGAGAAAAGAGGAACGATTGTCCGCGTCATGGCCAGGGGCAGTTGGATACGTCGACGTCGGAGGCGGAGATGGGTGGCACGTCCCGAACGGAGACTTCTACGAGGGGAACGGGAGGGGCTGGGGCAAAAGGGCGGCAAGGCGGTGTGGGGCGGTGACCTCTGTGAGGGGATGGGAGGCGTTGGAGTAAAAGGGCAGCGGCACGCGCACGGATGATGGGAAGCAAAGAGGTGAGGCCGTGCACGGCCGAAGGAGCCGAGAGCGGGAGTGGTAAGGCCTAGGAGCTCGATGGGCAATAGCTGAGGAGGCGAGGGCGAGAAAGTAGGGCCGGGGCCGCGGGGACGGTGATTTTTTTGTGAGGAGAATAGGTGGGAAAAAGGCATCATGAGGACAACTGGAAAAGGATTCAATGCTCAAGTCAGGAACCGTATGTGATGAGCATAAATCACATTACTCACTATTTTTACAAAAAAAATCGTCACTGGTAATCTTTCATTAGATAGTTTCTAAAAATTATCAGTAATGAGGGTCTTGTCGGTGTTTCGTGTAACCGGCAAGTAAATTTGTAAGCCAAGGGGCCACGTGTTCCCTCTACTTGATGGTTGACTCAGGGAGCCCAAGATGTATACTGGTTCGGGCTGAATATCCCTACGTCCAGTTTGTGGTGGTGGTTCGTATTGCTTGGGGCGCAGCGGACTGCACTAGGTTACAAGCGAGGGCTCAAGACAGGCCTTGAGCGCTCGTCCGAGTGGAGGAGCGAAGGCTCGAGAGCTCAGGAGCTAGGAATGTTCGCCCGAGTCGAATGAGGGACTCGGTTGCGAAATGCGAATTGACTGCCCAATGCGAATACGAAGTGGGGGGAGAGAGGCCCCTTCCCTAAGAGCCCTGCCTCCCTTTATATATGCGGAGGGGGCAGGTTACACGCGAGTTTGGAGAAAAATGGTAGGGGTATGCTACGCCCAGGAGTCCCGGTCTCTAGTCGTGGCGCCTAATAGGTTGTTGTCCATCCCACGCCCGGGTTGGTAGACACAACGGACAGAGTTCCGTTGGGAAGGTGCGCACCTGCCCTTTGTCCGCCTGTCAGGTGCTGACGTTGCTTACGTTGTGCCCTGGTTCCGCCTTGGGACGGAGCGCATCTCTCCACTGTGTGCATTAGGGCGAAGGGGCCGGCGCTTGACTTAGTGGCCCCCTGGCCACCATGGGAAGGAGCCACCTGCCCCGGCATGGCCGTCGTGTCCACGGGGCAGGTGACCCGCTTGTGGCCGACTAGTGACGTGGCGAAGGTTGTTGAGTCGAAGCTTGTTAGGGATCCGACCCGAGGCCAAGTCAGAGCCGGCGGGGGCACCTGACCTGAGGCCAGGTCGGACCGCTCCTGGTGGGCCTGACCGAGGCCGAGGGTCCTTCGTGGCCCCTCGAGGCCTAGAGTTGGGCTCAAAGCGGATCGTCTGGTGTTCCAGCCAATATTTAGGGACAATCCCATCTGTGAGGGACGGAGACTTTGGTAATACCCTCTCTAGCACTCTGCATCGCTGCCAGTCTTGCTGCCATGTCCGTACGACTGAGAGAAAAATGATCTTGAAATAGATGTATACTTTGCTGCGTGCGTTCCTGGATGGGCCCGTCATCTTCGGCGGCGCGATCTCTTCGCATGCATGGCGATGCTTCGGCTTCTTGAGCCCCCGCTTAATGGGAGCCGTTATGGCGCCATGTAACGAAGCAACGGGTCCTTCGGGGTGGCCGTCTTGGTCGGTCGATCTCGACCGACTTGGTCGGCCGGTCTCAACCAGGTGCGCGCAAGCACACCCAGTGGGTGTAGCCCTCGAGCCCCCGAGTAGGTCAGAGAGCTGGTCGGGGGGTTACTCGAGTCAGGGAAAACTGATCGAGCGAGGCGAGCGGACTCGGTTGGTCAGATCATTCGACACGCCTATTCGGTTCGGGCGAAGTCTGACAAACTTGGTCAATGGAACCCGACTAGGGGCGTTCGGACGGAATCAGTCGGTCCCGAGCCCCCGAGTGGGTCGGAAGTCCGACCAACTTGGTCTGTCGGTCTCGACTGGGTGCGCGCGAGCGCACCTGGAGGGTGTAGCCCCTGAGCCCCCGAGCAGGTCGGAGAGCCGGTCGGGGGGTTACCTTAGTCGGAACGTTGGTTTTATGTCGTAGCTAGACGCGGCGGTGGTCGGATGCCCGAATGCTTCAGCGAGGTTCCAGTTCCCGAGTGCTCGTTTTACGTCGTAGTTGGACGCGGCCGTGGTCGGCAGGGATGCCCGAATGCCTCAGCGAGGTTCCGGTTCCCGAGTGCTCGTTTTACGTCGTAGCTAGACGCGGCCGTGGTCGGCGGGGATGCCCGAATGCCTCAGCGAGGTTCCGGTTCCCGAGTGCTCGTTTTACGTAGTAGCTGGATGAGTTTGTAAGGCTGGTTTAACGCCGAAGCTAGGTGAGTTAGTAAGGCTGGTTTAATGCCGGAGCTAGGCGAGTTAGTAAGGCTGGTTTAATGCCGGAGCTAGGCGAGTTAGTAAGGCTGGTTTAACACCGGAGCTAGGCGAGGGGCTCCGTCCCGAGTCCCCGTCCGGCAAGGCTATCTGCAGGAGGAGTGGCCGCTGTCTGTCCCACGTTTACGCCCCGTCCGCAAGTGTGGGACCTGGAGGGGGTGAGCAGACGCATGCTTACCAAGCGTAGGTTTGAACACCGTGCTCGTGGAGCTACGAACGGGTTATTCGAGTGGGCCCTGGAGATCACGCGACCTCCGAGCGGACGATCCCTGCGCCAGGTGTCCGACCCGCTGGGGGCGACTGTAACAGCCCAATTTTCATCAATCTGGTAAGTGAGGCTTGTCATGCTAACGTCTTCCATCATGTTATTACATCCTCATTTAATTATAATCATACAAGTGTTAGGACCTTCATCTTGCATGAGGAGGGAGTAACAAAACCCTAACAAATCATTTTCCAAAACTGCACACATGTTATTTCACCTTAGTCAATGACATGTGGGCCATGTTCATAAGAGAGAGGAGAGTAGGCTGCACATATCTACTATAACACTTCTCACTTTACCTACCTCTACCCACTTACCTAACCAATCAATGACACATGGGACCTACCTTGCATAGGAACTTGTGGGTTGCACATCCTATCCAAGCCTTTTCTCACTCCAATTACTCATACCCACCCTTTTTCTCACCCTATGACATGTGGGACCTAGCCCCACATGTAAGGTGATGAGGACATCACTTCCATGGATACAACCACATCTACACATCAATTTGAACCCGCTGCTATTATACAAGGACCGGTTACTCGAGCTCGCGCACGACAGTTTAGTTATCAGGTGAATGCGTTCCAAAGCCTTCCCATTAGTGATAATATGAATGGAATGCTATTTAATACTTATCATGGTTTTATTATTTTTAGGAACCTTGGGGAAGACTTGCAAACCACAAGTGAGTTCGCGTCCGGAGGGAAGAGCAAATTGGAATCAGCTTCGGACTCCCAGAGATGGTCAACTTCAAATGACCATAACTTTTGTTCCAGAAGGCTTCTAGAGGTCTATGAGTACAAGAACGAAAGCTCTGGTCGTCCTCTTTCAAACGGATCTGAGATCACCTCAAAATTCCCTTCGAGTCAGCAGGAAAACGCAAAACAATCCAGAACACTTTTTCAGTCCGAGTTCGAGTCCAATTCGAACTCAGAAACAGTACTGACTTTAAAGTGCCATAACTTTTGATTCCGGAGGAGTCTGGAGGCCCATGAGTACACGTTTCAAAGATCTCAGAGTCTACTTTCCAAAGGATCTAGCCTCACCTCAAAATTCCTTCAGATGCGTCCGGAAACTGCCTAAAACCACACGTTGCTTTTCCAGTCCGAGTCAAACTCGAGTCAAAGAAGACTTGGTGTTTTGGATTTGAGTTGTATTAGATTTCCTTTACTATGGAAGGCCCCCTCCTGCTCCTCTAGTGTAAATAACCACCCAAACCCTCATCTAGGACTTGGGTTTTGTTTATTTGATAGTTTAGCCATTGCTACTATTTTGAGTCTTCCAGACGTGCTCAACAGCCGCCTAAGAAGCTCCTTGTTTCAGAACCCCACTTTATCAATTCTTCATTCATATTCGCAATTTTAGATTGCTTTACCATTGTTCTTGCTTGTTCTTCGATTGCATGCAGGAATCGAACCTCGTGTTCAGGTTGATCGTGCTAACGGCAAGATCAATAACCCTCTGGAGTTGGTTTAGCGATTGCTAAGGCGCATCGTCGTCGTACGTTGTAGTCGGATCGTCAAAGTCAATTCCTCCAAATCGAAGTTATCGCTCTCATCGAAAGATCGGGACCCAAAGTCACATCATAAGGCATGAATGGGCAGCCATATATAAGGCCCTAAACATTGGATTCTCCTCCCCTTACCTACTCATTTGCTCATTCCAAACCTGAAAAACAGCAAGAACACCCTCTCCAACTGAAAAACAGCAAGAACTCCGGGAACATCGCCTTTATGCGAAATTCGGCAAGTGTGAGTTTTGGCTGAAGAAGGTGTCTCCCCTCCGGGGCACCCATCGTTTCGGGGTTAAGGGAAAATTAGCACCTTCATACATAGGACCTTTCTGGATCCTTGCAAGACGTGGTCAAGTGGCATATCAATTGGAGCTTCCTCCTGCTCTAGCGATGGTCCATGATGTCTTCCACATATCGCAGTTGAAGAAGTGCCTCCATATTCCCTTTGAACATCTCGAAGTAGATGAACTCGAGGATTCTGCCCGATCTGTCCTACCAAGAGTATCCTATTCGAGTTTTGGATGAAACTGAACGCAAGACTCGTAGGAAGACTCTTAAATTCTAAAAAATTCAGTGGAGCAATTACACTGAAGTTGAAGCCACATGGGAACGGGAAGACCGTTTAAAAGTCAAGTATCCCGAGTTCTTCCATCCTATGTAAGTGCTACCATCCATTCTTTTCGCAATTAGAGCCATATCATTTGTATGTGAATGCATTGCCCATGTGGTTTCTATCCATCTATGCTCTCATTTTCGAATCTCGGGGCGAGATTCCCTTATGGGAGGGAGGATTTGTCATGGCCCCAAGTTCGAAATCGGCTCATGCGGCTAACATTAGCGCCAACCAAGTTTTGGCCGCATTTGAGATTAACTTTCGACTTCAGTAAATGTCCTAAACCGCCACTTAGAAGGATTTCCAACTTAGCAAAAAAATTAAGAGCTAGAAATTTCAGTGTACAAATATGGTTTTCATTAAAGTTCAGAGCCTTGTAACTTGAGAGCTATAAGGATCTAGAATGCGCATGTTAGTGGGTTGAAAACTAGAGACTTTTCTCTATGCCATGGTTGAGTTTTGAGCCCAATCCAACATCAAATACTAATTGAAATCTTAGCGTCAAGATTGAATCCTATGCTGAAATTTCTGGAGACTTAGCCAATTATCTCTTGCTTACTAGTGGGGCTAATTGAACAAAGCAAATCAGCACAAAGGGTTTAAGGGCAGCAAAACAAATGCAGTTGCCAGCACACTCTCCTTCCTGGTTTTCTTTTACTCCCCCAAAGCAGCCCCTTCCTCTAGCCCCAAACCGTGCAGCCCTTCTTTTCCTGGAGTTCTCCTCCCAAGCCAGCCATTCCCCAAGCCGAAGCCTCCCTCCTGCAGCTCCTCCCTGGGCGCCTCCCCTCCCAGCATCTCCTGGCCGGTGCACTCCTCCCTGCAGCCTCCATTGGTGGCGCCTCCCTCTTCCTCTCCAACAGCAGCTCCCTCCTCTCCTTCTCTTGTTTTCCCATGTGGATTTTTAAGGTGAGGCTCTCCCTTGGTTAGGTTTTGTGATTCCTGGTTTTGGGGGCAGCAATGGTGATTTTGGGGGCTTAGATGAGAAGAGATTTGGGATTTGGATGGGAAATAACCAATCTAGGGTTTGGAGCAAAGTCTGAATTTTCGAGCAGATTTCGTAGTTACTGTTTCGGGTTAATTTGAGCAAGTTCCGAGCATCTCCTGCTAGGCAGGCTGTAGCAAAAGTTGTGGGTAATGAAATTATCTTTCATTTCCAACCAGAATCACTCAATTTCGTTAACTCAGCTAAACGTTATGTCGATTTTAGTTCGTGCTGCTCTGAAAATGCTGAAAATGTGGAGCTGAAACTTGAGCTGCGAATTAAAATTAGTTAGAGGCCGAATTAGAAATTAATTTTGCCTGAGAAGTTGTAGGAAATTTAGTGTAGATTGTAAAAATGTCATCCTTTACTCAATTCCATTAAGTATAGCAATTTATATGATGAAATTTGTGCATGCTGTTCTGAAACTCTGAAACTTCTGAACACTGAAACTGTTCTCTGTTCCTAGCCGAACTGGGAATTCTCTGTGCAGAATCTAGGTGATTGGCCAAAGCTAAGTGGTAGGTTTATGTCTTGTGGTCGTCTAGGATCTGAGTTTTCTCAATTTGATTAAGTGATCAAAAAGTTATGGCCATTTGTATCAATGTCTGTCCTGAAACCGGGTTTTGCTGAAATTCAGACTTTGGGGCTGAAGTTCAGAGTTTAGTTGAAAACTTTTAATCTATATTCTGAATGTTAGGATGCATGGTAAAGTTAGATCACCCTCTTGTGGTCCTTTCGAGTCCAAGAAGTCAATTTTTGGATTAACAAAATATAAGTTATGCTTGTTTAGAGGAATGTGCTTGTTATGTTCAGATTTTGCTATAGAATAGAAGTGGAGTTTAGCATTTGTGTTTTCAGTTTTAAATTGAGTTGAATGTTTACACTTTTGGAGCTGGCTTGGGTGATGCATTTGGTATTTTCATTTCATATGCATTGCATGCATCTCATTTCATGCATTGTGATCGTGTAGAGAACGAGCACGCGAAGGGTTGGCGTGGCGATGGTGAGGGGTTACCTTTACCGGAGAGCCGTTTGTAACTGAAAATCCAGCGGAAACACAAGGCAAGCACCTAAGCATTTTCAACCTTATATAAATGTATTTTGGCGAATAAATTGCTTATTGGATGATTATGTCTTGCATTAGGAATTGAAATGTGGGATAGGGTTAGAACCTACTTGTTGCACATACATTCATTGATAATTGTTGAACACTTCCCTTGGAGCTAGTATATGGGTAATTATATTGTGTCCATGCTTAGTTTGCTTAGATGTCGGGTATGGGCCAAGTGGTGGATGGCTCCATCACTTGAGATTAATTACTTCACTCTAATGGGTTGCAATTGGTTATAATTATGCTTTGAAATGAAAACTTGAGACCGGGCAAGAGGGTTGGATCATTTGGGTGTGGAGACTCAAATGTTGTAGTCTCGCCTGTGTTGGTTAAGGACCGATCCGTTGTTTGCCATGTTGATCGAGCACCCCTTGTTGATCGCATGCCCGATATAATGGTACGGTAAGCCACCCTTTCATGGCATACTACTCGATGGGTCATGCCCTCATGCGATTGGATGTGGTTGAGGGCGAGGCCTAGGCCTCTCTCGAGGGCTAAGCGAGGCTTGAGCCGCTCGAGGGAGGTTGCTAGGTGCTCGGGCCGCATGAGGATGGTTCAACGAGTAGATATGGATGGGAGGAGGGTTGACATGAGGTTCCTTGTGGCACATGTCATGCGATTGATGATCCCCTGCAGGGTGAATAAGCGATTCGAATTGCCGCGCTCTCGGATATGAGCACGCTTGTATCATCCGACACTTCAACGTAGTAAGAACTTAAATTGAAAATAGTTGGAATACTTGATGTTGATGCTTGTTCATGATTTTATTTGCTCTCTTAAATGTTTAAATTCAGCTCTCACTTTAGTAATAGGTGATGTCCATAACTGCTATGAATTTGAAATTTGTGTAGTTGAATTTGATTACGCAACAAAGTAAGCTTTTCTGCACTTTTACCTTAAGCTTATACCTTGCTACATCCAAATGCATATTCCTTCGAGTCGGTCATATATGGACCACGGGTAAGTCTTGTGAGTACCTTCTGTACTCATGCTTCTGCTTTGTGGTTTTTCTGGTGAGGACCCCGATGGGTGTGAGTTCTGTAGATTCGCTTCTCGGTGGTCAAGGCGGGGCACCGAGTAAAAGCTAGCTCAGCGATATAACGCCTCTAAGTGTTCAAGGGCAGGACACTTCCGGAGATGTCTTATTTTGGGTTGAATTTGGTGGTGGTTCTTTCATTTTGTTGTATAGTTAGCTTTAAAACTTGTTATGGCTATGTTTAATCACTTGGCTATTTCCATTGTTAAACTCTAATGTATCGCCATGTTTAACTCATGTCTAGGTTGTTACTTATATGCATGTCTGTTTTTATTGTGGTTGTAGTTGTGATATATTTGTTTAGTTATTTGTTTCTTCTGCCTGCTGAGTGGATGTCCGTACTTCTAGGGGCATCATGCCAAAATTTTGTAGATTTCCTGAGTCTAGGCTAGCTCTTGCGTTTTGTCCTTTTTGTGAGTCTTACTCTGCTGTTGTTGGTTCTTGCCTCGCGTGGTTGCCTGGTTTGTCTTTGTGCTTTGTTTTTTTTTGTCGTTGTGGTGCTTCCGCGTTGCGTGTCTGGTGGTAAAGTTTTGGGTTCGTTGCCCCCTTTATGCGAATTGAATTGATATGGCAATGGAAACCAGTATGCGAGGCGATCCTCGGCGAGTTACGGGTTGCATACCGGGGGAATACCGGGATTGTTGTCGAGCTATTCGAATGGGTTCGTTGTTGTCCTAATTGGGCTTGGGTGTTTGCACTGTGAGCACCATCGGTGATCCATTGCTAGCCTCCAAATCCGAAGAGGGCGACCGGGCATTCGAATAACCCGAGGACGGTCTGGGCGGCTCCTCACAAGCTGGTATCAGAGCAAGGTGCATAAAGACGAACCGTAAACTTGACAACCACTTAGGTGATTAATTAGGACTTACTTAACCTTCTAGGTAGCAATTAGCGCTATATTACCCGCCCTATGTCTATAATTAAGGTTGTGCAGGATGAATGGTGAGCGTGGGAGAAACGATCACGTTGGAACCGTGCATTTCATACCATGCATATGAGGTCCATGTCATACCATGCATGCATATGTCTTGCCATGTCTTTTTGCATCATGGTCTATGCTTTTATGTATGTTAGACTTGTAGGATTCCTTTGTCTTATGCTATTGTCTAGGTCATGTTTTAATTCGAATTTTTTTAGCCAAGTCTAAGAACCTATCCTTTCCATGAGGAGTTAGAGTCCATTCCCATGGTTTCTGAATACCCGGATGTGTTCCCAGCGGAATTGCCGGGGATGCCGCCCGATCGGGATATTGAGTTCGTAGTTGAACTTCAGCCCGGGGTTGCTCCAGTTTCCAAGCGACCGTATCGAATGCCGCCCGATGAATTGGCCGAATTGAAGAATCAACTGAAGGAACTAATGGACAAGGGATTCATTCGTCCGAACTCCTCACCTTGGGCTGCTCGGCTCTCTTCGTGACCAAAAAGGACGGTTCTCTTCGCCTATGTGTTGATTATCGTCCTTTGAACGCAGTCACCATAAAGAACATGTGCCCTCTTCCTCAAATTGACATCCTCTTTGATTAGCTTGCTGGTGCACGGGTGTTCTCCAAGATTGATTTGAGGCTCGGGTATCATCAAATCAAGATTCAAGCCGAAGATATCCCAAAAACAACATTCTCCACTCGTTATGGCCTATATGAGTATACCGTGATGTCGTTCGGTTTGACGAATGCGCCGGCGTACTTCATGTACCTTATGAACTCCATCTTCATGGAGGAACTTGACTCCTTCATGGTCATCTTCATTGACGATGTCCTCATCTACTCAGCAAATGAAGAAGAACATGCAAAACATCTTCGCATCATTCTCGAGAGACTGCGGGAACATCGCCTTTATGCGAAATTCGGCAAGTGTGAGTTTTGGCTGAAGAAGGTGTCTCCCCTCCAGGGCAGCCATCGTTTCGGGGTTAAGGGAAAATTAGCACCTCGATACATAGGACCTTTCCGGATCCTTGCAAGACGTGGTCAAGTGGCATATCAATTGGAGCTTCCTCCTGCTCTAGCGATGGTCCACGATGTCTTCCACATATCGCAGTTGAAGAAGTGCCTCCGTATTCCCTTTGAACATCTCGAAGTAGATGAACTCGAGGATTCTGCCCGATCTGTCCTACCAAGAGTATCCTATTCGAGTTTTGGATGAAACTGAATGCAAGACTCGTAGGAAGACTGTTAAATTCTACAAAATTCAGTGGAGCAATTACACTGAAGTTGAAGCCACATGGGAACAGGAAGACCGTTTAAAAGTCGAGTATCCCGAGTTCTTCCATCCTATGTAAGTGCTACCATCCAATCTTTTCGCAATTAAAGCCATATCATTTTTATGTGGCTGCATTGCCCATGTGGTTTCTATCCATCTATGCTCTCATTTTCGAATCTCGGGGCGAGATTCCCTTATGGGGGGGGAGGATTTGTCATGGCCCCAAGTTCAAAATCAGATCATGCGGCTAACATTAGCGCCAACCAAGTTTTGGCCGCATTTGAGATCAATATTCCACTTCAGTAAATGTCCTAAACCGCCACTTAGAAGGATTTCCAACTTAGCAAAAAAATTAAGAGCTAGAAATTTCAGTGTACAAATATGGTTTTCATTAAAGTTCAGAGCCTTGTAACTTGAGAGCTATAAGGATCTAGAATGCGCATGTCAGTGGGTTGAAAACTAGAGACTTTTCTCTAAGCCATGGTTGAGTTTTGAGCCCAATCCAACATCAAATACTAATTGAAATCTTAGCGTCAAGATTGAATCCTATGCTGAAATTTCTGGAGACTTAGCCAATTATCTCTTGCTTACTAGTGGGGCTAATTGAGCAAAGCAAATCAGCACAAAGGGTTTAAGGGCTGCAAAACAAATGCAGTAGCCAGCACACTCTCCTTCCTGGTTTTCTTTTTCTCCCCCAAAGCAGCCCCTTCCTCCAGCCCCAAACCGTGCAGCCCTTCTTTTCCTGGAGTTCTCCTCCCAAGCCAGCCATTCCCCAAGCCGAAGCCTCCCTCCTGCAGCTCCTCCCTGGGCGCCTCCCCTCCCAGCATCTCCTGGCCGGTGCACTCCTCCCTGCAGCCTCCATTGGTGGCGCCTCCCTCTTCCTCTCTAACAGCAGCTCCCTCCTCTCCTTCTCTTGTTTTCCCATGTGGATTTTTAAGGTGAGGCTCTCCCTTGGTTAGGTTTTGTGATTCCTGGTTTTGGGGGCAGCAATGGTGATTTTGGGGGCTTAGATGAGAAGAGATTTGGGATTTGGATGGGGAATAACCAATCTAGGGTTTGGAGCAAAGTCTGAATTTTCGAGCAGATTTCATAGCTACTGTTTCGGGTTAATTTGAGCAAGTTCCGAGCATCTCCTGCTAGGCAGGCTGTAGCAAAAGTTGTGGGTAATGAAATTATCTTTCATTTCCAACCAGAATCACTCAATTTCGTTAACTCAGCTAAACATTATGTCGATTTTAGTTCGTGCTGCTCTGAAAATGCTGAAAATGTGGAGCTGAAACTTGAGCTGCGAATTAAAATTAGTTAGAGGCCGAATTAGAAATTAATTTTGCCTGAGAAGTTGTAGGAAATTTAGTGTAGATTGTAAAAATGTCATCCTTTACTCAATTCCATTAAGTATAGCAATTTATATGATGAAATTTGTGCATGCTGTTCTGAAACTCTGAAACTTCTGAACACTGAAACTGTTCTCTGTTCCTAGCCGAACTGGGAATTCTCTGTGCAGAATCTGGGTGATTGGCCAAAGCTAAGTGGTAGGTTTATGTCTTGTGGTCGTCTAGGATCTGAGTTTGCTCAATTTGATTAAGTGATCAAAAAGTTATGACCATTTGTATCAATGTCTATCCTGAAACCGGGTTTTGCTGAAATTCAGACTTTGGGGCTGAAGTTCAGAGTTTAGTTGAAAACTTTTAATCTATATTCTGAATGTTAGGATGCATGGTAAAGTTAGATCACTCTCTTGTGGTCCTTTCGAGTCCAAGAAGTCAAATTTTGGATTAACCAAATATAAGTTATGCTTGTTTAGAGGAATGTGCTTGTTATGTTCAGATTTTGCTATAGAATAGAAGTGGAGTTTAGCATTTGTGTTTTCAGTTTTCAATTGAGTTGAATGTTTGCACTTTTGGAGCTGGCTTGGGTGATGCATTTGGTATTTTCATTTCATATGCATTGCATGCATCTCATTTCATGCATTGTGATCGTGTAGAGAACGAGCACGCGAAGGGTTGGCGTGGCAGTGACTGAGGGGGTTACCTTTACCGGAGAGCCGTTTGTAACTGAAAATCCAGCGGAATCTCAAGGCAAGCACCTAAGCATTTTCAACCTTATATAATTGTATTTTGGCGAATAAATTGCTTATTGGATGATTATGTCTTGCATTAGGAATTGAAATGTGGGATAGGGTTAGAACCTACTTGTTGCACATACATTCATTGATAATTGTTGAACACTTCTCTTGGAGCTAGTATGTGGGTAATTATATTGTGTCCATGCTTAGTTTGCTTAGATGTCGGGTATGGGCCAAGTGGTGGATGGCTCCATTACTTGAGATTAATTACTTCACTCTAATGGGTTGCAATTGGTTATAATTATGCTTTGAAATGAAAACTTGAGACCGGGTGAGAGGGTTGGATCATTTGGGTGTGGAGACTCAAATGTTGTAGTCTCTCCTGTGTTGGTTAAGGACCGATCCGTTGTTTGCCATGTTGATCGAGCACCCCTTGTTGATCGCATGCCCGATATAATGGTACGGTAAGCCACCCTTTCATGGCATACTACTCGATGGGTCATGCCCTCATGCGATTGGACGTGGTTGAGGGCGAGGCCTAGGCCTCTCTCGAGGGCTAAGCGAGGCTTGAGCCGCTCGAGGGAGGTTGCTAGGTGCTCGGGCCGCATGAGGATGGTTCAACGAGTAGATATGGATGGGAGGAGGGTTGACATGAGGTTCCTTGTGGCACATGTCGTGCGATTGATGATCCCCTGCAGGGTGAATAAGCGATTCGAATTGCCGCGCTCTCGGATATGAGCACGCTTGTATCATCCGACACTTCAACGTAGTAATAACTTAAATTGAAAATAGTTGGAATACTTGATGTCGATGCTTATTCATGATTTTATTTGCTGTCTTAAATGTTTAAATTCAGCTCTCACTTTAGTAATAGGTGATGTCCATAACTGCTTTGAATTTGAAATTTGTGTAGTTGAATTTTATTACGCAACAAAGTAAGCTTTTCTGCACTTTTACCTTAAGCTTATACCTTGCTACATCCAAATGCATATTCCTTCGAGTCGGTCATATATGGACCACGGGTAAGTCTTGCGAGTACCTTCTGTACTCATGCTTCTGCTTTGTGGTTTTTCAGGTGAGGACCCCGATGGGTGTGAGTTCTGTCCGTTCTGCTTCTCGGTGGTCGGGCGGGGCATCGAGTAAAAGCTAGCTCAGCGATGTACGCCTCTAAGTGTTCAAGGCGGGACACTTAGGAGATGTCTTATTTTGGGTTGAATTTGGTGGTGGTTCTTTCATTTTGTTGTATAGTTAGCTTTAAAACTTGTTATGGCTATGTTTAATCACTTGGCTATTTCCGTTGTTAAACTCTAATGTATCGCCATGTTTAACTCATGTCTAGGTTGTTACTTATATGCATGTCTGTTTTTATTGTGGTTGTAGTTGTGATATATTTGTTTAGTTATTTGTTTCTTCTGCCTGCTGAGTGGATGTCCGTACTTCTAGGGGCATCATGCCGAAATTTTGTAGATTTCCTGAGTCTAGGCTAGCTCTTGCGTTTTGTCCTTTTTGTGAGTCTTAGTCTGCTGTTGTTGGTTCTTGCCTCGCGTGGTTGCCTGGTTTGTCTTTGTGCTTTGTTTTTTTTTGTCGTTTGTCAATCTATACATGTTTATGCTTTATCCCAAATATTGCTTTATGCTGAAATTGCCATTTTGCCTCCCTTTGATGTAGCAACCACATGTAGTTAGAAATCAATATGCAACTTATATTATTGTGCGAGCACACTCTTTGTACTCAACCGGATTGTCCACTTGCTGCAGGTGAGGATGAGGCCTTGCCGGGGACTTTCTAGGCGATTTCGACAATTCTAACGTTTAATCGCCGTTCTTGCCCCAGTTGGTTACCTGAGTGTTTGGGGGCATGCCATGCTGGCCCTTTTGTTATTTATCTTATGATTTCCGCTGCTACTTGATGTAATTACTCTAAATATGTCGTTATGGATAGCAGTCCTACTTTTGGAATGTAATAACGTTTATGCTTTCGATAATTGTGTATGTGTTGTGATGTCAACTGTTGGATGAGAATGTTCGTGTTGGCGAACTATCACAGGACCAACACGGTATAATCGTGGAACGCATGAGGTTCCCTTGATTCACTTGAGATGTACCGCGCATTTGGGTGAATCGGTGGAGTC
Organism: Guadua angustifolia; assembly: GCA_036346375.1. NCBI lineage: Eukaryota > Viridiplantae > Streptophyta > Magnoliopsida > Poales > Poaceae > Guadua > Guadua angustifolia. Next base: position 45,299,185 of record CM070502.1, on the reverse strand, counting down.
TGAGGGACGGTTCCCCACAATGACCATAAAAACCTTTGTTTACTCGGTCCGTGATCGGACCCGAGTCGTCCGTGACGGAGCGCACTGTTGCTACCCTTCGAGGGCTCATGAGAGTGTGAAGTATGGTCTCGGACACGAGTTAAGGCGATAGAGTCATCCGCCAACTCAACTAGAGGCCCACTGGGGGCTCGCCTTGTCCTCGCCTCTCGCTTGATTTTGTGCTAGGGCGTGCACGAATCCACTTGGTGGATCTGGCCCTTGGAACCCGCAGCGCCAGAACTAGGCCTTGGTGAAGGTAGATGAAATTTCTCGCCACCTCGAGGCCGTAGTAGCCCGGTGGGCTTTTTATACCTGTCACGGTCCAGTCGATCCGACCCGGAGGCGGAGATCGGGACGCTGTGGGGCGGCTCACCCGGAGCGGCGCCCTAGCGCCTCCTGGCAGCATTTAATGCGCGTGCGGGCAAATTAAGTGCGAAGCGAAATGATTGAGGGCGATACGTCTCACCAGCGGGGCGGCGTGGCGCTTCACGAGACGCGCGACGCTTTGATCGAAGCGATATCCACTCGAGTGGTGTCCGCTCGGTCGATGCTTGTGCGGCTGGTGCGTGTTTCGGCTGGTGCCTGTTCGGCGCCTATAAATTCAGCGTGGGGGTGCTCGGGTGAACCCTTCGCGTTTGCTTTCCCCTTCCCCTCGTCTTCTCGCCTGCGAAAAGAGAGCAAAAGAGCCAGAGCGTCCATCACCTTTCCCCTCCTCTGATTCTCTCGCCGCTTCCATCCCGGAGATGTCGTGGCAGAGTGCACCGCCCAGCCCAGCCGCGCGAAGGGCTTGGAGAGGAAGGGGTTCCTCCCCCCGCAGGATGCCTCACGATGGAGAGTGCCGGCCGGCATGAGCTGTGGGGAGGATGAGGAGATTGTCGTGCCGGCCTCATTCTCTGGCCTTGAGTTGGGACTCCGCTCCATCCCTTCGCCTGGCTCTTGCATTTTCTGGGGTGGAGGTACACCACCTCAACCCCAACGGCGTGCTCCACATTGCAGCCTTCATGACGCTATGTGAGGCATTCCTGGGGATCAAGCCTCACTGGGCGCTGTGGAGGTACTTCTTCCAACCCCGACTGTGGAAGGACAAGGCGGCGAACGCTACGGCATCCATGGGGCGCCGCCTTGCAGCTGCGTCCTGGCCGCTTGCCGGAGTACATCAACCTGAAGCTGCCATCGTCGAACCGAGGGTGGCACTCCGAGTGGTTCTATGTTCGGAACCTGGAAGGCAGCACCCCGGCCTTCTCCGGTCGGCTTCCCGAGACGAGGTCGGAGTGGACTTGGGGCCCCGATCAAAGGGATAAGAACAAGGTGGAGTTGATCGTCAAACGGATCAAAGCCCAGAAAGACCGGGGTTTGACCGGCGATGTCGTCGTGCGCGCATTCATGAGGATGCGCGTTCAGCCTCTCATGGCGAGGCCTCGCCCCTTGTTTCTGTATAGGGTGGCATCCGATCCTGTGAGGATGGTGGAGGCAGTGCTCGCCACGTCAGAGCTCGAGGCCAAGGTGGCCGCGGTGCTGGGAGGGAGTGCCACTGTGGCGGTGGGTGGCCACCCCGAGACTTTTTTGGCGGAGAATCCCCCGGACTTGGTAAGCCGAGTGACCCTCTTTTCCTTTTCCTCTCTTCCTCTCCAACCCTCAGCACATTCTCCGACTCGCGCCTTCGTGTTGCCCAGGGGTTGGGCAAGATGACCTCCCGGGCGTTGCTGCCAAGGGAGAAAGAGTAGAGCTAAGGCCCGCGAGGAGTACGTGCTGCACGAGTCCGCCTGCAAGAGGTGGAAGGAAGATAGGAGGAAGAAGAAAAAGAAAGACCGCGGGAGGCGAGGAGGTCTCCGAATCAACCGCCGCTGACCCATACCGCGGGTTCGACCTTGGGCCGCCAACTATCCATGGCCCAGATGAGGGTCTCAGTGCGGCCATTATTGAGACCCAGGCGGAGGTGTCCCAGGCGGACACGTCCCTGGGGAAGCACAGGGACGACTCGCCCCCGCTAGGGGGGCAGCGAAGAGGGCGCGACTGTCGTGCACTTGACGCGGGTTCACATTGGTCTTGGCGCCGCCGCGGGGTCAGCGCCATCCTGCGGCCGGCGGGTCGAGGCATCGAACAACGAGCCGCCGCCGCCGGTGAAAGCGACAGCGTCGAGGTGCATGGCGGGGGATGGGACATTGCAAGAGGAGAGGGTCCCGGAGGAGCTGGGGCGTGAGGAGGTCCTGGCGCCCCTTGGCGGGTCGAGGCCTCGACCGGAGGCCAAAGGAGGTGAAGGAGGGCTCCTACCGCCACGGCCGGGACTCGTGCTAGCTGGTGTGGTCCCGGCGCCTGTGGCGACCCTGCCATCGTCGCCCATGGACCCACCAGAGAAAGCGGTCCAGACGCTGAAGGTGATCGCCGCCAAGCAGCGGGCGGAGGCGGCGGACATCCTTCGAGAGCCCGGACGCCCTGGCCTGTGGTGACCTGGCCTAGCGACGACCAAACCGGCAAGCCGCAGTTCGAGCTGGACGACGAGGCGGAGGCTGGATTGTGGGGGGCCTTCCAAGAGGGCTCGTATCGAGTCGAGACTCAGGTGAGCCAGATCCGGAAGGGTCTGGCTCTTGCCCTCAACTCCGCCGACGAGGCTCTGAACGCCATTTCTGAGGTGACCCGCCCGATCGGCACAGTGAGCCAAACCGAACCCCTAGCTTCGGCTTTCGGCTAACTTTAGCGGTCGATGGGCTTGATAGAGTGCTCACGTTCTGCAGCAACTGAAGACCCGAACGTCGAAAAAGTCAGGGTTCCTCAGGATATTGCATGGCCGGAGGACGACAGCCGAGGAGGAGGGCGACCGTCTGCGCTCTGAGCTGCATGAAGCTCTGGAAGCCCTGGTGCGCGAGCGGGCAGAGGCGGCGGAGGCTCGCCGGAAGCTTGAGTCTCTCCTGGCGGCAGCCAACAACGCCAAGGATGCTGCTGTTGCCACGGGAGAAACCGCGCAGTTGGAGGTGACCCGCCTCTAGGGTGAGCGCGACGGCTCATGCAGACTGGACTCTCTGCGAAGGGGCGCGCCACAGCGCCGGGAGGCTCGAGCTATGGCTGAGGAGGATCTCCAGTGTGCGGTGGCCTCCGCGGCTGGTAAGCAACCCATCCCAGGCTCAATTTTTGCGATCGTGGATCGACAAGCATGTTTTTTGATATTTCTTCGATCCGCAGAGTTGCAGAAAAATCTCCATGACGCCGTGGAAGCACGGAGACTGGAGGTGGAGGAGCGCAACACGGTGGCCATGTCGCTGGAAGTGGCCATGACGGTGAAGGGGTTGGTGGAGCAGGAGCTGTCCGAGCAGACCGCCGTGCTGATGACCCTTCGGAGGGTTGGTCGGGAGGTCTGCGACCGGGTGCTCGGGGCCGCTATGCAGGGTCTGAGCCGACTAGCCACTGATCTAGCCTACGTGCCGGAGCACGCCGAGGGCTCGGTGCGCGAAGGGATTGTCCTCGGAGCTTCTTTGGCGCTCGTCAACGTCATCTCCTATGACGGTATCGACCTCAACACCGTCAGTAGCGGGATCGCCGCGGACCGGACGGAGGACGAGGTCGACCCACATGCCCGAGCAATTGTCGGCTGGATATCGCCGCAGAGCGCCCTCCACCGGCAATAGAGGGAAAAAGATTAGATGTTTTGATTTTTGGAATGCAATAACTTCGTCATGTAATGAACTGAAGCTCGTTTTAGCATTTTGGCCAGTCGGGCCGTTCCGTAGGCCTGACTTTATCTTTCGTACTTCCCAGGGGTGATAAACATTTGATGACCATAGCCTTAGAAATCGCGGGGGTTGTACAAGCGTAGGTCAGTATGTTAACACCTTTGAGGAAAGCTCAGAGAAAAAATAGGGACATAAGGGACGAAATGTTCGCTTGCACTCGACACGGAGAAGTGTTCCCGACCAGCTATGGATCGTACCGTGCGGGCACTTCCTTCTTCCGCAAAGCACTACTTAATCAGAAGTGGCCGGGGAGGTGGGCGTACTTGGGTCGAGAGGGTTACCGCTAGGGAGAACCGAATAGCCGGCCGGGTCATCGACCCGTGTGAGGTAGGAACTTAAGTATAAGTCGTTCACCTGCACTTGCGCGAGGGAGGAGTGTTCCCGACCAACTACGGGTCGCACCGCACGGGCACTTCCTTCTCCCGCAAAGCACTACATCGAAACCGTAGCCACTGGGGCGTAGGTAGTAGCACTTGGGTCGAGAGGGTTACCGCTAGGGGGAACCGAATGGCTAGTCGGGTCACCGACCCGTGTAAGTGTGGGAAGTTGTAGCCCCTGAGCGGTGCGTGGGGACCAAGCTGTGGTCGCCACGCAGTGCTTGAACTCGGAGGGACAGAAGACTCGTGCGGGAACGAGGAAAAGTTTTAGGGGTAGAATCGCCTTAACTTTTATTCCGCGCGTTGGGGAGGTCGTGGCTGTTGGGCCCCTCGCTCAGTCCTCCGCCGGGGTGGTTGAGCTAATGGGCCTTCTGCCACCTCGGGGCGGTCGCGGCCCGCCCAGGCCTTCCCTCGTTATGTCGGTGCGGTCGTTCCAGCCAAGGAGCCGAAACCAGAGAGTCGCGCAGCGCTTGGGTCGAAGCGGTGTCCTTCCGCCCCCTGCCGTCCCATCGCATTTTAATGCGTAGTAGGGGAGCGGAGAGGACGCGTCTCGTCACGCTGGGTGTGGAGTTAATCTGCGTCGGCGCTTGTCGACGGCGTGGCGCCCGCTTGAGCGCCGCCCGCCCTATAATCTGGCGGCGCGAGCTACCACGTCTAGCTATTTGCCCTTGCCTCTTTGCTTCTCCGCACTCTTCCGCAGCGCGAGAGGGAGTGGTTCTGTGAGATCATGTGATGAAAAATTGGTTGAATGGCGAAATTGGCATTGTAAAGTGACTTTGGTTATAGCATGTGTGGTGCTTGTGCATGTGCTATGTTGAGATGATTATTATGCTGGTGATAGCATGATGGATTTTGTTTGATGCAATGCACTCATGTGAGTGGTTGCATGGATTGACTTTGAGTCAAGTCGTGGACTTGTGCTCGGATGTGTTGTTTGTTTATTCGTGTGCAGGTGTTGCTCGAGGGTGAACGTGGTCGATGACGGGACCGGAACTAGGTTCATGGAGGAACTGAGGTTCGGGACTAGGTTCAGGGAGGAATCGAGGTCCTGGTGGTCGAGGATGTCATGCGGGACGTTCGGGCTAGAGAACGGCACACGAAGGCTGGTTAGTCATGTGAGTGCGGCAGGCGGGCCGTACGTGTGCATGTGTGAATTTTGGGTTGTATGCATATATTGGGCCATGTGTATTGGGCCAGGTGGATATGCATGAATGTGTTAGGGTTTTGAGTTGTATAAAAGGACTTCAAAATCTAATCAATAAAATTGGAGCTTTTGCGGCGGCTGGACATTGCCGTTTTTATGCGACTATTGTTTCTTGTTCCTGGCGCTGTCTCCCTGGCGGCTGGAGACTTGGCCGTGCGGCATCAAGAAAAAGTTACTGGCTTTCTTGATCTAGCGTCTTTGATTCCCTCGGCAAAAGGCTGTGCAAGCGAAAACTAACTTACGGAGGCGTCTCTTGGCGTAAGTCTCTGGCGACTAGAAACTTTTGATCATGCATGTTTCTGGCGACATGAGTTCCTGGTGAGTTCCTTGCGACTAGAAATCTTGCAACTAGAAGATAGAGAGCTTTTGCCTGTTGCGCTTGTATTGGAAGTGCAGGTTCCTGGTGACTAGAAGATTTGTCGTATGCTTTTGTGCTAGACATCCTGGCCGGCGGCGCTTCCATCTCTTGCGGCTTGCACTTGGAGATCAGATCATCATCAAGCGTAGCATGGATTGCATGCATGCATGCAAAGTTGAGCCAGCGACTAGATAATTTGTTGGCCGTTCTTTTTTGTGCACTGCGCCGGCGGTGGTTTTGCTGCTCCAGGGGCACAAGGAGGTGGTGAGCACAATGCAGGTCAGCACCTTCATCGCTATCGAAGACCTGGACAACATCCGGTATTTTGTTTAATCTCATAATTAGGGTTTGATCTATTCTCGTCATTATTTGATACAGTCAACTCGTGAAGGTTATAACTCTAGATCCGTATATCCGATTGAGGTAATTTTTATTGCGTTAGTTTCAGATTTGAATCTAGTTTATACAAATAGAATTTCACGTCAATCCGATGGTTGGATCTTCATGAATTACAGTTTTAGTGAACGTCTATTAATCTGTTTTTTTGTTGAAACCGAGAGCAATATTTCATAATTAATTTAGGGGGTTTTGTGAATCAAGAAAATTTTGATTTTAGCTTCCGCGCAATCATTTACCCCCCCTCTGATTGCTATATTGGTGTATATCGATCCTACAGGTTCTCTTCATTTCGAACACCAGATGGCGAGCGGCGGCGATGACCGGAGGGCTGGCAAGCAGGAGGCGGCGGCAGGCCCGCGAGGAACTGACGCCAAGAGGCCCCGTACTGACGCCGTGTCCTCCGATGCCGCGACGAGGGGCAGGATTATTCTGCCCTTGACAATCTTCCGCATCAGGAACCCTCTCTCGGGGTGAGTTCTTTTGCTTTGGTGTCGGGATGGCTATCGATTCTGTCTTGCTGACGTTGAGCTGTTCTTTCTTCATTTCAGTGCTTCTGGCTCGGGTTCAGGCCAGCCGCTGGCTGCGCCCCCGGTGGCCGCCTTGATGGGAGAGGCGAACACCGCCAGAGCCGCCTCCGACGCTCTCCCGACTGCCCTGGGCGGTCCCTCGGGGACGGGGGCCCGGGCCGCATCCATGGTGACGCGGTTGGAGGCTTCCCTGCGCCTCCAAGCCGCAGCGGCCGCCGCCTAGGGGGCGGAGGTGTCGTGGCAGCGGGCTCGGGTCCAAGCCACGGAGGAGGAGCTCACCAAAACGCATGAGGAGGCGGAGGCGCAGTGAGCCCTGGCCGAGGGCGCCGAGGAAGAGCTCGCCAAGACGCGCGAGGAGGCGCTGGCGCAGCGGCTTCGGGCTAAGGCCGTCGAGCGGGAGTTGGCCAAGATGCATGAGGAGCGCTGGACCACGCGCGATAACCTCATGAACATGCTCGGCCCGGCCTTCGAGAGCATGGCTAGGAGCTTAAGGCCGCTGGGGGTGAGGCTGCAAGAGCCGCCGGAGCGTACTGAGTCGCAGTATGCCTTCGGCCTCACCCAGGCGGCCGACGCCCTAGCCGACCTGCCCTGCGCCTTGCGCGAGCGTTCCGCTCTCGAGGGGCAGGGGATCGCCGTTGACGTGGCGGAGTACGTGCTGGCCTGCTGTGCCAGCCGCGATGCCTCCTTCGACCCAATCGCGACCGTCGCCGGGGTCGAAGGAGACGCAGACCGCGTGCGGGCTAGAGTGCGGCCGGCGGCAGAAATGGTGGCAGGGTTTGGCGCGGTTGTTGTGAGCAGCGACAGCTCTGACGACAATGTCGTCCCGGGCGAAGCCTATGTTTAGCTTAGGAACGCCCCGGGCACCCGCGTTTAACTTTTGCTTCTGTGTGATGTAATGTACGTACATTTTATGTTATGGATTTTGGGGACTTTGCTTGATATTTTACATTTCCTTTCCATGACGAGCACTCGCCGAGCGACCGTAGCCCTTAGGAACCGCTGGGGCTATTAGAGCGTAGGTCGGAGCGCTAACACTTGAGGAAAATGCGAAAATAGCAAGGGACTTAGCAGCCCAAGGATGCGTCCCAGACCAACCAAGGACCGCTCCGCACGGGCGCTCCCTTTTGCCGCAAAGTACTACTTCGCAACCGTAGTCGCTGGGGCATAGGTCGCAGCACTTAGGCCGAAAGGATTACCGCTAGGGGGGTCGCAATGGCCGGTCGGGGCACCGTTTTCGATTAATATGCAGGCAAGTAGCCCCCGAGTGGTGCATGAGGACCAAGATGCGGTCGACACGCCGCACTTTGAACTCGAAGGCTTCACTGGAGACGCAGGGATAAAGAAAAAGGTTTAGGGATAGAGTCGCCTTAACCTCTCAATGTTTCATGCGTTAGGCACAATGTTGCCATCAGCATCCTCGAGTCGAAAGGCGCCGGGTCGAAGGACCTCCAGGACAGTGAAGGGACCTTCCCGGGGAGGGGACAGCTTGTGCCTGCCAACGTTGGACTAGTCCTGGCGCAAGACCAGGTCGCCAACGTTGAAGGGCCTTCCCTGCGAGGGATCGTGGCGCGACGTGATGGCCGCAGATCCCGGCATGGATGTCGAGCAGCAAACGCTTCCCTTGATCTGCCAGAATATATTTCTGGAGGACTCTGGAGGGACTCCTTTTGTAGTGGTCTTCGCCGACTAGGACGAAGGTCTTTGCCCGCCGGGCGAGGCTCTGGGCCTCGGTTGGGTCGGCGGGGGGCGATCCGTCAGTCAATCGGTCGGTGAAGGGCTTCCTCCAGTCGGAGCCAGCGACCAGTACGCCGTGGCCTGATCCGGAAGGTTCCGCGTTCGACTGCTTGGCAGTCAGAGTGGATGCACCCGGGGAGTCGGTCGGTTGCTCGGCTGGCGGCTCCAGTCGGACGGGAGGCTTGTGGAGGTCGGAGACGAAGATTGGCTAGGTAGTCGGCTTCACCGTTGGAGCGTCGGTAGCTATGGTGAAGTACTAAACCCTTGAATCTCCCCTCGAGCTTGCGTACCTCCCAGCAGTATGCTGCCATGCGGGCGTCATGAGGCTCCGAGGCCTTCATGACTTGGTCGACGACGAGCTTGGAGTCACCGTGTACGTAGAGTCGGTGCGCGCCGAGGTTGGCAATGATTCGGAGACCGTTGACGAGGGCTTCATACTCGGAGACGTTGTTGGTTGCGTCGAGGCATAACCGGATGGCGTACTGGAGCTTGTTTCCAAACGGGGAAACAAGGACGACCCCAGCACCTGCCCGCCATGTTGCACTTGCGAGAGTACAACTCGTCCGAAATGCGCTCTGCATCGGAGCTGGAGCCGTCGCTGGAGGAGAGCTCCAGCAGTTCGTGGACGGAGGCTGGCACATAGCCAGCCATCGCTACAAGCCATGAGCCCGCGGGGGGCGAAGCCTCTGCCCGTAGGGGCTCACGTGCGCCGCCTCCAGAAGCGGTGCAGCGGCAGACGGGTACCGGCGTCGAGGTCCGCGCTGGGGCCTCAAGCCGGAGGTCGCTGAGAGCGTCGGCGATGGAGTCCAGGCTCCTAATGGAGACCCGGACCTGAGAAATGGCGGGGACGAGCACGTGCCCTCCCGCCGGAGTGACGACGAAGTCGGGGGAGCCGAAGCGAATCCAGCTCCCCGACGCAGATGCGCCGTTGCGGGTGAAGGAAGCCATCAAGGAGGTGACTGGGAGTCCAGAGACGAAGATGATGACATGCGAAGGCCCCTACCTGGCGCGCCAACTGTCGGTGTTTCGTGTAACCGGCAAGTAAATTTGTAAGTCAAAGGGCCACGCATTCCCTCTCCTTGATGGTTGACTCAGGGAGCCCAAGATGTATACTGGTTTGGGCTGAATATCCCTGCGTCCAGTTTGTGGTGGTGATTCGTATTGCTTGGGGCGCAGCGGACTGCACTAGGTTACAAGCAAGGGCTCAAGACAGGCCTTGAGCGCTCGTCCGAGTGAGAGGAGCGAAGGCTCGAGAGCTCAGGAGCTGGAACGATCGCCCGAGTCGGATGAGGGACTCGGTTGCGAAATGCGAATTGACTGCCCAATGCGAATAAGAAATGGGGGAAGAGAGGCCCCTTCCCTAAGAGCCCTGCCTCCCTTTATATATGCGGAGGGGGCAGGTTACACGGAAGTTTGGAGAAAAATGGTAGGGGTATGCTACGCCCGGGAGTCTCGGTCTCTGGTCGTGGCACTTGACAGGTTGCTGTCCATCCCACGCCCGGGTAGGTAGACACAACGGACAGTGTTCCGTTGGGAAGGTGCGCACCTGCCCACTGTCCGCCTGTCAGGTGCTGACGTTGCTTACACTATGCCCTGGTTCCGCCTTGGGACGGAGCGCGTCTCTCCACTGTGTGCGTCGGGGCGAAGGGGTCGGCGCTTGACTTAGCGGCCCCCTGGCCACCTTGGGAAGGAGCCACCTGCCCCGGCATGGCCGTCGTGTCCACGAGGCAGGTGACCCGCTTGTGGCCGACTGGTGACGTGGCGAAGGTTGTTGAGTCGAAGCATGTTAGGGATCCGACCCGAGGCCAGGTCGGAGCCAGCGGGGCCACCCGACCTGAGGCCTGGTCAGACCGCTCCTGGTGGGCCTGACCGAGGCCAAGGGTCCTTCGTGGCCCCTCGAGGCCTAGAGCTGGGCTCAAAGCGGATCGTCTGGTGTTCCAGCCAATATTTAGGGACAATCCCATCTGTGAGGGATGGAGACTTTGGTAATACCCTCTCCAGCACTCTGCATCGCTGCCAGTCTTGCTGCCATGTCCGTACGACTGAGAGAAAAATGATCTTGAAATAGATGTATACTTTGCTGTGGGGTACCCCTGGTATAAGTATTCGTCAGGTCTAATATGAGTCCTTTTTAGTAGTTATTACAAACTTTTTATAAAACTATCTGTGATGATATTGTTGAACCGTCTATGATAGACTTCTCTGTAGTAGTGTCAACTTTGTTGTCAAGCAGGCCACAATTTGTGTCATTCTCAGCATTGCTACATGATGAGCCAAAAATACATGATGTCATTTTTGGACTAATTGGACTTGGTTTGAACAAAGTAGGAAAAGCTTTGCTAGATGGACGAGCTGTTTCATGTACCATGTGGCATGGTGGGGTGATGCTTGTTGGAGACTTAATTTTGGCAATTGGTAACTTCACTTGCTGCTTTCACAACTAGTCTCGAACCTTAAACGCATGCAAAGACCATAGAGAGAGGGTGTGGTTGAACATTTCTCCTTCATGAGGACATGGCAGCCCACCGAATCAAGGGCACTTAACGCGCATCACGAAGAGTGGATGTTGGTGAGCCAGTGAGGGCATGTGCATGTGGCAATGGGCAACCCACCGTGACAATAGTGAGTGGACAGGAAAGGTAGTACAATGTGAGTCAGCAAATGCCTGACTGGCTAAGTGGGTTAACCAAAATAGCAAATAGGCAATACGAGCATCTCTTCTAATTTTTTTATCAATTGTACTGGTGTAAATGGGTTGAATAGAGATAATAGCTTATTTGTTTGATTGTTGGTGTTCACTTGTTATGGATTTACAAAAGTTTAATGAGCGAATTTTGTACAAGTATTCTCAAATAATAAAGTATTATTACTAACCCTCGAACCAATAAGAATACAACAAAGGCCGTTTAATATGTGTATCTCAATTTAGCTCAATTCTTTAAACACACCCTCTATTTTTTTCATAACTTCACCACTGCTTGTGCCAACCTATAGAGCATGAGACACATGACGTCTTAGTATGGAGGAAATGTAGACAGCCACTAATTAAAATGATTCAGAAAACTATGTATAAAAGTTTGGATCATCCCCTTGATTACTAATGCTACATGACTATCTTAAGCCTTGGCCTTTTGAAGAATTATTCATTTATAATCATGGGAACTAAGAACAATAGATACATAATGAAGAATACAAGGACAATAATTTGAGAATAATAAAGATAACATTATAAAAGATGTTGCTGACGTTTCGGGTACACCAATAGATGAATAATGATAGACGGATGAATGGAGAACGAACGATGGTGGAATGAATTTTTTTTAATAATACATTTTTTTATAAATTGCAAAAATATATGTCCAAAAAAATTGCAGAAATACACCTCTGTCGGCTGTTCAAAATGCGATAGATAAATCTCGCCTCACGAACGGGCGATAGAGCACCACATCACCCAATGAATGGGCGATAGAGCCCCACATCACTAGCCCAGGTCTCAGTCACCCAACCAAAAGGCGAGTAAAGAAAAATCGATCCTTGGTTTGGCGATAGAAGCAATGCACGCCTCTGTTGCCAAACCAAGTAGCGATAGAAGCTGGGCTTAAATTAGCCGCACGCGCACTGTAGAGGCATTCTCATCTGAGCTAGAAAAGGAGAGGAGAGGAGTGGGAGGAAGAGAAGAGAAAGGGAGAGGGAGAGGAGAAAAAGAGAGAGAGTGGGTGGGAGGAGAGAAAAAGGAGGAGGCAAGGAAATTTGTAGCCGTGAGACGATATTTGTCCAGGTATTTTTTCTGTTTATTTTGTGTAGCAATAAATCATGGTAGGGTAGAAAAAATTTTAGATCTCGTTAAATTTAGAGGTTACAGATAAATTTTGTTTAGCAATAAATCATGGTAGGGTACAAAAAATTTTAGAACTAGTTAAATTTAGAGGTTACGGATAGATTTTGTATATTGTTCATAATTTATTTGATTTGTATAGATACTTGTACGTACATGTTTTCAGGGATAATAGTATAATTTTAGAAATTTAGATCCTTTTTACAGATAGAAGTACATCGATATATATTTTTAGGAATGTTGATGTTTTTTACGGATAGAAGTAGAGAGATGTATATTTATAGGAATGTAGATAGATCTAGGTAGATATATATTTTTTGGAATGTAGTTGTTTTTCTACAGGTACATCTACATTTTTTTAACATATAGATATAGTTATGTTAGGTGTCACAGTATTTTTTACGGAAAGTAATTAATTCGGGGGTGAATGAATAGATTCGCAGATATGGCAAAACAAGTTCCATTTAATCTATTATGGAGAAGGGCTTGTCATGTATGTGGATAGAAGTTTGAGTAGGGTCGAAGAGCACACATTTTCTTCTGTGTTGAATTGGTTGTATTATACTTTTCGGATGGAATAAGAGAAGTGCCAGCTGAAGTTATTTTGCCTATGTAGTTTGCAAAATAATCCTATTTACTGGGAGCTAGTTGAGCTGAAGGGAACCGCATCGTGGAGATCATATGTAAGGGGGGGCAAAGCAACATGGATAGTATCTGGTACTTTTAGTGCAAGTATATGATAGGGTTGTTGCCCCCAGCAGCAGTTGAACGCCAGTGAATGTAGTGAGCCTCAAAATGAATTTAGTTATGGTGACACCAAAATTGGGTGATCTAACCATGAGCCGTATGTTCAGCAATGCAACGAGGATATCATTTACCAAAGTGGTGAATAAGTTGAGTTTGAGGAGGATGATGAAAATATTGGACATGAAGCGCGAGGATAAGTAGACGAAGGTGAGCAAATTGAGGAAATAATAGCAAGGATGGAAGTGGAAGACTATGAGTACACCAGAACAGAAGTGAAAGACGATGATAAGTTAGATGAGGAAGATGGAAGTACAGAGCCGCTTTTGCCAGCCGATTGGAGCACGCATCAATTTAATAAACTGGTTGTCAATGAAAGCAATGATACACCTTGGCAGTACAGTGACAATGAGGTTAGGCCTTATAGTATGTACTTAACAAAAGAGGCAGTGCAGGATGCTATGAAAGAATAGGCCTTATCATTAAGGACTTTCAGGGTTAAGAAGTCTACCCCAACCTGCTATGACATGGTGTGTGAGATCCATGGGTGCCCCTGGAGAGTGCATGCGTACAAGCCCAACTAGGGCACCCATTGGCTATGTTTGAAGGTTGAGCAGCATAGTTGCATGACTGAGGAAACACTGATGGCTCACAGGAACCTGTCATCTGGGTATGTCACAAATATCATGTACATAGAGATAGTGGAGAACCTGAATTTTCAGCCCCGTGCTATTATCCGAGCAATCAAGAACAAATATCAGTACACAATTGCTACAGGAAGGCGTGGAGGGCGAAACAGAAGGCCATAGAAATGAGGTTTGGGAAGTCTGAAGACTCACACCATAATCTACCCGCATTGCTCAGTTGCATTTAGGGAAGAAATCCTGGCACTTACTATGATTATCAAGACTGCCCGTCAAGCAAGTAGCCGACTAAGAGGCATCTGAAGAGAGTGTTCTTCACACTCGGAACTTGCATTAAGGTGTTTTATCACTATCGTCTATTGTTGTGCGTGGATAGCATATTCTTGATCAGGAAATACAAAGGGCAAATATTGACAGCTATGGGCATTGATGGAAACAACCAGATTCTGCTTGTTGCTTTCGCCTTTGCAGAAAGCGAGAACTACAAGAGTTGTATGTAGTTCCTACGAAACTTGAAGATCAAGGTGGTGAAAACTCGTCAAGATGTGTGCATGCTGTATGACAGGCATGCTGGTCTGCTTAGTACTATAAACCAGTTGCAAATAGGGGAAGAGGAGCCATTTCTATGGCCTGACTTGCAGATACGATGGTGCATGAGGCATTTGGATTCAAACTTCTATAAGCAACTCAGGAACAAGAAACTGATGAACATGTTCAAAAGACTATGTAAATAAAACCAAGAGAGCAAGTTCCAAACTCTGTGAAAAATCTTGATCAGCTGGCAAGAATACACAAGGAGGAGCAGATGAACAAGACTAGTGGCAGTGAAACACAAGATCAGGTGGAGCCTCTATTCTCTCTGCCATTAGAAGATGAGGCGACGAATCATCATCGAAAGCAAAGGCCAATCAAATGTTTCTCAGAATGGATCATGTAGGAGCCAAAAGAGAAGTGGTCACTATTACATGACACACATGGTGCCAGATACGGTGTGATGACCACTAACTTTGCAAAAGTTTACAACTAGGTAATGGGAGGGATGAGGTGTCTCCTATTGGTAGGAATTGTTGAGGGAGTGCTGCGGGGCACAACCAAAGTACTTTGTGGATAGGCATCAAGCTGCTAAAATAGTAATGAGAGATGAGAAGTTATTGTACTCTTCCATGATCACTAAATATATAGATGAGAAGAGTCAGAAGGCAGCCAAGCATAGAGCTATCAAAGTTTGTGCACGAACACTACGCTTCGAGGTGATAAGCAGGGATAAAGGACGACGTTGAATCAACCAGAAGGTTATCACCCAGGAGTGCATCTTACAGGCTGATTGCAAATGCTCGTGTAACAAGCCCTACCTTTTGCATAGGCCATGTTCTCATGTGATAGCTGCATGTGCTTTATTTGGAATGCAACCCGGTACATAACTATCTAAATATTTTATGAAGGAAAAGGTGATGGCAACTTAGAGTGAGGAGCTTTATGGTTATGGTGTTGTGAGTTCTTTCACCACAACTCCTAGTGTTGATGAAAGGTTTTGGGTTCCTGATTTTGATGCAAGAACGTGGAAAGTAGGGCGTCGAAAAATTTGGTGCATTAGAAATGACATGAATGAGTCTGAAGCTGGTAAAGACGTGAAGAAATGTTCATTGTGCAACTAAATAGGCCATATGTTCAAGAACTACCAGGCACAAAATGAAGAAGATGAAGGAGGAGATGGCAATCAGAAGGCGGGGGAGGGATCGTCATCTGCGATGAGTGGTTATTTGAATTATCATATGCTATATGTCAAATTAATATTTTATTGAAGTAATGTGTGTTGTATGAACTCTATTTTTTACCTAATTGTAAGCAAGTTTTTATGTAGTTGTGAGTGTTGTGGAATTTGTTTCAATATATTGTTTTGATGCTTGTATAGTTTTTGTGCGTATTTGTTTCTACATATTCTTATGATGTTCGTATAGTTTTTTGTACGTATTTTTTTCTATATGCATTTTAATTATAAGTTTCTTTTTTGTAATTTGCAGGTATGGCTCAACAGGATGGAGATGACGATTGGCCATTTGAGTTGCTAGATCTGATCGTTGATCATCATCACCGTGCCCACTTCGCCACTGCTTTTCCAGAGGAGGGATAGGATCCTCCTGAGCTCTGCGTACTATGACCGAGGACACCGCAGTACTCCTAGACGCTCGATCCATGTTGAATCCCCATGTAACATATTATTATTTACATTTCTAAATATGTTTGTTGTAGTATCATGATTTTTATTAATTAATTAGTGTGGTGTCGATATTGACCACTAATTTTTGTTTTGTAGGCTTCGAGCATCAGGATTGCTCCCACTCGCCCGGATGGTAGAGGCAACACAGAGAGGGGACATGAGTCGCCGGTTCCCATTCAACAGTCCCTGCTCACCGCTCTGATGGATCGGTAGAGGCTAGAGACACACACCTTCCATCTACCTGTCGGGGAGATGGCGATCACTTTGGAGGACGTCTTGTACCTCCTCGGACTCCCGATTGCCGGTGACCCAGTGGTGCCCTAGGACATCGACTCGATATGGCGCTAGGAGCTACTTGACCGATTCTAGGATCTAACTTGAGGGGTAGAGGTCCACCGATCACTGTTGCACTAGAAAGTTCAAGAGGACGTTCAACCACCATGGAAGGAGGGCTTGCTTCTAATTGTGGCGATGACGATGATAATGATGATGATTTCGTGTCACCTAAACCTCGACGTTCAAGTACTACCACAACTGACCGTTCAAGCACTATCAAAACTAGCCGTTCAAGCACTACTACAACACGCCGTTCTGGGAACTATGGTGATGACAATGATGATGACGATTTTGTGTCACCTCCACCTCGACATTCAAGCACTACCACAACTGGTCGTTCAAGCACTACTCTAACAGGCCATTCCAGGAACAATGCACAAGGACGTCCAACCAACCCTGAAGGACGGGTACCTCCTAACAGTACAAATGACAATGACAATGATTTCATGCCACCTAGGCCATGAACCAATATACCCCTATCATCCAATTGACCCTTCAAATCCCCTATTTCAAGATCCATAGCCATAGATTGTATGGTTCTGTGACATGTACTAGTATTGTATCCCACTTTTATGAATTCCTTCTGTATCTTTGGTGTTGTCCAATTTGCGATAGAGGTAATTGCGACAAACATTCTGTCGCTATTTGGAATTGCAATTGCCTCTCTACCGCAATTCGAAATTGTGACATCTCTGTCTCGCAATTCCAAATTGCAACAGAGAGGTGTCACATTTTGGAGAGTTAATTGAGATTTTGCCACTCCATACATCGTGCTTCGCCAGAATGCCATTAGTCACGTGGACTTCGTCATAATGCCATCCCGAACGTGAGTCTCACCGCCAGAATGCCATTTTATATTTTCTCTTGTATTTTCCTTTTCTTTTCCCTCATTTTGCCGCGTGAAATGACTCTTTTGCCCCTGCGAAATAAAAGAACGAGACTACTGTACAGGGCATGGGATTCATTAAATTTAGCTATCAATTAAAGTTGAAATTTTTGAAACTTTTTGACTGAGATCCGGGGATAGGCATTGATATCCAGAAAAATTGGTGGATTAAAATCTTGTCCAGAAAAATCACAAGAATTCGATAAGGTCGCTGCATTAAAACTTAGTTTTCAGATTTTTATTTTTATTGGATAACAAATAAACTTAATTTTATATGATACTTTTTATGTGAAATAATAATAATTGTTGGGAACTAACATAAAACTTTCAGACACTTATTAGTTATATTTATTTTTATAAAATTTCCGACATTTGCTAATATTGCTTTTGATTCCATTCATTTTTGATTTTATAAAATGGTTAATTCAACTTTATTATTTTTGAAACTTTTTGTAGAGGTTTATTACGGCTATTATATTTTATTTTAATAATTTCAAGTCAATATATATTATATTTTATTTATAAAAATTTTGATATTGATATTATTGTATTTAGTTTCAGCGCAGGGGCAAAAGAGTCCTTTCACGCGGCAAAATAAGGGAAAAGAAAAGGAAAATACAAGAGAAAATATAAAATGGCATTCTGGCGGTGAGACTCACGTTCGGGATGGCATTATGGCGAAGTCCACGTGACTAATGGCATTCTGGCGAAGCGCGATGTATGGAGTGGCAAAATCTCAATTACCTCCATTTTGGAAGTGCGACATGTGGGTAAAACTGTTATTTTTTTTGATGTATTACTTCTGAAATTTACTTAAAAACACATATTATTTAAAAAAAATTCACCACTTGTTCGAACAGAATGTCAAAAACTTTGGCACATTTTTCTCTTTATTACTTATCGCTCTGTTTTCAGGTACCAGGAAGCATCACGTTACTCTTGTTTTTCTTCTTGGTTGAAGATCCAATCTCCCGATTGAGACCTCATCCTGTTGCTTTTCTTGTCTCACGCGGCACTCCTGTGATGTCTGCACCCGAGATGATGCGACGCTTGCTGCCGAGCCGAGACATCTTCTCTGCAGACGCTCGCTGCTAGCGCTTCTCTGGTTTCACTCATTTCCTTTGCGTCGCACTTGTGCTGTCGCCTTGCACTGAAAGATCGGTTTGCTGTACAGCCTCTTCACACCGTCTACTTTTTCTTTCGCTTGCACTTTGCGTTGCTTCTTTTTCTTGTGCATCTCATCCTCTGCTGTTCTGCTGCTACGACTCCTGGGACAACGCCTTTTTTCCCCGCACGCCGTACGGAGATGCTCGAGATGCCACTACATATGTACTATTAAAAAAATTCAAAAATAAGAAAAGAAGAAATGGGATCTCAGGCAACATGGGTATATTTATGCAATTTTTTTATTGCAAGTATATTTTTGTAATCTGTAAAAAAAATGTATTATTAAAAAAATTCATCATTCGCCGCTTTGGTTGGGTGACCTAGTATCTGTCGCCTTTTGATTGGGCGACGTGGCATTGTCGCCTTTTGGTTGGGCCACTGAGACCCGGGCCGGTAACGTGGTGCACTGTCGCCCGTTCATTGGGTGATGTGGCACTCTATCGCTCGTTCGTAAGGTGAGATTTATTTGTCGCATTTTGAACAACCGACAGAGGTGTATTTCTACAAAAAAAATTTGGACATATATTTTTGAAATTTGTAAAAAAATGTATTATCTCTACTATTATAAAGCACGACTTGGTGGCAGCGGTCCGTTCTTCCGCAGGCCCCACTCCCCAGCCCCCTTCTCACTTCACACGTGCACAGCCCACTCATTTACACAGCGCGACTCCTCGGCTCCTTCGATGCAGACTCCTCGATGCAGCCCCTTCGATGCAGACTCGGCTCCTCACTCTCCTCGCGCCGCCCCTCGCTCCGCAGCCCCCAACCCCCCTCTCACTCCACAGCCCCGATGCAGCTCCTCGCCCTCTCCTCGCGCCGCCCCAATCTCCGCGCCACCAAATCTCCACGATCTCCTTGCCCCAATCGCCTCGCGCCCCCACTCAACCCCTCTCACTCCACAACCGATCAGACTCCCTCGGCTCCTCGCCCTCTCCTCGCCTTGGCCAAATCTCCTCGCTTCGCCCCCACTCGATCTCCACGCCGCCAAATCTCCGCAATCTCCTAGAGTATCTTCTGCCCTCTTTCCCTCTCTCTTCCGATTGATCTTCCGCTGTATTTAACTCGCCGTTTCTCCCTTCTATTTTGGCGACAGGTTGGTGCATCCGAGGTTGCGAGGAGTTCGTCGAGGGAAGGTGCAGCCGGCAAGACCACCACGCTCTACAAGCTCGACCTCAGCGAGGCCGTCACCACCGCGCCCACCATCGGCTGCAACGTCGAGGAGGTCGTCTTCAAGAGTATTCGCTTCGAGGTCAGCCCCGCGCCCCTTCCTCTCCCCCTCCCTTCTCCCACCCGAATTCTAGCCCCCTAGGTTTTAGGCTAGATTTTGCCGGATTGTGTGTTAGATTAACGTTTTGATCTTGCGGATTGATAAACTTGATTATGTTTTTTTAGCTCAACCTTGAGAGAGAGAGAGAAGCAAGTTGCACAAGGTATTGGCAGCAATAATTTCATAAGAAAACCATGATACTGGACTAGAACTGATTTATCATATTTATCGTGCAATGCAATAAATGACTAAATGTAAAGAAAGGCATTCTAACAAATTGTTATTTGATTCACGAAAAAAATCTTATTTAACGTGTATTAGAAGTTGCAACAACTGAACAAACAATAATGAATTCAAGAAACAACAGCCTTCTTTAATATGAATCGACACACTTTTCTATTTCCCCACCCGATGGAACGTACTAAGAAGGAAATTGCTAAACAATGGGTAATGCTTTTCTACAATTCAGCCATCTTATTCCCTATTAAACCTCCGTGGAACATATATAAAGGAAACTGCTAAACAACAGATACTTATTTTCTATAACTCACCCACCTTACCTTCAACCTCCATCCTAAACCGAACATATAAAGAGGAATCACATCAGATTATCCAAGCACAAGCAAAATGTCCATTCTGAAAGGTTCATGAACATACAGGTCCCATCACTAAGCAACTACCCACATACCAGAAATAGTTGATGGAGGATTTTAAGAAAGTGATCTCATCAGATCTCACTAAAACATGAAACTTGTTCCTTCCATATATGTTTATGCCGTGTAATCATCTTTCTTAATGTTCTTGTAATTTTTCATGCAGGATTTTGATCCTAATCACTCAGTCTGCTGAAGTCGGCGAGGGATTCCCCTATTTCCTCTCGTGCTAATTCATATATTGCGTATATAGGTATTAGGTATTAAAAGTAGACAGTTAAAAACAAGCAATCTTAATTCTAGAAAAGAAAGAACCTGCACTCGCTATGTACCGAATGTATTATAGGATCTAACTTTAATATGAAAAAGTTAGATTTCAGATTTAACTGTGTGTTAACCGTAATTTGTCAAAGAAGCTTGCTATAGTGGATGTTGTAACATGGTGCAAATCTTTTTGAAAAGTTGTGTAAAAAACACGGTACTTAATCTATAAAATGTGACTCAACAATTTTTGCTCATGGTTATGCATAGCATCAGTCCTCTTCATGAAACCACCAAACAATCTCTTTCTCTCTTAGAAAGCATGCTTACATATGTAGTTTAACCACCCTATGTTTAGTACCTGATTACTGACATCTGAAAAAATGGGTTGGGTAGTTAAAAAAAGCTTTCTTGCCAATGGTGTAGGGGACTTTGGTTTAGGAACTTTGTTTTTTCTTAATCAGTTACTTTAGAATTGTAGTATTTGTCCAAAGTAACTAAAAACTTTATTCATAATAATAGAGCTAGCCATTTTAGTTAATTATCTTCTGTTATGAGTGATCACACAATTTTCATCCTTTAGAGTCCTCTCTCTCTCTATCCTTTCTCTTTCTCCCCCTCCCTCTCCGTGTAGCTTCTACTGTTTGTACTTTCCCTTGGTTAGGCTATCAACACAGGGCTTTCCTTTCATTTTTCTTGTCATATTAGCTTGGAATTTGGAATTGCACTATGTCTGATGGTTGTTCTGCAACATGTTACTTTTTTATGCCTTCTATTTAGCACATATTGTGTTTTGTACATCTTATTTATTTATCTCTACTATAAAGCAGTAGTTGGTGGCAGCGGTCTGTTCTTCCGCGGGCCCCACCCCTAGCCCCCCCCCCGGCGAACACAGCGTCGTATCGCCTCCCGATGACCTAGCATTCCCCACGCGCAAAGTTCCCTCTCTCGTTCTCTCCAGTCTCCCCTCACCTTCTTCCATCTCCGTCTCGTCCTCTCCCCCAAATCGCACGAACCCTGCAGAAACCCCCCTGAATTTTCCGCTTCCCTCTCGATCGCCTCGCTCCGCCGTGCGTAAACCCTACCGTGGACTCCTCATCCCCCTCCTCATGCTGTCGCTTCCTTCTCCTCGACGGCGATCCATGCGTGAGCAAAACCCTAGCCGCCGGATCCCGATCCCGCGAGGGGAGCGCCGCCGCGTGTGTGCGCCGAGATATGGAGGCCGTGGTGGCGCGCCGTCCCCGATGGCCCCATCCACTCCAATGGCGCCGAGGTCGTCTCGCGATTAATTTCCGTAACCCAACCCACAAATCCCAAATTCACAATCAAACCCGCCTTCCTCCCACTCTCCCCAACGCCGCCGCCGCCACACAACATGCCGCCATGGCTCGCAACGACGAGAAGGCGCAGTCGATGCAGAACAGGTTCATCACGATGAAGTAGGAGGAGAAGCGCAAGCCCCGCGAGCGCCGGCCCTACCTCACCTTCGAGTGCCGCGACCTCGCCGACGCGGAGCACTAGCGCTCCGAGATCCTCCGTGAGATAGGCGCCAAGGTCGCCGAGATCCAGAACGAGGGCCTCGGTGAGCACCGTCTCCGCGACCTCAACGACGAGATCAACAAGCTCCTCTGTGAGCGCGGCCATTGGGAGCGCCGCATCATCGAGCTCGGCGGTCGCGACCACTACCGCAACTCCAACGCCCCGCTCATGACCGACCTCGACGGCAACATCGTCGCCATCCCCAACCCCTCCGGCCGCGGCCCGGGCTACACAAGCCCCCTGAAATCCGCAAGCGTCGCACCCGCTACGAGATCCACAAGCGCATAAACGCCGGGTACTACGGTTACTACGACGGCGAGGACGGCGTGCTTGAGCGCCTAGAGGCCGTGGTTGAGAAGCGCATGCGTGAGGAGGTCATCACGGAATGGCACCGTGTGGAGTGGGTCCAGCGGGAGGCCATGAAGGGGGTTGGAGCGGCGATGTGGCCACGGCAGGTGGGCGCGGTAGGGAGGCTGCTAGGGAGGTGCTGTTCGAGGAGGTGGAGGAGGAGGTTGAGGAGGCTGGAAGAGGAGAAGAGGGAGAGGGAGAAGGGAGAAGAAGCCGGGAGGGAGTTTGTTGCACATGTGCCACTCCCCGATGAGGAGGAGATTGAGCGGATGGTTCTAGAGCGGAAGAAGAGGGAGCTGCTGAGCAAATACACCAGCGACACCCTGCAGGGCGAGCAGGAGGAGGCCAAGGAGATGCTCAATGTACGACGCTAGGTGAGATGGTCTGTTCTATTTTTTTTACCATGGCTCGATGAATTATTTAACTGATATTGTGTTCTTGACTCAAAAGTACAGTAGTCATGTATTCAAGATGCTTTAGCATAAGAGTGTTCCACATATTTTTTGTTGCCCTGTAATATGTTTGTGCTCATTTACTGTTAGTACCTTCTTGCTGCAAAGAGTTGAAATTGATGATGCAAAGCGTCTTCATGTTACGATTTATAATCTACCATTTGCATCGCATTATTGATTGTGTGTGTGTGTGTGTGTGGATGTTGAAAGTTGTGTTCAAAACCATGGCATCAACAACTCAAATGAGTAACTTTTGCCGCTGGATCCTAGAGTTCAATATGATTAATTGGTTTGGCTGCGTGGACTGCATACCACTCATTTTAGCTGCCTCTGATTAGTTGTGTTCACAAATTTTGGTGAAATTTGGTATCAGGCTCCACATAAACAATTATTTTAGCTGAAGATATATGCTGAAATGTTGGCTGCACACAATAATGTCTAATTCATATACATTGATCATATTAGGCATCAGCTATAAAGGGTTTGATGTCATATTACATTGAACTGTATCTAAACTGTTGTTGGAGTTCAATTTGTCAACCCACCACTGCAGTTTTTTTTGTTTGTTCTGTCGAGAAGTTGTCAACTACATTGAGGAAGCACTTGCCCTTCATGTGAAAAAATGGTCAAAGCTCAAAACAACTAAAAGCATTGTTTTTTACTTTCAAGAGAACAGTTCACTAATGGATTTTTGGACAAAGTCTAACAAGATCTGGTTGATAACATATAGAGCAGAGTCCTCCAATTGAGGAGGTGATCTACACAGGGGTGGTGCCTCGCTTCACTGAGTTCCTCACATGTGAGGACTATTCCCAACTTCGGGTGTGAGAACAATTGCTGTCAAAATGTGTTTCTTACCGGGTAGTTATTTGGTATGCTCTACTCATGCCACAATGACTTGCTAGCTGCTAGCCATGGCTGGAGGTTGCATGTCATACTTTTGTTCCATGCTGGTTGTTTTACGATAGTTGATACAGTGCTAAGCTGTTTTGCCATCCAATAGCGGTAGGCAGCATATGCCTTATTTGGTCACCAAACATTATGTTCCGGTGAGAGGGCATTTCTGCTCTGCAATTTGTTTCCTACTATTTTGTCTGTTTTTTCTTGGCGAAGCAGTAAATTTCCTTTAGTAATATGGTTGGTGTTCAACAGTTGTTGATGCTAGAATATTTATTCACCTGAAGAGTATTAGATGTGTTGCGAAGGTTTATCAAGAGGTGCATGGTAATTTGCTATTTTAGTTTTCATTTGCTAAATATTGGACATTATCATTCCTATGCATTATATTCTAAAATCCTGGCTTGTGAAAGTGAATTTGAAGATTGAAACTTTCAAACTTATGAAACTAGAGTTTGACTCATTGATCTAAGTCATACAGTGTAGAGGTGAAGCACAGACGATCTGCTTCTTGTGACGCTGTAATGAGTGTGTTCTTCACATATCACAGGTTTACCCATTTTCCTTCTTTTCTATTTTGTGCTTATTTATGTTTGTAATATTCTCATAATCTTTATCAGTAGTCCCTCCTTAAGCTAATAGATTTATTTCCATATTCTGACTGCTGTTTTTTAGGCTGCGCTAGGGGAAACAAAGAAAGGAAGTGAGAATGTAGTTGTATCCGTTAAAACTGATGATAAGAAGATGGTCATTGGAACTCTATCGGATGAAAAGCACCCTCAGATTTTGCATGATTTGATTTTTGAGAAACAATTTGAGCTATCGCATAATTCAAAGATTGCTAATGTCTTTTTGTGTGGTTACAAGACACTGATGCCTAATCCGTTTGAATATCCTTTAAGATGTGCAGTCTACATTATTTTTAATTTAATCAGAACTATATAAAGGTTGTCCTTTGGTAACCTTTGTTTCCTTGATCTGCTTTCTTGCTTTCTTCACGTCGATTACGTGAAGTCAAGGTACATTCTGGTTAGATATTGCTGCAAGATCCATATTTTTCTACTATAGGAGAAATTAACTAATCTGTCCTCATGTCGATGAAGAGGAGGAAACTAACAAAAATCCAAAGGGCAATAATATTTTTGGTATGTAAATTTCCTCTTTATAACTTGCATCTTCAAAGGTCATTTGTGCACTTCTTGATGTCTGGCTGAACTAAATCTCATGGATCACATGTACATGTATTTTTGTTTTAAGACAACCGAGGAAAGGCTCTGTAAAGGTTGGCAAAATGGATGACACGATATTGAGGAAAGGCTCCTATTAAGGTTGGTAAAGTGGACAAACACGATGATGACGGTGATGAGGATGAGAGTGACAATTCTTTTGATGATTTGTACTTATCGATGATGACGCATTTACAATGTAAGTTTATGTATGACAAATCATTTATATCGCTTCATCCTTCGATATGTGAATATGTGATGACAATGGTACAATCTATGTATAGTCCTTTTAATTTTTTTCCTCGGGACATGAGTGAGGATGAGTCCATGGCAATGAGAATGATTCCAAAGGATGGAATGGATGGAAGTGATGAGGAAGATGAAGAAACTCCTAAGGTGTGCCCCGATAGTTGTACTTGTTTCCATATGCTTGATAGTCTCATCTGTATTTGTTGTTCATTGTAGCTTGAAAGCGAGGATGAGTCCAGCAGAACGAGGAGGATGATTCCAAAGATGAAAGTGAGGATGGTTCCATGATGAGGAAGATGGGAAGGCTCCTAAGAAGTTGTGCCCTTGATAGTTGTACTTGTTTCCATATGCTTCATCTCATCGACTCTGTTTGTTGCGCATAACACTGATATTAGCAAGAAGCGAGTGGTGAAACCTTGAAGACACCTTCGATAAGAAGGCAAAGATTGCAACACCATCTGGCAGTAAAGTGTGTTGCTGCCTTAATCAAGGTTATTTGTCAAGCTTACCCATGAATGTTGTTGTGTGAACTCTTTTAATTAAAGTTGCATTTACTCTAGGTGACAAGAAGGGTGCTCATGTGGCAACACCTCATCCAGCATAGCAGACCAGCAAGGCACCTGCAAACAGCAAGTCGAAGGAGATGTCCCCCAAATCCGCTGGGAGCAGCCATGCCTGCAAGTCGTGCACCATAGAGGTAGGACAGCGCACTCGAGATTTAAGATCCCACTCAATGTATGCCAAGAATATCATCTCTACGTATGTTCTAATTGAGAGAAACCATAGAAACTTTTGTAATTGGGAGAAATAGATGTTTCATCTTTTAGCACATTTTTTTTATTGCTTGACCTTTATGTTTCGTTAGCAATTTTGTTTTTCGTAGCAACACACGGGCATTGAACTAGTTCAAAGAAAAAATTATTCGTATGACTATCTTTTCACGGTTGAGTACCCTATGGTTGCAAGACAAGGTAGAGGAATTCCTCATGTCTATTTAATCATTTCTAAGAACCATCAACTGAACACTGTCAGTCTGTCATGCTGAAGTGAAACAGTTCATACGATATAAACCGGTTACATCATTTGTAAACATAGTATCATTTACTGTGTCTTAGCGACCCAACAAGCACACAAATCAAAATAATAAGGCGATTACTAGCACCCGAACGTCCGATATCAACAATATTGTATCGGACGCTCGGTGCAATATTTTTTTTCAACATGTGCAACATTTTTTTGCGTGCATATTTCTGCTATTATCAAATAAAAATGTTTCACACGTAGGAAAAAATATTTCATACGTAAGAAAAAAATGTTGCATCGATCTGGATCGACATTTCTATTGTTATCGAAGGAAAATGTTTCACGCGCAGAAAAAAAATGTTTCATAAATAGAGAAAAAATGTTGCAGCATCCGAAAAAATCGGACGTCCGTTGCTAGCAATTCCGAAATAATAAACTTTATAGCTCTACGCCTTTCCACAAATAGCCAGAAAAATTACAACATACAAATCGAAGCAAGCTACTATTGTAACCAAAAAAAAAAAAAAGCAGGCCTCGCATCAGACTAAGCTCAAGCCTTTTATGTTTCAGTTACATACGATTCTCATAATCCACACATAAATTGCCAGCCGTCAATAAAAGTAGCTGACAGTTCATAGGATGGTGCTGGAAGCCTTGCTATGCTCACCTGCCATCTCCTTCATGGTTAATATTCCGAAGAAAGATGCGTTCCTTCCAGTGACAAAACGTGATTACCACCCGGCACACCCCATCCTGGTTAAATACTACCAGCATATTTAACGCATATTGGTTAACTATTAGGATAAAAGCACACCGTATACTGGTTAGCTACTACTTTTCTCTTCTTCTTCTTCTTCTTCTTCTTCTTCTTCCTCTTCTTCTTCTTTTTTTTGGTGGAGAAGAGGTTAGGAACTACTTGGATGAGCCACACCATCCAAAGGATCCGGTCATGTACAATCACAGGTCAAGACCCTCCAAATCCTTTTCGTTCGCCTGCAAATCTTATCTAGCTTCTTGACAACAATAGCAAAGAACTGATGGTGATACGGAGCACCAGCAAGTTGTCCTCCATAGCTCTGAGTAATTTCACCACCATTTAAATTTGCATTAGGTTCTTCACTCGGAAGGTAATGCCCATTACTTCCATCATTCTTGTGAAGGTAGAAATTTCTACCTCCCACATCTCCAATCTTGTCAGTTTTGTTCAAACCTGTCAGTAAAATTTTCAACATGTTAGTATTTAATCAAATTACACAACTATGTAGAGACAATCAACCACAAAGGGCACAAAACCAAGGTAACATTTCAATATGCTGACTTCATAGTTTACATGCCATTCTAACTTTTAAATTTTGTTCATAAATACATGTCATTTTACAATTTCAAGGTGATTTTTTACTATTTTTTCCTTCTGTACCTCACCCCTTTAGCTATTTCCAATATAATTTACTACCATAAACTATAATAAGACACATCATGCAAAGATATAATGAAGATGGGTAATATAGTCATTTGTAGATATACTTTAGTGGAAGTGTAAGGACCTAGAATGATATCTATTTAGGAATGGAGGGACTAGTCATTTGGGCAATTAAACTTGAGTGAACAGGGGCTAGGTGAATGCACATGCCATTAGTTACTTCTGGTCATATATTCTGTTTCGTAAATATATATTTCTTTCGAAGACTGTTACATAAATATAATATCCACATACTTTTCAGAAATTCCATATTTGAAAAGCCTTTCATAGAAGTATAGAACTATTAATATGTTTTATAGACCCTTATTCATCATGATTGGCCTGGATTGCTCAAAGAATGAAGCAATCGAAGAAAATCCAATACTTCAATTT
The DNA here is from genome assembly GCA_036346375.1 of Guadua angustifolia. Taxonomy (NCBI): domain Eukaryota; kingdom Viridiplantae; phylum Streptophyta; class Magnoliopsida; order Poales; family Poaceae; genus Guadua; species Guadua angustifolia. The sequence continues at coordinate 45,271,225 of CM070502.1, read as the reverse complement.
AACCAGTTAACCACAACGACATGGTCAAAAACTGTTTTTTGGAGGGTTTCATAACGAGCGCCAGCAAGTAGTGAGTAGTGACACAATTGCATAATGTATTATGACGAATCAAAATTCAAAAAATGAGTTTGAACAGGGAAATTGACCAGAGCCAACCGGTTATCAGTTGAGCCCCAAGCTCTCTTCAACTGCTACAATAGAATTACCGCTGGCATCAAACAGTTGCCATTGAAAATCAGTACAGACCACTAACTATTCTCAGAATCCTAACTTACACTAGCTCAAATATCCAATTTTCCAATCAAAGATATTCTAAAAATTATAATCATGAAATCAGATTTAAATTTTGGAAGCTTATAGTCCGTCCTGTTCCATGTATACCTCAGTATTCCACATGTTGCAAACAAGAAATCAGTCAATAACTGGGCATATGTTTTCTAGAACCATGAGAGGCATGTCCAGAAGAGGGGGCCAGCCCGTTGTCAAGCTAGGTCCAGTCAAACTTGATTTCACCGTGCCTAACTGAACCTGAGGTTAGGATGACAAGAATAAATTTTAAATGAGTACAACCTGCCCATGCCAGGAAAATTTCTAGGCCAGGATCTCCTTCAACAGGTCTGCTCACATTTAATGGGAATGAGTTTGTTAGTGAGAAACTAATGATGAAATGAAGATTGATGGTTGTACTGCTGATCTCTTAGACATGTCGAGCAACTTCGGCCAAATCTCATTTATGATTTAATACATAAACAGATATTTAATAAGATCCCCAATTCCTCAAAGGAGGTAATACAAAAGACTTGGGGAATCAAGACAAGTTGGATACAGGCATCCTTACACTGCCAATGAAAACATTACACTGCTATTGATGAGAAAACCAGGAAATAAATTTGCAGGTAATTTTTTTTTTCAAAAAAAGTGAAACTTCCGCAATTCCATCGGGTTTGCAGGAAACCATAAGTACAATTTAGCCTAATATCAAAGTTGCAAATTCATACTACCACATCGTCTTGCTGTGATCAGAATATGAAAACAGGCTTTCACTAATAACAGAAATCAAACTATTACTCCTCTAGTAACACAAGCCAAACTAATACTACAGTTCAATCCCATTTAGTAGACAAATTAACAAAAACGAAAATCTAACAAATGAGTTAAAAGGACTAAGTGACTACTCAGGCCCAGTTCAAGACAGATTATGAATTATGGATTTTGGATTATAGAAGAAGCTACTTCTGATTGTGGAAGAATCGGGTTGAACCGGCTACGACTTCTAGGTTCCGGACGGGCAAACGAGAATCGGGTTCCAACCGAATTTTGATTCTATGTTCAGAGGGTAGCATCTGATTATGGGAGAAGCTATCCAAAATGCTCCCATTTGGCAAATAATCGGCTTTTTTTTTAAAAAAAAGAAGATATTCTGAGTGGGACCTCAAATACCTACATAACTAGCTCCGCGTTGCCTCAAGCAGCTGTTAAATTTTACGTAAAGTCTATTCTAAATTCCTAATCACCTCTGTAACAGTAGGGATGGTTGGAGGAAACCATATGTTGCACTAATATCCGAATTGCAAGCACATTAGATTACAACAAGTCTACAACCTTTGGATACATATCTGTTGGTGCCAAAAAACAAGAAGAGTTTATCGGCCGCAACACACTGGACGAACACTAGGTTCAATTGATCAAAGCATGCCAACCGAGTTGATCCTGCAATCGGTAAGATGAATATATGATATACTCAAAGCCGATCTAGCGGAACAATCGACTTAGACCTAAACAGCAGAAAAGCCGATTAAATCAAGGATAACGATAAGTCTAATTAGTTGATCAGGGCTAACCAGATGGTAAAGGTAGATCTTTTCCAAAAACGGCGATGCGCTACGAGATCGGAGAAAAATCAAACCTAATTGGTGTAATTGAAGATGATCAATAATCGGCAATGCGCAACTTTATTGATCAAATGAAATTACAAGAAGTCTAAATTATAGAAGCTACTCTTAGTTGATAGAAAAAGTAAATAAAAGTAATGTGAGTTAATTGATTGAATTGCGTTGTCCCCTTCTCGCTTGCCCTTGACCATCTTTTATATCTACTGGTCTATCATGTCCTTTTCCAATATGTTACCCACAATGATCCGTATTGGCCTCTTACTAGAATAGGACTCCCCAAAAATCGGATCAATATCGGCCATAATACTATCTTTAATTTTTCTTTCCTTCTGTAATATCAGCCAAAATATCATATTCCTTGTCTTGATAATGCGAACATACTCTTGCCAAATCTTGGTGCAAACATATACTTCCCTTTTTTGGGAGAGTTGTAATCTTCAAAAATCTTGGCTATCGGCTATTACTGACATCGGCTTGACGCAATATCCTCACCAGTAACTGACCCATTTATGGCGCCATAAAAATCTTGATATGCGTATCGTGCGATTTAACTGTACGTGCCCCTCGAAATCTCCTCCCACTGTTACAACTTTTTTACCCTGCTATAAATATGAGGCCCCCACAATTCTAGAGTTCTTACCCTTACGGTCGGTCTCTATCTGTAATGACCGATTGTGATCTTTAGGGTTTGCTTGTCGCTAGAGGTCGACTGGATATCAACATGTCGAGCCCTTTTTGGTTCTTCATCTTGCATCGGCTCCTTTCCTTTTTCAGAACATTGTACCATATTTATCAGAAAAGGTTTGACATGCACCTGCATTGTCAGCTCCTCTATGAACTTAAGCTGACCATTTTCTATAGCCGATTGTATCTACTGCCGAAAAATATTGTAATAATTAGTATTATGAGAAAAAGAATGAAGGCATACCTTAGCTTTATGATTTCGTCAGCTGATGGTATGACATACCCCTCAGGTAAACGTATAATCTTTTCTTGTAAGTAAATCAAAAATACGATCACACATAGAGACGCCAAATGCATATTTAATTTTCGATTTATTTTTAGTTGGCTTAAGCCATGAACAAGTCAAGAACTTCTTAGATCCCTTTACCCATTCGGCTATGTTTATTTGTCTCATCATCTTCAGAGGACTCACTTGAGCAATAGTCGACAAGGTTGATCTTAGCTTCATCCTTATTAGTCTCTACTATATAAAGCAAGAGTTTCTTCCCGCGTCACTCCATCAAAATTACCCACCTTTAGCACTGCTCTTTAATTACCCACCTTTGCCATTGCTCTTTAATTACCCACCTTTGCCACTGCTCTTTAAATATCTACCTTTACCACTGTTAGTACTCTTTGCAAATAATCTTTTTATCGCAAATTGAGTTTTCGTTGCAACGCATGGGCACATGACTAGTATTAACCTTAAACTTATCCTTGAATCCTCTATTATCAGGAAATTGGCTTTCTTGAGCTGATACCCTAGGAAGCAAATGGCTTAAATCAATTAATTCCTGCCCACCAAATTTTCCCTAAGCGGGGGAATTAGTCGCTAGAAGGCTAAATCGGCTAATTGGTTATCAGGTAAAGTTACGCTAAAGCACTGATTCCTAACCTCTCTAAAGCTTCTAATAAGTCAGCTACCGATTCCCCAGATTTCTGATGGACGGAACACAAATCAGAATCTGAGTTTCAGACTTCCTGAGGAAAACTACTCATGAAATCGGCTTTCTAAATTGTTCCAGTAGTGAACCGAATTTGGAGACAAACTAGTGAACCAGGTAAAAACAGCTCCTGATAACAACAATGGGAATAACCTGATTTTGAGCCCGTCGTACTGAGCGGCTTCGCCACATTGTGCAACAAAGCGTCCGACGTGTTCTAATGTGGTAACAGAGTCATCTTTGGAAAATTTAGCAAATTCAGAAACTCTAAAATTATTTGGGTAAGGCATAAGATCTATATAGTCTGGGTACGGCTTTCTGTAGCAGATAACCTTACACTTAGGCTATATGCCGAATTGATCTCCTAATAAGGCAAATATTTGGTCAGCCCAACTAATAGTATTAGCTGACATCATATTAGGGTTATGCCAATTATGATCATAATTGACGATCCGCCTCAAAGATAAGCTCGAGTTACCAATTTAATGGAGCCGATGTATACCGAGGAAACTACTTATATCCATTATTCCTCCTAACTGTTAGCTCTAACAATGGGACAAAACACTCTGAGTAAGTCACTACCTTGTAAGGGGCCGAATTTATGGGTAGAATCGGCTCAGCATGTTGCGGGTATCTATTCTGATCAATCGGCTATCGAACAGATTTAGGAAATGCGTAGAACGGAGCTGATAGTGGCAAATTAGCCGTTGCATCTAACTTAGCAGCATTAGTATACGCTTGATAATACGCAACCCCACTTGGACGAAGATCTTGTGGTAGTATGACCATAGGTTGGGTTGGTATCATAGACAAAGGCGGAGTTGCAGCCGGCGGTTTTGAGTCGACTAACGTGTTTTGAGTGTTTTGCGCTACCGAATAAACAGGATAATTCGATAAGGCTTGAATCGGTTCGAGCAGGCTTCTAACTGATGCCAACTCTTGAGTAGTAATTTTAACACTATTAGCTATCATCGGCTTAAGAGTTGTAACTAGAGCCAATGATTGATTAATTAAGGTGTGATGCACAGATTGATTAATCATTGCCGATAATTCAACTTGTGCAGGCATGTAGTGAGTTACCGAACTGTTGGTGACTCTTGTATCACCTAGGGCATTCACAGTCGACAATGCAATCTTCTGAGTGATGCCTCGTCGAGTCTTCTGATAACAACTTACTATCATCTCTTCAAGTTCAGCCTTCCAATCTTCAATTTCTTTGCGTTGCACTGATGTTAAATCGTCTAATGTAGGGACAATTATTGCTTTGGTATTGGATCGGACAGAGGAATCGCCTTTCCTGATTAAGACATTATTGTTCCTACCAGGCATCCCAACAGTGTGTTGGCGCCAAAAAACAAGAAGAGGGTTTTATCGGCCACAATACGCCGGATTCAACTGATCAAGGCGTGCCAACCGATTTGATCCTACAATCGGTAAGATGAATATATGATGTACTCAAAGCCGATCTAGTGGAACAATCGGCTTAGATCTAAACAGCTGAAAAGCCGATCAAATCAAAGATAACGATAAGTCTAATTAGCTAATCAGGGCTAACCAGATGGTAAAGGTAGATCTTTTCCCAAAAAGCCGATGCATAACAACATCGAAGAAACATCAAACCCAATTGCGTAATCAAAGATGATCAACAATCAGCGATGCACAACTCTATTGATCAAATCAAATTACAAGAAGTCTAAATTACAAAAGCTATTCTTAGTTGACAAAAAAAGTAAATAAAAATAATGCAAGTTGATTAATTGAATTGTGTTGTCCCCTTCTCGCTTGGCCTTGATCATCTTTTATAGTTATCGGTCGATCATATCCTTTTCCAATACATTACCCACAATGATCTGTATCGGCCTCTTACTAGAACAGGACTCCTCAAAAATCGGATCAATATCGGCCATAATACTATCTTTTAACTTTTCTTTTCTTACGGAATATTGGCTAAAAGATCATAATCCTTATCCTGATAATGTGTCCATACTCTTCCCAAATCTTGGGTACAAACAATATCCTCACACATAGAAGTGCATTCTGACACTAATTAAACGACGGAAAAGTTCTTCGTGAGTGGCTTACTCTGAAGGCAGAAGTGGGAGTGGTGGAGCTGGAAGGCCTCCGCCGCGGCCGGGTCCAGCCGGGGGCTCCTCCCTTCCCTGCCGTACCTCTCCACCACGGCGGCGATCGCCTCGCCGACGCTCGCGCCAAGCCTCACCATCGCCTTCACCGGCCCCACGCTCCCCTCAACAGTCACGCTCACCACCACCTTCGCCTCCTACACGAAAACATCCCCAACGATTAAGTGCGAAACTAACTAGAGGGATAGAGGCGAGCTCGTGCACGCGCGGGTGTAGGTTGGTTCACTATACCTCCCATGGGTTGCGGTTGGGCAGGGAAGCGGCGGATGTGGAGCGGCCGAAGGAAGAGTCCGGGGAGAAGACGTCTAAGCAGGTGTGCGGCCGCTCGAGCGGCGGTGTCGGAGGGGACGGCGGGGAGAGACCCTGCGGCGAGGGGTGGAATCGCCCGCCGTACCAGAGCACCGGCTCGGACGCCGAGCGCGCGAGGGCCCTCCCATCCCACGGTGGCCGCGACCCCTGCGCCGGGCGCACGGCCAGCCGAAGCCTCCTCCCTCCGCTACCGCTCCCGTGTCGGCGCGACGGCGAGGACCCCGCCGGCGACCGTCCCAACCGGACACCGGCGTGCCGCGATCGGCCCTTCTTCCTCTCTGGCATCTGGTCCGAACTTCGAGGTTCTGGTTGCTTCTGCCTGTGCGAGCGTTCGTGTGTGTGCGGAATTCGGAGATGTGGGTTTGGTGGTGTCTCAGCGGTGTCGTCGGCGCAACGTTTACTTTCGCTTCGCCATTACGGCGAACTTATTTATGCTTTACTCAAGAGGGGAGGAAGCTTCGCCGTTGGGTCTTATAGCATAGAACCAATCCAGTAGGCACCGTGCCTCTGCGGGAGACATGGGTCGAGTTTTCGGTGGGAGTAATTTCATGAGCCGTGAGCAGGAAAGGAAAGGTGGGAGCTGTCTCGACAGGAAACTGGGGAGACGAGACGTTGGATTCTCCGCGTGATGGGGAGCTTCGACAAGGGGCACCCTTCTGTACGGAAATAACGATGATGCCACCGGAGTTTTTCGCTTCTGATCGCGTGAGATCGTTCCTATGGTCAGATTCACCTGTCGGAATCGCTGACCAGAGGACGTTTGAGGCACTGCTGACACGTAGCAAATATTCATTCTTTCCGTTTTTTCATTCTTTCGGTTTTTTTCTTTCTTTTTTCCTTTGGTCGCAAGAGTTGACTGCATTTCTTTCATCTCGCTTTTCTATCCTGTTCCATTCTTTAAAAAAGTTTTCGCTGTCAAATTTTCTTCCCAATTTTTTGAATAACAAATATTTTATTTAACAACTTTCAAAAAAATTTGAATCAAAATTTTTCGAATCAAAATTTTTTTAAACGAAAAGTTATTTAGTCAAAAGTTTTCGGGCTGAAAGTTTTTTGAGCAGAAAGTTTTCGAACGGAAACTTTTTCCAATCGAAAGTTTGGAACCAAATTTTTTTTAACTAAATCAATACTTTTTAATTGAAAGTTGATATTTTTTTAATCAAAAGTTTTTGAATTTTTCCGAAGTTGAATTTTTTCTAGTTGAAATTTCTCGATTTGAATTTTCTCAAGTTGAAATTTTCCTAAAAAGTTCCTCGAGTTGAAAGTTCATGAATTAAAATTTTCTATGCTTAAAATTTCTTGATTCAAAACTTTTTAGGAAAATAGAAATTTTTTCAAGTTGGAAATTTTCGATTTGAAATTTCGGTAGTTGAAATTTTCCTAGTTAAATTATTTTGTGTTAAAATTTTGGAAATTGAACTTTTGTGATTTTAAAATTTTTTAAAGTTGAATTTTTTAACTTAAAACTTTCTATTAAAATTTAGTGATTTGAAGTTTTTTTTCAAGGGAGGAAGGAAGAGGGCGAGGAAAATGAGCAAGGAAAAGTAAAGGAGAAAAGGATGAGTAGAATAAAAAAGATGACAAATCATCATGAAAGGATGGATAAACTCAAACTAGTCATACCCTTCCTATACTACTACACCAAGTCTGTCCACTGGGGCAGCAACAAGCTTAGTGCTTGTTTGTTTTTGGTTTTGGTTCTAGATTCTAGCTTCAAAAATAGAAGAAAAAATAAACAATCTGATTGTACAATTCGATTGTCATAATATATTTCACTCATAAACGCTAGAATCCACAATCCATTTTATATGTGTTTTTGGATTCTAATTTTTAGAGAATCAGTTTCTCTACAACTATAATTCAAAATCTGCTTTTAAAGAATTTAAAACTAAAACAATCTGATCCTTAGTTTAGGGTGGAGGTCGTGGTGGAAGTTTTCTTTTTAATTCACCCGGTGTACAACCCGTGGCCAGTTCTTGATTCTTTCCTTGTCGTGGGAAGATATGGTCGGGGGCAGTTTGGTTATTTCCTTCTCGTGGAATTTCGGCAGCAGCGGACGTGGTTGGACGCCTGGACGGTGGTGAGCCAACCCGGGAAGTTCTTTTTCATGGTGGCCGGCTGGAAGTCAAATTAATCTGACGATACCTGATAGTTCCTCCAAATTTATTTAAGGCACTTGTTGCTAAAAGGACACTGAATTTTGATGGTATAGAACACCAAAACCAAAATAAAATGTTAAATAAGCAGAAAACACAAATAATACTTTTATTAATTCCTTGCAAGCTTACTTACAAATCTCAGGACTTCCTTACAATTTATACGCTTAACCTACAACTTTAGGAATCAAAAAATGATTCAATGAATTGAATTAGAATAGGACTCTTTTGCTTGTTTGGTTCGGACTCTCAAGTCTTCTTAGTTCTAACAATCACCCTATAATCTAGAGTTGATAGTGCGAGATCTCAGACCCCAGCAGATCACACATCTCTGAGAACTTGACTTGAGCAAGTGCCATTTGTGAGAATATTCGCACACTATTCCTCTGTGCACATGTGCTTAACAATAAGCAATCTCTTCTCCACTCATTTGTTGATAAAGTGAAACCGAGTATCAATGTGTTTGCTTCTCACATGAAACACTAAAATTTTCATCAATGTGATGGTTGATTTGTTGTCAACATAAAATACAGTTAGATTTGGGGTTTTTCCTGTTATCTCACTTAGCACGCTTTGTAAGCATATGCATTGACATACTGCTACTATAATAGCCATGAATTCAGCTTCACATAATGATATAGCGACACTTTTCTATTTCTAAGATACCCAAGCGACTATATTCTTGTTGAAGTAGAACACCGTGTTGCTTGTGGCTTTTCTATTATCTATATCGCCTGCAAAGTTGCTACCAATGTAGCCTACAATATTTGCCTAATCCCTTCCTTTGGAATGTATCATACCAAAATTGGTTGTCCCTTTCACATACTGAGAATGTGTTTCACGGCTTGCATGTGTAGCAATGTAGGCTTCTCCATGTACTAGTTCACAATCCCAATTGAATATGAGATATCCGGTCTGGTATGAGTGAAGTACCTTAGACTTCCAATTATGCACCTCACCTTGGTGGCATCAATGTGAACTCCATCTTCATTCTTTAAAGCTTAAGTTTCATCTCCATGGAGTATCTTGTCAGATTGCACTTAGTCATCCAAGTTTTCAACAAGATTTTCTTTGCATATCCAAATTCTTAAGGGTGACAGATCTTGCATTCTATTCTACTTCAACCCCGAGGTAGTATGTAAGTAGTCCGAGATCGCATATCTTGAACTCTATCTTCATCTGGTGCTTTAATTGCTTGATTTCATTTGCACTTGTGCAAGTGACAATGAGATCATCTACATATATACTAACAAAAAGTGTCTCTCCTTTATTGTACATCTGGTAGACAGCTTGTCCTTGTGCATAATTCATGAACCCTAGGTTTTTGATACTCTTGTCTAGCTGGATGTTCTATACCCATGTGGCTAAGATGCAACCCGTAATGCGCCTTTGAGAGCTTATACACTTTGTGCCTCTCGCCCTCTTTGATGAATACTTTTGGCTAAGTAACATACACCTCTTTCTCGAAATCAGCGTTAAAGAATATTGACTTGATGTCCAGGTGGTGGACTTCCCATTCACTTTGCACCGATAGGGCAATGTAGAAGTCTCACCATCACAAGTCATGTAACGGGAGCGAAGACCTCGTCAAAGTCAATCCCATGTCGTTGCATGTATCCCTTGGCAACCAGACTTGTGTAGCATCCCAATTTTTGCACCTTTGAATTGCTTTTTTCTACTTTGGCCTTTTTAGGAATTTTCACAGTTTTTATTTCTAACTAAAGCTTAATATGGATTTCCCTTAACTCAAGAAGGAATTAATATGATTAATGTTTAAGTGGACAATTGTAAAAATTATAGTATTTGGGTTCTTTGTCCTTTAAATTATTTTATAGAATTGTGTAGGATTTGTCGAAGGTCAGAATTCGACAATAAACTAATGAAAAAGGGTATCTTCGGTGTCAAAGTCAAGCACGAAGAACGAAGACAATGGCACACGATGTATACAGGTCTAGGCCCCCGGATGGAGTAATAACCTATGTCCTACGCGGATGATTTATGTATTTGGTGTATCGAGTATAGAGCAAGTCATCTAGCCCTAGTTATAATGAAGAAAGAATCTAAGCAATGGCTAAACTATAGTTAGAGATTGACGATGTGTGGTCCGTCGGCTCCTGATTGCTCTACATCTTGTAAAAGCTCTCTCTAAAAGTCTTCTCTCTTGGCTTCGAAGTCCCCATTAAAGATACCTACCCCTAGCCTTATTTAGTCAGAGTAGCCCCGCCTCAAGTTGAGTTGTAGTCGACTTGGGATACCAGATCGTAGTTGATGAGGAGTCTATCATTGCGTCGATCTTCACAGCATATCCAAACTTCCTTGGATACTAGACGTACTTGAGTCGGTTTCCTTGTAACGGGAAAGTGATCGAGTCCTTCCTATTATGGAATTACCTTCTCCGCATATATCTTATCCCTAGAATTGGGTCCGTGATATCCAAAGTTTCTATATGTCGCTAGAACATATTCTTCACCTACTCATACCCCATATTTAGATATTCGACAATAGCCCCTGAACTCTACTCAGTGGAGAGTCTGTTCAAGTGCTTGGTTGATTACTATCAAGTTCTAGCTTGGTCGAGCAATGCTCCGTCGTCTTGTGGTCGAATGATTCGAGAAGATTGAGAATGGTTAAGTATCGAGTAGGGATATTGCCTAGCCGAGCGCCCTACCATCAACCCAACTCGAATCTTAAGGTTAGCCACAAGTTACTCGATGTCGACTTATCGACTCGACTCTGAGTAGAGTTAGAAAATCTAGGGCAGTTGATCATTTATTACTCTTATTCGCAATATTAACAATTGACGAAAAATGATGCTATTGGGGGTGCCGGTTTCCATCTCCGCAGCGGAGTGTTGAGTATGTATATTCCTGTCTCTATAACTTCTTCCTAGCAGTCAGACATGAAGAAACATTGGTTTTACATCACCTTTTCAAAGACTGCGAACTGCCCTCTAGCTTATTGACCACTCCTCCCCAATTCAATCGACCTTTGGATGAAAGTCCCTCCTTTGACTGCCTGTAATGCTTATTACATCTGGAAGATCGAGGAGTTGAGGGTGATCGGGTTAACTGGGTGGTATGTTGCTAGAGATATCATCACACGTCGATTGAGTCCACTGAAGTGCCAAGATCGCCTGGCTTAGGACTACTTCAGGGTCGACGATGCTACCAGGGACAACTCTGGAAGTAAGCACTTGTAATACTCTTATTCTTTTTTGCTTTAGTTGATGAGTGGTGAACTGACTCGTAGCTTGCTAGATTTGTCGGACTCAGATATCTCCTCTAGGCCAAGCAAGATGTTCTAGAGCTCAAAACTTGGCGCTTGCGGCATTGAGGTATCTCGCTTGCCAATCCTCGGCCAGAGGTGAGTACTGTGTCGTAGTTCGTAATGCATCGTTTGTGCATCTACCATCTACTTTAACCCAGTGTTTCCTCAAGAAGCCAAGTTCGATGATGATCAAACATCGGGCTCTGTCCCTGCCAATGTCGTCTCTCCCTTGAATGATCCGGCGCCTACCATCATCCCAAGTGATGGTGAGGCAGCTCTGGAGCAAGAGGTGGCCGAGTCCACTCGAGCAAGGAGGTCTATATCTCCAGTGCCACATCGACTAGCCAAGCATCCTTGCACCTCATCGTCGAGACCAACCAACTAGTTGATTTTCAATCGCTCACACGGATGTTATGAAGTTCCTTCTAACATGATCCAATAGATGCTGGACGATGAGTGGGCCACCTGGGGGGCCGATGTGCTGAATCGGCAGCTCCCACATAGACGTCTCCTTGAGTGGGCTCTCCATCGACCAAGGCAGTTGAGCAGGTAACACCATTATCTGGCAATGCTTGTTTAATTTGTTTTTGGTGAACTTTTGTTCATAGTAACCACTTGTTCGTAGATTTCATCGTTAGCTGTTGACCCATCTGCACCATCTCCTCCACCGGCTGCACCGATCGAGAAGCCAGCTACCGGGACCAGACCAGTCCTGACGAAGACAACTATGTAGAAGAAGAAAGTGCAGGTAGAGAATTTCTCTTCATGATTCTTTTTTCTTCTTGGAGGTGTCAAGTAGAGAATTTCTTGCAGGAAGGTTGTGCCCAGTGGTGTTGTAAAGGGGACGCGGAGGCTACGCTAGCACGAATTCAAAATTTTCTACCGCGAACACCCAGGATCACATGCAAGTAGAGGATCACGGATCGTTACCCTTGAGGCCTTGACGCGCAGATGCAATGGAAGCAGAGTCGCGCATGTAGAGGAAGTAGACGTTCACACCCCGATCAACTCCGAGCAGGTTGCACCGTGGTTGGTGAGCAGGTCGTCGAGGTCACCGAGCAGATCATCGTGGTCGGCGAGCAGGTCGTCAACGTAACCGAACAGTGCATCCGCGTACAGCAGCGCCTTTAGCGGTATCCACACGTACCGAGCAGGAACGTCGTGCTGGGTGTGCTAGCACCTCGCCGCATTGCTAGGGTTTTTGGGGAGCGGGAGGGGCGTGTGGTGGCTAGGCGTGGTCAGGGCTCAACTTATCTCTACCCCCGCATGCCACCCTTGGCCTCGCCTTACATAGATGCGCTAGTGGGCTTCAGCCCACTAGGACTTTACCTCCTACGCGGATCATATCCACTGCAAAACCCATTAAACAGTTCTAGCCTGTTAAGTGTGTGACCCGTTAGGTTTAGTGCAAGTCGGGCATGGATTCAGAAACTCCTTTCCAACCCACAGATCAACAGCGGCACCTAGTAGTACGTATTGACCTCCGAATGCATAGAATACTTTATTTGACTGAACCTTTGATACATCACATATACCGATCCCTTTGCCACACGATACCAGTTAAGCTCAAGGCGAGATACGTGCCACCCTTGTTAGTAGCTCGACCACTTCACTCGTTAATGTGATGGATATAATACCATGACTAACTCCTTAGTTACATTAGCACGGCCGTGCGCTTTTCCTATCCATCCACACCGAGGGGCTCAGAGGTATCTCTCCCGTTATCTAGGAGGGGCAAATACCATCTTGATCAATCACACCCTGGCTATGTTTCGTGGCATACCCAGTAGTCACCTTTATAACTACCCTGTTACGGTGTAATGTTTGATGACACTAAAGCATACGAATCCACATGCTGGGTATTTATGATGATCTCAGGTCTAAGGACCATATAGGCGTAACACTCTACACTATATGCTGATGACACTTTATAAGATAACAATCTCACAGCATCTCAGAGTAGGTCTGTCCGACTACCCATGTTCTCCAACATGTGTCCACATTATTGGTTCGATATCTCCATATCAATGGTATGCGAAACATTACCATCAACCAATCAATGTGCTGGTCAAATCACTACCGCTCCTCGTAGTGATATGGACCAGGGACCCGTTTAGAATAATGTCACTATAACGATGTGTTTCGCAACCAAGTCACACTCAGTGAACAAAGTCATGACATTAATTCTTGGAACCGATAAGAAAAGTTATCATAAGTACATGAACAAAGATGTTTGTACAATCATCCAACTAGAGTCAATCATGCAAGTATCGTATACCCATGGCTCTTGTGTGCACCTCATGCTTTTGCTGTGGAAGAGGCCTTGTCAGTGGATCGGCAACATTGAGATCCGTGTGCACTTTGCAAATCTTCACATCACCTCTGTCAACAATCTCTCGAATCAAGTGAAATCGCTTGAGTATGTATTTGGACTTTTGGTGAGACCTAGGCTCCTTTGCTTGTGCGATGGCACCACTATTGTCACAATAGAGGTCCATTAGACATGACGCACTAGGAACTACTCCCAACTCAGAAACAAACTTTCTGATCCAAACCGCCTCCTTTGCAACTTCAGAAGCCGCAATATACTCAGCCTCCGTCGTGGAATCAGCTACTGTTTCTTGCTTGGAACTTTTCCAGCTCACTGCCCCACCATTGAGACAGAACACAAAACCGGATTGCGATCGCGAATCATCTCTGTCGGTTTGGAAGCTAGCATCGGAGTAACCCTTTACAACGAGCTCTTCCTCGCCTCCAAAAACCAAGAACATCTCCTTTGTCCTTCGCAAGTATTTAAGGATGCTCTTGACAGCCATCCAGTGACTCTCACTGGGGCTCGATTGGTATCGGCTTGTAACACTTAGAGCGTAAGACACATCTAGGTGTGTACATAGCATGGCATACATGATCAATCCAATAGCCAAAGCGTATGGAATTCGACTCATTCTCTCTTGCTCATCAGGTGTCGAGGCACACTGAATCTTGCTGAGATAAACACCATGTGACATTAGAAGAAAACCCTTCTTGAAATTCTCCATTTTGAACCGTTTCAAAACCTTATTAATGTATGTGCTTTGGCTTAATCCAATTAGCCTCCGTGATCTATCTCTATAGATCTTAATGCCCAAAATGTAAGCTGCTTCTCCCAGATCTTTCATTGAGAAACATTTTCTCAAATAAGATTGAATAGCTTCCAGCATCGGAATATCATTCCCGATCAACAGTATGTCATCCACATATAAGACCAGAAATCTAATTGCGCTCCCATTAACCTTCTTGTAAATGCAAGGTTTATTCTCATTCTTGATGAAGCCAAACTCTTTAAGCACTTCATCAAAACGAAGATTCCAACTTCGAGATGCTTGCTTCAGTCCATAAATGGACTTTTGAAGCTTGCATACCTTGCCAACATTACTAGGATCGACAAAACCCTCAAGTTGTATCATATATACATCCTCAGTCAGATTTCCATTCAAGAAAGCCGTTTTGACATCCATTTGCCAAATTTCATAATCATGAAAAGCGGCGATTGCTAGCATGATCCGGATAGACTTAAACATGGCGACAGGGGAATAAGTTTCATCATAGTCAATACCATGAATCTGCTTAAATCCTTTAGCCACCAGTCTTACCTTATAGATGTGAACATTTCCATCCATGTCTATCTTTTTCTTAAAGACCCATTTGCACTCGATAGCTTTTACACCATTAGGCAGATCAATCAAGTTCCAAACTTGATTATCACTCACGGACTTCATCTCGGATCTCATGTCCTCCAACCATTTCTCAGAGTCTAGTCCCACCATTGCTTTCGCATAGTCCTTGGGCTCATCATTTTTCAAAAATAACACATCGTGTTGCTCCGTCATGAGGAACATAAACCTCTCAGGAGCATGGCTAGCCCGTCTGGACCTCCGTGGGGATGTCACCTCATCAGCAGGTTCAACAACGTCTTGCTCATCCTTCTGAGGACTAGCTGAAGCTAAAACATTTTCAGAAGCTTCTTGAACCTCTTCGAGTTGCACCTTGCTCCCGCTAGCTCTTTTGGAAAACTCCTTTTCCAAAAAGACACCAGTCCGGGCAACAAACACTTTGCCATCAGCCCGGTTGTAAAAATAATACCCTTTGGATTCCCTCGGGTACCCCACAAAGAAGCATTTATCCGATTTGGCGTGGAGCTTATCAGATGTCAAATGTTTTACATAAGCCTCATAGCCCCAAATCTTTAGAAAAGACAATATGGGACGCTTCCCAGTCTATATCTCATATGGCGTCTTCTCTACGGATTTAGATGGAACTCTGTTCAATGTGAACGCAGCTGTTTCTAGAGCATGCCCCCAAAACGACAATGGAAGATCAACTTGACTCATCATAGACCGTACCTTGTCCAACAAAATCTGGTTCCTCCGTTCAGATACCCCATTCCATTGAGGTGGTCCGGGCAGAGTTAGCTGCGGAACAATTCCACAACTCTTTAGATGATCACTAAACTCCTGCCTCAAATATTCACCTCCATGATCAGATAGTAGAAATTTAATTTTCTTGCTAATATGATTTTGTACCTCATTCTGAAACTCTTTGAACTTTTCAAAAGATTCAGACTTGTGCCTCATTAGATAGACATAGCCATATCTACCAAAGTCATCGGTGAAAGTAATGAAGTACTGATAACTGCCTCTAGCCATAGATCTCATTGGTCCACATACATCAGTATGCATGAGGGCCAATAACTCATTCATCCTCTCACTCGAACCAGTGAAATGTGCCTTAGTCATCTTGCCAAGTAAACAAGATTCACATGGTTCAAAAGATTCTATGTCAATTGAATCAAGAAGACCATCTTTATGGAGCTTCTCCATGCGCCTCATGTTTATATGGCCCAAGCGACAATGCCATAAATAAGCGGAATCCAAATCACATTTTGTTTTGAGTTCCTTAGTACTAACGTTATTAATAGAAGTATCATCAAGATCTAGTACATACAACCTGATGTGCACGGGGTCGGCCCGATCTTCTGATGAGAACGATACGTCGGTTTGATAGCGCACGAAGTAGATGGATCGGCTACTAACCACGAGATCAGCAACCAAGCAATCGCAACGTCACCACACGAGGCGATCAACCGAATCAAAGACCCGATCGATCCTTGTACCTGCTGCAACCGAGAACATGCAAGAACAAGGTGAGAGCAATTCCAATCCAATAATCTCAAAGATATAAGGGTGAGGTTCTGTTTCTCGGCTCGGGCGGTCTAGTCGACACGCGCAAAC
This sequence comes from Guadua angustifolia, assembly GCA_036346375.1. Classification (NCBI taxonomy): domain Eukaryota; kingdom Viridiplantae; phylum Streptophyta; class Magnoliopsida; order Poales; family Poaceae; genus Guadua; species Guadua angustifolia. Next base: position 45,254,523 of record CM070502.1, on the reverse strand, counting down.
ACGAGGAGGGACGCACACGGGGTCTACCAAACACAACAAAACCTAAGCGTAAAAGAACGGTGGCGGCCACATATATAGCGGCGGCCAGGAGGAGTAGGGCAGCCAAAACAGTGGTGGCCACCAAAACCCTAAGATACATGGGCCATATGCCCAAAAGTGAGGTGATGAAGCACCCTGAATTTCTGGCCCGTGACATTGTTCCACATTTTCCCATCGTTTTGGAGTGAATTTGGAAGTGGGGCTGGATCCATTGGAAAGCTTATCTCCTAAGCTTTCAAACGGGTGGTCGCACGCTGAAAACGGAGTCCGGGAGCCCAAGTTATGCCCGTTTGAAGTTGGCATGCTGCTGGATGGCCGAACCGGGCTTTTTGGCATCTTGGGCTTCCATATGGGCCTTCCTTGACGTGTGGGCTGTTCTCGGGGTGTGTGCTTGAGGCTCTTGTCTGTTGATGTGGGCTTGAATAGCTGAGCTTTTGGATTAAGGCCTCTCGGCGACGAAGTTGCCGCAGCGTCGATCATTTGTGACGAAGATGGAGCAGCGTCGGTAGTCATTGGAGAAGCTGGAGAGGAACGAGGGGCAGCGGTCACGCTGGTCGTATCCATGTTGGTGATGTCCTCATCATCCTCCCCTTCTTGAATTGGAGTCGTCCTCGACTCCTTCTCATGATCCTGCAAAAGGTTAGTGGCAACAGGAGGCAAGGAAACAGATGTCTGCAAAGCAATATCATGTGAGGAAACAATCTTATTTAAAAGAATTTCTTTCTTGAACATTGGTTTAGATTGTTGTACACCACTAACAAGTTTGTCATCCTCATGTTCTTTACCCTTAGTTCTTTTTGCATTAATTTTGGCTAGCTCAGCAGGAGTCATTGGATTCAAAACCAATTTCTTTCCATTAAACTTGAAAGTATATTGATTGGTTCTACCATAGTGAATAGCATCAATATCATATAACCAAGGTCTACCTAATAAAAGTGAACATGATTCCATAGGTATGACATCACAACAAACATGATCATGGTATGAACCAATAGAGACAGGAACTTGCACAGTTTGTGTTACCTGAACCTTACCAATTGAGTTAAACCATTCCATTGAGTAAGGTTGCCGAAGTGGAGTCGTGGTCAAGCCAAGCTTCTCGACCATGTGTAGACTTGCGAGGTTGCTACAGTTTCCTCCATCAATGATGACGTGTACCGTGCGTTCTTGCACAACAAACTTAGTTTGGAATAAGTTGTTGCGTTGAGTTTCATTGGCATGCTCCACTGGTGCACTAAGTAGGCGATGAGACATGAGGCTCATGTAGTTGTCCATCATTGTAGCACTCAGGTGCACACCATCTTGATCATTCTTGCCTACAGGGTTAGTCGCAGGAATAGCAAGCACATTCTTATCGTTACATATTGAAATACACTTACTATCCTTCTTCTTAGATTGTGTAGGCTTGACTTCTTTCTCCAGTAGTTCCTTCTCATTCTTGGTCGAAGGGATAGTCCCATGCTCGACCTTTTCAATTTTTAATTCTCCATTTCGCCATTTCTCCATGAACTCACTGTGCTTTTTTCTTTCAATTTCTTCTCTTTTCACAAACTCATGACTAAGTTTCCGCATATATTTCTTTGTTCCTAGCGGAATGCTTGGATCATCCTCGAAGTATAGATCATCGTTCTTTCGTGGACCTGCCATTATTAGTGGTAGACAAGAAAAATACACGCAAAAATGTATATTCCTTTCTACTAATATGTGGACAGTGGAGGATCTCACACGCTCAAGCTCACACCAAGTTCTTACCAGTTCTTACCCTGCAGCTTTTCAAGGTTCAATCGAGGATGATGGTAATCTTTTCGGGGGTGACAAAACGATTGCAAGGTGCTTCTCCTGTAGTTAATAGTAGGTGGAGCTTGGATAGGTATAATATGTAGCAAAGGATATACTAGAACCACACTAGCCAAAACAAGTTGAAAGAACGTTCAACGGCGGTACTTTGCTGGTACTAGGCTAGACCGTACTAGAGACGCGAGCCTAGACACCAATGAAGTCACAGAAACAACAACCAGAACGACCTCAACACACAAGCAAATAGTTAGGACTCCTTTTTCCACCTTTTAGTGCGGCTCTTTTATATGCACTTGCCTTTTTTTTCTTCCTTTTATATCAAAACTGGCACATATGATGAATTACAACTCAAAATTTTTCCTGCTGCAAACAGATCTACTATGCAGAAACTTCAAACGCTGTTTTCGGGTTTTTATTGGCTTCCAATGCAAAAAATTATAACTGAAAAGTTGTAGATCTTTTCGAGCTGATCAATTTGCATATATGGAAAGTCTATTTTGGACAAGGGAAGCCAGAGATATTGACCCCAAAATACAGACTGCTCAGAAAATCCAGGACAAAAACAGATTCTAATCCAACGCGATTTTGGGCAAGAAGACGGCCTTTCTGGAAAGTTTCACAATGGCCAAAGTTGTAGATAATTTCTCAAGCTTTCAGGAAAGTATAAGAACAGCAAAATCCGAGTTCGTATGAGGGAGTTATGACCAAAATACCGAACTGGATAGAGGAGGATCCGAATTGGACGCGGCGACGTGATGGAGTTCAACTCGGTGACAAGAACGTGACAAGAACTCGAAACTCTAAAGATCAAAACACTAAGACCAGCAACGATACGATGATGCAACGCAAATTCAACAAGAATTAAACTAGGCAGTAATAGTAAAGGCCAAATGGGGCTCGGATTAGATCAAACACACGACGAACAGATTTTTTTTGGGGCTATTTTTCTGGACTCTAGGACGAACAAGATGAACTAAATAAAGATAAGGGTGTTCTCACCAGGCAACCGTCGCTCTGATACCACTTGATGTGCACGGGGTCGGCCCGATCTTCTGATGAGAACGATACGTCGGTTTGATAGCGCACGAAGTAGATGGATCGGCTACTAACCACGAGATCAGCAACCAAGCAATCGCAGCGTCACCACACGAGGCGATCAACCGAATCAAAGACCGATCGATCCTTGTACCTGCTGCAACCGAGAACATGCAAGAACAAGGTGAGAGCAATTCCAATCAATAATCTCAAAGATACAAGGGTGAGGTTACGTTTTCTCGGCTCAAGGCGGTCTAGTCGACACGCAGCGCAAACACGAGGGGGCGCTGACACGGGTCTACCAAACACAACAAAACCTAAGCGTAAAAGAATGGTGGCGGCCACATATATAGCGGCGGCTAGGAGGAGTAGGGCAGACAAAACAGTGGTGGCCACCAAAACCCTAAGATACATGGGCCATATGCCCAAAAGTGAGGTGATGAAGCACCCTGAATTTCTGGCCCGTGACATTGTTCCACATTTTTTCATCGTTTTGGAGTGAATTTGGAAGTGGGGCTGGATCCATTGGAAAGCTTATATCCTAAGCTTTCAAACGGGTGGTCGCACGCTGAAAACGGAGTCCGGGAGCCCAAGTTATGCCCGTTTGAAGTTGGCATACTGCTGGATGGCCGAACCGGGCTTTTTGGCATCTTGGGCTTCCATATGGGCCTTCCTTGATGCGTGGGCTGTTCTCGGGGTGTGTGCTTGAGGCTCTTGTCTGTTGATGTGGGCTTGAATAGCTGAGCTTTTGGATTAAGGCCTCTCGGCGACGAAGTTGCCGCAGCGTCGATCATTTGTGACGAAGATGGAGCAGCGTCGGTAGTCATTGGAGAAGCTGGAGAGGAACGAGGGGCAGCGGTCACGCTGGTCATATCCATGTTGGTGATGTCCTCATCACAACCCATTCACTAATGGACAGTTACCAAAGAGCAAGCCATTGAAATAATTTAGAAATTTGCCACTCTTCAATTTCAAACTTCGACGCCATATACAAATCATGCCACTGGAGTGGCATTTTTTGTACATGGCGTCCAATTTTCACGTTGAAGGATGGCAAATATCCAATTAATTCTTGAAAAAAATAAATAGAACAACATTTGTTCTTTATTACAAAGTCGTAACTCTCTTCCTTCAAAACTGAAGGAGAGATAAGGTTCTTACTCAAGGCAAGAATGTAATAACAATTATTCAATTCCATAACTAAACCAGAAGGTAATGAGAAGGGATAAACACCGACGGCCTTAGCAACAACCTTTGCTCCATTGCCGACGCAAATTTCCAACTCACCACTCTCGCAATCTCTAATCCTCCTTAGCCCCTGCAACGATTTGCATGTATGAATCATCGAACCGGTATCAAATACCCATGAATCGGCAGGACGAGTTGCAAGATTAACTTCTATAACATTAATACCTTTAGAAGTTGAAACATTTCCATTCTTCTTGTCTTCTAAGTACTTTTTGCAGTTCCTCTTCTAATGCCCTTTACCCTTGCAGTAGTGGCATTTGTCAGAAGCACCCAGGCTAGCCTTAGGCTTTCGCTTTGGTTCTTGGATCTTATCCACACCATTGCTTTTAGCCTTGCGCTTCCTCTTCTTATCCTTCTGAATCATCATCACATGATTAGTGCCCTTTTTAATGCTTTCTTGTGCTGTTTTGAGCATCCCATGCAGCTCGGCCAGGGACTTCTCCAGGATGTTCATATGATGGTTCAAGATGAACAGCTCAAAGCTCGGAGGGAGCGACTGGAGAATCACATCCGTGGCCAACTCTTGGTTCAGTTAAAACCGAGCTTTTCTAGACTCTCAATGTAACCAATCATCTTGATCACATGAGGACTAACGGCTCCTCCTTCTGCCAGCTTGCATGCAAACAGGGCTTTGGATATTGAATATCTTTCAGTCCTAGCTTGGTTATCAAACATGTTCTTGAGGCCCTCGATCATATCATAGGCATCAGATGACTCATATTGCTTCTAAAGCTCAAAGTTCATCGTAGCAAGCATGAGACAGCTAACATCAAGTGAGTCATTAGTGTGCTTCTCATAAGCACGCTTATCAGCAGCAGAGGCATTATCAAGCAGTTCTTCAAGATAGGGCTCCTCTAGAACATATTCCTTTTTCTCTTGCTTGAGAACAGTTCTCAAGTTACGATACCAATCCATAAAATTCGTCCTGGAGAGTTTCTCTCTCTCCAAAATCGACCGCAAGTTAAAACCATTTGTGTTAACAGCATTAGGTGTCATCTACAACAGAAATAAGCAAAGTTTCAGCACTATGTTCATGTTAATCTTCTATTAAACAAATTTAATAAAAGATGCTCCTACTAAGATCACTTTCCCTCTGGCGATCTCAATAGGACAAGATCCATATTCACTAAAGTTCGGGTGAGACTTGTCTGCACCGCTTGAACCTAGTGACATAGGTAGGCAACACCTTGCCAATCACATCATATGTGACTCTTGCTTGTTGGGGTGGCATCATATGCCCGGCTCCCAACCCGATGCCCCAAAGTCCCAAATCCTATTTGGATTACTCTGATAAGCAAACCAATACTATGCATGTGGGTGCACGGGTTAGGCTACACTCACCCTATTGAACAAGGAAGAGGACGGCACCCCTGACTTGTCAAAAGCTTATCCGTCAACGTACAAGACAATAGGCGCAGCTATTGGAAGGGCATCTAACTTTTAATTTTTCGAGGGAAACTATTCAATCAGGTTACCATATTAACCACATATGATGTGAAAGAATAGCAAAGTAAGGTAAAACATCACAGATAATCACATTAAACTGTGAACTAGTATGGCCCATGATGTGGCGATCACTATCTCCATGACCATCCTTGTCCACCGGGCCACCAAGGTTGAAGCCTCCATAAATCTGTACTATACTACTACACCTAGCAGCTAGATACAAAATTACATGAGGATTCATAGCATCACATGCTTGACGCAGTCAAGATACAACAATGGATGCCTTCACCGTAATTAACCATGACTCGCAGGTCATGAAAATAACAACCATGCCTCACATACACAAAGGGTCCATACTGTTCACATCATTCCCTGTAAAAAAAAGTTAGGCGTAGGATCGTATTCTAGCACACGATGTGAACCAGTTTTAGATTAATATTCAGTCTGCATTCACGGCGGTTCCACTTCTTTGGTAAGCGATGGGGTTGAAGGCGAAGCCCCTCGAGGGTCTTGCGGCGCCCATGATGAATCGTAGGGGAACATAGATCATATCTACGAAAACGCTATGAAAATTCCAATCTGGCTGATCATATCAAGCCGATTGCCTAGCCATCAGCATGCCTCAATTTTCATAAGACCGATCATATCGATCCAGTGCGCGAGGTCCCCTTGAGAAGACGGCAACAGCATGTGACATCGATCTGTTGGTCCGATCTGTTCGATGCACGCGCATCCCCGATGGTGTTACCAGTCGGTAGGGGATTTGAGCGGCTCGAATCTGAAAGGAAACAAACTAATCTTTTTGATTGTGCGGAGCTATCAACTCATACCTCTACCCCAGAACTACCGATTGATCCAATCGACCCATGAACAACGGACACATATTACTATATGTGCCTGATCCAGATCCAATACAACACATGATCAGCTCTGATACCACTAAAGGGGATGCGGAGTCTACGCTAGCACGAATTCAAAATTTTCTACCATGAACACCCAGGATCACGGATTGTTACCCTTGACGCGTAGATGCAGCGCAAGTAGAGTCGCGCGTAGAGGAAGTAGACATTCATGCCCCGATCAACTTCGAGCAGGTTGCAGCATGGTCAGCAAGCAGGTCGTCGAGGTCACCGAGCAGATTGTCATGGTTGGCGAGCAAGTCGTCGACCTAACCGAATATCGCGTGGGTGGCTTCATTTTTCGATGTGCTCATTTCTCCCAAGCGAGCGATAAGGGAAGCCAGCCGGCCAGCGAGACACTGTACTTGCTTGAGCCGAGTGGGTGGCTTCATGTGTTCGATGGCCGCTATCTTGTCAGGGTTGGCCTCGATGCCTCGGCTGGACACAAGGAACCCGAGCAATTTCCCGGAGGGCACACCGAACACGCACTTCTCGGGGTTGAGCTTCAGGCAATTCTCCGGAGGTTGGCGAAGGTTTCTTCCAGATTTCTGACCAGTCCCTCGCCCTCCTTGGCCTTCACCACCAGGTCATCAACGTAGACCTCGAGGTTCCGCCCTATCTACGGACGGAAGAAAGTATGCATAGCGCGCTGATAAGTAGAACAAGCATTCTTTAACCCAAATGCCATTCTAATATAACAATAAATGCCCATTGGGGTTACAAAAGCAGTCTTTTCTTCGTCCTCCACTGCCATGCTAATCTGATGGTACCCAGAGTACGCATTGAGAAAGCACAGCAGCTCACACCCCGCCGTAGAGTCGATGATGAGATCAATGCATGGCAAAGGGTACGGATCTTCGGGCAGGCCTTGGTGAGGTCGGTGAAATCGATGCACATTCGCCACTTCCCGTTGGACTTCTTGACGAGCACAAGATTGGCAAGCCACTCGGGGTGAGAGACTTCCCTAATGATGCCCGCGTGTAGCAGCTTCTCCACTTCCACCCGAATGGTGTCTTGTCACTCTGGTGCCTGTCTCCGGACCTTTTGTCGCACCAGGTGCACTCCTGGAAGCGTTGCCAATCGGTGCTCAATCACCTCCCTAGGGATCCCAGTCATGTCAGACGGTTGCCAAGCAAACACGTCGGAGTTAGACTGGAGGAAAGTGACGAGCGCGCTTTCCTATTTAGCATCAAGGTGGGCGCCCACCTTGACGGTCTTTTCGGGCTCGGCCACACTCAGGGAGACCACCTTAACCTCACCGGATGAACCAAGGAGGCACAGGTCTTCACCGGAGGGGCTCCCGAACTAGCAGCATTAGCTCGCCTAGCATAGGTGGCGTCGGCCAGGTCTAATGCTTGCTTATGGCACCGCAAGGCTTCTGCCCTGTCCACCGAGACGACTATGGGGCCACCAGGCCCTGGTATCTTCACCACCATGTACGCATAGTGGGTTGCCACCATGAACTTGACCAACACTGGTCAGCCAAGCAGGGCCTTGTACGGAAGATCAAAATCGGCAACCTCAAAGTCCACCACTTTTGTACGGTAATTGTTCTCATCTCCAAGGGTGACGGGGAGGCGCACTTGGCCTAGGGGGACTGAACTAGCCCCCGGCGTAATCCCGTAGAAAGGCAGGGCCATGCGTAGCTCCAACTGTGATATCTGGAGCGCCCGAAATGCTTTGGAGGACAAGAGGTTGATGGAGCTCCCTCCGTCCACCAGCACCCGCCCAAGCTTCATGTTTCGAATCGTGGGCGAAACCATGATCGGAAGATGACCCAGGGCAGCAGTGCTCTCAGGGTGGTCGACCCGATTGAAGGTGATCGACTCCTTCGACCACTTCAGCGGCCTACACGCCCCTGGGCTCGGTACAGCGGTGCAGACTTCCCTCATCAGCCGCTTGTACCTTGTGTTGGAGGACAGTGGTGAGCCACCGTGGATATCGCCACCGTGTGCTCCGCCTACCGGAAAGCCAGCGGCGGCGGGTCTTCATCCTGATCGTCGTCGCGGGGAAGACGCTCCTTGGTATTGCTCCACCATTTGCTCACAACTGGCGGTGGCGAGTCATGTGTGTTGATCGTGGATCGAGGCGATGGCTCGCCCTCCTTCTCCTCGCGACGGTCGTTTCGCCGGTCGCGGTAGTCATCCCGTCGGTTGTGGCGATCATCTCGCCGGTTGCGGCAGTCGCGCCATCGCGACCTGGTGTCCCCGTGCCCGTGCTCCACAGTCAGGAGCTGCCCAAGCTCAGCCGCCCCACGCTTCTTCTTTCTACTCGTGGAGCCGTGACCTTTTGAGGTCCCAGCTCCGTCTCCGCCATGTCCGCCGGCCAAGCCGAGCACCTTCTTCTGAGCTTCCGCCACCCGCGCGCACTTGTGCACTACGGAGAACAGCTCGGAAGTGGTGGCGACATTGCGGGTAGCCATCTTCTCCCGCATCTTGTGGTCCCAGACGCCTCTTTGGAAGGCGATGATGACGGACTGCTTAGAGATCTGGGGGATCATGTTGCAGCAGTAGTTGAACCGCCGGATGAAGTCATGCAACGATTCCCCTTTCTCCTGCTCAAGGACGTGGAGATCATCCTCCACGCTCGACTGTGAGTACGATCCTTGGAAGTTAGTGACAAAGAGGTCACACAGCTCTTCCCACGAGTGCACCAACCCTCGCGGGAGGTTCAACTACCAAGAATGGGCAGATCCCGTTAGGGCTATCGGGAAGTAGTTGGCCATGGCCTTTTCAGACCCGCCCGCGGCCCGCACCACCGTTGTGTATATCTGCAAGAACTCCTCCGGGTTGGTGGTGCCGTCATACTTCTTGTTGGATGCTGGGCGAAACCTCTATGATGCAATCTATGTCTTATAAATAATGCACATTAACATTCACAAGTGGTATACTTGGCTCAGTTAGGAACCAGCATGGCCTGCGTATGAGAGGTTTCGGGTTTGAATCCAAGGGACACAAAATTTTTTTGCAAGGTGAGATAGTGGACCGGGGTAGTGGGTAGTGGGCAGATGTGCAAGGTGAGGCAGCGGGCAGTGGGCAGATGCGCAAAGTGGGGTAGTGGTTAGGACAAAGGGTGGTAGAGGGACATCACAGATAGTTCTAATGTTGAACCATCTGTGATGAGTGTCATCACAGACGGTTCAAATATTAGAACCGCTTGTGATGAGTATATTGCTTTCCCATTTTTTAAAGCCTATTTAGTGTAAAGTTCTTTTTTAAGTTGATTTTTTAAGTCTATTTATTCTTAATTTGTTTTTCATGCCTATTTTGGTAAGTACTTTAATTTTAAGTAGTTTTTTGAAGTACTTTTTTTGTAAGTAGTTTTATAATTTTTTTCTGTTAAGTAGTTCACTTGTAAGTAGTTTTTTAAGATTGTTTTTAAGTAGTTTATAATATGTACATATAATACAAACATTCTGAGTTACAATTTCCATCCAATACAAAATCACGTTTTATACCATAGTTGATTTCTTAATTTTGGTCAAGTTAATTTTTTAGACCCAAGTTAATTATAATTAATTGTAACACATACATCTCATTAACCGTAACACTTAGATACATCTCATTATTTATAATATAGGTACACTTGAAATAAACATGACGATCTCATCGTAACTCCACTTGTTTATAAAAATTAGCCCTTCACGGTGATCAACACTGGTGTAGCTAGCTTCCTCAAGTTGATCTTCCAGAACCATGATGCCAGTACCAATAGAAGGCAACTTATCAAACTGATTGTATTCTTCCTCGTCTACCACATTCTCAAGTTCGACAATCCTCCTCTTTTGCCTAAGGAACATCACGGAGCTTCTTGTTAGATGCACTACTAGAATTCCGGGCATTTGCAACGGTGAGAAATCGTTGCAATAGGGCCCATTTCGTTGCAATATGTACCAATAGCCACAATGTCACTATCATTAGCAGGCGTGGCTATTAGTTGCGTGGTCCAAAGTTTGGGCCACGATTTACGTTTTGTTGCAATTGTAATGCTAATTGCAACGGGAATATGCGTTGCATTAGTCTGTAGTTGCAATGACGGTTTGACGTGGCAATAGTCTCAATTGCCGTGGCAATAGTAGTCTCTATTGTCACGCTCTCATGCATTGCATTAGATAGTAGTCGCAATGATCTTAATATCATGGCAATATTTTTTATTTCCGTGGCAATATATGTCTCTATTGCCACGCGTTTAGGCATTGCATTAAATTGTAGTTGCAACAAAAACCAATCCATGGCAATAAGTGAGGTCGCAACAAAATAATTTTTGTGGCAATATGATGTATTGCAATTAAATAACTTCGTTGCAATAAATTATAACAACGATCTATATCTGTAGCAATTCATTTTTTTCGCAATGAGGCATCAATGCATATTGCAATAATATTTGCTTGTATACCGTTGTTGCAAAAGAAATGTACTCAAATTAGAAATTGCATGAACAGAAATATCAATTATAGCTATCAAATCATATATAAGAGTATTTGTAACAATCTTTTCAGTATATACAAACATCAAGCAAAAGAGACCAATAATAGAATAATTTCATAGTAATCTTTGAACGAAAACTATAAATTTCTCAACTAAGATTGTGATAACAGAACTAATCTATTGACTAGTGACTTGAGAATAGGTTGTTCCACATTGTAGACTTGCTTGACTTGACCATGCCATGAGACCAGACGCTCCGCTCAAATTGTATCCTCCTGTTGAATAAAAGAACGGTTTATTCTTTTGAGCATAAACAAATCCAAGATGAAATTTTATAGGCTGCCATTTTGTAAATACTAGCGGATCAAGTGAAAGGACTCGACAAAGCCCATGAGCTCAAGTTAAACTAAACAACTACTCAGTTGATCTTACCAAAGCATGCAAGGAATGAATAAACGAAGGAAACAATGGTTGCATCACTTAAGAATGAAATTGACATGTTGATTAACTTTAAGTGCTTATCTACTGCATTTGAACTGAACAAAAAAATGATAGCATGACTGTTGTAGGGTATGCATCGGCAAAGACTACATAAAGAAATCTGAAAAGTTCATGAATCTCTTACACATCGAGATGGAAGCTGAAAGAAAATGTAAAGGCACAACCTTTAACATGTCATGACATTAAATAGCCAACTATGAATAGACAGCAACAAATTGCTTGGTTTAATACTATAACTGTAAAACTATTGTGCATGCTAAGACACGAATTGTTTTTTTCTTTGGTTGGAGATCACACTTTGCATTTATTTACATTGAATTATCCATATTGGAAATTCCAGTCATAGGAAACAATAAAATATGCTTACATTATGATCCAACAAAAAGCACGTAAGTAATTTAATCAAAGTTTTAAGCTATAGATTCATTCAATGGTTTTGGACAGTTAGCCATTTGAAGTTGGGGCAGCTCCTATATAGCTCATTAAAGGGGCAAATAATGCAAACCTACAATGAACAGTGAAAAAAATTTACCGACATGGAAGCATGAATATGATGATATACACCAGCATGAATTTAAAGTAAATAGTGGATCTCAGATATTATCATAATGTACGATGGCATTGCTGAAAAATAAACTTTGCAATTCATACCTTGTTCAAATTTTCACCGACCATGATTTTTAGCAACTTGCCTCGGTGGTGGGTAGTTATATAACGATTGTCCCATTGGAATTGTTATTGAATAGATTACGCTTGATATTACAACTTCAAGTGTTGTGATTATTCTTGCCCACAATCATCTAAATGCATCATCACTTGGGATGATGCTTGTTGAATAATCTGCATTAGAAAAATGAAAAAATAAATTAAGTTCGCATACAATGTGTAAAACCATCATTGAAATAAATTGTTTCCAATTTTTTACTGCTGTATTGATGCTTCTCTACGTTACGCAATCAATGAAAGCATCTCTTCCACGAGTGCAAGCCTTGCATTCTGCTCCTCTTGAATTTGTCGCCTACTTTCTTCTGCTATCCTATCCCTTTCAGCAACCTCATTTGCAAGTTACTCTTTTAACTTTTGAACCTCACCTTGGAGCTCAACATTTTGTATTTGGGTTGCAGCTGTAACACGGGCTTGTTGTTCAATTTGAGCCTGCATCCTTTCAGTACGTGTTCGATGTTTCACCAAGTATCCCTATCCGTGAAGTTGGGATGTTTTGCTTGATGTGAGTTCCTTGTAGCTTGATTGGAAAATATTGTTTTCCTCTTCGTGTGAAAGGATGCCATTGTCTCGCTGTAATTCTACCTCACAAATCTTCTCACATACCCCGTCCTAAGTGACAAAACACAAGTTAATTGAATATTGAAGTTCTGAAAGATTGCAAAAAATTACAAACAAATTGTGAGTCCAATATCAAAGAAGTACTCACATAAACTTTTTTAGAGGCAGCGTCTGACCATTGCCCATTCTTCATGTGAGTGCTCATCGAGAGGTGCACATCATTTGGCTCTTCACCTATTTCTAGGTGTCTCTAAAATTGCAAGGACATGACATATTAATCCTACATCATTTATGAAAATAAGAGCATTCAAACATATATTTACTTGCTCATAGCTAATTTGAGAAAAAGGTTTGGAACCCATCAAATGCTTGGTCTTTTGTTTTTGGCGGTTTCCAGAGTTTTGGTTGCTAACCTTTTGCAGTAGGTGACAGTACAAAAAAGATTAGAGACGCACTTTAGCAGTGCAAAATATAAAAAAGAAAGTACAGTATGCTTGGAATAGAACTATGAGTACTGTACTAGAGAAAGAAAGCACTGTATGTTGTATTCAAAATAAAAGCTATGCATAATTTCGTTTAACTTTGAATTGTTCAGACCCAAAATGTAAGTTCAAGTAGTGCCACTCAACAATCTCTACATCTTCAGGCTTTTGTTTCATTCTCTCAGCATAAGTACTATACGCCTTGTATGTAGCACTCAATGTTGACCACCATCCCCTGTAACGCTCTTTGGCAATATCCCAATCTTTTCCTTTGCATTGGGGGTGTTTTGAAGGTCCCATTTATTCTGTGTTGAATGAAAACACAGAAAGAAATCAAAGTTTTTAGTAACTAGAAATATATACATGGAACCGAAACAAATAACATTATACGAACCATGACATCTGTAGCTATAGAATTTTTTACTATTTGTTTTATGTCCTTCCACTTTTTCACTCCAATGAGTGGTGCCCTTTTTCTTGTAAACATTACCACTTCATCGACAAAGGAGCGGGCGTTTGTTCCTATGGGACCTCCCAGCCTCGCAGAAAATTGTATTTCCATTTTTTGAGAGCCCATTTTTATTCTCTTATTGGCTGCTGCTAGACCTTTGAGTGTACCACGACTAGTTTTTTTGCACCCTTGATTGGAAGCTACTAACATAGCATGAAGAATATAAACAAATATATTCACGGAGGTAGATTTGAGCATAAGAATATAAACAAGTACCATTTTTTTTACACTTTACCATCAGTTTTCTGCTTTAAACGACGAGCATGAGATGGCCGGCTTGTTGTTGATGGGTGTCGGAGTATTCCGCCGGACAAGCCCGAGTCTACAGACCGGGTTTGGTTCAGTAGGAGGGCGTCTTCGCGGCTGGCAAACCCTAGCGATTGAAAACCCTAATGACTCCCACACGAAGGACTCCGGAGCCTATGAACTAAGATGATGCAAAGATTTTTACCCAGGTTCAGGCCCCCTCCACCAGGGTAATAGTCTTACGTCCTGCTAGATCTTTTATAGAGTGTTTGAAGCTAGTCTGAGCTTTGAGTTACAAGTTCTTCCTTAGGTTCTCTGTTGAACTCTCGATCCCCTTCCCCATGCACCCGAAAGTGCCCTTATATAGCCCAAAGCAGCGGGGTAGGTAAAGGGGTCATCATCTTGATCTTCATACATTTATTACCACTTCCGTCTTTGTCCGTTCCTCGGCCTCATTAAATGCCGACGCATGCCTTCGCCCGTCCGCCTTGGTATGTGACCCCTTTGTGACGGGTAGGTGAGGCGTCGGAGAATGGGCTTGTAGCGAAATCCTCACGGTCGATAGATCGACCTGGCCGAGCCTACCTCGGTAGGGTGCGATAGGGAAGGAGACTTCGAGTGAAGCCATCCCGCCCAACCTTTTTGCCTTGCGGCGGGCGGCGGGCGTCTCGCCCACGCAGCTCGCCCGAACGCCACGTTAGCGGCACTGCCGCGGGCGTCTTCGCCACCCGCTGCCGAAGCCGCCACGGGGCTGGCGCCGGTGAGCAGGCGTCTCGCCCACTGCTCGCCCGAACGCCACGTGGGCGGCCTGGCGGCGGGCGAAGCCGCCACCGCCGCCGAAGCCACCACGTGGGCGGGCGCCCGCGCGGCGGCGTCCTCGCCTTCGCCGCCCGAACGCCACGTGGGCGGCACCGAGCGGGCGGGCTGCCGCCACCGCTGCCAGGTGCCACGTGGAAGCGCCGGCGAAGGCGAGGCATCTCGCCACCTACTGCCCGAACGCCCGTGGGCGGCACTGGCGGCGGGGTGTGCTGCCACCGCTTGCTAGGCCGCCACGTCGGTGGTAGCGGCGAGCATGGCGTCTCGCCCACTGCTCGCCTAAGCGCCACGTGGGCGGCAACACGGCGGGCGAGCGTGCTTCGCCACCCTGCCGCTGCATAGCGTGGGGTTTGGCGCCGGCAGCGGCGGCGTCGCCCACTGCTTTCGCCCGAACGCCACGGGGCGGCACATGGCGGACAGGCGTGCTCGCCACTCGCCGCCAAAGCCGCCACGTGGGCTAAGCGCGGCGTCTTCGCCCACCCGCCGCCAGTGCCATGTGGGCGGCGGCGGCGTCTCGCCACTGCTGCCCAACGCCACGGGCGGCACTTGGCGGCGGGGTGTGCTCGCCCACCGCCGCCAAAGCCGCCACGTGGGCTAAGCGCAGGCGGCGGGGCATCTCGCCCACCGCCGCCGAACGCCACGTGGGCGACACTGCGGCGGGGCTTGCTCGCCCACCCTCTGCCGAGCCGCCATGTGGGCTGGGCGCCGGCGGCGGCGTCCTCGCCTGCTGCCGCCCGAACGCCACGTGGGCGCATCTGGCGGCGGGCGTGCTGCCCACTCGCTGCCAAAGCCGCCACGCGGGTGGGCGCTGGCGGCGGCGCCTCGCCCATCTGCCGCTCAACGCCACATGGCCGCACTGCCGACGGGCGTGCTTTCGCCACCCGCCGCTAGGCCGCCACGGTGGGGCACGGGCGAAGCAGGCGTCCTCGCCCACCTGCTCGCCCGAACGCCATGCGGGCCGCTTTTGTGTGTCGGAGAGGGTACCCCAGCGTAAAGTACGCTGACAATGGGTTGCTATCATCGATTTCCCCATCAGCTTTGGTAGGAAGATCCTTGCGATGCTCCTGTACATACGCAGCTGCATACAATGCAAACATCGGTAAGTAATTATGGACAATACAATATATCGTGTATTCAGTGTGAGAAAACCAGTTACTAGTATCTGGAAGGTCGCCTTGCTGCCTCAACCATTCCTTATATGTTCTGATTGTATCCTCTCTATAATCATCCTTAAATTCTGCAATTCATCAGCATGTTAGCTTTGTATATATGCATTACATGGCTAGAAGTGCGGAAAGTGCAGCAACATAGCTACCTGTAACTGGGTCTTCGTGTTGCAGCTTCTCAAGCCATAGCTTGTATGCATCAATATTCTCATCTGTACCAAATTCATCCTCGACTGGTGCCTCCCTAGAGTGCTTTATAGGTGTAATGCTAACCTGCATCTCCCTCGGTGGATCCTTTGCCATTAATAATCGAACCTTCCTCTTTGCCTCATTGTTTGTTACCATTCTAAGTGCTTCATGTTCAAAAGGCTCAAGAGTTGCAACATCCCTGCCACATCGCTTCTTATAGAACAAGTAATCTCTCCCTGAGTACCCAAACTTTGATTTCAAACACATCAAGTTGTAAAAGGATATATTAGCTCTATCCATATCCATTTCATGGAATTCTTCTCCGCAGTGCCCCTCACACCAAAATAGTAAAGTCCAACTCTCACCGGTCAGCCTGCCAAAATATATTTTAAAATTAGTTGAATAACATAACATTATAATTTCATAGATTATTTGACACAAGACTAAACATAATCACAGGTCATGGTCACGTTTAGCACACCTTTGAAAAGCGGAAATTGATTTATTTTGTATCTATTACATCCAGGTAAATATTGTAGCTGCAACACACATATCTAGATGCAAGTCTAATTATAGCAGATCGAGAAATGACAAAACAAAACAATTTCAGATGGTGGAATGCTTTTGGAGGGTGAATTTACTCTTGAGGTGGATCAAAATGGGGTATTTGCAACATGAAGGACAGTAGGATCATCAACGCCATTCTCAATAGTCATGTTCCAGTTCACAAGACCTTCCTGAGTATCTGAAACAAGGCTGCAAGGAGGTAAGACAACATGCATTAATAATGCAACAATGAATAGTATTTGAAGAATATAATGCATTCAACAAGAAAATTCCCATTATACAGGTTATCAACTAGGTTACAAGATTTTCAGAATGGACCTGCTTTCTCATTGGAGACTATCAAAATGGACCTGAACTTTCTCTCAGGAAGCAACCCAACATCTTTGGGTAATCTTAGTAGCTTGACCATGCTCAACCTTTCACATAACAATTTCTCAGGTTCTATCCCAATTGCTCTAAGCAAACTACAACTTCTCACCCATTTGGATCTGGCTGACAATCATCTAGAGGGCGAAATACCAAGAAACAGAGTATTCACAAACGCTACAGCCATTTCACTTAAGGGCAACTGGCAGCTCTGTGGAGGAGTACTGGACTTAAATATGCCATCATGCCCCACTGTTACTCAGAGAACTGGACGGCGACACTATTTGGTTAGAGTGTTGATCCCAATATTAGGCATTTTGTCACTCATATTTCTGATCTCCTTTACCATCTTCGAAAAGAAGGTTTTAAGAATGCAGTTATCGTTGCCTTCTTTTGGTGAGTAATTTCCTAAAGTTTCTTATAAGGATTTAGCACAAGCCACATAGAACTTAAGGGTGATAAAGTTAACTGGAATGCAATCCAGAGAAGAAAAGTAGGTCAAAAGATTTTTAGGACTATTAATCAAAAGTGTTGTACGCCAACGATCAATCAACGGATGTAGATGCAAACACGAGAGCAAGAACAATAAACACAATGTATGGGTGGAATTCTCTCTCGCTTTATTGATTCAATAGTTTACAAAGGGGGGCACCCGATATATATAGTAGCATGAGGAGAGAGTTCGGATTCGACCACACCATCAAGAGATAGAGTCCTAACCATATTTGGTTTAGGTTTCCTTATCTCATAACACTCCCCCTTGGTCGAATACTGCGTAATGCATATGTCTCGTTAAAAACTCCACTCAAAAACCCAATGGGAAAAAGGAGATGGAGAAAAGAGTACATCACACTCGCATGCTATGTTGCACTAGTTGCCTCATTAAAAACCTTTATGTGAGAAAACATCAGGAAAACTCACAAAGGGAAAAAAGTACAACTTATAACTTTTAGGGTTTTATTACGATTTTCAGGAACGCAATAAGGGTTATGGTTCAAGGGTTTCCTCCCCTTGAACTTTACATCTCTCTAGGTCTTCTCATTCCAATGCCTTTAACATATCTTTGAAATATGGATTTAGGCAAGGACTTAGTGAATAAATCTGTGAGATTTTCACATGATTTAGTTTGTAAGATCTTTATCTCACCACTCTTACGGGTTAGTGAGTTCGTGAGGATAGAATTACTTAGGGTATAAGAAGGTAGTGAATAAGAATTCCTTCTAGGAGATGCTCTAGGCTTTTGCAGGCCTAAGCAAAATTTGGTTTTACCCAAATCTTTCATCTCAAACTCCGTCTTGAGGTAAATACTTGCTTCCTTTATCTCCTCTGTGGTTCTAATGATATTCAGATCATCTACATACCTTGAGATAATCTGAGAATCCGATGCAGGATTTCTTTATGAACACACAGGGACAATCATCATTATTGGAGTATCCCTTCTTCAAGAGGAACTCACTAAGCTGGTTATACCACATTCTTCCCTACTGTTTTAATCCGTATAGCGATCTCTGCAGTTTGACAATATACATGTTGCGATTATTAGGATTCGGGACTTTTACTCCTTCAGGGACTTTCATGTAAATGTCCGAATCTAGTGACCCACATAAATTTGCGGTCACCACATCCATCAACTGCATTTTTAAATTTAAGCCAGCTACCATTGATATTAGATATTGGAACATTATTCCACTCATCACAGGAGAATATGTTTCATCGTAATCGATGCCATATCTTTGCATGAACCATTGTACTACAAGCCTCGTTTTATATCTCACCACCTCGTTGTTTTCATTTCTCTTCCGAATGAAAACCCATTTTGATCCTACAGGGAACACTTTAGGAGGTGTCCGGTCAACAAGACTGAATACATTCCTTTTATTAAGCGAGTGCAATTCCGCCTCAATTGCTTCTTTCCATTTCACCCAATCTGAATGCTTCTAGCACTCTGCCATGGACTTTGGTTCTGGATCCAGTTCAATTGGTGGACTTTGACCCAATCTAAATGTCGACAATTGTAGTCTTTCTTTTATATAATTCTCCTGAATCCACATAATTGGTGGATATTTCTTCATTCATTTCTTCCAGCTCCTCGTGATTTCCCACAACAATGGAGTCTGGGTGTTCCGACTTCCCAGCGTTAGATTGTGCGCGCAAATGTTCACCGGGATTTTCATCTTTAGGATGTCTCACTTTAGGGAGGTTACCATCATCAGGATGGCTCGCTTCAGGGATTTTCTCAACAACAGGCTGAGCTTCTTCAACTATCTTAGGTAGTGATTTCTTTTGCTCGGTTCTCTATTTCTGCGGACGTCTCCGCGGAACAGAGTCTCGTGCACCTAGAGGCCTCCCCCTCCTTTTACCATGAGGGGCAAGAGTGGGTTCAATATCCTTCTGGGGTATTTCCACTCTTTTAGGTGCATTTACTGCAGGTATATGAGATTTTGTCACTCCCTTATAAGCGGCGAAGGCATCTGGCGGGGTTATCGGCTATCATTGCGAGACTTATTATCCTTGAACTTCAAGTTAAAGCTTCTTTAATCTCGTGGGTCTAAGGACTGAATGCCGTGGTATTCAATCTATTTCCTGGCATTCTTCAATGTGGTACTTATCTCCCCCTAATGCCGGGAAATTGTCCTCATCAAAAATAGAATCAGCGTACCAAGCCGTGAACAGATCCCCTGTCATAGGCTCTAGGTATTTAATTATTGACGGAGATTCATAACCTACATAGATCCTGACTTCGGTGAGGTCCCATGGTGATGTCTGTTGTGGTGGAGATATTAGCACGTATATAGCTTCAAATTTTTGCGAGATGGGAAATACTTGGTTCTTTCCACACGCACTAGTTGCAAGAAATTTCATGGTATCTGAGTTGAGTGCGAGTTGAATTAATGATGCGGCGTCAGACCTTGCATAGCCCCAACAAGTGGGTAACCTACAATTTTGCAAGAGTGGCCTAGCAATAAGCTTTACTCTCTCAATTAATGACTCTGCAAGGCCATTTTGGGTGTGGACATGGGGTACAGATGCTCTACATTAATGCCTAGAGCCATACTACAATAATCATTGAATGCTTTTGAGGTAAACTCGCCAGCATTGTCCATTCGAATGGACTTAATCCTTTCTTCTGGAAAGGATGCTCTTAATCTAATGATTTGGGCGATTAATTTAGCAAAAGCATGATTCCTAGTAGATAAGAGACATACATGGGATAATCAAACATTTGTTGCATCGGGAACAAATAATATAGAACAAATATAGCATAATTAAATTAATATCCTAGGAAAATCAAACTTTATTAAATTTGATTGATAATCGCTCAACAGGAGTGTAGACCGTTGTTCCTTCAGGAACACAAAAACTAAACTGATAAATGAGGCTCTTAAGGAGACTCTAATGGATAATATGACATCGACTCTAAAGGAAAAACTAGGAGACTACTCCATGTCTCCATATAAATCATTTATATCGTCCTCCTGGGACTTATCTTTATTCTTCTGGAAATCTTTTAGCTCGTCCCCAATGAGATCATCCTCCTCCATGGGAGTATCACCATAACCAAGGAGGCCCTTCTTGAATTCTTCCGTGGGGTCGGGAACTTTATTGTCATCCAACTCCATTTTGTTGTCAACAACAGGTTGAGAAGTGAAGTGCGCCTCCGCCTTATTCCCTTGATTCTTCTGGAATCTCCCAGTGGATTTCATGTACAATTCTACCAAATGTTTTGGGGTGTGACATGTACGTGAACAATGACCAGTACATCCACACCTATAGCATGGTTGTTTAGGATCAGTAGCATTATTTGTTGATCCTTTCTTCTGGAACCAACCTAATCCATTTTCTTTTGTTTTCTACTGGGATTTACCTCTTTCTTTATGATTTTTGTCATTCTTCCATTTATCCCCTTTCTGTTTTTGACCCTTTCTGCGGCCTCGGCTATTGCTAGCTTGCTAAGCATTTGCATGTGCTTCAGGCAATGCATGACTCCCACTAGGTAGGACTTGATGATTCTTCATTAGAAGTTCATTATGCTTTTCTGCTTCTAGCAAAATACATATCACTCGAGTATACGGTACTTTGCATGGCGATCTTATTGTCAGCAAGATCCTCATGTTAGGTGGAATGTGCACAAAGTCTTATTAATCTTTTTAGCTTCTGTGATCTTCTGGTCACAAAAAGCTACTTTAGCAATAATCTTGTGCATGGCAGAGTTGTATGCTGCTACTAACTTAAAATCTTGGAAGCGCAGGAGGGTCCATTCACGTTGTGCTTCTGGCAGCAGAACGGATCTTTGTTGGTTATATCGTTCCTTCAGGGAATTCCATAGGGCTAGCGGGTCCTCCTCCATCATATATTCGGCCTTCAGGTCCACATGGAGATGGTGCCTCAGGAAGTGCAAAGCTGCGCACTTAGTGGTTTCAGGGAGAGCCGGAGCACTAGCTTCAGGCTAGGAAATTGTGGCTCCATGAGATCGGGCTGTCAAGTTGATCTTGGCATCCATTGCCCAAGTGAGGTAGTTGTTGTCATTCAGGGCAAGTTCAGCAAATTCTTTCTTTGCGATGTCAGACATATCCTATATGCAAACAAACAGGGATTTTATTTTAGGTAAAATATTGTTTTGCATGATTAATATTGAATCAGTAAAGTTTGGTCTATATCTATTCAGTTGATAATTATCACAGATTTTTCCAGGGTTTTCCTAGCATTTTCGTAATTTTCTACTAATTATTAAGCAATTTCCAAAATTACCAATTAACAGGTGAATAAATTTCAACGTGAAATAATTTTGGTATAATGTTAATTACATCTTTTGTAACTTTTGTAGGTCGGGTATGAAAACATGTAATGAATGCCTCCGTCAACATGACTCTTGGCTAGGTCAACCCACCCATAGGGCTCACATGAGGGAGGGAGCATTTCCCGATTTCGGGCGCCAATTAAGAAACCTAGCCTCATGTGTGTTTTCCTTAGACACCAATTGTCGAGTATCCGTTCCTTCAAAACAGAAATAAAAAACCCAACCACTTATACCCTCGAGCTCAAAAACCGTTTTAATAGCTTAATTACCAGAAAAATAAATTTTCAGCACATATGAACAAGGCATAAAGCTAGAAATAAACCTTGACTAAGACTATCACCAGCGATTTCCCTTTCCAGAATCCCTTCCCACCCCCTGACGGGAATCCCTTCCCAGATTCCCATCCCTTCCCAGAATGCATCTCCAACAAAGATCCTTCAGTTCCCCGTCCCATCCTTCATCCATATTTTAAGCATATACTTTAACCGCCAAAGTTTGTATCGTATTTTATACGAGAGTGTATTTGACTTGTTTATGATGTATTCCGTACATTTTTTGAACGAAAAAATTAATTTTATAATAAATGAGGTTGCGTAATATAAAAAAATATGTAATCTGCATTATTGTTAAAAAAATAGTTCAGGTAAGACTGAGATACATATCTTAATGAAGTTGGTCACCACTAGTAATCATACAACAAACAGTTAGCAACATGCAAATGAAAAAAGAAAAAGATCTAAGACCGTCGAGTTTTTTGAGGTCGGTCGATTACTGTGTCAAGGGCGCCGAACCCCGGTTGGCGGACATGACTCTCATGACTCGTGGCCGTCGGCCGTCTTCTCCGGTGAGGTTATCCCCTCAACCGCAGTTTAACAGAGAGAGAGAGATTAGGAATATAATTCTTGCCTCGATTTCATTGTCGAGGATTACAAGCATATATGGCCAATGGCCCAACCTAAATAGGGAAGGTTCTCCTTGATTCTAGGAATTTCCAAAACAACTTATTAATCTAAGTTTCTATCTTTAGCCACTAGAGGCTAACCCATGCGGCCTTTGCCAGTAGCCTTTCGGCCATGGCGCATGTCGCACGCGCGTCGCACGCTTAGTGTATGTACGTCCGTACATGACATCTCTCCCCGCCTCGAAGTCCAGCTCGTCCTCGAGCTGAAAGGAAGGGAACCGAGCACGGAAGTCGTCCAGATCCTCCCATGTAGCCGAAGCAGGTGGTTCTCCCTGCCATTCAACGAGCACTGGCGACTCTCGGCCACAGCCTATTAGCCACCCGGCAGTCACGAGCACCAAGACCGCAGCAGAGCGAGGTAGCAGTGGTGGAACGTCCGTGGTTACCGACAAACTTCTTGAGGACGCCGACATGGAACACATCATGAAGGCGGCGCGCCGAGGAAGTTGTAAGCCGCCAACCACCTCGCTGATGAGCTCCGCCACTGGTGCGGCCCGACGTACGCGGCAAAGCTTCCACTGTTGCCGGCGTGGGAGGGATGTTCTTTGCCGCCACGCCGAAGGCGAAGAGCCCATCGCCGACACGGAAGGACACCGCCTGTGGTGCTGGTCGAGACGCGCTTCGACCGCTGTGCTCGTTCAAGGCGATAGCGGATGTCGCCGAGAAGGCAGCGCGCTCTTCCATCTCCTGGGCGACCGCTGCGATGCGGGTCTCGCCGGCCTCATAGGAGCGGATGGTCGGGGGGTCCCGGCCATAGACCACACGAAACGGAGTTTCGCGGAGCGATGACTGATAGGCGGTGTTGTAGGTGTACTCCGCCCATGGCAGCCAACGGAGCCACTGCCGGGGACGGTCGCCGGTGAAGCAGCGCAAGTACATGACGATGACCCGGTTGGCAGCCTCGGTCTGGCCGTCCGTCTGAGGGTGAAAGGCGGATGACATGTAGAGCTTCGTGGAGCCGGCCAATCATGGATCGCCTGCACCTTGGCCGGGTCCATGGCCACACCACCATGATATGACATGGCCGAGGTAGGCGACGGAGGAAGCACCAAACGAGCACTTGGAGCGCTGACGAAGAGTTGGTGGCGGCGTGGTTAAATCGAGGACGGCCGGAGGTGGCGAAGATGATCAGCCCACGCCTTTGTCAGAATCAAAATATCGCAAAAATACCGGGACAAAGCGGCGCAGAACAGGCGAACACGCTCGTTCATCAAGGCTCGGAATGTCGCCGGGCGTTACCAGACCAAACGCCATCACCAAGAACGCGTCTGACAAAGCCGTGGGTGCGGAACGCTGTCTTGTGCACGTCCTCCGGGCGCATGCGCACCTGGTGGTACCCGGACCGGAGGTCCAGCTTGGTGAAGAACTTGGCGCCATGGAGCTCGTCGAGGAGCTCGTCAACCACCGGGATCGGAAAAGCATCTTTGACGGTGAGCGCGTTCAGCGCCCGGTAGTCGACGCAGAAGCGCCACGAACCATCGGGCTTTTTGACGAGGAGGACGGGCGACGAGAACGGCGAGTCGCTGCGGCGGACGATCCCTTGATCAATCATGGCGGCACACTGCCGTTCCAACTCGTCCTTGTGCGCCGCGGGTAATGCAGAAGTAAGACGGCGACGGCCGGGCGTCGGGCTTGAGAATAATCGGTGGTCGTCGCGCGACGCAGGGGCAGACCGACGGGGTCCGCGAAGAGCCCCCCAAACGAGAGCAGCAGCGCCTCCAGGAGGGAACCGGCCTCTGTTGTTGCGCCCACGGCAAGACGAGAGGGCTGGCCACGCCGATCCAGAGACGGGCGCCCTGGCTGAAGGACATGCGCCGGCGGCCGAGGTCCCAAACAATGGGCCCCAACTCGCCGAGCCACCGGGTGCCGAGGACGACGTCGTACCCGGCCAGTGGCATTACGTAGAGGTCGGCCGGGAACGAATCGCCGTCGATGAGCAGGGGCGCGTCGCGGATGACGCCGGCGCAGGTGACCCGCTCGCCATTGGCGACCAAGGCTGTGAGGCGGGGGCGTTGGCGGAGGGGTAGACCGGAGTGCCGCGCCGCCTCCTCCGAGATGAAGTTGTGCGTGCTGCCGGAGTCGAGGAGGGCGACGAGGGACGCGGCGCCGAGTGCCACGGCGATCTGCATGGTGCCCGCCATGGGAACCCCAAACCACGGCCTGCGAGGAAAAACAGGCGCCTCGGCGCCGTGGCGCCTCGTCGCCCGGCAGCGTCCAGCGGCGTCCTCGATCTCCACGCCTTCAAGGAAGAAGATGCGCGGCAAAACTGTTATAGCCACGGTATATTTTTCATTGCAATTAAAATGAGGCCCGAGACGGCGCTGTTCCGCCATCTCGTCCGGTGAGGCGCCTCTGGTTGCCCTCGCCATGACCTATTGGCGGCCACCGGCGAGCGAGGAGCGCCGGCCGCCGCTGGGTGCCGGAGCGCCAAGCGGGCGCGGGAGCGGGAAGGAGGCGGCGGGGCGCCGAGGGAGGCTGCACCGGGCGGTCGATCCCCATCAACTCCACTTGGCGTGCGAGCTCATGGCGACGCCGCGTCTCCGGGTTGTGGATGCGACGGCGTGGCGAAGCGGCGGCGAGTCCGCGGTGAAGAGCCGGACGCGTTGAGCCTCATCAAGACGACTCTGCGCGAGGCGGAGGGCTCGAAGTGATTGGAGTACTCCTCCACGGTCCCTGTACGCCGGCATTCGGCGAGCTCGAACAGCGGAGCCGAGCAGAGGGGAGGCCCAAACCGCAAGTTCAGGAGCTCCTTGAATCGCCCCCACGGCGGCGTGCCCTCGTCCTCCTGGAGTTGGATGTACGAGTTGCGTGACGGCCTCCAAATTGTACGAGGCCATCCACACGCTCCTCCGCATATGGTGCGTTGTTATAAAATAGGATTCGCACTTGTTGATGAAGAGCATCGGATCGGTCTTGCCGTCGTAGCGGGGAAAATCCAATTTTTGGAATTTTGGGGGGCGATCAAGATCGCGCGGCCCCTCCGGGCGGCCGCCGGCGCCGCTGTCAGACGACGAGGCCGACTTCTCCTTCATAGCCGCCATGTCGGCCTTCATGGTTGTTATCTCCATGGTGACGGATTTCAACATCTCCATCATATCGGCGATGGTGGGATCGCTCATGGCTGCTGGCTGCGGCGCGGAAGCGGTGAAGGACTGCGGCGATGGTGGAGGGCTAGGGTGGTGGGCGGCGGCTGTGGAAGAATGGGTGGAGCGGGTGGGAGAGGACCGACGTGACCGTGATACTGGTTGTCAAGGCGTCGAACCCGATGGCGGACCATGCCTCGCAGCTCGTAGCCGTCGGCCGTCTTCTCCGGTGAGGTTATCCCCCTCAACCGCAGGCTTAACAGAGAGAGAGAGATTAGGAATATAATTCTTGCCTGATTTCATTGTCAGGGGATTACAAGCATATATGGCCAATGGCCCAACCGAAATAGGGAAGGTTCTCCTTGATTCTAGGAATTTCCAAAACAACTTATTAATCTAAGTTTCTATCTTTAGCCACTAGAGGCTAACCCATGCAGCGCCACTTATAGCCTTCGACACTTGTGGCGCATGTCACGCAGCGTCAGCGCTGGTGTATGTACGTCCGTACATGACATTCTGAGTCGAAAAGTGTTTCTGAATCTGGTAACACTTGGCTAATATCAGCCAATGAGAATACCATGTTCAATAGTGAACGGAGCTCTGAATGGATAGATAATTGCTCTGATACACCTCCCAGAAACAATGGTCCTATTTTGCAATGTACTACTGAAAACTCGATGCATTCAACTGATGCCAATACTGGTGAATTTAAGTCTGAGAACAGCTCCCCACTATCCCTTCAATCAATCAAGAGTGAAATTGGAGATGAAGACCTTTTAGAAACCTTTTATATTATATGATATGTATCCCTTTTTTTAAAAAAAAAATTGGATTGAACCCTAAACATATCATGATGCAGGTGACTTACAAGTGGACCACCCAGAGTGCAGAGCACCAGAGAATAATTCAGCAGGCTGGAAAGAAGTAAACGTGGATGAAAGTTGTAATTTAGCTCCAGACAGATCTGATGCTTCAGTTGTCAGCTCCCTGGACAATGAACAAAATGAAAAGGCAACTTCTGGAGTTTCCATGCAAGCTGAAGGCGTCAGATGTATCAAATACACATTCAACCGCAGGAAACGCAAGATTGCATCTTTGGACAGCACTCCTCAAGGTGCTGTCCCTGATAATAGCAGCAGTCTGATAACTCATTCTGGAACTACATCTGAAAACTTAACTCATTCTGGAACTACACTAAATCTGAAAACGACATTTTCTTATAGCAAAATCTGAGTACTAAACTAAATCTCAAAGTATTTGCAAGAGTTTACATGCTACAGCTTAAGATCTGATTGGGCACTTGACTAATTGTAAGAACTCTTCAGAGGTAAATCTGACACTTGACTAATTGTAAGAACTTCAGTTTTTGCTCATTACCAACTTCATCTGAAATTAGAGCTAACAGTTATAGCAAAACTGAAACTTAGCTGGTAAGATGTAAAAGAATGTTTTGTTTATTCTTCATCATGCCATCACATGAATATACATAGGCTCCATGTCATCTATCACTAAACAATGTCGCAGGATTGCTAATGAGAATAACTGAAACCCCCCTTAGGCCTGCTATTACAAATAAGATTACTACTAGCTAGGTAGCTACCAAAGCTAGTACTAGAAAATTTTAAAGTGCTTTAAAAGATGATGCTTCATCCTTGATGCTACTGAGAATTAAGAAATGTACAATGGCACTGAGAAGGAAAGGAAAGAAAACTGAATATATATGTTCAGGAATATATTGTTCCGACAATTGCCAAACACTGTGCCTTTGCCGGAGAGAAAACAATCTCCTCAAACACAGGCGTATGCAAAACACAGAGGACAAGGAGACCCGATTTTTCTTTTTGTGTGGCACACCTTCACCACATTTTCAGACTCTATTTATAACTCATACATTTTTACAAATCAGGAAACCTATGAACTGGCAATCAGACATTTTCACACTGCATTGGGTTCAGACCAACCGAAAAGCTAATAACAGAAGTAAAGCACGCTACAAGAATGTGCTGAATCGAGGTAAGTCCAAATTTCCAGCCCATTTCAATGAATCGAGGTACATATATGAAAGTTCATTAACATTGCTCATGCATCAGCTCATCAGCTCAGTGAGTGAAATGTCCTAATCGACAGCTCTACAATAGATTAAATTCATCAGACAAAACTGCAAATTAACTCATACGCAAACTTAATCCCTGAGACTGGCGTGTGACCGTGTGAGCATGTATCATCCCTGAGATTGAGTTGTCATGCTTGTTCAGCTATGAGTAATAATCATGGTGAACTACGACTTTTACTACTGGCCTAGATGATGTTGCTCCCACACTCATATGAAAGCTAAACCAGCTAATCCAACACTCATATGAAATCCACAGATCGGAGCTTGGGGGAATTTGGGGGAAATTTCTTGCCTCGCGTGGACGCGCCAGGGGCTTCCGTGCACACCGGAGAAGATGCCCAGTTCCTTCCTTAGCAACCACCGCCGCTGCCTGCTTCGCCTTCTGCCGCGCGTTGCCATCGCCGACTTCACAGCCTCGCCCCCGGTTCCGCGCCGCTCCGTGACCTCTTCCGCCGCAGCGCGCGCAGGAGCCTCCAACCGCTCGTCGAGTGGAAGGGAAAGGAGAGAGAGTCTCCACCGATCGGGATTCTCTCCGTTCTCCCTTCCGCGCAGGACCCCGGAGGGGAAGCCGCTGGAGCGGCGCTCGCGTTCCCGTCGCACTCCTTTTCCCATCGCAAAGGGACGGGAAACGGGACGGGAAGCCGCTGGTGATAGTCTAAGGGACTTCCAGAGCATGGAACTTTCATTGTGTGCTAAATATCTATTTTATGGAAACCCATATACATGGAAACTCATATACACGGTATAAAGCTAGAAACAACGGCCATACAGTTGTTGGCCCGAACGGCCAAAAGGACGGTGGCCCACAAGGCCCAAGACGATGCCGGCCCATAAAGACTTACAGGGGATTCTAGAGACAGCGGCTGGAGCTTAGAAAACCTAGCCGCCGCTTGGTTTGCCACGCATAGCAGCCGGCTCTAGGGGCGAAGCGACATCGGGCGCATCTTTGCCACCATTGATGCCTTGGGTACAGGCGCCACTGCTATTCGACGGACAAGCTGTCGCTTCAATACCGGCGCTGCAGGCACTGCACTGGGTTCTTCCATGGCATGGACGCGGGTGCTGCCGGGGCTAGGCGCAGGCATTGATGCCGATGCGGGCAAAGCCGCCGGGCCGCACGGGCGCGGGGTGTCATCTCGGCTTCCGGTGAGCGCGGGGCGTCAACTCGACTTCCGGCGAGCGCGGGGCATCAACTCGACTTCCAGCGAGGTGTGGCTCTTCCTCGGCTTCCGGCGAGGCACGGCGCATCCTCGGCTTCCAGCAAGGTGCGTGGCCGAGGCCAAGGCAAACGACGGGGCCGAAGCCGAGGCGGCTCCATCAGGCTTCACGGTGGGCGGTTCGGCGTCGCATCAAGCGGCGTGGCCGAACGGGCAACGCGGCGGGCCAACGCTGTCGTCTGCTAGACTCGCTAGATTGGATCGGCAGCTAAATATTTTTTTTCGACCGTTGATGATGAATAGAACTTCAGATCACTGTACCGCTATGATTTAATACCTTGTTTCGATCTGAGAAAAATCGGTTAGACTATCACGTAGGATAGAGTCACGTAGGACTTTTCGGCAATCCGAGTGGATGCCGGTGTGATGACGAGTTGATTGCATATCGGATCGGGCGATCAATCGCCGGTAGTAGTCGTTCAGCGATCCTCCTTGTTGTAGAGCTTCGTGCTGATTACGTGTTGTAAAACGTCGTCGATCGCCAACGATCAATCAACGGATGTAGCGTGAGGAGAGAGTTCGGATTCGACCACACCATCAAGAGATAGAGTCCTAACCATATTTGGTTTAGGTTTCCTTATCTCATAACAAAAAGATCATTTAATGCTTGGTAAGAAAAAGGCAATAGGCATGGGAAGTGAAGTAGTCCACCTTAACCTTGAAAGGAAAGTACAATAAAGGAATATAGTAGAGACATCACAAGATGAAAAGGTAGTGATAAATTCACACCGCTAGATTATATGTAGTAGCTTCCATCTCATGGACAAAACAAAAGAAGTAAAGTGGATAGTCAGAGAGGCTGCAAAAACAGTGTGGCTTTATGCTAGAAAGTTCATGTCAGTTTTCTAAATTACAAAAGTAGGTTACTAAGTAATTCGGCAAAATCCAAAGAAGCTAATTATGGAAGGGAGTTGAACCATGTAATAGCATTCACTAGTCAGCTGAATGCACTCCATTAAATGAGAAGGTTAGTCGTCCTTGACACGCAACACTTGAACTGGATATGAAGATTCAAAGGAAATGGAATGAAGCCCTAAAGAAAAGCACAATCGATGGTTTTCCAACAATCAACCGATGGAGAGCTATTTAGGATTGGATGAGATATAATGTTGATGTTGGAAAGAACAATATTTTGGATTTAAGCTGGTCTTGATTCAACTTCACTTTATGTGATGAACTTCCTTAAAAAGACATTTGTTTGTAAACAAGACATGTACTCAATGCCCTTGAAAAATAGAAGTCTATCCCACATTCCCCATAGGCATAATTTCTGTCTATAGATCTGTACAGGGTAGTTTTAATTATGGAGAAAAAAGAAGTTTAAATCTGAATTGTTTATTGTCTAGTATCATTTGAGAAAATGGAAGACATACTCGTAAGTCGTGCTTGTCGATTCTTTCGATTTCACTAGAAGACAAAGGACAATACCAAATGAGTTAATCGCTTAATTAAAAACTTTGTAAATAGACACGAGTACCAATGACCTCACAATTCACAGTCTCTCTTAATCTACAGTGTACAACTGCCAAGTCAAGAGTTCCTATTTTGTTGTTTGTGTTACTTATGCTCATCGTGAAAACATTTTTTTTAGAAATAGAGCTGAACTGTATATATACCTTACCTTCTCATCTCTGCCACAATGTAGAATCTAAAGGGAATTAAACCCCTAGTACTGAGCTTATGCCGTTTTATAAGGATTTAATATAAGCCATAGAGAACTTAAGGGTGATAAAGTTAATAGGAATGCAATCCAGACAAGAAAAGTAGGTCAAAAGATTTTCAGGACTATTAATCATATTTAACATGAACAATAATGGAATTTCTTTGTGTTCATTTTTCCTCTACAATTGTACTGAAGGGTTTAAAACCAATTGTTATGATCCAAATTCTGGCACAATCTCACTAGACAGAATAGAACTCAAGAACTTAACATTGAGTTGGCTAAGAGACCAAATGGGACTGGTAAGCCAAGAACCAGTACTTTTCAATGACACAATTCAGCAGGACCACCATTGTCGTAGCACATCGTCTGTCCACAATCAAAGGGGCATACATGATTCAAGTCAGAATCATTTAGAGTCAGAATCATTTAGAGTGTTAATTCTACAGACATGATTGTCATAATCATTTACAGTGTTAATTCTGCAGGTTTCCTCAAAATTCAGAAATAGAGGAAACATTGTACAAGTGTTAATTCAGGTGTTCAATTGCAAAATTCAGAAACGGAGGAAACACAAGGCATCAAGAGTCGGAGAAACCATACCCCAGATGCATCAACTTGACGGAGCCAACTTTGACGACGGAGCCAACTCTAACACTAGTGAGTGCGATGAAGGTCCAGCGATCACGACGCGGCTTCTGCGATTGGCCGGACTTCACACGATGAGGGTAACATGTGTGGGCGAAGATTGTAGGTGCGCATGAGCGACGACAGGAGGGTGTAGATGAGATAGGGAAGGAGACGTGATGTGCCCCTCGGAGAAGTCCCCCCGGCGTCGCATCAGTGCCCAGTGCCAAGGGCGAGATCGCCGATCTGTTTCGCTGGGGAGCACACGATCCCGGCCAGGAAGGAAGTTGCAAGTTTGCGGGCGTGTCTGCGGCAGAACCAAAAGCGTAGGGGGGAGGGCGGCAGATCGGGGGGGGCAACTCGGATGGGAAAAAAATTGGAGGGAGATCAGCTTGGCAAGACAAAATATCGCAGGAAACCAAAACAAAAAGGAGGGAAAGAAAAGTCGGAGCTAAAATGCAAAGAATTAGAATATGAGAAAATAATTTTTGATTCACACTTTATTTTTGATTCACATACATGCTTTGATTCACACTTTATTTTTGAAATTAATTTTACCAAGTTCTAGTATACCTTATACGATGCACATATGTTTTTTTATCATATATGTTTGAAAACATAAGTGATCTTGGGGTAATTTACTTACAAAGTTCTGTCATGTTGAACTTGGAGACTCTATCCTACATGGGCAAGTATCT
The DNA here is from genome assembly GCA_036346375.1 of Guadua angustifolia. Classification (NCBI taxonomy): domain Eukaryota; kingdom Viridiplantae; phylum Streptophyta; class Magnoliopsida; order Poales; family Poaceae; genus Guadua; species Guadua angustifolia. Next base: position 45,222,347 of record CM070502.1, on the reverse strand, counting down.
CACATGATTATGTATAGGTTTCAGAACATTGGTGACCATGGAGTAATTCACTTCTAAAGTTCCGTCCTGTTCAACTTGCAAACTCGATCCTAAAGTGGGCAAGTATCTCACGTGAATATGTATAGGTAGGGATGAAAACGGATCGGATATCACCCGCCCGATCCGGGACCAGATTCGGTCGGGACTAGATTTTACTATCCGGTCGGATCTGGGGCCGGATCCGGATATTCGAATTTTTTCTATTCGGATATCAGGATTTTTTCTATTCGGATATCAGGATTTTTCCTATTTGGATATCGATCGGATATTCGGGTCGGATATTCGGATCGGATATTTGGATATTAGCAAGGCCTAGCCCATTTTCACTATATTTTTCCATTTCAGCCCATTTATATTAACAATTAGTTGGTTCTATTGATCTACGACGTTTGTTGAGTTTGATTGATAAATAATTTGTTACTATTGTCATGTATTCATATGGTTTTAATTCGATATATATTACTCTATATATGCGTGCATTATCCGTATATCTTTATCTGTTTCCGACCTGAATCCGTCACATATCCGTCCCATATCCAACCATGGAACACACTCTGTTGCCCGTTTGATGGGCGACACATGGCTCTGTCGCCCTTTGAAAGGATGACATTTTTCTATTGCCTACTGGAAAAGAGGCAGACATATATTTTTGCAATTATTTTTTCCCGAGGTATGTTTCTGTAATTTGGATAAAAAATATATTATTAAAAAAATCATGGATTAGTACCCTCTATGGTACAGTTAACAAAGTACCATTCACTTCAATTTTGCCGAATACCGTGTTCAAATAGATAATCAAAATGCTAAATACAGTGTGGATTATTAAATTTCCAGCAGGTGGCACTATGGTTCCTTTGCTCAATTACTCACACTTCTTGCTAGTGCTATTCTATCTTCTAATCAAATCGAGTTTTCATAGTGCAAAACATTAAAAAGAGACTTAGGTGCAGAGCAGAGTGCACACTGCCTTGCTCACCATTACCAAAATAGTAGGTACTCCAATCCAAATCGATGTAAATGCAAAATAGGTCTTTAGAATCATATGGGTATGTCAAACAATTCAATAATAAACCATAGCTTTCTCTTGCTCAATTCTAGTGTAAAAGTCAGGACTGGCTTTCCCTCTCATAGACCCGTCTCTTCAGCTATATCCTAACAACAGAATTGCGTAACAGGACCACAAGATGTGAATCGACTCCCAACCACATGGGGAAACAAATGATCATAACCGACAAAGCAACTTATGCTTTCGCCGCTTACCGAATGTCGAGAATAGAACTAAAGAACCAACGTGTCGCAACGCAATACAACGGCATAGCTACAAATAGCACACTCAACAGTCACAACATAGGAACAAATCTATGGACGGTTCCCCAAATCGGATTAAGGGTACTTGAAAGCTGCCCGCCCGCTCAAGTAATTCCTCGCAATCTTGCAAGCCACCTCATTGGACATGACGTCCCACAGCCCGTCGCTCGCCAATATGAGGAACTCATCTTTGTCTATGCAGTCCATGACGGTGACCTCTAGTTCTGCTATCACATATGGTTTGAGGTAATAATCTCCTGAAATGGCAACCAGAAAGAATTCAGAGATCAATTATACATAGCTCATGTTATGGATTTCGAGTTCCCTAATTGCCAAGTGCACAAAGGGCTTTGCTCATCCTAGTGAAGTTGGTTACTAGAGGACTGACTACTAGTTAGTACAGGTACCACAACTGGTATAGATTGGCTTACTGGAAGGTACACATAACATGGCATTGCAGAAAAGTTCAAAATGATCTCTGTGGTGATAAGCACACGCCTCGATTTAAGACGCGTACGTACTAGCTCGGTCCCGATCTTCCGTCGTAGGAGAAATCCGTAGGGGCGATTCGTGACCTTGACGAAGGGGTGGCTAAGCGTGATCTGATGAACGCGACCGGCAACCTCACAATCGCTAAACCACTCCTCTGATTTGGTATCAACCGTGTCAAAACACGTCGCATGAGAATTGCAAGAACAACAATGAAGAATCACTTTCGATGAATGATTAAATGTGAGACCTCAATAGTTGGGGCACGAGGGCCTTACAATTAGCAATAGCTAAACCAAAAATCAAGATCTCCCTTTCTCACATGAAGGATGGAATAAAATAGGTTGCTGCGTGCTCCCAATTTGCATCCATGCAAATTTCCTTTTGTACCACCATAAAGATAGGAATGACTGATTTCTGTGTGCGCTATCATGCTTGCCACGCCATGAAAATAGGATCAAAATCCTCCTCACACGGCTGGACAAATTGGAGGACCTTCCTTGCATGCACCTCCACAAAAATAGAATCTGCATGTCTGTAATTAATGGTGTGCCACAAAAATAAAATTGGACATATCTCCACCCTCGCATGAAACAATATTATTGCGTCTTCCTCCCATGGCATGGCAGCATCCACCGAAGGAAATAATCCTTTGTTTTATTCATGCACTCCCTGGTCTCTCACAAGTTCCTCCGAAATGCCATCACATGTAATCAATAAACTACAATTATTAGGCAGTATCACTGGTTCTGTTATTGAATAATTCATTTGACCAAGAAACGAATTAACCTTTTGTCCAAGGCGTCTTGCACGGGCACGTGTTATCGGACCTTGCATGCTAGGTGAGTCTTTTAGTTGTGATTTAGAGATGTCCTCATCATACTCCCCCTCTTGAAAAGGAGTCGACCTCGTCTCAGTTTCTTCTTCATCCCTGAAGTAAGGAGATAAATCAGCGACATTGAAAGTATTGCTTACCCCATAATCCTCGGGTAGCTCCAACTTGTAGGCATTGTCACCAATTTTTGCTAAAACCTTGAAAGGTCCATCTCCTCGGGGCATCAACTTGGACTTTCTTTGTTCGGGAAAGTGATCCTTTCTGAGGTGCAACCATACTAGGTCACCCTCCTCGAATAGCATTATCTTGCGACCCTTATCAGCATGCTTCTTGTATTGGGCCTGCATCTTCTCAATATTCATCCTTGTTGTCTCATGGATCTTACGAATAAACTGAGCCCTCTTTGCGGCATCTAGATTTACTTTTTCTTGAGGTGGCAAAGGTAGCAGATCGATCGGTGCGATGGGCTTGAAACCATAGACAACTTCAAATGGACTGAACTTTGTGGTTGAGTGAACAACCCGGTTGTATGCAAATTCAATGTGCGGTAGGCACTCCTCCCATAGCTTCAGGTTCTTCTTGAGGATGGCCCTCAACATGGTGCCAAGAGTGCGATTGACAACCTCGGTTTGTCCATCTGTCTGGGGGTGACATGTTGTTGAAAACAGAAGTTTTGTCCCCAGCTTTCCCCATAACGTCCTCCAAAAGTGGCTCAAAAATTTAGCATCATGATCTGATACGATGGTTCTGGGAACCCCATGCAAGCGAATAATTTCTCTGAAAAACAGGTTAGCTACATGGGACGCATCATCACTTTTATGATAAGGAATAAAGTGAGCCATCTTGGAAAAACGATCAACCACAACAAAAACACTATCCCTCCCCCCTTGAGTTCTAGGCAATCCCAACACAAAATCCATAGAAATATCTTCCCAAAGTGCCTTAGGAATAGGAAGAGGTGTGTACAAACCATGTGGGTTCAGACGTGACTTGGCTACATGACATGTTGTACACCTTTTCACAAAGCGTTCCACGTCGCGTCTCATCTTTGGCCAGTAGAAATGTGTGGCCAGCACGTCTTCAGTCTTTTGAACACCAAAATGACCCATCAATCCACCTCCATGGGCCTCCTGCATCAATAAAAGATGGACGGAACTTGCAGGAATACAAAGTTTGTTAGCTCGAAACAAATAGCCATCATTCAACACATATTTATCCCAACATCTCCCCTCTTTACACTTAGCGTATATTTCCTTGAAATCCACATCACCTGCATACAGTTCTTTTAAGCCTTCCAAACCAAGAATCTTGCAATCAAGTTGAGACAATAATGTGTATCGTCTAGACAATGCATCAACAACTATGTTGTCTTTACCCTTCTTATGCTTCACAACATATGGAAAAGTTTCAATAAATTCTATCCACTTAGTATGTCGCCGGTTCAATTTATTTTGGCTACGGATATGTTTCAATGATTCATGATCTGAATGTATAACAAATTCTTTTGGCCAGAGGTAATGTTGCCATGTTTCTAAAACTCTAACCAACGCGTACAATTCTTTGTCATATGTCGAATAATTCAAAGTTGGACCAATCAACTTTTCACTAAAGTATGCAATTGGTTTCATCTCTTGCATGAGTACACCCCCAATTCCAATACCACTAGAATCACATTCGATTTCAAATGTTTTATGAAAGTTAGGTAGTTGAAGAAGTGGTGCATTGGTCAACTTATCTTTTAAGGCGTTGAAGGCATTCTCCTGCGCCGTGCCCCACTTGAACGTGACATTCTTCTTGGTCAGCTCGTTTAGCAGAGAACCCAGCGTGCTAAAATCCTTGACGAACCGGCGATAGAAACCGGCCAGTCCATGGAAACTCCTTACATGTAGGATCGTGCTGTGGGCGAGGCTGCCTGGATGGCCTCCACCTTCTGCGCATCAACTTCAATTCCCTGCGCAGTCACAACAAAGCCAAGAAAAACAACTCGATCCGTGCAAAAGTTGCACTTTTCTAGGTTACCGAACAAGCGCGCCTCTCTTAAAGCATTAAAAACTTGGCGCAAATGTTCCAGGTGCTCTTCCAAAGACTTGCTATAGATTAGTATATCATCAAAATAAACTACCACAAATTTCCCAATAAAAGGCCTCAAAATTTCATTCATCTGGCGCATAAATGTACTAGGTGCATTTGTAAGACCAAATGGCATGACTAACCATTCATACAATCCAAATTTAGTTTTAAAGGCCGTTTTCCATTCATCGCCCAATTTCATTCTAATTTGGTGGTAGCCACTACGCAAGTCAACTTTCAAAAAGACAGTCGAGCCACTTAACTCATCATGCATATCATCTAACCTAGGAATAGGGTGACGATATTTTACAGTAATATTATTAATGGCCCTAGAGTCTATGCACATTCTCCAAGATCCGTCCTTCTTGGGTACCAATAACACAGGAACAACACAAGGGCTTAAGCTTTCACGTACGTACCCTTTGTCGAGGAGTTCTTGCACTTGGCATTGAATCTCCTTGGTCTCCTCAAGATTAGCTCGGTATGCTGGGCGGTTGGGCAAAACCGCCCCTGGCACCAAATCAATTTGGTGCTCTATTCCCCTCAATGGTGGTAACCCTGCCGGCATCTCTTCTGGGAACACATCTCCAAATTCCTGCAGTAAGGAAACAACAGAACTGGGCAAAGTAGAGGGTAAGTTGTTAGTGGAGAAAAGGGTTTCCTTGTACACAAGTGCAAAACACTCTTGGGGTTGATTGTGGAACTCTCTCATCTCACTCTTTGTGGCTAAAAGGACATGACCGTTAGACGGTATGACGCTCCTCTTCTGAACCTTTCCTTTCTTTTCTCTCACTTTTGGCTGGTGGCTCTCACTCTCAATTTTGTGGTTGGCACTCTCCTTCTTTTGTTTTCTCTCACGCTCAGCTCTCCTGGAATCATCCTGGAGTATTTCTTCTGGAGTCATGGGCAGCAGAGAGACCTTCTTGTCGTTGTGCATGAAAGAATATTTGTTGGATCGCCCATGATGTGTAGTGTCTTTGTCATACTGCCATGGCCTCCCAAGTAGCAGAGCACAAGCTTGCATTGGCACTACATCACATTCCACAAAATCTGAATAACTCCCAATAGAAAAAGGAACTCGTGCCATAGCAGTTACCTTTAACTTGCCACATGAGTTAAGCCACTTATATAGTACGGTTGGGGGTGAGCACGGGTGGTCAATCCAAGCTTTTCAACCATCTCCGTACTGGCAATATTATTGCAGCTCCCTCCATCTATGATTACCCTGCATGAGACCCCGTTGATCACAAATTTAGATTGGAACAAGTTGTGCCTCTGTCCGATCTCAGCCTTCTCTATCTGCGAACTGAGGACTCTACAGACAACCAAGCTGGTATGGTTGGTATCAAAAGTGATCTCTTCCCCTTCTGAACTGGTATACTCTTCCATTTGTTCAGGTTCATAATCTTCCTCCACCTCACTTGCAGAAGTGTATTCTCCATCTTCTCGTATGAGAAGGGCTCGCTGATTGGGGCAATCCCTCATATAATGTCCCTTCCCTTTACACTTGAAACATTCAATATCTCTAGTTCTCCCGGTTGAGGCAACCGACGAAGAACTCTTGGCAGAGTACTCTTCTTACGGGATCAATGTTCTTGAATTTAGAAGAAGTAATTTTGCTTGCAGAGGATCTTTATCATCTGTCACCGCATTTTGACCGCAGAAGACTTATCAACTTTCCAAGGCTTAGAAGCACCGAATATGAACGGTTTGATTTGTCAACCCCTGTTTCTTCCTCGTACTTGCCTTTACGCCTTTGCAAGCATAATTAAACAGCTCATCTAAGGAATTATATACCTGAAAATCCAATATATCTTGGATCTCTATTGAGCCCACCCAAGAATCTGCCATCTTCGCATTCTCTTCCTCTTGCACATTAGCACGAGCATACCAACTTGCAGTTCTTGGTAATACTCCTCCACTGACTTGCTTCCCTGATTCAATCTCTGCATTTTATTTAGCAAGTCCCTCTCAAAATATGCAGGCACGAATCTTGCCCTCATCAGACGTTTCAGCTCATTCCAGATTTGAGGGTGTCTGTTCCACTAATGGATCTGACTCCACCAAATTGAAGCATACCCCAAGAACTCGCTTGTAGCAGCACGAACACGTCGGTCTTTAGGGAACAAGTGACAATTGAACTTCTGCTCCGCCTGCAACTCCCAATCAAGATATGCCTTCGGATCAAATTTGCCATCAATCTTGGGCATCTTCATCTTACCAATGCGATCATCCCTGCGGCCTTCTTGGCGGTCATCCCGACGGGCATCCGGGCTGTCATCCCGCGGACATCTTGGCGGTGATTGGGTTGTCCGCCGTTACCACCCATCCCCTGGCGATTAAAGGCAGGTCGATGCTGAACACGCCCCAAATGATTATTTTCAGCAACTTCTTTAATGTTTTCCCCCTCATTAGCGGCTTGCTGAAACGCCGCGTTGACGTTGTCGCGGGGACGCACCGGGACAGCAGCCGCGGCATTTTGATTTCTCAGCGCTCACCGTGGTGCATTTTGCCGTGGATCCATCTGATGGAGCCGGTCTTCAAAACCTCCCAAACGGTGCTCCAGTCCGTCCAGGCGCAACTGCACCTGATCATGCAGCATCCGCTCGAAGGTGTTGGCAAATCGGTCCACCATGGCATGGGACCGGGGCGACAAAGGTGCCGCTGGTTGCTGCTCCACATCATCGATGTCGTCCTCCTCCTCTTGGTCTCCACCATAAGCGTTCCTAGAGCTTCGTGACATGGTTAGCGCAAACAAAAGAAAGACCCTGGCAGTTCTACAAAATAATGAACTCACAACTCTCTCTCTGTTCTCACCAACTGAAGTTCTTACTCTTCTCAATGTGAGCTTATGTGTTTGCTGGTTCGTGATAACTTCAAAAGAGAGTGAGTAGAGCGATTGCAAGGTACTAGAACACGCAGATCAATGGTAAATTTGTGGAGCTCTAGGTGGGAAAATTTTGTAGCAAAGGAATAAGCAATCTGTAATCCCAAACTTGCGAAATTGAATAAACGTTCGCTCAAGTACTAGTCTTAGTTGCTGATCAAAAAATGTTTCAAGGCAAGCTCAAACTAGTTGCAAGAGCAAAACTTTAGAAAATTTGGATGCAACCATGGCACTTCTCTCTCTCTTTTTTTTCACCTTTCTTTTTTTTTTGTGTTATGAAGCCAACAAAAGTGGTTCGGATGGATTTGGATTTCCAGAGACAAAGATATTGACGTTTTCGTGACTACTGCACAGAGGACAAATTTCTGGATGGAAATTGATTCTCAGATCTGACGTTGTTGCTTTCAGGCTTCTTCTTCTTCTTTTTTTTGAACAATTTTCTAGCTTATGTAACAAGGGAATATAGATCAGCAACTAGACATGACAAGATGAACAAAAACTCAATAAAGCAAATTGAAATTAGCAGATCGAACAGCTAGAACGGGCTAGGCGTTGGATAGTTTGTATGGCAATTTTCAGGATATAGGTAAAACAAAAATTAATCTACTACTAAAGGATAGATGAATTCCTACCGGCAAAAAAAGCTCTGATACCACTTGATAAGCACATGCCTCGATTTAAGACGTGTACGTACTAGCTCGGTCCCGATCTTCCGTCGTAGGAGAAATCCGTAGGGGCGATTCGTGACCTTGACGAAGGGGCGGCTAACCGTGATCTGATGAATGCGACCAGCAACCTCACAATCGCTAAACCACTCCTCTGATTTGGTATCAACCGTGTCAAAACACGTCGCATGAGAATTGCAAGAACAACAGCGGAAGAATCACTCGGATGAATGATTAAATGTGAGACCTCAATAGTTGGGGCACGAGGGCCTTACAATTAGCAATAGCTAAACCAAAAATCAAGATCTCCCTTTCTCACATGAAGGATGGAATAAAATAGGTTGCTGCGTGCTCCCAATTTGCATCCATGCAAATTTCCTTTTGTACCACCATAAAGATAGGAACGATTGATTTCTGTGTGTGCTATCATGCTTGCCATGCCATGAAAAATAGGATCAAAATCCTCCTCACATGGCTGGACAAATTGGAGGACCTTCCTTGCATGCGCCTCCACAAAAATAGAATCTGCATGTCTGTAATTAATGGTGTGCCACAAAAATAAAATTGGACATATCTCCACCCTCGCATGAAACAATATTATTGCGTCTTCCTCCCATGGCATGGCAGCATCCACCAAAGGAAATAATCCTTTGTTTTATTCATGCACTCCCTGGTCACTCACAAGTTCCTCCGAAATGCCATCACATGTAATCAATAAACAATAATTATTAGGCAGTATCACTGGTTCTGTTATTGAATAATTCATTTGACCAAGAAACGAATTCACCTTTTGTCCAAGGCGTCTTGCACGGGCACGTGTCATCGGACCTTGCATGCTAGGTGAGTCTTTTAGTTGTGATTTAGAGATATCCTCATCATGTGGCAAGATGATCCACTATCCTCAGATAAGATTAGTTATTTCTCTAATCAAAGTTACTATAACTATTCCATCACAGCTAGAAGCATGCAATTTGTTCATGTATGCTGACGTGTGAAATGTACCGAGCAAAAGGAGAAAACATCTTACCAATTGACCTAGAAGTCACAAGCACCCCTAGGATACGGTATCCATTCCATTTGATGACCACGCCACCTTCGCTTTACTCGCCCCATCTCGTCGGGCCGGCTGGCTGTGTACTGATCAACAAATTTTTCTTAGCATATTCTCAGACAACATTACATGTCCCACAAAACTGAAACTAAAAAGGCAGCAAAGTAGTACACAAGGAAGTGATCCCAACAAAGACAAATTTAATAATGCATTGCATCGACAAACAATATACACAACTAAGATATTCCAGAGAGCTATAGAAACCTTCCACAAAAACATCACATTGACTATTTTAGAAAGCATTTCACGTTTTACGCTTCTAGGTGAACTTTGATTCAGATATTATTATCGAGACATAACAAGATTAAATGACCCACTTCAAATTTATCCTTCCATTCAAATATAAAGAACCTTATCTATACAAGGCAACTTAGAGAAGAACATAGTCCGGAAATGTCACGGGCTTTTCAAACAGAACATAGTCTGAAACGATGAGAACAAAGTCGAGCATTGTCACAAAGACCTCCGAAAAAAAATCTAGTCTGCTTTTGTTGACAGATGATCCTAACGATAGTTCTTGAGACACAAATATAGACACATAGAACTCAAGAGCTTAAACATCTCTTTTTAGGGAGGAAGATATTGTTACTTTTCTTGAGAGGGGAGGAAGATATTTGGCTAAAAGTTTCATGAATAATAGAAATATATTTCCTACAAAATAAATGCAATCATAAATCCAACCATCAGAATGACACTACACCATCATACTACTTTTTTCTTGCAATCTAAAATGAATTTGAGAGGGTCACTGGCAACCAAATTTATACTGATGCAAGACCATATGCTTTTATCAAGTTTGGTATAGTTCATGAGCTCACCTGGAAACAACTTTAGGAATATATGTCTAAACAAAGAATTCATCATCCAATTCTTGTCCTACAGATTCGACAGGAGCAATATGGCCATCATCAATGTAGGTCTCATCGTCTTTGTCATCCTCAAATTCTAAATCACATGCCTCCTCATCTTGGCATTCTGCATGTGCCTTTTTAATCGCAGAAGCATCACCACTTACCCTTTCCATGTCAGACCTACTCCAAGTTGTCATATCTTCATGTGTGTGTGCTACATCCATGTCTGCCACCCGCACATCCAATGAGTCAACATCAATTTCACCCTCATTGTCTCGATCTGGTGGACCGAGCATGGCGAATAGATTTCTAGGTTTCATTCTTACAACAGTGGACCAATTTGGATTCTTCGTTCCTTTCACATAAAACACCAGCTCAGCCTGAGTCCCAAGAATATAAGGATCATCTAAATATCGAAATCGAGTTGTGTCAATATCAATAATATCATATTGATCCTTTTTGAACCCTCTACCTTTATTTTTATTGGTAGCAGAAACATCATACCAGTCACACTGAAACAGCACGACCTCCTTTTGATTTGGAAATTCTACGGAGATGATTTTTTTCACCACACCATACCAATCAATATTGCCAATGCTCTCATCGCCTTTCACAACAACACCACTGTTTTGTGTACTCAGGTTGTTCTCTATAAAATTTGTCCGAAATAGAAAACCATTGATGAAGCAATGGTTGTAAACACGCGTCTGATGGTCGTCCTTGAGCAAGGCCTAATGAATACCACTTATTTTTCCTTCTTCATAGAGTTCATTGACCCGCGCAAAAGTAGAAATTTCTACATTAATGGTATTATTTGACAACAGATACAAATTTCCATTATAAAACTATGTAGTCACTCACCTTGCGCTCAAAACACCCTACAAATTGATCTTTCACTACAGGAATCCGCATTATTTTCGTCGGCCGAAAGCCGACGAAAATAGCTATTTTCCTCGGTTTTTCGGGTATTTTCGTCGGTGTAACACCCTAATTTTTGCTTTTCTTGCATTTTATTGGTATTCTGAATTTTTGGGAATTTCTGGAATTTATTCGGATTTATTTGGATTTATTGGAATTATTTGAATTTATTTTGAATTAAACCATTTATCAAATTAATTATATAATGGAAAAGTTAAAATAAAGTTTTGTTGAAAATATTTTATTTGAGTCACAAATGTCCTAAAATATTTATGGGAATTTTTCGAAATTTTCTGATATTTTTAAGGCCCCAAATAAATTATTTGAATTTCGGGAATTATTTTAAATCGAAAAAGAATTAAAAATTCCGATGAATAGTGTTGGGCCGAGTACTGTGCGGCCCGTCCGGGAAAACCCTAACGCGGTGGCCGTTCGATCTCCATCCGACGGCTCTCATCGCGCCACGTCACCCAAGCCGAATCCTCACCGGATTCCGCCGCCGCCGCCCATGTGGGCCTCGGTCTCCGCGCTTTTCACGGACGCAGAGGGGGGCTATTTAATGCGCCGCCACCCGGGTTGTGAACCCCACCTCGCGCCGCACACATCCGTACACTCCACGCCGCCCGAGACGCCGCCGTTCGCCCGCGCCGACTCGCCGAAGTTCCCGAAGCCAACCGCCGAATTCTTTGCGTCGTCTCGTCGCCGCCGGTGACTCTCCGCCGCCGTTGGTACTATTGACTCAACGCGTCGCGCTTCGGAAGCATCACCGCGACGTCGCCGAGGAGCCTCGAACGCCGCGCCGTACGTCTTCGTCTCCGTCTCCGGTCGAACTGCGCCGCCGCAACGTCTCCGCCGAGCCCGACCTTCGCCAGCCACACGATCCAGATCCAACTGCTGAGGTGAGGCCACGTCGCCTTGAAACAGTGAACTTCATCTTCCATTTCCGCCATTAGATGCAAATCCAAGGGCCGCCGTCGTGCAGCGTCGCCGTTCATCAGGCGCGTGTCATCGATAACGCGACCCACATGTCACCGCCGTCGCCGCGTATGCGACGCATGAGTCGCCGACAACGACCCACTGCCAACCACACCGCACCGCATCAGCACAAGAGACGCCGACAGCGGGCCCACTCGTCGGCAAGACGCACGGGCGTGTGGACGCCACCGCGACGTCATGCCGGCGTCACGGTGGGACCCACTTGTCGATGAGATAGCCGAGCCGTCTTGACGCCACGATGACGTCATCTTGCCGACGGCCAAGACGGAGCCGGTCAGGGCTGACGTCAGCAAAGCCACGTGTCACTCTCTGGTGCTGACATGTGTCACAGATGACGCAATAATTAGTTTCCCGAAAAAGAAAATATTTATTTAATTCGGTTTATTGATTTAAAAATGTAATTTAAAACTTCAAACGCTTATAACTTTTGCGTTTTAACTCCGATTTGAGTGATTCCAATTTCTATAAATTTGTAAAATTGTGATCTTTCTGTTTGTGAATTTTAATTGAATTTTTGGCTTGAGTTGCTCTCTGTTTTATTTATTTATTGTTATTTATTTACGTTACGCGTAGACGTTGAAGTGCCCGACGGTTTCGAGGGAGAAGTGCTGACCAAGGAGCAAGCTCAGGAACCAGTACCAGCACTTTTTGAAGGCAAGTTGTGTTTGATCATGTTGAACCTATTAGAGAAAATTACTTTGATTTAAACTATTGCATGCTAATTTGATAGAAATGACTCAATAAATTTTGGGATTAGTTAAATGCCTAGTTGTTTGTATGCCACCTTGTGTATATAATTGTAGGCCATGAATCCTTTGTCACCCTAGGTTGTGGATTAATAGTTGGACATTAATTAATTGCCAACATGGGTTGAGTAGACCGAAGTAGTATGCTTAGCCCTGCCACGTGGACATATCATGATTTTGGAATACCAAAGTGAATATTGACTTAATGAGATATGGAACATGATTTGTGAATGAGACATGTGTTATTGAGTTGATGATGGCACGTGGTGCAATGGTAAAGAACCGGTGGGAAAATGATTTAGACTGGGGCAAATGGCAAGATTGTTTCGTGGGCCAAGAGTGGCAATCAAGGCGGTCGATTTGGTTTTTATTGGTTTTGGATAATTGAGATCACACTTGGTTAGTCTTGCCTCGGTCAACTAAGGACTTAACCTTGCGAGCATTTGAACTGAGTCTCTCATACTGCCCACAAGCTCCGTGAATGGGACGGACTTAGCTGAGTAAACCGGAAATCTATTCTTTGGTACTTGCGTGGTGGTGTGAGGCCTTGAGAAGCGGAATGAGAACTCACATGGCGCAAGAGGGGGCCTTGGTGTGGTAACCATCCCTCCAAAGGTTGAAACCTTAGCGGCAAGATCTTGGGTTTAGATGGAACTTTGGAAAGGCTTCACGGTTATTTGCCTTGGTGGTATTTGACTGTATCTTGTGGGTAAAGTGTATAACCTCTGCAGAGTGTACAACCTATTCAATAGCCGTGCTCACGGTATTGAGCATCGCTTCGGTGATTACTGGCCAAGGGTTAGATTTTTATGAAAATGAATTGTTGATGGAAAAATGCTTGGGTTGGTAATGATGAACTTGACTTAGGATGGAAAAATGATTTATGATTGAAATATTTGTGAAAGTTATTATTCCTACTATTGCTTTTATCGCTTTGCAATCTATTATCTTGTTTATCTTGAATGTTGATCTTGCTCATGAACCATAGCCTATCCTTTGTACTAAGCCATGCATGTAGAATATTAGAATTGCATTCATGCATGACTTGCTTTGAGTGCTCAAAGTACTCACCCCACAACAACACAACTTCAGCTTGAAGAAGAAGCAACCCCGCTTTCGGAGGAGGAGTATCGAGGAGCCGATTTAACTAGGGAGCGAGCCCATCATTTTCGTGGCAAATTGGTTGGCGCCACGAGTTTATTTTATTTCATTGCTTTTGAATATTTTAATAAGTTTTACTGCTGAGGCGATCATTAACTTCGACCATAAGGTCGATCAACCATTTCTTTTATACATTTAAGAAAAGTACTCTACTATTTCGTTGGATATGTCTGTGATATGTACCGATGTTGAGACTGTGTGCACTAGCGTGATCCTGGACTAGTGCTGAAACACAGAGGGTCCGGATTTGCAAATTCGGGTCCCGACAGAGGTGGTATCAGAGCCATACTGACTGTAGGACTGGCCCTTAGTTAGAATGGTCGTAGTGAGGATAAAACTATTTTCGAAAAAGCTAAAATGTGCCAAGATGATAATGCAATCCCGACTTACCCCTTCTCTCTTTTCATACCCCCTTGCTGAATTTATCACGTCTTCGCTTTGTTTTAAAATTTCTGAGTTTCACGTGAGTGTCCTTTGGCAGATGAGGATGATCCACTCTTTTGGTGAGCGATCGAGGGTACGCCATGAGCTTTGGCGTATGATGCAGCTGCTTGGAGGATATGACAGGCCGATCTACCGGGGGACTACTGTGGATCGGGCAGGACTGGATATTGCCTGGGATGTCACTATCACGGTTTACGCTCGGGATAGGGCGAGGGCGAGTCGTCGCATCCGCATCACCGCCAGGAGGTTGTCATTTGACGCTGGGATTCAGGAGACATCGCGTCTGGCGATGAGGCAGATTGCTCGTACCTACCCTAGGGAGTTGGATGGCACCGTGTTTCGTCACCACCCACGCAGAGACACTCGCTACAACCGAGAGCCCATCGAGGAGGAGGATGCCACGATCACCCACCTTGCCAGATATGTCATCGCTCAAGAGGATGTTATCGACGAGACGGTTCAGGAGCTGCAGAGGTCTCGTGATGAGTTCACACAGCTTAGGGCTCATCTCACAGACTTGTGAGTACTTGGCCCACTCTATCCAGAGGATTGGGGAGCTGAGACAACACAGATGGACGAGCGGAGCTGATCTGGAGCTACACGACCTGACCCGGAGGAGCCACAGCAGAGCCGCAGCCAGCGAGCGAGCTGGAAGTGAAGTCGAGCCAAGGAAGTGAAGTCGAGCAAGTGGAAGTGAAGCCCGAGCCTGTGGAGGTCAAGCAGAACCAAGGAGGTTGAGCTCAGGCAGGAGGCGATCCAAATGGAGGATCGTTGGGATAGGTTTGTACCAAGACCAAAGACACCGCGGTGTATCCACCAGAAGTTCCGTGGGGGTTGGCTCGAGGAGTGAGCGTTAGGATTAGCAGCTGAGACTCTGCTGAGTCGCGTCTTGGAATAAGAGTCACCCTTAGAGGCGCTGACTCGAGAGTGTTAGCTCGGTTTGCTTCTTTCATGCTTGTGAGTGATCGGTATGTGTTGCAAGGCCTTTAGGCATTGTGAGCAACCATACCCAGATATTAATAAAGTAATAAAGTTAGATTTTGTGTTACACCTTCGTCCCGCGATAAGTACTCTATTACTTGTCTATTCTTATTTCCCTCTCGCCTCTAAACTATGGCGCAATCGGCAGATGGTGAACACTCGAGAAACCAAGGAGGAAATGGGAATGGTTCACGCTTAGCCGAAACAACGATGGTGAAGGACAAGGACCTCAACCAAAGACCGCCAGCTTGATATGCGTAACCTTGAGCTTTTATTGCTGCACGCAGACCCGCAATGCATGCCATGATGCAGCAGATGCAAAGAAATTCTCGCTTGCCGCCGCCCAAGTTAACGAGTTAACCCAAAGGCAGAGGCCACACTCGAGGTCGCTCGAATTCATGAGGACACGACCACCTACATTTTCTCGGGAATGCCAATCCATTGGAGGCGATGATTGGTGAGGACGATAGAGAGAAAGTTGCACATTACCCAAAGGTGAAGGAAATGAGAGGGTACTCTATGCCTCTCATCGCCTTGAAGGAACCGCAAATGAATGGTGGGAAAATTATCACGCTGCTCATGAGCACCCGCAGACATCACCGAGGAGTTCACGATCGCTTCCGGCATATCATGTGCCCGAAGGCATAATGGAGCTGAAAAGGAGGAGTTTAGGAGCATCAAGCAGGCAATCAATCGGTGTCGAATATCTGAATAAGTTCACTCACCGCACGCTACGCTTTTGAGGATGTAGCAACGGATAAGGCCAGTCTCGATTCATGAAAGGACTGAATTCAGGCTGCAGTGGGACTCATAACCCACACTTTTCCCGATTTTCAGAGCTAGTGAACAAGGCGCCGATATTGGAGGACAAGCGCAAGGAGCCGGAGGACAATCGAAGCGCAGGATGGCACAAAGCAGGAGCACGCCAGGAGCGCAGCGCTTGAGGGTTGCACCAAATCGCTTCTTGATTTCAGCCGGGAATGTGATGACGACGCCGCCACAGATTCAAGACTCGCGGACAAAATTTCGAGACACCAACACGGTTGGGAATGCGGTGCGCAGGGAGTTGAAGAATGGATTAAACGTTGTTATAATCGCAACGAGCGAGGCATTTTGCCAATTATTGTCCTAAGAAGGAGGAGGAGTGACACCGCCGCTTCAATCTCGGGACTACTCCAACAAAGACACCGCGCCAGAGCAAGCCGTGGAGCTACGCAATCTGGAGCCGCCACACGCATCGTGGTAAGAGGTAGAGTGAATCATGTCATCGCGGATGCACGGTCTGAGAATACATCGGACGTCGATCTTGGGTAAGTTACTTGTCAACTCGAGACACGCAATGCTTTTATTTGATTACGAGCTTCAGATTCGCTTATATCTCGGATTTTTGCTGTGAACAATGGGTTGAAAATGGTGAATCTTAGGCATGTATTGCTAGTACAATCCCCGGATCGAAACTCCGAACCGATGTAGGATGTTCGGGGTAAAGTTGCTTATAGATGGAACAGAGTTCCTAGCAAACTTAGTGGTGTTAGATACCTGCACCTAGATGTTATTTTGGGAATGGATGGTTGTCTAAGCACAAGGTTGTGTTAGACGTGGACGAAGAGTCATATCGACGAGAGTCCTTGTGGGAGAAAAAATGATTTCAAGCCCTGCTCGGGAATGGACAGTTGATGGTCAATAGTGTGAAGGCCACAAGATAGAAGATGTACCATTGTCGAGAATACCCGATGTATTTCCAGAGGATTTACAGGATGCCACCAGACAGGGACATAGAGTTTGTAATCGAGTTAGTACCGAAACGACCCGATAGCTAAGAGACCCTATCGGATGTCAACCGATGAGCTGGTCGAAATGAAGAAGCGATTGAGGAGTTATTAGATAAGGGATTTATTAGACCTAGTTCGCCGCCAGGGGAGCACCGTTCTGTTTGTCAAGAAGAAGGACGGAAGTTCTGGGATGTGTGTGGATTACCGAGCTTTGAATGAAGTCACTATAAAGAATAAGTATCCGCTACCCAGATCGATGACCTATTTGATCGCTTGAGAGGAGCCGAGTTTTCTCCAAGATTGACCTCGATCGAGTTATCACCAAATGAAGATTCGACGGAGGATGTGCCAAGACGACATTTTCGTCAAGATATGGACATTATGAGTTCACAGCTATGTCTTTTGGTTTGACAAATGCACTGCATATTTCATGAACATGATGAACAAGGTTTTCATGGAATACCGGATAAGTTCGTTGTTGTGTTCATAGATGACATTCTAGTTTACTCCAAGACCGTGGAAGAGCATGCGAGCATCCGGCTAGTTACGGAGAAGTTAAGAGAGCAGCAACTTTTCGCTAAGTTTAGCAAGTGTGATTTCTGGAAGGACAAGGTGGAATTTCTTGGACATGTGATGACCGCCGAAGGAGTCGCAGTTGACCCAAGTAAGGTAGAAGCAGTGTTGCATTGGGAGCCACCCAAGACGGTGACTCAAATTCGTAGTTTCCTTGGAATGGCCGGTTATTACCGCCGATTTATTGAAGGATTCTCAACGATTGCGAGACCTCTTACGCAATTGTTGAAAAAGGAGAAGAAGTTTACATGGACGCCGGAATGTGAACGGAGTTTTCAGGAGTTGAAGAAACGTTTGACAACGGCACCAGTGTTAGTTTTACCGGATTTAAGCCAGAGCTTTGATATATACCGTGATGCGTCGTGTCAAGGACTAGGATGCGTGTTAATGCGAGCGTAAAGGTCGTTATGTATGCATCAAGGCGCTTGAGGCCGCATGAGGAGAACTACCCGACACATGACTTGGAGTTAGCAACAGTAGTGCATGCTTTGAAGTTATGGAGGCACTATCGATTGGAAATGATGTGAGGTGTACACCCACCATAAGAGTCTTAAATATATATTTACTCAAACGGACTGAACATGAGGCGAGAGAGATGGTTGGAACTAATTAAGGATTACAATCTGGGATTCATTATCACCGGAAAAGCCAATGTGGTGGCGGATGCTTTAAGCGAAAAAGCCATTCGGTGAACATGTTGGTGGAAGCAAGTCGTTGAGTTATGCAAGGAATTTCGAAGTGTCAAGTGGAAGTTGTGCCTAAAGGATTTATAGTCGCTTTAGAAGTGAAGCCTACCTGGAAGATCAGATCCGGGAAGGACGTATGACGATGTCAAGGTTCAGAGGATTAAGTTGAAAATGGAGGAAGGCAAGGCAAAGGATTTCAAGTTTGGATGAGCAAGGTACATTATGGATCAAGAAGCGCATTTATGCATCGCACAAGAAGGAACTCAAACAAGTGATTACGGAGGAAGCTCATGACTCCAAGTACTCCATTCATCCAGAAGCGCTAAGATGTATCAAGACCAAGGAAAGATTTTGGTGGCCAAGCATGAAGCGTGAAGTTGCAGAGCATGTTGCGTTGTCGACATATGCCAAAGAGTCAAAGCAATGCATCAAAGGCCATGAGGGTTGCTACTGACCATCGAAGATACCCGAGTGGAAATGGGAGGAAATCGGAATGGACTTCATTACGGTTTACTGAGGACCCGCACGGTATGACTCCATATGGGTTATAGTGGACCGATTGACAAAGGTCGCCCACTTCATACCGTGAAGACTACCTACTCGGGGACCGCTTAGCGATTTGTATATGTCAAGAATTGTATGTCTACATGGAGTTCAAGAAAATTGTATCAGACGAGGTACCCAGTTTACCTCAAGATTTTGGGATAAGTTGCATGAGGCTCTAGGGACTCGTCTCAACTTCAAGATCGCATATCACCCATGCATGATGGGCAAACGGAAAGAGTTAACCAGATCTTCGAAGACATGTTGAGGGCATGTGCATTGGCTTATACAACCGTGGGATAAGTGTTCGCCATATGCCGAAGTTCAGCTACAACAATAGTTACCGAGCAAGTTTGCGGATGTCGCCATTTGAAGCACTATATGGAAGACCTGCCGAACGCCGTTGAATTGAATGAAACCGAGAACGCTATATGTTGGGCGGACGTTCTCTGAGAAGTCAAGAGCGATAGCCATGATCGAGAAAGGTTGAAAATAGCACAATCAAGACAGAAGAGTTATGCCGATAATCGCCGCGAGGATTTAAGCTTTGAACCCGCAGATTTTGTGTATCTCGAGGTTACACCACTCGGAGGAGTTAAGAGGTTCCACACTAAAGGGAAGTTAGCACCAAGATATGTTGGTCCGCTCAAGATCCTAAGTCGAGAGGTGAAGTAGCGTGTCGCTTAGAGTTACCGCAGATCTTTAGCAGAGTGCATGATGTGTTCCATGTGTCACGCTTAAAGAAATGTCTCCGAAAGTGCGGAAGAGCAGATGATTAGAATCGGTCGAGCTGCAGAATGATTTGACTTATAAAGAGTACCCAGAAGATCTTGGACACGATGGATCGAGAAACGAAATAAATCGACCCGCTTCGCAGAGTCCAAAGGAGTAACCATTCCGAGAGCGAAGCAACTTTGGGAGCGTGAAGAAGACTCAAGAAGGAATTCCTAACCTATTCCTTAGTCAGCCCTGAATCTCGGGGTCGAGATTCCGTTAAGGGGGGGAGGTTTGTAACACCCTAATTTTTGCTTTTCTTGCATTTTATTGGTATTCTGAATTTTTGGGAATTTCTAGAATTTATTCGGATTTATTTGGATTTATTGGAATTATTTGAATTTATTTTGAATTAAACCATTTATCAAATTAATTATATAATGGAAAAGTTAAAATAAAGTTTTGCTGAAAATATTTTATTTGAGTCACAAATGTCCTAAAATATTTATGGAATTTTTCCAAAATTTTCCGATATTTTTAAGGCCCCAAATAAATTATTTGAATTTCGGAATTATTTTAAATCGAAAAGAATTAAAATTCGATGAATAGTGTTGGGCCGAAGTATCTTGTGGCGGTCCGTCCGAAAAACCCTAACGCTGTGGCTGCTCGATCTCCATCCGACGGCTCTCATCGCGCACGCCACCTGGCCGAATCTCACCGGATTCCGCCGCCGCCGTGTGGGCCTCGGTCTCCGCGCTTTTCACGCAGAGGGGGCTATTTAATCTTGCCGCCACCCGGTTAGAACCCCACCTCGCGCCGCACACATCCGTACACTCCACGCCGCCCGAGACGCCGCCGTTCGCCCGCGCCGACTCGCCGAAGTTCCCGAAGCCAACCGCCGAATTCTTTGCGTCGTCCCGTCGCCGCCGGTGACTCTCCGCCGCTGCCGTTGGTACCATTGACTCAACGCGTCGCGCCGCTTGAAGCATCACCGCCGCCGCCGAGGAGCTCGAACGCCGCGCCGACGTCTTCGCTCGCTCTCCGGCCGAATCAAGCGCCCGCAACGTCTCCGCCGAGCCCGACCTTCGCCACCACACGATCCAGATCCAATCTGGCGAGGTGAGGCCACGCCGCCTTGAAACGATGAACTTCATCTTCCACTTTCGCCGTTAGATGCAAATCCAAGGGCGCCGTCGTGCCGCGTTGCCGTTCATCAGGCGCGCGTGTCATCGACAACGCGGACCCACATGTCACCGATCGCCTTGTGGCGCGACGCGATGAGTCGCCGGCCGGACCCACTGTCAACCACACCGCACTGCGCATCGGCACAAGAGACGCCGACAACAAGGGCCCACTCGTCGGCGCGCGCGCCGGGCGTGTGACGCCACCGCTGACGTCATGCCGACGTCACGGTGGGACCCACTTGTCGATGAGATAGCCGAGCCGTCTTGGACGCCACGATGACGCTATGGCGACGCCAAGACGGAGCCGGTCGGTGGCGACGGCAAAAAAGCCGTGTCACTCTCTGGTGCTGACACGTGTCACAGATGACGCAATAATTATTTTCGAAAAAGAAAATATTTATTTAATTCGGTTTATTGATTTAAAATGTAATTTAAAACTTCAAACGCTTATAACTTTTGCGTTTTAACTCCGATTTGAGTGATTCCAATTTCTATAAATTTGTAAAATTGTGATCTTTCTGTTTGTGAATTTTAATTGAATTTTTGGCTTGAGTTGCTCTCTGTTTTATTTATTTATTGTTGTTTATTTATGTTACGCGTAGACATTGAAGTGCCCGACGGTTTCGAGGGAGAAGTGCTGACCAAGGAGCAAGCTCAGGAACCAGTACCAGCACTTTTTGAAGGCAAGTTGTGTTTGATCATGTTGAACCTATTAGAGAAAATTACTTTGAT
Source organism: Guadua angustifolia (assembly GCA_036346375.1). NCBI lineage: Eukaryota > Viridiplantae > Streptophyta > Magnoliopsida > Poales > Poaceae > Guadua > Guadua angustifolia. The sequence continues at coordinate 45,200,642 of CM070502.1, read as the reverse complement.
TTAAACTATTGCATGCTAATTTGATAGAAATGACTCTGAATAAATTTTGGGATTAGTTAAATGCCTAGTTGTCAGATGCCACCTTGTCGATATAATTGTAGGCCATGAATCCTTTGTCACCCTAGGTTGTGGATTAATAGTTGGACATTAATTAATTGCCAACATGGGTTGAGTAGACCAAGTAGTATGCTTAGCCTCGCCACGTGGACATATCATGATTTTGGAATACCAAAGTGAATATTGACTTAATGAGATATGGAACATGATTTGTGAATGAGACATGTGTTATTGAGTTGATGATGGCACGTGGTGCAATGGTAAAGAACCGGTGGGAAAATGATTTAGACTGGGGCAAATGGCAAGATTGTTTCGTGGGCCAAGAGTGGCAACCGGGCGGTCGATTTGGTTTTTATTGGTTTTGGATAATTGAGATCACACTTGGTTAGTCTTGCCTCGGTCAACTAAGGACTTAACCTTGCGAGCATTTGAACGAGTCTCTCATACAGCCACAAGCTCCGTGAATGGGACGGACTTAGGCTGAGTAAACCGGGAAATCTATTCTTTGGTACCGTCGTGGTGGTGTGAGGCCCGAGAAGCGGAATGAGAACTCACATGGCGCAAGAGGGGGCCCTGGTGTGGTAACAGTCCCTCCAAAGTTGAAACCTTAGCGAGCAAGATTGGGTTTAGATGGAACTTTGGAAAGGCTTCGTTACGGTTATTTGCCTTGGTGGTATTTGACTGTATCTTGTGGGTAAAGTGTATAACCTCTGCAGAGTGTACAACCTATTCAATAGCCGTGCTCACTGTATTGAGCATCGCTTCATGATTACTGATCAAGGGTTAGATTTTTATGAAAATGAATTGTTGATGGAAAAATGCTTGGGTTGGTAATGATGAACTTGACTTAGGATGGAAAAATGATTTACTGATTGAAATATTTGTGAAAGTTATTATTCCTACTATTGTTTTATCGCTTTGCAATCTATTACCGCTTATCTTGAATGTTGTCTTGCTCATGAACCATAGCCTATCCTTTGTACTAAGCCATGCATGTAGAATATTAGAATTGCATTACATGCATGACTTCTTTGAGTGCTCAAAGTACTCACCCCACAACAACACAACTTCGGTTGAAGAAGAAGCAACCCCCTCGCGGAGGAGGAGTATCAGGAGGAGCCGATTTAACTAGGGAGCGAGCCCAGATCGATTACTCGTGGCAAATTGGTTGGCGCCACGAGTTTATTTTATTTCATTTGCTTTTGAATATTTTAATAAGTTTTCGCCTGCGAGGCGATCATTGAATCTCGACCATAAGGTCGATCAACCATTTCTTTTATACATTTAAGAAAAGTACTCTACTATTTCGTTGGATATGTCTGTGATATGTACCGATGTTGAGACTGTGTGCACTAGCGTGATCCTGGACTAGTGCTGAAACACAGAGGGTCCGGATTTGCAAATTCGGGTCCCGACAGTCGGCTTTCGGCCGATGGAACAAAAATGATGAAAATACAGTGAATTTCGTCGGCAACCGATGAAAATAAATTTATTTTCGACAGCTTACGTGGCCGTCGAAATTACTAGTCGATGCACCCGAGCCGCGCTCGGTTCTGACGTGGCATATGTATTTTCGTCGGCCATGCTGACGAAATTAACTTATTTTCGTCGGTTTTTTTTGGTTATTTTCGTCGGCCTAATCGCCCAAAAAAAAGCAGAGATTTCGTTGGCAAAAAAATGTTATTTTCGTTGGCCTAGCCGACCAAAACAATTTGGCACATAATTTCATCGGCCAATTTGTATTTTTGTCGGCTAGGCTGACGAAAATAATATTTTAATTTCAAAAAAAATTAAAAAAAACATATAAAATCCGAGAAAATTCACAAAAAAATCCTAGAAAATAACATAAGATTCATCTATATCAAATAACAATGAGAATGAACTTGCATCAAATACACACAGTATCAAATAACAATGAGAATGAACTTGCGGCTAGTTCATGTCAAAGATCAAGTAACAATTGAGAAATTTCAGTTCTGCATTGTTACAAGTCATGAAGCTTAGGACCATCATTCTTTCCCGAGTTCTGTTTTCTTCACGGTATAAACTAAAAAACATAACAAACGCCACTTATGCTTGATCAAGAGATGCAAGTAGCGAGAGAAGCATCCAAAATGCACGGCACCATGCATGCTAATCACAAGAACATGACAAGTAGAGAACAATGTAAAATGCAACATCGATAACGATGGCACTGGAGCTTTCTTGCAATGGAATGTCATTGCGACTTTGCCTGACTCATAACAGGACCTCCATAGGCAATGGTCGCACGAAATCGGTTAAAACTCAGCAGACGACGGGAAATGTAGCCCGTTGAAACATTGCTCGGTAAAGTAAAAACAAAGTGTGATAGCAAGATGTAAAAATTCCCTAGCAAATGATGGGAGAATGCTTATATAGACAACGTGCACTAGACCCACATAATAGATGCTAATCGACAAATAGGGAGGCGATACAACATCCATATCACACGCTTAGAGGTCATGAAATCTCGAGCTAGGAGTAGACAAGGACAACCAATTCACAGCCTAGTAAGGATAAAAGCATGCCTTCGCACAAGAATCATGTGTATTGAAATCTCGAAATCATGGAGTCTGCTGCAATTCTAACTTTCGATTACCATGAGTTAATGGGAGATCTGGCGACGAGCCATCTTTGTAACAAATGTACACAGAGCAATAGAAGGGTCAAGAGAGCATACAAAATCATCAACTTGCTCAAGCACACATCTTGTGTTTTTTCTTTTGAAATTAACCAGGCTTAAAGTCACACTTTGGCATGAAATAATCTTAGTTTTTGCCTCCCTCACGCATCAGAATATTCATGCCTGTTGAGATAAACAAGTAGCAAGATGAGACTTCGTATATTGATTAATAGCGCCGAGTACAAAGTGACATTGCATGGCTAATGTTTTGCTCAGGCAGACAAATTGTACAAAGCAAACCAACTAAGATATTATTCCTAAATGATACATTGTCACCAACTTGTGTAAAAAAAGTCAAGCATAACCAATTTACAGTTATATACACACCATGTGAAAAGGTTTTCCTTATTATAAGTCTTGAAAAAGATGCCCATGCTCTTTAGGTTTTATTATTGTCACTATTTTATGGATCTTCAATTGTGAATTGTGATGGAAATTATGGAATAAGCATACAGATGCGGATACAATTCCATACAGTATCAATGTTGACTACAGAACCCGTAAGAGGGCTCACACAATCAGATAAAATTCAACTAACTTCATAGTTTGAAATATATTCGGTATAAAGTACACATTAGACTTATGCAGGAGATACATTGGTGATGGTCATAGAGATTGCACTTGAATCTAATTAAGAAACTTGAGAAAGCAGGATGGATTCAAAATTGAAAACAACTCATCAGCTGTTTTGTCAAATATAGTTATAATAAAAAAAGGCATAAAGTTTAAAGCATAGATGCAAAGTTATACCATGCAACTTCATGCTTGATGGTGGGAAATTATACCATGCAACTTCATGTTTGAACTTCATCAGCTGCTTGCTTTTCTGAAAACAGATTTTGGCCATCATGCAACTTCACATGGTTCATGGTGGGAAATTGACTATCTAAGGCAAATGAATGAAAAAAGAAGAGCCCACCAGGAGAGGTCCAGCCAAGTATAACTCATGAAAAGAGCATAGGACTGTCCACCGATCCAGCATGGACTCCTAATGGCAAGAGAATACAGGTACATGCTAATACATCTGTGGATCGATATTATAAATTTACTCTTGTTTAGGATGCAGTAAAGTTAATCTGGATAAATTTTTGCAGAAACTTACATTTGCAAAATATGGGAAGGAAAAACAAACTAAGTTCATCTGGAACCTGATTTATTAACCTTGGATCTTTGGTCCTTCTGTCCAAAAGGCTTGGCAAGGTTGTATGGTGGCCTTTGGTTGTCACATAGTATGCCACGTAGTCAGGGGCCCCCTCTGGGACTTCCTACAGAACATAAATAAACAGTTTAGGATTGAGTTTTTCAGCAAATTGTGACAAAAAGAATGAAGTTACCTTCTCTCTTTTGTGAGGAGGATCCTTCCTTTCACCAAAATTCATCTATATTTTCAGTAATGATATCATCACATGCAAAGTGCAACGATCATCAATCATATCACAAAATATCCATATCTTACCCATTTCACTATCAACACAATCAAAATAAACGACGCATACACATAGTATCACAAATACCGGTCCATACAAAATATTAAAAAGTGGTTCGCTCAGACATCCACCATCAACACATGTTCAAATACATACATATCATCAACAAGCTAATGGTTCCTGGAGCATCGTTGTTCATACTCATCCAAGTCGACATTCATACATAAAAGGTCACATGGAAGAAAAAGAATTCAACTTCCTCGAGCATCGTTGTTTCACGCCGCCTTCACCTCCCGAGTGTATGTATCGCCCAACAGACGGTGTACTGTAGCATTGCCACCAAGATCCAGATTTGCACCAGATCCCACCGTTGGAGGTGTTATCGAACCCTATATGTTAAAGAAAATTATTAAGTGATTCGCAATATATGTACATTTTGTTAAATGGAATTTGTGATTAGGAAAATTAACCATATGTGGGGATAGCGGTACGAAAAAAGGAGGAGGCGGGGGAGGAGGCTAAAATGCTAGAAAATTAATTGTTGTCCCCAAATGAGAAGATAGAATTTCCTGAAGATCAAATTACAAGAAAAAACAAAGTAAATCTTCATATCATCAATTAAGTTGACGTTTGCATGAATGAAAGATGAAAATGTAGGCAATTCATCAATTCATAGCTAGTTCTAATTAACTTACTTGCAGATGTTGTTGTTGTTGTATCTGCCAATTAATCATATATTCTTGTTGTTGTCTTGCCCACTCTTCCTGTGATCTTCTCATCGCCTCCACTCGCTCGATTTCTGCTCTTCTCATCGCTTCTCGCTGCACCTCAACTCCTCCTCCAAATTTAGCCTCACGAGAGGTACGCGAACAACTCGAGATGACCGATATGACCTGCCTCACTCAAGGCATCACTTGAATCAATTACCCCATTCAAGATAGCAAATCTGCCATGTTTCTTTCCACCCCAGCTTGAGTACAAAGTCAAAGGTCAACATGTTCTTTCCTCCAGCTTATATTCTTCCCCATGACGCTCACCATTATTTCCCATATCTAGCCTTGTCATTACAGGATTTTTGTGTTAGGCACTAATCGACTTGTAGCAAGTTCACACATAATTACTAACCAGTGTTTGTGTCGCCACATCACTACAAAGTCGCTTAGGATGTGTAAGATCAGCTCAGAGTGGCCCCAACATAAGTCTCAATGTAGCTTGGGGCAACCCCACTTGTAGCCTCCTGATCGATTCGATGTTCATCTATGTTAACAAGCACAATATATTTGACAAGCATATAAATAACTGAAATAAAGATATCAACCATACCATCCGCCGCTAGACGAATATGTCCATCGCCCATATCATTGAGTGACCTCGCCCCGCCTCGACGGTTTCCCTCTTCCTCCTCGACTTGTCCACAAAGGTTGGTGAAGCCCAAGAACACAAAGTGCTTGCCAAGCATCCATACACTTCCTTACCCAAGGCAGTCCACCGAGGTACTCATCGGCACGAAGGTAGATCTCTGAAGCACCCAACCTCTTGGTCATGTCCTCTTTTTTGATCTTTTTGTAGTACAAGCACACAGCTTGGATGCGTGCATTGGACATCATGTCTTTTACGACCTTTGTCGTGGCCTTCTCAAAGACATATCGAGACTTGGTTGCCAACGCCTCCTCACCCTCGTAAACGATACTCTCCTAATTAGGAATATCAACACCTGTTAGACAAATTAAAACAAAAAATATGGGTATATAAAAACTAAAAATTCCAAAGTATTACCTAGAAGTCATTCCAAATCCTAACAGTAATAGTTCCAGTTTGGACATCTGTCGCCATCTTGTAGTGCGCCCAACTCATCGACTACCGAGAAACTCCGCTCACATTAACCATTCTAGGATAGTGATGCCGATAGAGTGTTCCCAAGGTCGCGCTTCATCGGCCTCAAACAGTTCTTTCCCCAAGAAATGTCATCCCATTGCTCGTGAAGTAAAAATATGAAAATATTAGCAACACTATAGAAACTTGGAAATTTTGGCAGCATGTCCCCTATAAAGTCTCTACATCCACACACATATACAGATAATTGAAATAAAGATATATCCATCCATACACGCATATCTCCATTCACACACAAAGACAAGACAGTTTAAGCATATCTCCATCCATACATTGGTTCAACGGATTGTCTCATTCTCATACTTACTACCACCATGTGGCCTAATCTGCTCCATGCCGCCGGTTTGTAATCGCTGGGTGATTAAGTTGGAAGATCTGAACCTGAAATGGTGAAAAAAAATTCAGCACCAATGTTTGCACAAAACTTATGAAAATTTTTACAATTACCTAAACACAGGATCAACACCAGAGTCATCTGATTCAGCACCATCCCCCTCCCACTCCCCATCGCCGTCTGCATCCCCATCAAGATCTCCTCCTCTGGCGACATAGGAGCAGAAGTACCTCCTCCTGTTGAGTCTCCTCCGTGAAGCAACCGTCTGCTGAGCCTCCTCAAGACACCTCTGAAATGCACTTCGCGGCTCTGTTGAGATACACTACCTCAAAAGTGAACCACCAACCGATGAAGAGCCATCATTCTTACTTCCTTGACTCTTCGAAGATGAAGAGCCATCCTTCTTCTTTCCTCTAAAAGCGTGTGCAAATGACTTCATCCTGTTAAAAAAATAATTACAAGTTACTGAGTATGATTAAAACAATTGAACAACTTTCTTGATATACATGGTAAACCACATGTTGAGAAAATTAGAACTACCTTGAAGCCTTACACTAAAAGAGCATATCATGCATATGAAAGACTTCTTGAGACAGCTACTTATTATCATCAGCGGGTATTTACTCTTTCTTTTTCCCCTTCTATCTTTTCTATGTATTCCAGCTTTTTGGTTCCTCTTAAATGTTGATGCTTGATTGTTTTAGACATTTTTATGCCTCTTAAAAGCGATAGCAACATTAAAAATCATTAATTTGAGATTCAATCAAGCATGGAAAACAAGAAAATGCAATGCTTGGTTATTTACTTCTTAAAAATCATCGAGCTCATGATCATCATCTGTAACATTTTGTAAACCACCACAACGCCTTGTGTTAACCACTTTTCGTGGGACTTTGGTTACGCAACGAGGTCGTTTCTTTTTCTGAACCTCATCAACAATGACATCTGTAGTGTCACCGGCTAGTTGGTCAAGTGCCACCCCTTCATCTACTCCAAATGAGGCTGGTAAACCACCTTCTTGACATGGTTCTTCGAAGGTGTTCACAACCTCACTTTCATCATACCCATCATCTCCAGGGGTAGGCAACCGGCCAGGAGGATTTACCTTTTGAACAACCCACCATGGCTTTTGGATTGCTAAGGGACAAGGATAGGACATATAGTACACTTGTTGAACTTGGTGAGCGAGTACAAATGGATTGAAACCTGTAAGACGTGATGTATGATTAACTTCCACTAGACCAATTTTGGTGTTTCGCCTTATCCCTATCCCTAATTTTTCATTAAACCAATCACAATAAAAAAACACTACTCGTAGATCTTTCAACCCCCCGAACTTCATCTCAACTATGTTTTGAATAACACCATAGTACTCGATGAGACGACCATCCGAGCCACTTGCTATAGTGACAACTCCACTATTTGTCGTGGCTGCTTGTGGACGTGTTACTTCAAATTTTGCTGAACGAAATGAAATCCATTGACATCATAACGTCCGAAACTCCTCGCTGTTATGCTTCCGTGTGACAGTTGTCTCAAATCTTCATGGACGCTACCATCAGTAATGCACTGCAAGGTTATAGCAGTGTTTAAACTAATACTCAACATAGTTATTAATCAATGAGAAAATTAATTGTTAAGAAAATTACGTGTTTTCGAAACCATGTGACAAAATTAGGACCATCACGTAATCCATCACGTCGTAGAGTTTCAAGTTGTTTACTGGTAGGTTGCTGCCTAGATCTCCATTGTTGTTGATCGAACAGCCTGTCGTACATTATTTAGGTTACATATAGTTTGTGCATGAAGAGATTAAAACGGAAATTAGGTTAAGTACTTACTCGAAGTAATCATCCATCTCCTTGATGTTGGTGTACATATACAACATTGCAGCATTCCATTCTTCTGTAGATACCTCATGCACCGAACTTCCACCAATAGCCTTACTTTTCCACCAAATATCTTGAGATTACTAGTCGGTGCATCATCGAGGTGTGGTATCTTGGTATATGAGCATTGATGTTGTGTTCTTCTGCGAAATATGTGCTCAGATAGTATGATATTTCTTTCAGATAAAATGCTTGCGCAATGCATCCTTCAACTCGTGCTTTGTTACCCACAATTGCTCTAATCTTTTTAAGTTCCGTTCTATAGGATACATCCATCAATATCGCATGTGCCCACCAACCTCGCTTCATAAGGCAAATGCACCAACAGATGTTGCATTACGCTCATAAAACCCGGTGGGAACACTTTCTCCATCTTACATATCAACACAGTATTTCCTTGCCGAAGTTTCCTCATTGTTGTTTTCTTAATTTCCTTTGCGCACAATTGTCTCAGAGAAATAAGAAAGCTCTGCTAACATTATCCAAACTTCTTTTAGATATCCACGAAACATTACAGAAAGTAGCCTCTCCATAATAATATGGTAGTCATGGCTCTTCAAACCATTTATCTTACCACTTACGATGTTCACCGCGCCCTTTAGGTTTGACGCGTAACCATCGGAAATTTAAGATTCTTGAGCCACGCAAGCACCTCCTTTTTTTCTGATGGCTTTAAACAGTATGGAGCACGTGGCTTACCCATACGTCCGGCTTGATTGGTTCTGACCTCAAGGGTAGGCCGATCACATATGTCAGCCATATCTCTATGAGCTTTCATATTATCTTTTGTTTTGTCCTTGAAGTCAAAAACGGTGCTGATGATACTTTCAGCAACATTCCGTTCTTGATGCATCACGTCGATATTGTGTCATAAGATTAGACATTTAACACAAGGAAGACTCCAGATGGAAGATATGTGAGTCCAATTATGTTCTTCTTTGAACCCTTCGTAACCATTCTCTGTGGCTTCTAACCGATCATGCCAAGCAACAATCTCGATCCGGTCAAGCGCCGGTGGACCTTTACTAATGGTCGATCTTTACGAAATGGATTTCATTGGGTCCTAAATAGGTGATTGATGGTGTGAAGCGCCGATGACAATCGAAGAAGCAGAATTTACCTCCGTTCTTCAGGCGAAATGCATTAGTGTCATCCATGCATATTGGACAACATAACCTACCATGCGTGCTCCATCCCGAGAACATGCCATATGCAGGAAAATCATGGATAGACCAAAGGAATGCTGCACGCATGTTGAAATACTCCTTTCTACTATTGTCATATGTCCCGACACCGATCCACAGCTTCTTTTAGCTCATCGATCAACGGCTGCATAAACATGTCTAAGTGCTTTCCTAGGATGATCGTGCCCCGTATGATAATAGTCAGAACACATATTGATCTTTCATGCACAAAGAGGGTGGAAGATTGTATGGAATTGCAAAATGGGCCAACATGAATATGTCGCGGCATTTGTGTTGAAAGGGGTGAAACCATCGGTCGCCAATCCAATACGTACATTCCGAGGATCGCTAGCAAAATGTTGGTCATACCGATCCAGTGCCTTCCAAGCCTCACCGTCAAATGGATGGCCCATGTACCCCTCATTTGTACGGATGCCTTCCTTGTGCCACCTCATATGCTTCGCAATCGTCTTAGAGAGGTACAACCGTTGGAGTGGTGCTGTGAGAGGCAGATATCATAGCTGCTTCAGGGGAACGCTTGTTTTCTGCATAATCCCATCTTTGTTGACTAATTCTGCATATCTAGATTTCTTGCAGCATGGACAACGATCCAACTTCTCGTGCTCCTTCCAGAACAAAATACAATTGTTCACACACACATCAATCTTGTGATATGGCATCCCTAGGCCAGCTAGCAGTTTCTTTGAGTAATAGAAATCTTTCGACAACTTGTGAGGTTTTGGTAAAATGTCAGATATCAAATCAACTAGATCATTGAAACAGTCCACCGAGAAGTTGTACTTTGACCTTATAGCCATCAATCGTGTCACAGCCACAAGTCGTGTCACGCCAGGACTCATGCAAAGGATCTTCGGCTTTCGAAGACTAAAGAATCTATTTACCTCGTCCGCACATCCTCAAACCGCTGAACAAAATCATGCATCATATCATCCAATGCATCAATAGGATCATCGGCTAGCTCACACTCGCTCGGATTGATGTTTCCTAGAATGTGGCTCACCATGCTCATACCAAAGTTAGATAATCCGCATGAAACCCCATTTGCAAAGGTGACGCCCATATCTGCTTTTGTACTACCAATTAAAATTCGACACCTACGACAGGGGCACTTCCCCAACCCACCGTAGGAGAGGAAGAGAAACAAAATCCACAAAAGCCCGTGTGTTCACCATCCACTCGTGTGTGCATCCCTGTTTTCCATCCATCGTACATCCATCTTCAGTCGTCTGCCATTTTTGATGCTGCTAACACTACATGGATGATGGTGCAATTTTTATAAATATCATTAAAATATCAGAGCATGATCAACGTTTTCATGTAGTGCTAGCATGCATCTGCCTGAGCTTAATATGACAAACATGCTAAAGACAATGCATACTATGGTAAAATCTCCCTGAATAACATACTAAGGTAAAACATTCCTAAGGTAAAGCATTCCTTGCCCTAGCAAAAGGATAGGCAATATGTTTACATCTATTAACATAATTTGGACTTTGGACTAAGTGCACCATCTTGCAGCGTTTCAGATGAACATTAGCCAATCTTGTAGTGGAGAAGATCCACAAGCATAAAGTCCTTACATAGCCCAAAAAGAAGGAAATTACAAGGCCTATGCTATACGATTGAAATGATAAGTAATACAGCCGCTTATTGTATTTGTCTACTTCTCAGTTCTCATATACCTATCTCTTAAGCCTGCGAGTGACTCAAATGCTTTCATTTGCTCCAGGTTTTGCCATGTGTTGGCTCCTTGATATGGTTATGTTTTGTATGGTTTGTTATTGGATCTTAGTTTCGTCTAATACAGGGGCTGCTTCTTGGCTCTCACTCGCAAAAGATATGTACCAAGCAAATATGAATAGAAAGGGAACAAGAAAAAGCATACGGGAACTCCTCAAACGCTAAACAAGACTGATTCATACGGGAACATATTTTAGATTCAATTAGTGCCAACTCAATGTAATTCAATTGAGGTGGAGGTACCCTGGAGAAGACGTGGCGGTGCGGCGTCGGGCGACAGAGGCGGCGCTGGGGATTCGGCGATGGCGGGGCGGCGTCACATGGGCGGCGCGGGGCCGTTGACGTCATGAGATTAGCGCGGCGGCGGCGGCGGCGGCGGCGCGCAAGGAGCATGGGGCGGGAAGGTCATGCAGTGAGGAGATTTTGGTCGGCAAGGGTTTTAGGTCTCAACTTATTTTCGACGGCAAAAGTTGGCCGATTTAAACTATGCACATATTTTCGACGGTCCATTCTAGCCGATTTAAATTATCCAATATTTTCGACGGCTTTATTCGGCCGACGAAATTAAATCCTTGTTTTCGACGGCTTTTACGTAATACCAACAAAATTAACTGGCTTTTTCGAAGGCTTTTCCGGATAACGAAATCGCAAACTTATTTTCGACGGCTACATAATAGCCGACGAAATTATGTAGACATTTTCAACGGCTTCCCTTGGTCGACGAAATTATCTAGGCATTTTCGACGGCTTTTTTTAGGCCGACGAAATTGCTATTGGCCGACGAATCAACAACGTTTTCCTGTAGTGTTTGTGCCGCTTTTCAACATTCTGTGGATTACTCCTTTTAAGTTCATTCATATGCTCACTGTAGAGAACGAAAAAATAGGGCTTTAGTAAAATAATAATGCATACAGAAAGTAAAGTATATTTACATCTTACTTGCTTACTTGACCCATGCAGTGGCTTCATCGCAGTTTGTTAATATGTAGTGCCTAATCCGCTGCATCTCATACCTAGAAAGTGACTTGATAGTAAATCCTTTCTTAGTGTAGTCAATCTTTCCAAATATGCTTTAGCCCAGATGGAGGTTCATTCACTGCTGCGCTTTCATGCCGCTCTGGATGATTTAGCTTTGTATCCACGTCCTCCAAGAAGCGAGAGCAAAATGTCATGCACTCCTCCGATATATATCCCTCGGCAATTGAACCTTCAGGGCAGGCTTTGTTGCGAACATAGTCTTTAAGCGTGCGTAGATATCTCTCAATTGGATACATCCATCTATAGCACACAGGCCCCCCAAGTTTAGCCTCTTCAGCAAGATGAACCGGCAAATGCATCATGATATAAAAAAAAACTGGTGGGAAGATCATCTCAAGCCGACATAGGGTTTCTCTAATTGAATTGCTCATATTTTCTAAATCTTCCACACTCAGCTCCTTTGAACATATGGCATTGAAGAACCTACTAAGCTGAATCAATGGGATAACAACATTTTCTGGTAATATGTTGCGTACTGCTATGGGCAAAAGTTTCTGGAATATAACATGGCAGTCATGACTTTTGAGTCCTGACACCTTACACCCCTTCACATCCACGCATCTCTTGATATTGGAGGCGTAGCCATCTGGCATCTTCACTCCTTCTAGGAATTTGCATAAATATGTCTTCTCATCCTTGCCCAAAAAGTACAGTGCTGTTGGCAAAGTGTACTTATCATTCTTGATTAAAGGATGCTGATCCTTCCTGATCCCCAGATGTTGCATGTCCAGTCGAGCCTTCTCGCTATCCTTAGATTTACCCTCTATGTCAAGCAAAGTACCCAATATGCTGTCACAGATGTTTTTCTCAATGTGCATCACATCTAGATTATGTCTGATAAGCAGATCTTTCCAGTAGGGTAGTTCAAAAAGTATACTTTTCTTCCTCCAATTGTGCCATCTATTTTCTTCTTTACGCTGCTTCCTCTTATTTGACTTGTTCCCAAATGCCACTTGCTCAAAACTTTCAAACTGTTGTAGCACCTGAGCACCAGTCAGTAGCACCAGAGCATCCCTAGTCTCTTCCTTGTTATTGAAGCTAATCTTGTTCCGGCACCACTTGTGGTTCGAAGGTAAAAACCGGCGATGGCCCAAGTAGCAATGCTTAGACCCAAATTTCCACCACAAGTACTCAGTATCCTTGTGGCAGTAGGGACATGCAAACTTGCCTTTTCTGCTCCAACCAGATAGCATCCCATATGCTGGAAAGTCATTAATTGTCCATAACAGGATTGCACGCAAAGTGAAACTCCTCTTCACATTTGCATCCCATGTCTCAACACCATCAACCCAAAGCTCTTTTAGCTCAACGATCAACGGCTGCAAATATACATCAATTTTGTTTCCTGGTGACTTTGGCCCTGGTATCAACATTGACATAATCCAAAACGGTTGTTTCAAACACAACCAAGGAGGCAAGTTGTTAGGGATTAGGATCACAGGCCATGTGGTGTATGTAACATTTAACATCTCAAATGGATTGAAGCCATCAGAAGTAAGACCCAACCTAACATTGCGACGATCCAATGCAAATTCTGGATACTTGTTATCTATGTGCTTCCATTCCACAGAGTCAGCAGGGTACCGCATTTTTCCATCGCGGGCCAGTCCTTCCTTATGCCATCGCATATGTGAAGATGTGGACTCTGTCATATATAACCTTTGCAGATGAGGAATAACAGGGAAATACCGTAGGATTTTAAATGGAACACGCTTCTTGGTGAGCCATTACCACTCGCCTCATCCTTGTCGTGAAGTAGCCGCTTCCATCTAGACTCACCACATTTTGGACACGATCAATGTCCAAAAATTCCTTCAAATAGCACACAATCATTGACACATGCGTATCTTTTGGTAGTCGAGGCCAAGATCACGAACAACCTTTCGTGACCTTGTCCAAAGTGTCCGGAATGCAAAGGCCTTCAAGGAGCACAAGTGAGAACAGTGAAGTATGGCCGCTAAAGCAATCATTACTCGCACCAAACATGCACTTGATCCGAAGAGCCCGATAATGAAAGATATCTTAGTAGCCTCCTTGCAACCTAGGTACAATTCCTTCTCGGCCTCTTTTAACAATTCAAAGAATTTCTTAGCACGCTCATTTGGCTCTTCATTACTACCTATGATGTCTCCATTTATAGCACCCCTGATCAGTGTGGAAACCAGATCATTGATAGAAGCACCATCGCCTGTTGCGCCAAGTCCTTCAGTGTTGTCCTCATTTGAATTGTCGCCATGGTCTTCTCCTTGGATGAAACTTTCATCAAATCCTATGGTAATCAAATGACTTTGGACCTCGGTTCGCGTTACATTTACATGTTACTAAGATCTTGAACAAGGATAGGGAGCAGTTTCTCCTTTAGAGGTGCTTCCAAATGTACTTTCCATAAATTCCTTGAATCCTTGTTGCCACTCATCTGATGCTTTATCCATGCGCATCCAACTCCTATCATCATGTGCCATGCTTCCAAGGCTTATCAATCAACGTGCAAGAAATTACTCACAAACTGTCTAACTGCTTCCTGCATGAAAGCTTTGCATTTAATAAGCAGCAGAACTGAATTCTAAGTATATACAATCAAGGTTCTACAATGTCTGAATCCTAACAATTTGTGAGTAATTTGAACACTGTTTGTTCTGAATGTAGAGGGTCAGGAATGCAAATCTTCATCCATCTTTGCATCTACTTACTATGTGGTATCTTCCTGCAAATTGCAATTTCTTTGAGCTTGTCTTATGATTGTAGTGTTGTAAACTTGATCAGGTGAAATCGTAATGTGACATCCTCATTTTTCATGAAAATTAAAATCACGCATGTAGCATTTGATAAAAAAAATAATAATAAAATAAAATAAAATCTTGTTTATAATAAATCAATTGAAAAATGAGAATGTTCTTTTCAAAATTTTCAAAAACTTGACATATAAATTAAGTTTGTTGATTTTATAAAGATTTGTACAAGTGTCTGATTTACTAAAAGGATTTTTGTAGAAAATCTATATATCGAAAAATTCCAAAACCAAGTTTATTGGGTTCCAAATATTACCTAGTATTTTAGAGAATTTTTCCAAGATTTTTAGAGTCTTTTTACTATTTGATCCCAAGCGCTTACTCTTCTTAACACTATTCAAATTCCAAAGAAAAAAAATAAAACGCCACGTGAGCTACTGTAGCATCGTCTTCTTCAGTAGAGCGTTTCCAGAGAAAAATCACCTTCTCTCTCCCCCATTAGAGCTCAACGGAAGCTTCAATATCTTCCCCAATTAATCACCAAAAATTCAATAAAAATCAGTTTCGGAATCCTAATCGCCTCCTCTTCAATCCACAGCCGTCCCCTCATTAAATCTCCCATTAGTTTGATCATAAACGCGAGGAAATGAAGTGACATCGTTTTTCCGTTCAATTTTCATTTTCACTGCCATGGTTAACCTTTGGTCTTCCACCCACACTATAAAAGGGACCCCTGTGTTCCTCTCTTCAACATCAATCCATTCAACAACTCCACGAGAGCTCCGTGTCCTGGTTTCACCCGCCAAGAAATTTAGTGCGTGGTGTTCTTTTACGCTTGTTTCCTCCGGCCACCGCCGCCACTAC
The DNA here is from genome assembly GCA_036346375.1 of Guadua angustifolia. NCBI lineage: Eukaryota > Viridiplantae > Streptophyta > Magnoliopsida > Poales > Poaceae > Guadua > Guadua angustifolia. The sequence goes on along the minus strand of CM070502.1, from coordinate 45,184,762 downwards.
CGCCGGTGAGTTCATTTCATGACATCTTCACCAAGTAGTCTTGCCACCGTCGGTTGGTGAGCTTTCTGATCCTACTCCACCGAGAGCCAAGTAACAAAACCGAAATTTTCTCTTCTTCTCTGTGTCACGCAAGAACATACATGCTACAGTGATGAACAGTGCCATGCAGTGTGTAGCTAATAAAATTTTGTACGTGAATTTATAATCAAATTACGGATTTTATCTTTTTCACTACAAATTCGTTATAAGTCCAAATAGTATGCAACAAGTTTTGTAAATTAGTAAAAATTAATACCTTTCCACAGTAATTTTTATGAAATTTTATAAATGAATTTATACTGTTAAAATATTCGAGGAAAGTCCAAACTTATGAATTTTGTAGTTCCTAAACTGTACATCGAAAAATGTCAAAATAAATTTTATAAATCTTAGAAAATGCTAAACTATAGATCTAGAAGTTTTCATGAAATTATGAATTAATTTGATTCTTTGCATTTTCCGACTGTGTGTTTACTCGTTGTTTTTCGTGCGATAGAAACGTTTGACGTCGACGCCATCGCTGACCAACAAGAAGAAGACAACTCTCTCCTCGCTGACCAAGGCAAGTTCCCAGCAAATTTTTGCAAGTTCCCTTGAAGCATGTTGATCCATGTTTTGAAATGCTTTATAGATTTACAAACTTGCATGCTATGTTGATTACAAATATATATATATATATATGACACGGTCATTTTGCAACTGACCTCACTCAATTTCGTTGAGAATTGCAAAAGTTATGAGCATTTGAAGTTTGGGCTGCAAATGGGGCTGAATGTGAACAGTGCGCATGGCTGGAGGTTGAAGATGAACTGTGCTGACACGTGTCGCTTTCTCATTGGTTGAAAGAAATGAAGGGACAAAAGCGAGAAATAAAATAGCAAAAATGATCTAAAATCTTGCAAAAATTCCTAAAAATACTAGAGATTATTTGGAACTCAATAAAATTGGTTTATCTGAATTTTGATAAGTTTTGAAATTTAGATAATTCCGGGACTAATATATCGATTTAACGAAGACCATGAGAGATAAAATACCAGAGAGATTCTATAAATCTTAGAAAAATTTACAAAATCATTATAGAATATTTGGAACCTAATTATATGAATTTTGAGATTTTTGGAATATTTTGGAACTCGGGTGAAATTTCAATAAGGACCTAAATTGAAATTTTGACTTAAGGACCAGAAAAGATTGAACTTTGATTTCGAAGGATATGGATGCCAATTTAATTAGAACACCGAGGAAATCCAAGCTTTGAATTTAAATGGAATTTCAAAGGAAAGGTTTGAATTGGAATTTGATATAGAATTGCCCTAACAATTAATAATTCAAATTAAAAATCAATAAAAATCCAATTAACATCCAAATGTTTAAATTAATAATTTTAATTAGTTTTAGCAAATCTCAACTTTGGGAAATTCCCGAGATACAAAGGACACTGCAAAACTAAATTTTAAATTACTTGATGTACATGTATGCACATTAAATTGTTTTAGATTTAGAAAATTCTATTAAGCTTTTTAATGAATTAAAATCAATAGAAATTTTGGAAAGCTAATTTAAATATAAATTTTGAAAACCCAAATTTTGGGATGTTACAAACTCCCCCACTTAACAGAATCTCGCCCCTAGATTCGAAATACTCAAAGAATAGGTTCTGGAAAACTCAACCTTCGAGGTTCTTCGTGACTTGCAAATAATCGCACGCTTGACGGATTGTTTTCGAGGTCAAACACTGGATAACATCCTTCTGCTGGGTCAAATTTTGATAGGTTGCTCCTTGCAAGATCTTTTGCAAACTTAATTGGCTTCAACCTAGTCTATCTTTCTCGACTTATGGAACGCTTTTCATCGAGGCCCTTAAATGACAATCGACTCTTCCTAACAATGCCGACAACTTCCATTGTTACAACCTTTATTATGCATTGACACCTGATTCTTTGCTTCTTGAGACCGAATAAGTTATCGACGCCGAAGCAACTTGCTATTCTCATGTCTTGATTAAAGATTGAACATCATTTCGTTGGTTGGTTCTATGGATGACTTTTGATCTCGAGAAACTCAAGCCGATTAATAATTGCTTCATCAGGCTTGACAATCTTGGACGATTCATTGATCCTTTCATTTCACTACCAATGACCTTCGCAGTGAAGGACATTGATCGAAATGAATCGTAACTTTAACATCATGATCGAGAACTCTGCTCTATACAACATACACATGAATATTATCCGTAAAGTGAATGCTCAAAGACATATCAAATCCTTTATTGCCATTAATACTTTTGATTTAGAATTCTAGGTACATTTATTCCACAAATAGGAATTGCCGAGAGAATTCCTTGACATTACTCTTATAGACTAGAGTATGACGCCACGGCTTGAACTTCTTGGCGCCTTCATCACCAACCGCCTTTTCTTCAATCGCTTCTTGGAACAATCGGTCAGGGTTGTTTCAGCATACTTGGCAATACAGCTCAACCGAGGTAGAGCCAGGATAATTTCAATTCCACAATGTACTTCATATTTGAACCGACTGCTTTGGCAAAGTGACCTCTTTCACGGCGTGCATAGCATAATCGATTCTTTGATGCCGCACCTTGCGATCTTGGTGTTATGCTTTGAACTAACTGACTTCTCGATGACTGGTGTAAAGTTTGTGCTTGATTCTTCCGGGGACATCGCTTGACATAGTGACCTTGTTTACCACAAAGTAAACAACTTCCTAGTGACTTTGCATTGCTTCTTTTTCCGAGGTAGCTTGCTAGATTCTTGGTATTTCTTTAACTCGCTCCCGTGGCAAGGCATGGGTAGATGACAATATGTCTTTCTTTTGCTAACTCTTGAACCACAAAGGGTTCGGAATTTTCTCGCTGACGTTGCATTGCGAGGTCAATACATAATACATAATAATCGGCTTGGGCAATGATCTTGGCCTTCACAAAGAAAACATGAAATTTTATTGTTCTGGATATTCTCCAAGAGGATGGTTCCTTCACAACCGGAACAATTGATATGATTCTCTACCGAGGTATGTCCTATTATTCCAAACGGATACATGCACGATCTTCCGACTTGCTCCTGTTGACACTTTAAAGAACCACGCCAGATTGGTTGTGGTATGTGGGGTTGCATATTCCTCTCAATTGGTTGCACTTTCAACAGAGCATGAAACTCACGAAATGCGAGTGAATTCTTCCAAGTGATAGTCCGATCCTTACTATGGATAGCACTAGTTTTTCCACCGCTAATGCTGACCTTCTAACCGACGGTGGCATATATAACCTTATCTTTATCATCACACCGTATGGAAGATAGCTTTTCTAAGACTTGAATCCGTGTTTCGCATCTTTGTAGGGAGGTGAATTCTTCAAAAATGGGTGGCTTGGCTTCAATGAACTTTGCAAACTTGCAATGAGAACGACTGTTGAATTTTTTCAACTGTGGAACTGGAGATTGCTTTTGGTCAACATCTCGCCAATACCGACATCAAGGCAACATCTGAATCGACGGAATGCTTTGGAATCAATGCTAAGGTCACAACCGAAAACTTCTCCATCCGATGACCGACTATGGTTAATAGGCAAGAAGGAAAAGCATAGATAAGTAAACCAAGAACTATTACGGGATTAGGTTTAACCCAAAATCTCAAATTATACTATCATTATTTACAACTTGGTATGGTCGCCAAAAAAGCCTAAGGGCCATGGCTACATACCGCAAATTCAAAGCAAACAGAAACCAAATTAACCTAAGCACACAAGTCTAACGCTCAGAAAGGGTAACACTTAACTTAGACAAACGCCGATCACACATGAGTCTCAACAAATAATCAAGCATCGATTCTTCATTCTTGTACACTCATCTAAGACTGTTCTTCTACCTCCGAACACTTCATTGGCAATCGGTTCTTCTATCTTCTAGAACACTTCATCGCATTCCTTGAGCTCGATTTATTCCTCGCTCTTCACGATCTTCGTGTTCGAACGAGATCCAAGTGTTTTCTCCTGTGTGAAACATCGCTATCTATTCAAGACGATCGAGGCAAGATTTTCAACTTAAATCGGCGAGGAAAGATAGAAATTTCAAAGAAAGGAAAAGAATGGAAGAATAAGATAAGTCAAGAACTTGTTATTTTTCAAGCAATTTTCTCTTAGAAAATAATTTTGAAGTTCCTAATGAACAAACTATCTAGGGTCAAGACTCATACCAAGATATGCTCGATACCACCTCCGCTTGACCCGAATTCAACCGAACCCTTCGTACAAAGACTAGTCCCAGGATCGCAAGAGCTAGTGCCCACAGCTAACAAAGATGAATATCACAATCATACAACGGAATAATAAATAAAGAATTCATCTTTTAATATAACATGTTGAATAACCTTAAGGTCAACTTACAATTGTGAAGCCTAGATGGCTTAAACTCGTGAGTAAAACGAACAATAGCGAACGAAGAACGCTTGTGAATCCCATCAAAATACCATGCATTTGACAAGGTTCAACTCCTAGATATTCTTCTTGCAGTAATCTCCTTCAAGACAAAGACTTTCCTCAATCGGTGATATTTTGTTAAAGCAAGGTGAGTACACAACCGTACTCAACAAGTCATGCATGTAATGCGCTTCTATTACTACATGCATGGCTTATTCCAAAGGAATGGTGAATGGTTCTTTGCAAGAAAGATTCACAAATAATCATAGTAGATAGAAAAGCAGAAAACAAATAATACCCATAATAAATTTCAGAATCATTCTCAAGTAAAACATTCTCATCCTAACCAATTTCCATATCACATTGTTCACATTCCCAACCCCATTTTATTTTCAAACTCTACCCTTGATCAGAATCTCCGAGCATTGTCCAAGATCATTGCCAACAGATATACGCTTAGGTACCCTCCACCGCGATAAAGTGGTCCACGGGCGGCCGCCATCTAAGGCGATCACGGCCACAAGCCAAAGGCTTCATCCACGGGCGCCTGCAAGAAGGTGTGGCGAAGACGCCTCGCCGCCTACCAAATTTCACGTGGCGGCTCATCGATCACGCACGTCAGCGTTGGTCCACGTGGCGCCCACGAAGCAAAGTGGGCGAGCACGCCGCTGCCGGGCGCCACCACGGGCGCTTCGCGATTGGCGGGCGATCACGCTCACGGCCAGGCTGTTTCCACGTGGCGCCTGGCGAAAGTGTGGCGAAGCACGCCGCTTGCCGCCCGGCGCCACTTATGTGGTGGCTCGGCGACGGGCGGCGACACGCCCGCTGCCAGCGCTGTCCGGTGGCGGCTCGGGCGACGGGCGGGCGATCACGCTCACGGCCAGCGCCGGCCCACGGGCGCCTGGCGAAGCAAAGCGGGCGAAACACTGCCGCCGGCCAGCCCACGTGGGCGTGGCGCAGGCTACGGAGGACGCCTCGCCGCTTCGCAAGAAGGCAAAAAGGTGGCGACCAAGGCTTCACCAAGGCTCCGCCAGCCGCGGTCGAACAAGCAGCTTCGCCATAGCAGCTTATCACAGGGGTTTCGCAACAAGCCCATTCCTCGACGCCTCACCTACCACAAGGGGCTCAACCGGGTAAAAATCACTTGTTCTTCCTAGTTCATAGCGCCAAACCCTCCGCTGGGAGTCCTCTAGGTTTCGCCTCGATTAGCTGACCACGAAGACGCCCACCGAACAAAACCCGGCTCAGATCACGGGCTCTGTCTCGTGAATACGCCGATGTGGCGCGCTGTGGGGCTAGTGGTTGGCTTTTCCGCCAACTCAAGTGAAGTTTCCGTGTTCTTTTTGCTTAGTCGAGTCCGCGATCTGGGATGGCGCTCATCGCCAAGATCAAGCGGGGTGAGTGGTACCTGTGGCGCCCCAGCCTCTCACGGCCGAGGGTCACCACGACCCGCCGCAGGTGGCGGCTTTGCTCGCCGATCCGCGGGCCTCTGCGGCGGCGCCGGCTGCGGAGGCGGCCACCACCAAAACCTACATGTCAGTCTGCCTCTTGACCACCCGGTGAACTTGCAGAGACTCTCCGGCCACTCCGTGGTCCGAGCATCGCCGTCCGTGGACGCGCCCAGCTCGGTAGGGCCCCCGACCCTGGCAACCGCAGGCAAAGGTGCTCGAGGCGCGTCAGTGCACCCAGCGCCCACCGCCGGACAAAGGTGGTCGCGCCAGGGCGGAATCAAGAAGGACGCCATGGCCGTCCCGGTTTCAAAGGAACTGGGGACCTTAGGTCGCACTGATGAAAGCCAGCAAGGCGACGACCTTTCGCGCTGGCCGCCCCGAGCCGCCACCGAAAGCGATAGTCTCCGACGGTGAGAGTTTCCAAGGCTCATTCCCGACTCAGGAGGAGGATCACCTCCGACTCGACGGAACCAGTCTAACGCCCCGGGCTCTTCCTGGACCGTTCTTGCCATGTTGGGTTCTACGGTGCCGCTTTCTCGGCCAAGGCCACGGTGTGGCCTTACAGATTTCGCCCCGCATCCATGGAGAAATACGATGGCACCACCAACCCGGAGGAGTTCTTGCAAATATACACAACGGGTGCGAGCGTGGATCTGAAAAGGTCATGGCCAATTACCTTCCGACGGGTTCCGACGGGCTCCGCCCGTTTGGTTGTTGAACCTCCCGAGGTCTCTGCGGCACTTCGTGGGAGAGCAGCTCTTTGTCGCCAACTTTCAAGGGTCTTTGTACGACCAGCGTGGAGGATGACCTCCATGCCCGGAGCAGAGAAGGGGAGCGCCGCGACTTCATTCGGGCGGTTTTGTCACCGCCGCAACACGATCCCCATATTTTCGCGCCATCATTATCGCCAGAGGGGCGCGCGACCGCGAAGATGAAACGTAAGATGGCTACCCGCGACCATCGGCACCACCGAAGTCAGCCTCGCACACAAGTGCGCGCGGCACGAGGCGGGGCCAGCGCCTGCCCCGGGTGGCCGAAGAAGGATGAGGCCGACTCGGCGGTTCGCCGCAGCAAGAAGGCACGAAGCGCGAGGCAGAGAGACCAGACAGTTCTTACGCCGAGCGATAATGAAGACCCCGCTACCACAAGCGCAACCGCGGACGGGCGGACGACGCCGTGGACGGCGTGATAACCGCCGCGATCGGGGAAGACCGCGTGATCAGGAAGACCGCCATGTCGCCAAACGACCGCCGCGAGCGTAAGGAGGGCGAATCCCCATCGCCCCATCCACAGATTAACACGCACGACCGGACGGATGCCGGTCGTGAACAGATGGTAGAGCAATGCGCCACGAGCGCCGCCTGGTTGATTAGACAAAATAGAACGGCTTTCAAAATATAATCAAGAGAAAGATTAATAATCGAAAGAAGGAATAGTATTCCAAGAATATTTCTTCCGGTTATTATCTTGATTGATAGCCGATGACATATGGACTCTCGATCTATGGACCGGTCCACGATGATACGTTAGTTCGCCATGAACTAAGCAGATGCCGAGGTTGACTTTTGTTGACTAAGTAGATACACAATCAAACAAAAGAAAGATAAGCCGATAGATTAGATATGGCACAAGGATATGACATGGTCAATGGTCTAGTGACCAAGTCCACGAATGAATTCCGGGTTAATGGCGATTAGATTTTCAGGATAAGACAGGACGGATGGAATCGACATTCAAGGCGATCCGATCGGGGTTCACCATACATCAACGAAGAGACTTGACGATAATGACGATAACGTATGTAGTAAGACAGTACAAATATCTTACTACTGTGGACACAACGAGGGAAACCATAATATCGGGTAGCGCCACGATGAACTTACCATCGAACCGATTCAAGTTAGGTTTTGCACGGCTTTGCGATGATCAAAAGATAAAGCCGCACTACAAGGACGGGGTTAGATCACGATAGACGATAGAAAGGATATGACATCGCGCCACGCACTTGCTTGAATACAGCGCGCATGGCGATAGCGTTGCGAGAGCAAAGCGTTAACTTAACGCTAACCATTTAAACGTTAACGGCGAAACGTCAACTATAAACGCGAACGTTAACGATTTAACGCATCGGCGGAACGTTAACGCGAAACGTTATACGGAACGTTAACGGCGGAACGTTAACGGCGAAACGTTAACGACGTTAACGCAACGGCGGAACGCACGGCGGTTGGACGGACGCTTTTGAAATAACAAGGTGGCTACTATCTACCGATAGATAGGGCAGCGAGGTCATTTATGCAACTTATGGCAAATTTGTGCTGGTCGAATGGGTATCGCCAAGGCAAAGCAGACACAAAAACGGAGCAACGATTTAAATAACCGAGATACAAATGAATAAAATAAAATAAATGTAAACTAAAATTACAATAAAAAATATCGCGATAGAGGATGAATTAGATGAATTTAGAAATTTGAATCACCGATTCGAAGTTCGGATGGAGGAGAACGGATCAAACGAAGTTTGACTAGAAAGAAAATCCCGAAAATAAGAAATCGCACTATAGCATCGCTACAGTTGCTTCGCTTCTTCTTCTCGGCTGTGTTACAGAGCTCCATTAGAGGCCTTTTTACACAAACATTACTAGAGATTGGGGCATGGCAGCAAGGGGAGTGACATTATGGAATGAGGACGACGACGGTACCAAAGCAAGCAACGGTTTGCGGAATCTGTTCGAACGGCGCACGATCGCTAGAGCGACGCTGGTGGTTCGCGGCGAGGCGCGGCCGAGGAGCGGCAGCCGGAGTGGGGGGCACGGCACACGGGACGGCGAGGTAACGGGAGACCGATGGGTGGTCGCCGGAGGTGAGGCGCGGAGGCGGCGCGCGCGATGGCGACATGGCTGGTTCGACGCATACGGCGGCGGTAGCCCTGCCGCGGAGGGCGCCAAGGGTGGGGTGGGGCAGCAAGGTGAGGGCCCATGGACGTGACGGCCGGGCGGCGGGGATGACCGAGCGGCGGCGAGACGACGCCGACGCCACCAAAACGGTCCCAATGGCATGGTGGCTAAAAACACAATAAAACGATTTTCAAAACTAACGAGAGCATGGCGAGAGCAAGATCATACTAGGCTACATCTTAAAGGAATTTGATTGGGGATTACCGGTTTGGGAGGAATCGACGACTTAACGGAACTCGACTTGACGATTTAACGAACGAAGTTCCCGGAGCAATTTTGATGAAACCTGGATTTTCTTGGAGGGTTATGATCTACACACTAATGCGCACAAGATGACGAACGGAAGTCGATTTGCCTTACCGATCAAACGATGACACGGTGATGTCAACGGAGGACGTCCGCACCGCTTTCTTCGATTTTCGAAGGGCAAATGTTCTAGAAATGGAGGGCAAGTGTGAGCACCGTGTTGGGAAGACTGAAACGCACATTTTGGGTGGTCACACGCGAGAGGATGAGAAACGGAAAAGTTATGGCTAAAACAAGAAACGGCAAAGAAGTGCTTGCAGATTTCGTTTCACTTGATTTCAGTGGGGAAACTGTAGGAGAATTGAAGTCCTCGATGACACGGCATTTTGCAACTGACCTCACTCAATTTCGTTGAGAATTGCAAAAGTTATGAGCATTTGAAGTTTGGGCTGCAAATGGGGCTGAATGTGAACAGTGCGCATGGCTGAGGTTGAAGATGAACCAAAGGACACGTGTCGCTTTCATTGGTTGAAAGAAATGAAGGGACAAAAGCGAGAAATAAAATAGCAAAAATGATCTAAAAATCTTGCAAAATTCCTAAAAATACTAGAGATTATTTGGAACTCAATAAAATTGGTTTATCTGAATTTTGATAAGTTTTGAAATTTAGATAATTCCGACTAATATATCGGATTTAACGAAGACCGCGAGAGATAAAATACCAGAGAGATTCTATAAATCTTAGAAAATTTCCAAAATCATTATAGAATATTTGGAACCTAATTATATGAATTTTGAGATTTTTGGAATATTTTGGAACTGGGTGAAATTTCGAATAAGGACCTAAATTGAAATTTTGACTTTATGGACGTAAAAGATTGAACTTTGATTTCGAAGGATATGGATGCCAATTTAATTAGAACACCGAGGAAATCCAATTTTGAATTTAAATGGAATTTCAAAGGAAAGGTTTGAATTGGAATTTTATAGAATTGTCTTAACAATTAATAATTCAAATTAAAAATCAATAAAATCCAATTAACATCCAAATGTTTAAATTAATAATTTTAATTAGTTTTAGCAAATCTCAACTTTGGGAAATTTCGAGATACAAAGGACATCGTAAAAACTAAATTTTAAATTACTTGATGCAATACGTAAGGCACATTAAATTGTTTTAGATTTAGAAAATTCTAAATTAAGCTTTTTAATGAATTAAAAGAGAAATTTTTGGAAAGCTAATTTAAATATAAATTTTTGAAAACCCAAATTTTGGGATGTTACAAACCTCCCCACTTAAGTAATCTCGCCCCGAGATTCGAAATGACTAAAGAATAGGTTCGGGAAAACTCAACCTTCGAGGTTCTTCGTGACTTGCAAATAATCGCACGCTTGACTCGGATTGCTTCGAGGTCAAACACCGGATAACATCCTTCACGGGTCAAATTTGATAGGTTGCTCTTGCGTGCAAGATCTTTTGCAAACTTAATTGGCTTCAACCTAGCTACTTTCCTCATGAAACGCTTTTCATCGAGGCCCTTAAATGACAATGCGACTCTTCCTAACAATGCCGATAACTTCCATTGTTACAACCTTTATTATGCATTGACACTTGATTCTTTGCTTCTCTTGGAGACCGAACAAGTTACTCCTCGACGCGAAGCAACTTGCTATTCTGCGGTCTTGATTAAAGATTGAACATCATTTCATGGGTTGGTTCTTGGACAAATTTCTTGATCCGAGAAACTCAAGTCGATTAATAATTGTTTCATCGTGCTTGACAATCTTGGACGATCTATTGATCCTTTCATTTCACTACCAATGACCTTCGCAAGAAGGACATTGATCAAATGAATCGTAACTTTTAACATCATGATCGAGAACTCAGCTCTATGGCCAACATACACATGAATATTATCCGTAAAGTGAATGCTCAAAGACATATCAAACTTTATTGCCATTAATACTTTTGATTTAGAATTCTAGGTACATTTATTCCACAAATAGGAATTGCCGAGAGAATTCCTTGACATTACTCTTATAGACTAGATGACGTCATCAGCTTGAACTTCTGGTACTTCATCACCAACCGCCTTTTGTCAACCGCTTGGAACAATCGGCTTCAGGGTTGCTTGTGCATACTGGCAATACAGCTCAACCGAGGTAGCTTCAGGATAATTTCAATTCCACAATGTACTTCATATTTGAACCGCATTGCTTGGCAAAGTGACCTCTTCTACGGCAGTATAGCATAATCGATTTTTGATGCCGCACCTTGCATCTTGGTGTTATGCTTTGAACCGAATCGACTTCCGATGACCAAGGTAAAGTTTGTGCTTGATTCTTCCGGGGACATCGCTTGACATAGTGACCTTGTTTACCACAAAGTAAACAACTTCCTAGTGACTTTGCATTGCTTCTTTTCTCGAGGTAGCTTGCTAGATTCTTGTATTTCTTTAATCGCTTCCCGTGGCAAGGCATGGGTAGATGACAATATGTCTTTCTTTTGCTAACTCTGAACCACAAGTGTTCGAAATTTTCTCGTTGACGCTGCATTGCAGAGTCAATACCGAATACATAGCACAATCGCTTGGGCAATGATCTTGGCCTTCACAAAGAAAACATGAAATTTTATTGTCTTGATATTCTCCAAGAGGATGGTTCCTTCACAACGGAACAATTGATATGATTCTACCGAGGTATGTCCTATTATTCACAACTGACATGCATGCACGATCTTCTCGACTTGCCTGGTTGACAACACTTTAAAGAACCACGCCTGCATTGGTTGTGGTATGTGGGGTTGTATATTCCTTCAATTGGTTGCACTTTCAACGGAGCATGAAACTCACTAAAATGAGTGAATTCCTTCCAAGTGATAGTCTCGATCCTTACTATGGATAGCACTGTAGTTTTTCCACCAAGCTAATGCTGCACCTTCTAACCGATGGTGGCATATATAACCTTATCTTTATCATCACACCGTATGGAAGATAGCTTCTTCTCTAAGACTTGAATCCGTGTTTCCATCTTTGAGGAGGTGAATTCTTCAAAATGGGTGGCTTGGCTTCAATGAACTTTGCAAACTTGCAATGAGAACGCACTGTTGAATTTTCAACTGTGGAACTGAGATTGCTTTTGGTCAACATCATTTAATACCGATATCAAGGCAACATCTCGAATCGATTTGAATGCTTTTGGAATCATCGCCATACTGCCACCGAAAACTTCTCCATCTGATGACTGACCATGGTTAATAGGCAAGAAGGAAAAGCATAGATAAGTAACCAAGAACTATTACGGGGATTAGGTTTAACCCAAAATCTCAAATTATACAATCATTATTTACAACTTGGTATGGTCGCCACAAAAGCCTAAGGGCCATGCACACATACCGCAAATTCAGCAAAAAAGTAAAACCAAATTAACCTAAGCACACAAGTCTAACGCCTAGAAAGGGTAACACTTCTAACTTAGACAAACGCGACTCTCACACATGAGTCTCAATGCCTAATCAATAATCGATTCTTCAATTTCTTGTACACTTCATCAAGACCGGTTCTTCTACCTCTCGAACACTTCATCATCGGTTCTTCTATCTTCTAGAACACTTCATCGACTCTTTCCTTGAGCTCGACGATCTCGTCTTCACGATCCAAGTTCAAAGAACGAGATCCAAGTGCTTTCTCCTAAAGTGTGAAACATCGCTATCTATTCAAGACAATCGAGGTAAGATTTTCAACTTAAATCGGCGAGAAAGATAGAAATTTCAGAAAAGGGAAAAGAATGGAAGAATAAGATAAGTCAAGAACTTGTTATTTTTCAAGTTAAATTTTCTTTAGAAAATAATTTTGAAGTTCCTAAAGAACGGCCAAACTATCTAGGGTCAAGACCTACAACAAGATGCTCGATACCACTTGCCGGGACCCGACCGCAATCCGAAACCTCTCGTGTTATCAAAGACTAGTCCTGTGATCAAGAGCTAGTGCCCACAGCTAACAAAGATGAATATCACAATCATACACAACGGAATAATAAATAAAGAATTCATCTTTAATATAACATGTTGAACAACCTTAAGGTCAACTTACAATTGTGAAGCCTAGATGGCTTAAACTCGAGTAAAACTAACAATAGCGAACGAAGAACGCTTGTGAATCCCATCAAAATATGCATTTGACAAGGTTCAACTCCTAGATATTCGCTTTCTGCGTAATCTCCTTCTTCAAGACAAAGACTCCTCAACCGGTGATATTTTGTTAAAGCAAGGGTGAGTACACAACCGCATTCAACAAGTCATGCATGTAATGCGCTTATTACTACATGCATGGCTTATTCCAAAGGAATGGTAATGGTTCTTTTGCAAGAAAGCAAAGATTCACAAATAATCATAATAGATAGAAAAGCAAGAAACAAATAATACCCATAATAAATTTCGTAATCATTCTCAAGTAAAACATTTCTCATCCTTAACCAATTTCCATATCACATTGTTCACATTCCCAACCTCATTTTATTTTCAAAACTCTACCCTTGACCAGTAATCCCCGAGCATTGTCCAAGATCATGACTCGCTATTCAATAGTTTTTACACTCGCAGAGGTTGTACACTTTACCCACAAGATACAATCAACTCATCACGTCACCGTGAATCGCCATACAAGAGTATGCGAATGAGCGATCATAACAGCCCTTCGTAAACTTTATCTCAACCTAGGAACCTCTCCGGTTGCCTTCACTATCACTTCCTCGCCAGAGTCAAGTATAGGACCATTCACCGTTGATAGGGTACCAAGTCAAAGATGTACGCCCCCATACAATACCCCCTAGATGATCGCCATCCGAGGTATCAAAGGTGAGATATCGAATCCTACTAAACTAGGTCTTCCCATCTGACATGTGGTTGTACGAGTGACTCAGTCAAAGGCTTGCAAGGTTAAGTCCTTAGGGTGACCAAGGCAAGACTACTCATAATTCATCAACAATACCATCACATAATTCACCAACAACACCATCACATAATTCACCAACAACACGCTAAATACCAGAGCGACATATCCAATGCCACTCTTGCCACTTGCCTTGGTCTAAAACATTTTACCACCCCAGCTTGATTATTGCGCAACACAATGCCAACAACAACTCAACATCCATGTAGAACCACACTGGTTCCACATATCAACATCATCGCGTGGCAACACGCACACCATTTCACAAATACATTTCATAATCCATTAATCAAGATACTCTTTATTTTCAAAAGACATGAGTTGCGTAGGCATGGCTAAGCAATTATACACGATCTAACCAACCCACATTGGCAAGTATTAACAACCAACTATTAATCAACCATCTTAGGGTGACAAATGAATTACTGGCATACAAATAATCATGGCAAGGTGATATTAGCAATTGGGTTGAATATCTAATCCCAAATTAATTTAAATCATTTTAATCTTGAACTAGCATGCAATAATTTGAATCAAAGTAAATTTGTAAAACTCGAGCAATATGATCAAAGCACGACTTGCTCGGCCCTTGATATCTTTATTGTTCTACTCTTTATCTTTAACTCGATCTTCGATCTTCAATCTTTACTTCTTGATCTTCACTTCTTGAATAACTTCCGACAACACGCCTAACGATAAAGAAACACAAATACAACAAAACTCAAAAGCAATTCAAATAAACTCCAAATTAAGAACGAATAGCATTGGGCACAACGACTTAGATGAAATTAGGAACTTAAATGGATTAGGTCGATGATTAGACAAAATAGAACGGCTTTCGAAAAATACACCGAAGAGAAAGATTAATAACTGGGAAAGAAGGAATAGTATTCAAGAATATTTCTTCCGGGTTATTATCTTGATTGATAGCCGATGACATATGGACTCTCGATCTATGGACCGTCCACGATGATACGTTAGTTCGCCATGAACTAAGCGATGTCGAGGTTGACTTTTGTTGACTAAGTAGATACACAATCAAACAAAAGAAAGATAAGTCGATAGATTAGATATGGCACAAGGATACATGACATGGTCAATGGTCTAGTGACCAAGTCCACGAATGAATTCTCGTTAATGGCGATTAGATTTTCGTGATAAGACAAGGACGGATGGAATCGATATTCAAGGCGATCCGATCTCGGGGTTCACCATACATCAACGAAGAGACTTGACGATAACAGACGATAACGATATGTAGTAAGACAGAGTACAAATATCTTACTACTGGACATACAACGAGGGAAACCATAACATCGCAACATGACTCACGATGAACTCACCCATCGAACCCATTCTGTTAGGTTTTGCACGCTTTGCGATGATCAAAAGATAAAGCCGACCACAAGGACGGGTTAGATCACGATAGGACGATAGAAAGGATAAGGACATCGCCACGCGACTTGCTTGAATACGCGGATGCGATGATAGCGAAGCGAGAGCAAAGCGCACGCCGTAACGTTAACGCATTTAAACGCATGCGTAAACGCCAACGATGGAACGGCACGGCGTAAACGTTAACGATGAACGTTACGGAACGCGTTAACGGCGTAAACGTTATCGACGGAACGTTAACGGCGGAACGTTATCGCAAACGTTAACGATTAACGCAACGGCGGAACGTTAATGGCGGCGGCGACCGACGCTTTTGAAATAACAAGGTAAACTATCGGCCGATAGATAGGGCAAAGGTCACGACATGGCAATTCATGGCAAATTTGTGTTGGTCGAATGGGTATCGCCAAGGCAAAGCATACACGCAAAACGAGCAACGATTTAAATAACCGAGATACAAATGAATAAAATAAAATAAAAGTAAACTAAAAATTACAATAAAAATATCGGCAGATAGAGGATGAATTAGATGAATTTAGAAATTTGAATCACTCGATTCCGAGTTCTGATGGAGGAGAACGGATCAAACGAAGTTTGACTAGAAAGAAAATCCCAAAATAAGAACGCACTATAGCATCGCCATGCTGGTTTCGCTTCTTCTTCCGGCCGTGTTACAGAGCTCCATTAGAGGCCTTTTTACACAAACATTACTAGAGATTGGGGGCATGGCAAACAAGGGAGGACATTATGGAATGAGGACGACGGCGCGGTACCAAAGGCAACGCCGGTGAACGGTGGCTCGAACGGCGACGACGCTAGGAGCGATGGCGGCGTGTCTCGATGGCGAGGCGCCGGAGGAAGCAGACCGGAGCGGGGCACGTAACACGGGACGCGAGGTAACGGGAGACCGAGGGTGGTCGGCCGGAGGTGGAGGCAAGGAGGCGCCATGATGGCGACATGGCGCGGGTTTCGACGCAAGACATCTGCAAGGCGCCTTCGCCGCGGAAAGGGCGCCAAGGTGGGCAAGGTGAGGGGATGCCCATGGACGGACGGCCGGCGGCGGATGACCGGAGCGGCGGCGAGACGACGGCCGACGCGACAAAACGGTCCCAATGGCATGGTGGCCAAAACACAATAAAACGCCGATTTTCTCAAAACTAACGGAGCATGGCGAGAGCAAGATCATACTAGGCTACATCTAAAAGGAATTTGATTGGGATTACCGGTTTGGGAGGAATCGACGATTTAACGAACTCGACTTGATTTATTTAACGAACGCAAGTTCCCGGAGCAATTCTTGATGAAACCTGGATTTTCTTGAGGGTTATGATCTACACACTAATGCGCACAAGATGACGCGAACGGAAGTCGATTTGCCTTACCGGATCAAACGATGACACGGTGATGTCAACGGAGGACGTCCCGCCACTTCTTAGATTTTCGGAAGGGCAAATGTTCTGGAAATGGAGGCAAGTGTGAGCACCGTGTTGGGAAGACTGAAACGCATTTTGGGTGGTCACACGCTGAGAGGATGAGAAACGGAAAGTTATGGCTAAAACAAGAAACGGCAAAGAAGTGCTTGCAGATTTCGTTTCACTTGATTTCAGTGGGGAAACTGTAGGAGAATTGAAGTCCTCGATGACACGGTCATTTTGCAACTGACCTCACTCAATTTCGTTGAGAATTGCAAAAGTTATGAGCATTTGAAGTTTGGGCTGCAAATGGGGCTGAATGTGAACAGTGCGCATGGCTGGAGGTTGAAGATGAACTGTGCTGACACGTGTCGCTTTCTCATTGGTTGAAAGAAATGAAGGGACAAAAGCGAGAAATAAAATAGCAAAAATGATCTAAAATCTTGCAAAAATTCCTAAAAATACTAGAGATTATTTGGAACTCAATAAAATTGGTTTATCTGAATTTTGATAAGTTTTGAAATTTAGATAATTCCGGGACTAATATATCGATTTAACGAAGACCATGAGAGATAAAATACCAGAGAGATTCTATAAATCTTAGAAAAATTTACAAAATCATTATAGAATATTTGGAACCTAATTATATGAATTTTGAGATTTTTGGAATATTTTGGAACTCGGGTGAAATTTCAATAAGGACCTAAATTGAAATTTTGACTTAAGGACCAGAAAAGATTGAACTTTGATTTCGAAGGATATGGATGCCAATTTAATTAGAACACCGAGGAAATCCAAGCTTTGAATTTAAATGGAATTTCAAAGGAAAGGTTTGAATTGGAATTTGATATAGAATTGCCCTAACAATTAATAATTCAAATTAAAAATCAATAAAAATCCAATTAACATCCAAATGTTTAAATTAATAATTTTAATTAGTTTTAGCAAATCTCAACTTTGGGAAATTCCCGAGATACAAAGGACACTGCAAAACTAAATTTTAAATTACTTGATGTACATGTATGCACATTAAATTGTTTTAGATTTAGAAAATTCTATTAAGCTTTTTAATGAATTAAAATCAATAGAAATTTTGGAAAGCTAATTTAAATATAAATTTTGAAAACCCAAATTTTGGGATGTTACAAACTCCCCCACTTAACAGAATCTCGCCCCTAGATTCGAAATACTCAAAGAATAGGTTCTGGAAAACTCAACCTTCGAGGTTCTTCGTGACTTGCAAATAATCGCACGCTTGACGGATTGTTTTCGAGGTCAAACACTGGATAACATCCTTCTGCTGGGTCAAATTTTGATAGGTTGCTCCTTGCAAGATCTTTTGCAAACTTAATTGGCTTCAACCTAGTCTATCTTTCTCGACTTATGGAACGCTTTTCATCGAGGCCCTTAAATGACAATCGACTCTTCCTAACAATGCCGACAACTTCCATTGTTACAACCTTTATTATGCATTGACACCTGATTCTTTGCTTCTTGAGACCGAATAAGTTATCGACGCCGAAGCAACTTGCTATTCTCATGTCTTGATTAAAGATTGAACATCATTTCGTTGGTTGGTTCTATGGATGACTTTTGATCTCGAGAAACTCAAGCCGATTAATAATTGCTTCATCAGGCTTGACAATCTTGGACGATTCATTGATCCTTTCATTTCACTACCAATGACCTTCGCAGTGAAGGACATTGATCGAAATGAATCGTAACTTTAACATCATGATCGAGAACTCTGCTCTATACAACATACACATGAATATTATCCGTAAAGTGAATGCTCAAAGACATATCAAATCCTTTATTGCCATTAATACTTTTGATTTAGAATTCTAGGTACATTTATTCCACAAATAGGAATTGCCGAGAGAATTCCTTGACATTACTCTTATAGACTAGAGTATGACGCCACGGCTTGAACTTCTTGGCGCCTTCATCACCAACCGCCTTTTCTTCAATCGCTTCTTGGAACAATCGGTCAGGGTTGTTTCAGCATACTTGGCAATACAGCTCAACCGAGGTAGAGCCAGGATAATTTCAATTCCACAATGTACTTCATATTTGAACCGACTGCTTTGGCAAAGTGACCTCTTTCACGGCGTGCATAGCATAATCGATTCTTTGATGCCGCACCTTGCGATCTTGGTGTTATGCTTTGAACTAACTGACTTCTCGATGACTGGTGTAAAGTTTGTGCTTGATTCTTCCGGGGACATCGCTTGACATAGTGACCTTGTTTACCACAAAGTAAACAACTTCCTAGTGACTTTGCATTGCTTCTTTTTCCGAGGTAGCTTGCTAGATTCTTGGTATTTCTTTAACTCGCTCCCGTGGCAAGGCATGGGTAGATGACAATATGTCTTTCTTTTGCTAACTCTTGAACCACAAAGGGTTCGGAATTTTCTCGCTGACGTTGCATTGCGAGGTCAATACATAATACATAATAATCGGCTTGGGCAATGATCTTGGCCTTCACAAAGAAAACATGAAATTTTATTGTTCTGGATATTCTCCAAGAGGATGGTTCCTTCACAACCGGAACAATTGATATGATTCTCTACCGAGGTATGTCCTATTATTCCAAACGGATACATGCACGATCTTCCGACTTGCTCCTGTTGACACTTTAAAGAACCACGCCAGATTGGTTGTGGTATGTGGGGTTGCATATTCCTCTCAATTGGTTGCACTTTCAACAGAGCATGAAACTCACGAAATGCGAGTGAATTCTTCCAAGTGATAGTCCGATCCTTACTATGGATAGCACTAGTTTTTCCACCGCTAATGCTGACCTTCTAACCGACGGTGGCATATATAACCTTATCTTTATCATCACACCGTATGGAAGATAGCTTTTCTAAGACTTGAATCCGTGTTTCGCATCTTTGTAGGGAGGTGAATTCTTCAAAAATGGGTGGCTTGGCTTCAATGAACTTTGCAAACTTGCAATGAGAACGACTGTTGAATTTTTTCAACTGTGGAACTGGAGATTGCTTTTGGTCAACATCTCGCCAATACCGACATCAAGGCAACATCTGAATCGACGGAATGCTTTGGAATCAATGCTAAGGTCACAACCGAAAACTTCTCCATCCGATGACCGACTATGGTTAATAGGCAAGAAGGAAAAGCATAGATAAGTAAACCAAGAACTATTACGGGATTAGGTTTAACCCAAAATCTCAAATTATACTATCATTATTTACAACTTGGTATGGTCGCCAAAAAAGCCTAAGGGCCATGGCTACATACCGCAAATTCAAAGCAAACAGAAACCAAATTAACCTAAGCACACAAGTCTAACGCTCAGAAAGGGTAACACTTAACTTAGACAAACGCCGATCACACATGAGTCTCAACAAATAATCAAGCATCGATTCTTCATTCTTGTACACTCATCTAAGACTGTTCTTCTACCTCCGAACACTTCATTGGCAATCGGTTCTTCTATCTTCTAGAACACTTCATCGCATTCCTTGAGCTCGATTTATTCCTCGCTCTTCACGATCTTCGTGTTCGAACGAGATCCAAGTGTTTTCTCCTGTGTGAAACATCGCTATCTATTCAAGACGATCGAGGCAAGATTTTCAACTTAAATCGGCGAGGAAAGATAGAAATTTCAAAGAAAGGAAAAGAATGGAAGAATAAGATAAGTCAAGAACTTGTTATTTTTCAAGCAATTTTCTCTTAGAAAATAATTTTGAAGTTCCTAATGAACAAACTATCTAGGGTCAAGACTCATACCAAGATATGCTCGATACCACCTCCGCTTGACCCGAATTCAACCGAACCCTTCGTACAAAGACTAGTCCCAGGATCGCAAGAGCTAGTGCCCACAGCTAACAAAGATGAATATCACAATCATACAACGGAATAATAAATAAAGAATTCATCTTTTAATATAACATGTTGAATAACCTTAAGGTCAACTTACAATTGTGAAGCCTAGATGGCTTAAACTCGTGAGTAAAACGAACAATAGCGAACGAAGAACGCTTGTGAATCCCATCAAAATACCATGCATTTGACAAGGTTCAACTCCTAGATATTCTTCTTGCAGTAATCTCCTTCAAGACAAAGACTTTCCTCAATCGGTGATATTTTGTTAAAGCAAGGTGAGTACACAACCGTACTCAACAAGTCATGCATGTAATGCGCTTCTATTACTACATGCATGGCTTATTCCAAAGGAATGGTGAATGGTTCTTTGCAAGAAAGATTCACAAATAATCATAGTAGATAGAAAAGCAGAAAACAAATAATACCCATAATAAATTTCAGAATCATTCTCAAGTAAAACATTCTCATCCTAACCAATTTCCATATCACATTGTTCACATTCCCAACCCCATTTTATTTTCAAACTCTACCCTTGATCAGAATCTCCGAGCATTGTCCAAGATCATTGCCAACAGATATACGCTTAGGTACCCTCCACCGCGATAAAGTGGTCCACGGGCGGCCGCCATCTAAGGCGATCACGGCCACAAGCCAAAGGCTTCATCCACGGGCGCCTGCAAGAAGGTGTGGCGAAGACGCCTCGCCGCCTACCAAATTTCACGTGGCGGCTCATCGATCACGCACGTCAGCGTTGGTCCACGTGGCGCCCACGAAGCAAAGTGGGCGAGCACGCCGCTGCCGGGCGCCACCACGGGCGCTTCGCGATTGGCGGGCGATCACGCTCACGGCCAGGCTGTTTCCACGTGGCGCCTGGCGAAAGTGTGGCGAAGCACGCCGCTTGCCGCCCGGCGCCACTTATGTGGTGGCTCGGCGACGGGCGGCGACACGCCCGCTGCCAGCGCTGTCCGGTGGCGGCTCGGGCGACGGGCGGGCGATCACGCTCACGGCCAGCGCCGGCCCACGGGCGCCTGGCGAAGCAAAGCGGGCGAAACACTGCCGCCGGCCAGCCCACGTGGGCGTGGCGCAGGCTACGGAGGACGCCTCGCCGCTTCGCAAGAAGGCAAAAAGGTGGCGACCAAGGCTTCACCAAGGCTCCGCCAGCCGCGGTCGAACAAGCAGCTTCGCCATAGCAGCTTATCACAGGGGTTTCGCAACAAGCCCATTCCTCGACGCCTCACCTACCACAAGGGGCTCAACCGGGTAAAAATCACTTGTTCTTCCTAGTTCATAGCGCCAAACCCTCCGCTGGGAGTCCTCTAGGTTTCGCCTCGATTAGCTGACCACGAAGACGCCCACCGAACAAAACCCGGCTCAGATCACGGGCTCTGTCTCGTGAATACGCCGATGTGGCGCGCTGTGGGGCTAGTGGTTGGCTTTTCCGCCAACTCAAGTGAAGTTTCCGTGTTCTTTTTGCTTAGTCGAGTCCGCGATCTGGGATGGCGCTCATCGCCAAGATCAAGCGGGGTGAGTGGTACCTGTGGCGCCCCAGCCTCTCACGGCCGAGGGTCACCACGACCCGCCGCAGGTGGCGGCTTTGCTCGCCGATCCGCGGGCCTCTGCGGCGGCGCCGGCTGCGGAGGCGGCCACCACCAAAACCTACATGTCAGTCTGCCTCTTGACCACCCGGTGAACTTGCAGAGACTCTCCGGCCACTCCGTGGTCCGAGCATCGCCGTCCGTGGACGCGCCCAGCTCGGTAGGGCCCCCGACCCTGGCAACCGCAGGCAAAGGTGCTCGAGGCGCGTCAGTGCACCCAGCGCCCACCGCCGGACAAAGGTGGTCGCGCCAGGGCGGAATCAAGAAGGACGCCATGGCCGTCCCGGTTTCAAAGGAACTGGGGACCTTAGGTCGCACTGATGAAAGCCAGCAAGGCGACGACCTTTCGCGCTGGCCGCCCCGAGCCGCCACCGAAAGCGATAGTCTCCGACGGTGAGAGTTTCCAAGGCTCATTCCCGACTCAGGAGGAGGATCACCTCCGACTCGACGGAACCAGTCTAACGCCCCGGGCTCTTCCTGGACCGTTCTTGCCATGTTGGGTTCTACGGTGCCGCTTTCTCGGCCAAGGCCACGGTGTGGCCTTACAGATTTCGCCCCGCATCCATGGAGAAATACGATGGCACCACCAACCCGGAGGAGTTCTTGCAAATATACACAACGGGTGCGAGCGTGGATCTGAAAAGGTCATGGCCAATTACCTTCCGACGGGTTCCGACGGGCTCCGCCCGTTTGGTTGTTGAACCTCCCGAGGTCTCTGCGGCACTTCGTGGGAGAGCAGCTCTTTGTCGCCAACTTTCAAGGGTCTTTGTACGACCAGCGTGGAGGATGACCTCCATGCCCGGAGCAGAGAAGGGGAGCGCCGCGACTTCATTCGGGCGGTTTTGTCACCGCCGCAACACGATCCCCATATTTTCGCGCCATCATTATCGCCAGAGGGGCGCGCGACCGCGAAGATGAAACGTAAGATGGCTACCCGCGACCATCGGCACCACCGAAGTCAGCCTCGCACACAAGTGCGCGCGGCACGAGGCGGGGCCAGCGCCTGCCCCGGGTGGCCGAAGAAGGATGAGGCCGACTCGGCGGTTCGCCGCAGCAAGAAGGCACGAAGCGCGAGGCAGAGAGACCAGACAGTTCTTACGCCGAGCGATAATGAAGACCCCGCTACCACAAGCGCAACCGCGGACGGGCGGACGACGCCGTGGACGGCGTGATAACCGCCGCGATCGGGGAAGACCGCGTGATCAGGAAGACCGCCATGTCGCCAAACGACCGCCGCGAGCGTAAGGAGGGCGAATCCCCATCGCCCCATCCACAGATTAACACGCACGACCGGACGGATGCCGTCCAAACAGATGGTAGAGCAATCGGCAGGCGCCGCCGGTGATGATGATCGAGACGAGGATCCCGCCTTGGCTTTTCAAAGAAAGCGATCACACGGGCGATATCTATGGTGGTTCATCCAATTCTCCAACACCGCTTATAAGCTACGAAGGGAGGTGGCGCCACGGGAAGCCCGGGGCTGGTAATCGGCGGTCGAGCAAACGATCACCTTCACGGGCCGACCACCCCGAATGCACCTCACTTAGGGCCTTCCCGACGTGGTCGCACCCATGGTCCGAATGGCGGTCGGGCCGAGGACGAGGTAGCCTCAACCTCCGTCCGCCGGGCATTCATGGCGCCGCAGATCCCGAGACAGATTTGGCGCCTACCGCCGTTCTTGGGTAGCCAGCGGTCTGTTCTTTGGTCAAGTTTGCTCCCCACTTTCGGAAGAAGGATAACAGGATCGGATGGCGACAATCAGAGGGGGGTGAATGATTGAGCGGAAGATAAAATCAAAATTTGCTTGATTCACAAAACCCCCTAAATTAATTATGAAATATTGCTCTCGGTTTCAACACAAACAGATTAACAGACGTTCACTAAAACTGTAATTACCGAAGATCCAACCGTCGGATTGACGTGAAATTTTAACTTAATAAACTAGATTCAAATCCGAAACTAACGCAACAAGAATCAGGTCGATCGGATCTACGGATCAAAAGTTATAAATCCTGCAAGCTTGCTGGACAGAATATGACGAAAATCAAGCAAACCCTAATTTCGTGATTAATCACAATCTACAAAAGATTAACCAACAAAACTTTGAGGAACACTAAATTAATGCCCTAAGAAGGTTTTAGATGGATCAAATCAAAATTAAACTTGTTAAATAAAAAGAACAATGATTCAATCTATTAAACCGAAATTGAGCAAACAGGTTAGAAACCGTACCATAGCGCATGCATGAACAGTAATCCACGATTTACTGTAGCAACGCGAGATTACTGTAGCGACGGATACCTGAGCTTCGCGTAACCGTAGCATCGCCAAGTACCGGTTATGCTGCGCCGGACGCCTCCGAAGTCTCCAACGCAGAAAGCCTCACGAAAACGTTAGTCGCTTATAACATGCATGAAACTTCGCAGCAATGTTAGGCCGCTTGCATGCATGTAGTCCGCCGATTAAAACCAACGCAGGAAAAACGGCAGCGTCCCCAAAGAATCTTCAGTAAGAGCAAGAACAAGACTCGATTCTTCTACCACAACCCGCCAAAAACGACAAGCTCCAAGAATGAAAACGGTCAACCTCCACCGTAAAAAGCCCTTTATTTTTTTGTCTAACAATACTCTAACATGAAAGAGTAAAACCCTAATTCCTTGCTCACATAAACAGAGACACCTCCCTATTTATAGAACAACCATAAAGAATTATATAACTCCACTTGGCCCCAACATGGCCCAAACAGTTGTATATTATTCCACTTGGCCCAACATGGCCTAAACATTTTTGCACGCCAGACGCCCACCTCGCCACACACCGGACTAACCAACTTGGTGCACCTTCTAGCAACGCCCCACATGACATCCTCGACCACCAGACCTCGATTCTCCCGAACCTAGTCCCAACCTCGCCTCCATGAACCTAGTTCCGTCCTGGCCATCGACCACGTCCCCGAGCAACACCGCATACCTAATAAACAACAACGATCCGAGCACAAGTCCACGACTTGACTCAAAGTCAATCCATGCAACCACTCACATGAGTGCATTGCATCAAATAAAATCATTAATCAATCATAATTATGCTCAAGGTCCTGCTTTTACCCTAGGCCAGAGCACTAGGAAAAGCAACCAACACTCAAATTGCTTCAATTTGAAGATCCAATTCAAATCAAACTCAATTTCAAATCAATCCAATTCAAATCTTGTCAATTACTCATCACACAAGGATAGACCTCCAATGGTCTTTCAATCTCCTTGATGAGTATATTGACAAACACCAAAAAGGCATAAGTATTGAGTTTAAATAAAGAGAAGAAAGCAATTTGAATGCAAAGCCAAACATGATCAAAGAAATAGAAATGAAGAACATGACCAAATTGGCAACTTATGATCTATGAACGAAAAAAGATTAACAAAGATCATAAGAAAGAAGAATCAAGTAAAGTGATGCCTTTTCACGAAGTTCTCCCTTTGACAATATAGGCATCAAGGTGACATTTTCTTTTCTCCCTTTTTGTTGTTTTTATGCAAGTAATGCAGCCTAAGAGAGCTTTTGAAGATTATCCATGTGATCAACAAGACAAGTTATGACACCAAGCAAGTTATGGCAAAAAATAGACTAAACTAAATGTCCAAGTGCAAATAATCATTTTGCTAGCAAGATTTAATGAAAACCATGTTTTTTAGCATGATTGAACATGAGCAACACTTGTCATTAGTTTCAAAACTAGAAGCGGCCATTCAAAGGATCAAATGGAAAACCTAGAGTTCAACCTACTCAACACTTTGGGGAATCTAGAAGTCACACAAGGTCCTTTGAGCCTTTTTTTATTGTATGCAAATTTTTTCTTTGAATCTTTGAAAGACATAGCGGGTGCAAATGTTTAACATTATTTGCATTCTTTACCCACATATGTTTTTGTTTTGCATTTTTAAAGCAATTGACTTGCTTAATCGATCATCTCAAGAGGGACTCTTAAGAGAATGATCTTGGTCATACACAACACATTCCAAGTTCATCTCAAGTGCAATGAGAAGCCGCCTTGTGAATGTGAGGTGTTGAGTCTAATGCCACAAAAGAGTCAATTTTGCTTCACTTTCATTTTAGCATTTTCATGTTAAGCTAGTGAAGGACTCAAGTATGGATCAAACAAGATTCACCCAAGTTGCTATAGGACTCTAAAGAATTCTAGAATTTCACAAATCATGGCAAATACACCTAGAGAAGAAACTTAGCAAGTAAACACAACATGTTTTATCAAGTTTTTCTTTTAACGCCATTTTTCAATTTTTGTAAGCTTAGCAAGATAAATGAACTTGGACATATCTAAGCAAGTAATTTTCATAATATAGCATGGTGTATAAAATGAAACATGGATCATGACAATAGACAAAGCTCATAAAATGAAAAATCAAGTCTATATGCAATGCATGAGAGCTTTTTTAAACTCCCTCAACATGTGATTTCATTTTAACAAATCTGTCAAATTGAGTTATTAGCAAGATTAAGCTCAAGAAAGATCAAAAGAACTCAATTAAAGCCGAAACAGAATGGAGGGAAGAAGTCAAGAAACCCGAACGGGTGGCTATAGAGTATAGAAAGATGGTAGAGAACACTATGGCTCGACTCCTCATCTTCCCCAATGACTAACATAGGAAAGCGCCTTAGATCCCAAACTAAGGAGTGCACATAGACCCCTGCTACCAAGGGCCCAACACCGCTAGACTTATAAGACCTGTGAGGGAACTCAACCTAGAGAGAGAGAGAATTAATTACATGATAGCAACCTAAAGCACAAGATGAGAGGTCCATGCAAAGCATGCCAAGTCTAATGATGTGAACTCATAACTCTAAGGAATAAAACCCATAAGCACCCGAGCAATACAAAAGGAAAAACTGAAATAAAATAAAATACATAATATACAGATTCCCTCCTGTAGTCGTAAGGGCACAAACTGCAAGCTCACTCTCAAGGCAACAAACCTAGAGCTATCCAAAGGCTTGGTAAAGATATCGCCAACCGTGGTCACTTCCACAAATCAAGTACTATGTCTCCTTTCTCCACATGGTCTCTAAGGAAGTGATATCTAATATCAATGTGACCATGTCTCCTATGCGTAGGAGAGATCACGGACTGTATAATCAAACACCAAGGAGTCTCCAAAAAAAGTAAAAATCAGACGAAGACCCTCCCAAATCTAGAAATCCCAGAACTAATCTCTCCCGATGAATCGAGGATTCTAAGCATTGCTTTTAAAGCTTACCTCGAAAGAGTCATCGATAAGCCGAGAAACGGAAAGCAAATTATATTGTACCACTCACTAAGGCAACGCCCTTAAGAATAAAATTTCATTAATGCAATTTACTTTAGCAATGACTTACCAAGAAGCATCCCAAAAGTGATCAACTCATCACCGGGCCTTGACTAGGAAGAGAACCAACGAGAGTCTCGGGTCATATGGCGAGAACAACCGAGTCAACAATCCAAACATCTCCTTCCCCATCCGATTAACCCATCAAGTCAAAGAGAAGACTCAAGATCGATAAAGTGAGGACTTGGGAACCCAAATCAATCACATGACGCCTCAAAGTACCAAACAGAGGAAGAAGATCGACTCTAGTGTCTTCTCGACGCCGATTCACAAGATCAAGAATCAAAGTAGAAGATGTGGAGCGCCACGTTTGGCCCGCCGGTAAAAAAGCCGACCATCCCAATGAGGTCGCCAAATTCCTACCCGAAAACCTCACGCCACGATATTCACCTCGGGGGAAAAACGAGGAATATCAAGAGGACGGGAAAGATCGACCACGAGCAACCTGTGACTAAAACTCGATCAACAAAGATGAAACCGAGTCCCGGATTTATGCCCAAAAACAGTGACTTTCTCGAGTTTAGATAGCAGGCGCTTTAGAGCACTCAGAGTCCGGGATGACCTAATACCCCTTAAGAGCAGAACACGCCACGCCGGTGATCTTGGCTTAAAAGAAATCTACTAGGTGACCATCCTTCAGTAAGGTATGAATACTTCTTGCTAGAGGCAGGAGGACAGAGAAGCACCTTCGCCAAGTCCCATGGACAACCCAAGAGACCAAACATAGTGGTACTCACCCCGAGCTACCACTTCCACTCTGGAGGCACGCACAACAAGGCGATGCGCCTGCAGCAAGTGTCCAAGTAATCAAATCTAGATCTTGATTGAATCGCTAATTTTGGACCGGTCTAGAATGAGATTGAGTTTTTCTTGCTCCACAAATTTCTCAAGAGTGATCATAAGATACCGACACTTTAAAAAGTGAGGCGATGAAGAGCAAGGGAAGGAGTAGAAGAAGAGCCAAGAAGAGGATCAACAAATGCATATTTTTCCCTATACACTACGCCTCAAGTTTGAGAGACTCACAGAAGCACAAGAAGCATCTCTAATTCTACCAACCTGGCCTCTAACTTCTTCCTAAGCTCAGTGGACCTTATCCACGCTATCCTCAACCCCAAACACAAAGCAACCATTATTTGACTTAACTAGTAAGTCCTTAGCGTTGATCACACTTGGCATTCAAAGCTTCATTATCAAGTTTTAGTTGCTTACACCTCACATGAGCCGACGGGTCCTAGAAGCATGCAATCCAAGTTCATCATTTCTAGCGTAAAGCTTCCTA
This sequence comes from Guadua angustifolia, assembly GCA_036346375.1. NCBI lineage: Eukaryota > Viridiplantae > Streptophyta > Magnoliopsida > Poales > Poaceae > Guadua > Guadua angustifolia. The sequence goes on along the minus strand of CM070502.1, from coordinate 45,155,777 downwards.
AGGTGACAACTCATGGCATCAATTTCCAGAAGTAGCTTAGGACAATTTTCACAAGATGCGCCAGTGAGTATGAAGAAAACTAGCATCAATAGGAATAGGATCAATAGAACATGTGCTAGCATCCTTCACCTAAGAGCCTCAAGACGTAAACCACACTATCATGCAGGTTCTTAGGTTCTCCAACTCCACAAGCAAAGCATCACAGAGAGTACAACTATCGAGTCTCGGAGGAACATGATTTATGAAGCTAACTCCCGAGACAAGGTATCTACTTCTCTAACTCCAGAACCCTAGCTCTAGCTCTAGCATGAAATTTTCCTAATTTGCAAAAAGCTTCATTGAGCGGTCATGAAGGTACCTGTCCGAAGTCAGAGAGCTCGGAGTCGCCGATGTCGCTGGTGTTTGCCATGAAGCACATGCCGGAGAAGTCGCCGCCGCCTTTTCTTCTTTCGGATCATCCTCGCTTGCCGCCCATGTCTTCGTGTCGAGAGGTTGATGTCGCCGAGGGGCGAGGACGCTGGAAGAGCCTTGTTCTTCGAAGTTGCGATTTCTTTCGGCGCGGCCGCGAACCGGAGGCTTTGTTGCGGTTCTTGTTTGTAGTCGTTTTGCCGAACCGCCGAGTCGTTTTGCCCTTCTCCGCTTTAGGACACCGTCAATGTGGTTGGGCCGCCACATTCGCAAGTGATCCCACCACCTCTTTCCTCTCTCACCCTCTTGTAGGCGTGAGAAAACTTATCAGCTAAAAGAGCAAGCTGGCCGAAACTTGTCCGCTTGGTCATCGCTAGCTCGCAGCGCAGAGAGGAAAAACCAACAGAAGAATCAAGAGAAGATCCAATGGGATCGGTGACCAAGGCCATCGATCGGATTTCGTTTAGAGACGACGCCGATCTCATGAGTTTTGAGTCCGAATAAAGCCCGCCAAGAGTCAAGGTCACAAGTCGGTAGTATCTTTGATGGTGGTCACTTTCATTTCCCAAACACGAAGATCGAAAAGGTCAAGAAGTGACGAGCATTATCCACGCGTATGTGCAACCAACCCCGGAGATCGCTTCAAAATTTTAGTAAATCGACCAAAACACTCGTAAGACTCTCACCATGTTGTTCAAACTTGTTGTACCACGCTTGTGTTGATCCCTCCCATGGTCTTGATTTGGGTAGTGCCTCATGGTATGCATCGAGGGTCACCCATATCTCGTGAGCGGATCGCAGGAGAGATCCGATCATACTCACGGCCGAAGTCCCCAGATGAGAATGTTCTCGCCTTAGCATTTGCCTCAACCCGCCATTTGGCCGTGATGTTCATGAGAACCTCATATGGGAGCTTCACCTTCCCAAAGAAGCCTCCGGATGTATGACTCCATCCGGATTTCCAAAAGGAAAATCAACACCACAAAAAATTGAGGTTTGGTGGAATACTTGTTCTGTCCATATCCCGAGACCGGTCAAGATCTATGGAAGAGCAAAACCGCTCTAATACCACTTGTAGGATCGATGGCACAATCGAGGGGGTGAATGATTGAGCGAAGATAAAATCAAAATTTGCTTGATTCACAAAACCCCTAAATTAATTATGAAATATTGCTCTCGGTTTCAACACAAACAGATTAACAGACGTTCACTAAAACTGTAATTACCGAAGATCCAACCGTCGGATTGACGTGAAGTTTTAACTTAATAAACAGATTCAAATCCGAAACTAACGCAACAAGAATCAGGTCGATCGGATCTACGGATCAAAAGTTATAAATCCTGCAAGCTTTGCAGACAGAATATGACGAAAATCAAGCAAACCCTAATTTCGTGATTAATCCAACCAAAAAGATTAACCAACAAAACTTTGAGGAACACTAAATTAATGCCCTAAGAAGGTTTTAGATGGATCAAATCAAAATTAAACTTGTTAAATAAAAATTACAATGATTCAATCTATTAAACCGAAATTGAGCAAACAGGTAAAACCGACCATAGCGATCAGCATGAACAGTAATCCACGATTTACTGTAGCAACGCGAGATTACTGTAGCGACGGATACTGTAGCTTCGCATGTAGCATCGCCAAGACCGGTTATGGTGCGCCGGACGCTCCGAAGTCTCCAACGCAGAAAGCTCTCACTAAAACGCTCTAGTCGCTTATAACATGCATGCTAAACTTTCGGCAGAAGTTAGCTGCCGCTTGCATGCATGTAGTCCCCGATGTAAAAACCAACGCCAGGAAAACGCAAGCACCCCACAGAATTTTCAGTAAGTAGCAAGAACAAGACTCGATTCTTCATACGCCAAACCCGCCAAAAACGACAAGCTCCCAAGAATGAAAAACGGTCAACCTCCAAACAGAAAAGCCCTTTATTTTTTTGTCTAACAATACTTAACATGAAAGAGTACAAACCTAATTTTGCTCACATAAACAGGAGACACCTCCCTATTTATATCGAAAGCAACCATAAAGAATTCAGATATAACCCACTTGGCCCCAACATGGCCCAAACTTGTATATTATTCCACTTGGCCCAACATGGCCCAACATAATTTTTGCACCAGACGCTCCACCGCCAGACACACGGATAACCAAGTGCACCTTTCTAGTCCAACGCCCCACATGACATCCTCGACCACCAGACCTCGATTCTCCCTCAACCTAGTCCCAACCTCGCCTCCATGAACCTAGTTCCGCCCACATCGACCACGCTCCCCGAGCAACACCCGCAACTAATAAACAAACAACGATCCGAGCACAAGTCCACGACTTGACTCAAAGTCAATCCATGCAACCACTCACATGAGTGCATTGCATCAAATAAAATCATTAATCAATCATAATTATGCTCAATGGTCCAAGTCGCCTAGGCCGAGCACTAGGAAAAGCAACCAACACTCAAATTGCTTCAATTTGAAGATCCAATTCAAATCAAACTCAATTTCAAATCAATCCAATCTCAAATCTTGTCAATTACTCATCACACACAAGGATAGACCTCCACATGGTCTTTCAATAACTACCGGACCGAGATGGGACTTCGAGGTCGCCGACGACCTCCCCGATAACGCCGGGCTTTAATCGGCGTTGGTCAAGTTCATGGCCACCCACTATGCTTACATGGTGGTGAAGATGCCAGGCCCGCCCCATTGTCCTCACCGGAAGTCGAGGTCTCACCGCCACAAGCAGTGCTTGGGATCTCGCCGGCCACTTGGCCGTCCGACCGACGCTTTCCTGGGAGCCCTCAAAGTTCGACCAGGTTTCGCCAGTTCACGGGTGAGGTTAAGGTGGTCACCCGAGGGGGCGAACCCCGAAGATCACAACATTGGCGCCAACCCGCCGCAAATAGAAGACGCGCCACCTTCCTCCACCAAACGCAGACGTGTTCGCCGCAACCGCCCGACATGACGGGGTCCCTTGGAGGTGATCGAGCACCGAATAACGCCTCAAAGCGGCCCGATCCGGCAGAAGGTCCGGAGGCAGCACGGAGCGCAGGATGCCATTCGAGAGGAGGTAGAGAAGTCACGAACGCAGAATAGTCAGAGGTCTTCACCTCGAAAGGGCTTGCCAACCCTGCTCGCCAAGAAATCCAACGGAAGTGGCGATGTGTCGATTTCACCGACCTCAACAAAGCCCGCCAAGATCCTTATCCTCGCCACGAAGTCGACTCATCATAGACTCCACCCGTGTGAATTGTCAGGTTTTTGGATGCATACCCGTACCACCAGAACCATGGCGCCAAGACGAAGAAAAGATCCTTTGTAACCCCAACCGGTATACCGTTATGTAAGGATGGCTTTTGGTTTAAAGAATGCGGTTCTACTTACCAAAGGTTATGCAATTACCTTTCCCGATAGGGCGTAACTGGAGGTATACGCTGATGACTTGGTGGTGAAAATAAAAGAGGAAGAAATGATCCAAGACCGGAGGAGACTTGCTAACCTCCTGATGAATCGCCTGCTCAACCCGAAAATGCGGTTCGTGTCTCCCAAGTAAGGTTTTTCGCATCCAATGGGCATTGAGGCCAATCCTCGACAAGATATCGCCATCGAGCACATGAAGCCAAATACACTCGCAAGTCCAATGTTTCTTGGCCGCTCGGCCTCCCGGGCGTTCATTGCCCGATTGGGGAGAAAGAAGCTTGCCTCTTCGCCAAAAGACTAATCACTCGAGTGGACGGACGAGGCGCAGAAGGCATTTGAAGATTTGAAGCGTATTCTCCTCTCCCCTGCCGGGTTTCCCACTAGCCTTTGTTTCAGATATTGTCGCCACCCCGAGGTGGTGAGCGCTGTTGATCGCAGAGAGGGAAGGCGTTTCAGAGGCCCCTACTACATCAAGAAAGTATTGCATGAAGGAGACCCTGATCCGCAGTTCAAAAGATGTTGTATGCAGTCCTAGTGGCGCCCAGAAGTCCGTATTATTTCCAAGGGCGAAATTACCGTGGTCACACCTTACCTTTGCGCGAGATTCTCCACAACCGTGAAGCGAGGGGCGAATTGCTAAATGGTCGGTGGAGCTGGGAATTTAACATCAAGTTTGTGCCCGTGACGCCATCAAGAGTCAAAAGTTGGCGGAATTGCACAGTGGACTCCCGCCACTCGAGCCGAAGAAGCGCCTGCGCTTCCCGGACGTTATTCTTGATAGGTCTTTTCAGCCGAAGGCGGGGCCGGAGTGTCTCGGTCTCCCGATCGGCGATACCTCCAAGACGGTCGCCCAATTCAAGGCCACCAACAATATTGCCGAGTATGAAGGTTCATCAAGGGTCGCGACGCTTTCGGCGCATTAGGGCGCTCCAAGTCAAGGGAGACCGCTAGTCATTAATCAACATGGAAGGAGTTCCAATGTTCCCCCACCATGGCCGGGCGACGGAGGTCCCAAGAATGGAGCGCCATTTTGAAGGTCTGGGTATGTTCATATCCTCGACGCGACAACCACCTTGGCGGACAGCCGCCCCACCGGCATCCTCAAGGGCTCCAGCTCCGGTCTTCAAGAAAGACTATCGCGACCGTCCATTGCAGCTCACGATTCCGGGATGATGGTGTCGCCCGCACCTCAGCCTGTGGGGACAACAAGGTCGCCGCCTCCCGGCCAAAGGGAAGGCGACACCGCGCCTCCAATTCAGTGAGGAAGGAACAGGTCGCCGCCCCTGTGTCCGGAGGAAGATAGTGCGCCGAGGCAAGACGTGGAAAAGCTCGCCCAATGAGTACCCGGCGAGCACCGAGTGGTCGCCACCCTTGGGCAAGGAGATCGGCGGATGGATCCTATCCTCGCCTTCCGCGACCAAGTGATCCCCGACGATGATGCCTCACCGAGAAGATTGCACGAAGGCCAAGTGCTATACTCGTAGGTGGGGACCTATATCGCCAGAGCGTAAACGGAGTTCCACCGGGCATCACCGAAGAGGGGAGCACCGCTTCGATATCCATGGAGCGCAAAGGGAGCCATATGTCCCGCCGAACCTAGCTGCAAGGCGTCGCCAAGGGTTTTATTGGCCTACCGCCTCCGTGACGCATGAAGCCGGTGAGAATGCGCTTGCCGCTTCGCCAGTAAACCCACCGACCAGCCTGCCAAACCATCCCGCCTTCTCGCCGCTCGCGTCCGGGCGATATCCCGGCCCGCTCTCACGCACAGGGGCTTCACCCACTTCGCCGCCATCGGCAAGTTCACCAGTGGGTCGGGCCGGCAGCAGGGCTATCACGCCACCGCCAGTTGTTCTGGCGCGGATTTTCACCCACTTTGAGTCGCCAACCGATTCATCACCGGCTAACGGCACCTGGCCACTCCACGCTTTTTCCGAGTTCTGGAAGAAATGGGCACCAAGGTTGTTTCGCTTTGCGGGCCCATCCCATGAGCAATGGTCAGCGAACGCGCAATGCGCCGGTGCCAAGGGCCTCAAGACAAGGGCATTTGATCGACCACAAGCGGGTGCAAGATGGACGGAAGAACTCCCTGCCAGGTGTGGTCGCTTCAGACCACGCCCACCTGCAAACCGAGACACCTTTCTTTGGTGTATGGCGCCAGGTCAGCCTTCCTCCGAACGCCGCCGCCGCCGCTGCCTCCGCTTTTCAATGAAGAAGACCAAGAAGGTTCCCGGAGAAGAGGTAAACCTCCGGAGGAGGTGCGGATCGGGCCGCTTTGGGCGCCTGCTATCCAAGAAAGTTCAGGTACCACGCCACCCGGTCTCGAGAGAACATCGGGGGTGACCCGGTCTTGCAAAATTCAGACGCATGCCGTTACATAAGCCGCCCCTGGAGGGCCCTTCAAGGTGGTCTCAAGATCTCGCCCGGGCGGTTGAAGCATCGAGGACGGCGAGGAGTCGATTTAACCTTACAACATCGAGCCGTTCCTAAGTTCTACCTTAAAGGAATTATGCCTACCACCTTCTAGAGTCCCAGACGCCACAGGTAAGCATAACGATGCCGCTTACTTCGAAGGCCCTCGGCTTCGCTTAGTCGCCTGCTGGCTTGGGGGCTTTCGTCCAAAGGTTCTCGAGTCGGCTTCACCCGTCGGTTTCGCCTGCCCGGTTTGTCGGTCGCCGGTTCCGGTCGCCTGTGGTTTTGGGGTTGCCGCCAGTTCCCGAGCCGCCCGTCGCCTTCCGGCTCGCCCGGCCGCTGTTGGTCGCCGCCCGAAGGTCGGGTCGCCTGGTCGGGTCGCCGCTTCCATCGGTTTCCGCCAATAGGCCAAGTCGCCATCCCGCTGTATACAAATAAGATAAGCGCTTATACCGCGTTTTGGCCATTTCTTGCGATCATATCCCGAGATAGGTCAAGATGCGGTTATCGCAAATGTTGGAAACCAACGACTTCATGATAAGAGAAGATGTGCTAATGTTAACGTCCCATGAGACCAAGTCATCTGAGTGTGCTAGACACAAGACTTACACGGCTCGACGCTTGGTCCTCAAGCACCGCCGGTCGATCCGCTGAGTGTTTTCGCCTAAGAGCACTTCCGAGAACTTGTTGTTTCGCCGCTACCGTAGCATATTTTTAAGCCGATCATCGGGTATAAGTTCCGGGTTGAAATCGCGATAATCTCGCTGAAACTCGACGCTAAGGCCTTGTCGGTCTTATGCCTTGTTCGATGGTGACATTTTTCACCCACATTTTATGTGGTCCGGATAATCTATGCTCGCGATCACAAGACATGAAATCACTTCTGGTGACTTAGAAACGCCACCCTAAATTAGGTGTTTCTAAAAAGCCGCCTTGGCTAAGTTCTAATGGCGGCCGCCTAACAAGCAAATGTGGTGAATTCAAGCATGCAAATGAGCAAACCGATGAATAACGATTAAACATCTAACATTCATCCAAAAGTTGTCCAAGGTTTTTCCGACGCAGTTCATCAACAAAAGCAAAGAAAAAGAAGAGAAAAGAAGAAGGTCGCCCGCTTCACCTCGCCCCGCCAAATCAAGTTATCATCGGCGCCGCCTTGACGGCAGAGGAGGAGACGCCCTGGCGGCCGGTGCTCCACCGTAGCATCCTCCCACGGTTCGGCACCTGCGCACGGCCCGCCGAGCCGCCGCTTCGCTTTCTTCGACGCCGCCGCCACCACCACCATGGGATCAAAGCGCGCCGCGGCCGGGCGCAAAGAGCCGCCGTAGGTCGCGGCTGATCGGGACTCGGCGCCCTTCCGCGGCGGAGCGAAGCTAGCGCAGGAGTCTCAGCGCCCGCGCCCGTTGGTGTGATGGGCAAATTGAAGGCCGAGTCCTCTAGGGGCGCTGCTCTTCCCTTCTGGCGGGTTCTTGCACCTCTTGGCGCTGAACGCTTCTTCAAAGATGATCGCAAGGTTGCGCCGCCGAAGGATTGTTCCGAGGTTCGGCCGCCCCTTCGCCTGCGCCGCCGCCTCGCCTGCTGTTGCATTTGGCGTTGGTTTTTCGCCACCGCCGCCTCTCCCGCTTCCCGCTAGCCTCGGCCACGAGGCAGCGGGCAGTTCGCACCGTGCTCGAGGCGGCGAAGAACGGCGTAAAGGCCGCTGCATGTCGCTCACCCGGTGAAGAGTTCACGGGCGCGGCAAGGGCGCGCGAGGGGCGAGATCGCCGGGCTGGTGCCGGAATATCTCGCCGCTAGCGGCGCGGCGGAGGCGTCAAGAGGCCTCCGCCTGCTGGCGCGGTGTTGGCACCCCATGATTCTCGAGGGCTTGATGGCGCCAGTTAATCGGGAGGTGAGACCACCTTGTTGAGCGGTGGCCCGGCTCGTGGTGGTTTGGGCGCCACGCTTGTCGGCCCGAAGAAGTATGGTTGGGAAGGCCCGGCCTTGCCGGCGAGGGGGCGCCGGAGGTGAAGTCGAAAGTGGGCGCCCGCGTTCTCTGCTGGAGGGGTTCCGCCTACTGGATCGGGGGCGGGTGATCCGGGTCCGCCCTCTAGGGTCCGAGCTCGTGTGGGCGGCGAGTGGCCGCTGTTCCAGCCTGATTCGGCAGCACGCCCCGACACTGGTACAAGGGTCACGCCCCGTGGAGTCCATAGGAGCAACCGACGATCCGCAGGGCCCCTGCGGTCCAGGTCCGAGGCCGCGTGACAAAAGGGCGGTTTGTTGGAACCGGCAAAGATCACAAGAACCGCCATGTTTTGGTTTCTCAAAGTTGCTATCGCCGTGCAAGAAAGGGAAAAGATGGCGGTCGTTGGTAGGAAGCCGCAGGAAAAATTGCTTAAAGGAAACTAGAAGGAGACAAGGGCTTACGCCCCGCCACGGGTTGCAGTCATTATCGCCTGGTATCGCCATGAAGGCCAACGCTGGCGAGGGTGATCTCCGTTGTAGTCCCGCCACCTTTAAACCGGCCCGATCTCCGACGCTGGCGTACGGAGCTCGCTGCCTTCTCGAGCCTGGGCGATTGGGCCTCGGCACCCCTGGCCGATCCCCCTTATCCCGACGAAAACAATCCCCCATGTCCTCCAGCTTGACCGGCTGAAGGAATGAGGAGGCCATCCCGCCCCGGCGGAAGGTAACTCCCCACTATTTCGGCCATTGGTGGAGCGAATGAAGAAATGGCAAAGAGGAAGGTTCGATCACCCCATGAACATTTCACAGGGTGCAAGATGGCGGGAAGATGATAGAGTTGGGGGAGATGAAGATGGTGGATTTCAAGAAGTGGAGGACTTGAGAACAAATTCGAAAAGGGTGGAAGAAGGTCCCATCATGGCCCCGTGTGGTGATTTATTCGCCCGAGAGGCACACGGGGGTGGTCCCTTCCGAAGGAAGGTGCCTTCCAACGATAATCCCCATCCGCCACGGCGGGGCCAAAAAGAGGGGGATGGATTCACCAGGGAGTCAAGAAGGCAAGAGCTTTGAGAAAAAGAGAAGGAACAAGAAAGCAAAGGGAAAAAATGTATATGGAACCGCCAAACGATGATCTATATATGCATTCTACATCGAGGCTCACGGGGACAAAGTTATGCGCCGCTTTTGTCCTAAGGGAAAACCGCAGATACGCCGGGGACCGGAGATCCTCATGAGTGGTGGCCGCCAAGAGCGCACTAACATTGAAGTGCATTAAAATGAAGGTTCTAAAAGGAGTCTTAGGCTCGGCCCTTTGGCAGGCCCCATCCAACAGAATACGCTAGGGTACCCTTTCCACGCAAAAGTGCGGTCCACGGGGCCGGGCCATGGGGGGATCATGGCCCGCCGGCCAAAGGGCCCACGGGCGCCGGCGAGCAGGTGGCGAGCACGCCGCCCGCCTGGGCCAGCCGACGGGCGGTGGAGCAGCAAGGACGCCGCCCCCCCGAAGGCAAAAGGTGGGCGACGGGTGGCCACCGGGCCTTCCGCCGCACGT